>CM048823.1:30077424-30769924 GCA_026586065.1 Dioscorea zingiberensis
CGGTGATCGCCGGAGCTCGCCGGAGCTCGCCGGAGCGCCGACGCCGTGAGGCCCGAACTATAAAAATAACCGTGCGTGCGTGCGTGCGTGCGTGCGTGCGTGCGTGCGGCGGCGGCGGCGCCGCGCCGCTCAGCCGCTCATAGCCGCTCATTGCCGCTAGCCGCTTTGCCGCTTCGCCGCTCGTCGCGCGCGCGCGCGCCTTGCACGTGCGGGCCGTGCCGCCGTGTGCGAACACGCCCCGCACAAGCTGTCCCGCATTGCGTGCTGTGCGCGTGCAGCGGCCCCGCTGCCCCCACACGCGCGCAGCGTGCGGCCAGCGGCCACGCTGCCCCCACGCGCACGCAGCAGCCACGCTGCCCCCGCGCGCAGCAGCCGCGCTGCCCCCACGCGCGAGCTGCTCGCGTAGCAGCCCCACGCGCGCAGCAGCCACGCTGCCCCCACCCGCGAGCTGCGCGCGCAACAGCCCCGCTGCCCCCCATGAGCCAGCTGTGCGCGCGCAGCAGCCCCGCTGCCCCCCCGCGTGAGCTGCTCGCGCAGCAGCCACGCTGCCCCCACGCGCGAGCTGCTCGCGCAGCCGACCCACGCGCGCAGCAGCCACGCGGCCCCCACACGCGAGCTGCGCGCGCAGCAGACCCACGCGCGCAGCAGCCACGCTGCCCCCACACGCGAGCTGCGGGCGCAGCAGCCTTGCTGCCCCCACGCTTGAGCTGCGCGCGCGCAGCAGCCCGGCTGCCCCCACGCTTGAGCTGCGCGCGCGCAGCAGCCCGGCTGCCCCCCCCACACGCGAGCATCCCTGCTGCCCCCACGTGCGAGCCCCGCTGCCCCCACGCGCGAGCTGCCGCCACACGCGAGCAGCGTGCGCGCAGCAGCCCGGTTGCCCCCGCACAAGCACAGCGCGCGCCGTGTCCCGGTTGCTGCCCCGCATCACTTCTACCCGGTCGCCTCATCGCACAAGACTAAGAAACAACCACGCACACGCGCAACCGCCCCGGATGCCTTATTCACACGCGCTGCGCACCGTTCCCCGGCTAGCGGAGGGGTTTCGGCGAATGTGTTTGACTTCACCCGTACCGCCTTGGAGGTTACCAATTGAACCCACTTGGCGTGCGCGCGCCGCGGCCCCCGGCGGGCGTTGGGGTTTCGCCGAAACGGCAAGGGGAACTTGTTCCTCATGCCTTATAATCCAACCACGCAAATGTTTGGGCGAAACGGACAAGTGGTTTGGGAGATGGCACGTGCGCGCGCGCTCGTGCCTTGCGCGTGCGCGCGCCGCGGCCCCCGGGCGGGCGGTGGGGTTTCGCCGAAACGGCATACGGAAGTTGTTCCTCGTGCCGAATAACCCCACCACGCAAAGTTCGGGCCCAAAAGGAGAAGCGGTTTGGGAGATGGCCCGTGCGCGCGCGCTCGTGCCTTGCGCGTGCATGCGCCGCGTCCCCCGTGCGGACGGTGGGGTTTCGCCGAAACGGCAAGGGGAACTCGTTCCTCATGCCTTATAACCCAACCACGCAAATTTCTGGCCGAAACGAACAAAGTGGTTTGGGAGATGGCATGTGCGCGCGCGCTCGTGCCATGGGTGTGCGCGCGCCGCGGACCCCGGGCGGGCGGTGGGGTTTCGCCGGAACGACATACGGAAATAGTTCCTCATGCCGAATAACCGCACCACGCAAAGTTTCGGCCGAAACGGACGAGCGGTTTGGGAGATGGCATTCTCTCTCCCGAGCACTCGCCCTTGGGCGTGCTCGCGCCGGGGCCCCCATGCGGGCATTGGGGTTTCGCCGAAACGGCATTCGGAACTTGTTCCTCATGACGAATAACCCCACCACGCAAAGTTTCGGCCGAAACGGTCAAGCGGTTTGGGAGATGGCACGTGCGCGCGCGCGGCTGTCCGCCGGTTCTGCCCTGCGCGCGCGCGCGGCGTTCCGCCTGTCTGGCGCTGCGCGCGCGCGGCGCACCGCCTGTCAGGGCCTGTGCGCGCGTGCCGCTCAGCCAGTCTGGCCATGCGCGAGCGCGCGCGGCTGTGTGGTACCTGGCGTGAGCGGGGCGCTGCGCGTGTCTGGCCATTCGCGCGCGCGCGAGCCGCTCCGCCTGCCATGCCCTGAGCGCGCGCGCGCGCTGCGTTGCGCCTGACAGAGACTGCGCGCGCGTGCCGCTCAGCCAGTCGGGCCATGCGCGCGCGCGCGCGCGCGGCTGTCTGGTACTGGGCGCGCGCTGTGCGGGCTGAAACGCACGTGCTGAGCGCACCGACGTGTAATCGGCGGAAATTCGAGACTCCTCTTTGCTCATTCCTATTCTTATGGCAAATCACTACCCCGCGCCAAATTTCGTCCCTAACGGAGCACGCGCGGGGCGTCTAGAGGGTGTGGGACCCGATCATCTCTACTACGGCCCCAAGTAAGACGGTGAATTTGGGAAATCCGACGCAATGACGTTGTTCCCCATGTCAAAAAAGTTGTCCACGCAAAATTTCAGCCCAAACGGAGCACCGGCGGGGCGCGTGCGGCGCGACGGGCGCTAGCGACCGCCGTGCACAACAACGGGCTACCGCCTTGCACGAAAACAGCCGCGCGCGCGCGCTGTGCGGGCTGAAACGCACGTGCTGCGCGCACCGACGTGTAATCGGCGGAAATTCGAGACTCCTCTTTGCTCATTCCTATTCTTATGGCAAATCACTACCCCGCGCCAAATTTCGTCCAAAACGGAGCACGCACGGGGCGGCTAGAGGGTGTGGGACCCGATCTACTCTACTACGGCCCCAAGTAAGACGGTGAATTTGGGAAATCCGACCGCATGACGTTGTTCCCCATGTCAAAAAAGTAGTCCACGCAAAATTTGAGCCCAAACGGAGCACCGGCGGGGCGCGCGGCGCGACGGGCGCCGCGACCGCGGCACAACAACGGGCTACCGCCTTGCACGAAAACAGCCGCGCGCGCGCTGTGCGGGCTGAAACGCACGTGCTGCGCGCACCGACGTGTAATCGGCGGAAATTCGAGACTCCTCTTTGCTCATTCCTATTCTTATGGCAAATCACTACCCCGCGCCAAATTTCGTCCAAAACGGAGCACGCGCGGGGCGGCTAGAGGGTGTCGGCGCTGTTCCTCTCTACTACAGCACCAAGAAAGACGATGAATTTGGGAAATCTAACACCATTACGATGTTCCCCATGTCAAAAAAGTAGTCCACGCAAAATTTCAGCCCAAACGGAGCACCGGCGGGGCGCGTGCGCACGGCGCGCGCACCGCCGTGCACAACAACGGGCTACCGCCTAGCAGGAAAACAGCCGCGCGCGCGCGCTGTGCGGGCTGAAACGCACGTGCTGCGCGCACCGGCGTGTAATCGGCGAAAATTAGAGATTCCGCTGCGCTCATTCCTATTCTTATGGCAAATCACTACCCCGCGCCAAATTTCGTCCAAAACGGAGCACGCGGGGCGGCTAGAGGGTGTCGGCGCTGTTCCTCTCTACTACAGCACCAAGAAAGACGATGAATTTGGGAAATCTAACATCACCACGATGTTCCCCATGTCAAAAAAGTTGTCCACGCAAAATTTCAGCCCAAACGGAGCACCGGCGGGGCGCTGCGGCGCGACGGGCGCTACCGCACCGCCGTGCACAACAACGGGCTACCGCCTAGCACGAAAACAGCCGCGCGCGCGCTGTGCGGGCTGAAACGCACGTGCTGCGCGCACCGGCGTGTAATCGGCGGAAATTCGAGATTCCGCTGCGCTCATTCCTATTCTTATGGCAAATCACTACCCCGCGCCAAATTTCGTCCAAAACGGAGCACGCGCGGGGCGGCTAGAGGGTGTCGGCGCTGTTCCTCTCTACTACAGCACCAAGAAAGACGATGAATTTGGGAAATCTAACATCACCACGATGTTCCCCATGTCAAAAAAGTTGTCCACGCAAAATTTCAGCCCAAACGGAGCACCGGCGGGGCGCGCGCGCGCGACGGGCGCTCGCACCGCCGGGCACAACAACGGGCTACCGCCTTGCACGAAAACAGCCGCGCGCGCGCGCTGTGCGGGCTGAAACGCACGTGCTGCGCGCACCGCCGTGTAATCGGCGGAAATTCGAGATTCCGCTGCGCTCATTCCTATTCTTATGGCAAATCACTACCCCGCGCCAAATTTCGTCCAAAACGGAGCACGCGGGGCGGCTAGAGGGTGTCGGCGCTGTTCCTCTCTACTACAGCACCAAGAAAGACGATGAATTTGGGAAATCTAACATCACCACGATGTTCCCCATGTCAAAAAAGTTGTCCACGCAAAATTTCAGCCCAAACGGAGCACCGGCGGGGCGCGTGCGCATGGCGCGCGCACCGCCGTGCACAACAACGGGCTACCGCCTAGCACGAAAACAGCCGCGCGCGCGCTGTGCGGGCTGAAACGCACGTGCTGCGCGCACCGGCGTGTAATCGGCGGAAATTCGAGATTCCGCTGCGCTCATTCCTATTCTTATGGCAAATCACTACCCCGCGCCAAATTTCAGCCCAAACGGAGCACCGGCGGGGCGGCTAGAGGGTGTCGGCGCTGTTCCTCTCTACTACAGCACCAAGAAAGACGATGAATTTTGGAAATCTAACATCACCACGATGTTCCCCATGTCAAAAAAGTTGTCCACGCAAAATTTCAGCCCAAACGGAGCACCGGCGGGGCGCGCGCACCGCCGTGCACAACAACGGGCTACCGCCTTGCACGAAACCAGCCGCGCGCGCGCTGTGCGGGCTGAAACGCACGTGCTGCGCGCACCGACGTGTAATCGGCGGAAATTCGAGACTCCTCTTTGCTCATTCCTATTCTTATGGCAAATCACTACCCCGCGCCAAATTTCGTCCAAAACGGAGCACGCACGGGGCGGCTAGAGGGTGTGGGACCCGATCGTCTCTACTACGGCCCCAAGTAAGACGGTGAATTTGGGAAATCCGACCGCATGACGTTGTTCCCCATGTCAAAAAAGTAGTCCACGCAAAATTTCAGCCCAAACGGAGCACCGGCGGGGCGCGTGCGCACGGCGCGCGCACCGCCGTGCACAACAACGGGCTACCGCCTTGCACGAAAACAGCCGCGCGCGCGCTGTGCGGGCTGAAACGCACGTGCTGCGCGCACCGGCGTGTAATCGGCGGAAATTCGAGATTCCGCTGCGCTCATTCCTATTCTTATGGCAAATCACTACCCCGCGCCAAATTTCGTCCAAAACGGAGCACGCTGGGCGGCTAGAGGGTGTCGGCGCTGTTCCTCTCTACTACAGCACCAAGAAAGACGATGAATTTGGGAAATCTAACATCACCACGATGTTCCCCATGTCAAAAAAGTAGTCCACGCAAAATTTCAGCCCAAACGGAGCACCGGCGAGGCGCGTGCGGCGCGACGGCGCCGCTGCACCGCACAACAACGGGCTACCGCCTTGCACGAAAACAGCCGCGCGCGCGCGCTGTGCGGGCTGAAACGCACGTGCTGCGCGCACCGGCGTGTAATCGGCGGAAATTCGAGATTCCGCTGCGCTCATTCCTATTCTTTTGGCAAATCACTACCCCGCGCCAAATTTCGTCCCAAACGGAGCACGCGCGGGGCGGCTAGAGGGTGTCGGCAATGTTCCTCTCTACTACAGCACCAAGAAAGACGATGAATTTGGGAAATCTAACATCACCACGATGTTCCCCATGTCAAAAAAGTTGTCCACGCAAAATTTCAGCCCAAACGGAGCACCGGCGGGGGCGGCGCGACGGGCGCCGCTGCGACCGCCGCAGTAATAACAACGGGCTACCGCCTTGCACGAAAACAGCCGCGCGCGCGCTGTGCGGGCTGAAACGCACGTGCTGCGCGCACCGGCGTGTAATCGGCGGAAATTCGAGATTCCGCTGCGCTCATTCCTATTCTTATGGCAAATCACTACCCCGCGCCAAATTTCGTCCAAAACGGAGCACGCGCGGGGCGGCTAGAGGGTGTCGGCGCTGTTCCTCTCTACTACAGCACCAAGAAAGACGATGAATTTGGGAAATCTAACATCACCACGATGTTCCCCATGTCAAAAAAGTTGTCCACGCAAAATTTCAGCCCAAACGGAGCAGCCGTTTGGGAGATATGATGCTTTCTTGACGAAATGAAATTGAAATTTGCTCATTTCCCAACTATGTCATGGAGGTTAACCCCACTTTCTCAAAAAAAGGGGGGTCTCAGAGACCCTTTGAACCCCACTGGCTGCCAAGGGGGGGATGGTGTGCAGGTTATATAGGGAGTAGGGTGTTGCCTCAAGCAAAGCTGCGCGGTGCCCATGGGCCGCGCGCACCGCGCAGCGGGCTGGTGGCGCGCGCGGTGGGGTCTGGTCCGGGGTTGTGCCGCCGCCTGAGCTCGCCGGAGCTCGCCGGAGCGCGCTGCCGCCGGCGGCGGCGCCCGCGATCTTGAACTCCGCTGCTGTCGCCGCTTGACCTCGGTTACCTCCTCGCGGCGCACGCGCAGCCCGGACATGGCCGGAATTGGCCGGAGCACCGCCTCGCGGTGGTGCCTGCCCACAAGCTCTCCCACCACGCTGAAGCGGCGCGCCAGCAAAGACCTCGTTGCCCCCAAACGCGAGCTGGGCGAGCGCAGCACTTTGCCGCCCACCACGCTGCCAGGCGCTGCAGCCGCCGGATGCCCCAAGTGAGCGCAGCACTCGCTGCTCCTCCCAAGCGAGTTGCGTCGCAGCACTCCGCTGTCTCCCAAACGCTGAAGTCGCTGGCTGGCCAAGATCCTTGTTGCTCCCCACGCTGGCCAAGCAGACGCTGCAGCCTGCTCGGATGCCCCAAAGTGAGTCAGGTGCGCTGGCGCGCAGCAGCCCGCTTGCCCCACGCCGCGCTACCGCCCTAATGACTATCGCTGAAGCCGCATCGCAGCGCACTCGGTTGCTCCCCATTATCGCGCACTGCTACAAGCTGCGCAGCACCCCCGTTGCCACACCACGCCTGCGGCGCTGCGCGCAGCGACTTCAGCTGCCACCCCTAACGCTGAGTGCAGCGCTGCCGCACTCGCTGCTACCCCACCCAGCGCTTATGCGCGCAGCACCCCCGATGCACCCAGCGCAGTGCGCACCCTCGAATGCTCCCCCACTCGCCCGGATGCCCCCCATGCGCTCTACGCGCGCGCAGCAGCCCGGCAGGGTGCGTGTGCTTGCCGAGCCTGTGCCGGAGCAGCTGGCGTCTGGCGCTCTTATCGGTAGTGTTGTGGCGAGGAGCACCGGGTGAGGGGCTGGCTGGCGCGCCGCCGCTATCTCAGCCGCCCGCTCATGCCGCTCCGCCGCTCATCGCCTCTGCCGCTTCCGCTGGCTTCGCCGCTGCCGCCGCCGCCGTCGCGTCGGCGCTGCTTGGACGCTGGTCGGGCCGTGCCTGCACACGCGCCCGGATGGATCATGAGGTCCCGAACTATATAAGAAAACACCACGCGCCAAGGCTGCGGCGCTGGAGGCGGTAGCGCGCTGCGCCGCTACCCGCCGGCCATCTATCGCCGCCGCTTCCCGCCGCTGCCAAGACGCTGGAGCGCTGCTTTGGGACGCTGGTTCGTCTGCATTCGCAAGCGCCGCCCGGGATGGATCGTGAGGTCCCTAACTATATAAAATCACCGCTGCAGCCGCTGGCGGCGGTGTGCCGCCGCCGCCAGCCGCTTCCACCGCTCATCCTCACGCCGCCTGCCGCCAAGCCGAAAGCGCTACGCGCACGTGTTTGGGCGCTGGTCGGGCCGTGCTCGCATGCCCGCACGGATGGATCATGAGGTCCCGAACTATATAAAAAAACACCACGCGCGCGCGTGCGCGCGCTGTGGCGGCGTCGACGCGCTTCCTCCCCCGCAGAGCCGCTGCGCCCGCGCGCGTTTGGACGTTGGTCGGGCCGTGCCCGCACGCGCGCCCAAATGGATCGTGAGGTCCTGAACTATATAAAAACCACCACGCGCGCGCGTGCACGCTCTGCGCCGCGCCACCGCCGGTGCTCATCATCGTCGCCGCTGGCCGCCGCCGCCGCCCAGCTGCGTGTGTGTGGGCTGGTGCCTTTGGGCCGCCGCTGCGTCGCGCGGCGCGTGTGGGGACTGGTCGGGCCATGCTCGCACGCGCGCTCGGATGGATTGTGACGTCCCGAACTATATAAAAAAACAACACGCTCGTGCGTGCGCGCGCGGCTGGGGCGCCGGCGCCGCCGCCGCCGCTCATCGCCCGTGTGGGACAGGCCGATTGACCCGTGCCTTGTTCGACGTGATTGACTTTTCACTTATCACCTCTGTCTCCACAAATTGAACCCACCTGTCGCACGCGCGCAAACATGCACAATTCGTACCATATTACGCGGCATGGCCTTGTGGGCGTTCAAGCATGCATTGTGCACACGCGCGGTGCGGTGGTCCCCGGGCAGGCGGAGGGGTTTCGGCAAATGTGCTTGACTTCCCTCGTATCGCCTTGGAGGTTACCAATTGAACCCACTTGACGTGCGCTCGTGCCTTGTGCATGCACGCGTCGTGGCACCCGAGCGGGCGGTGGGGTTTTCGCCGAAACAACATTGGGGACTTGTTCCTCATCCCGAATAACTACCCCAAGCAAAGTTTAGGCCGAAACGGACAAGCGGTTTGGGAGATTGTACATGCGCACACGATTGTGCCTTTGGCGTAAGCGCGTCGGGGCCCTCAGTCAGGCGGTGGGGTTTCAGGGAAACGACATTCGGAAGTTGTTCCCCATGCTTGAATAACCTCGCCACGCAAAGTTTGGGCCGAAACGAAAAAACGGTTTGTGAGATGGCATGTGCGGAAGCGCGCCGCTGACGTTCAACGTTCAGCCTTAAGCGCCAGCAGCTCATGTCAGCCACTTGCGCGGCGGCTGCGCCGCGCCGACCACGACCACTAGCGGCGGCTCGGCTCCGCCTCTCGGGAAGCTGGCGCGCGCTCCTTCTGTCACGGCCTCGCTGCCGCGGCGCCTCCCACGCAAATGGCTACAGCCTTACACGGTGCTGGCTGAAACGGAAGTGTTGCGCTATTCGTCGCTGCAGCACCGGTTACCCATGCCCGGCGCGCCGGTTGCCCCACACCCCCACACACCCCCCGCCAGCATCCCCGTTGCCCCACGCGGCGCGCTGCGATTGCCCACCACGCGCGCAGCACCCCGATTGCAACATTCCTCGACTTCTGGAAGGGATGCATTTATTAGATAAAAGGCCAATGCGGGCTCTACTCACCATTCTGATTATATACTTGAGCCTAATGCTTTTGCTTATACTGCAAGTGCACGGGTCACATCAAGTAATAAACTGGACTAATAAAAGTTGGATGTCGAACCCACAAGGACCTTGACCACTAATCCTATCTAATTATCTGCTACCTTGTCTATCAAAAGATGGATGGTTTTCTAATCTAATTGCAAAAAGGGGAATTGGCTCAAGAACACTTAATGAAGATAGTGATGACAAACAATCAGAGAAGCGAGATACTCAGGAATTGAATCCCCTCCAGATATTTATATATTGATGTAAGTATGGGTTTCATATTGATGAATATAAGGTATGGACCAAGAATTCCTACAATGCTTTTACCCCCTCTTTAAAGGCGAGTTACTAATCTACACTAGTGAGTAGTTCTAGGGAACACATAATCTTGGAAGAGTTATGGGAATAATCTATTTTACAAAGTCTCTCTCCTAAACACCTGATCTCTCGGCATGTTCATAACTCCCACCTATTGAAGTAGATCTAGGGTATATTGAGGGAGCGTTATCGTCTACACCTTTTATAGATCTAGATTGACACTTAGAGCTGTTGCAACGTAAAGCATCAATACCATACAAAACATTCAATAGGTTCTCAAACATTAAAATATTCATTCAATTATAGAAATCCATACTAACAAGATTAAGCATAAATCTGGAGGTTCATCTTGCCCAAGTATCTAACAAGTTAGTTCCCTATCAAAGGGGAACAAAAATCCAATACAACCAATGAGGAAAAGATGAGAATCATGATGAGAAATGCTCTTCCCTCCACCGTTGGCGATGACCATTGGCGATGTCCCTTCAATGCTTGCCTTCCTTCCTTTTCTCCCAAAGCCTTCAATGATGCCTTAATCTCCAAGAAGGAGAGAAGGTTGGGAGCCCCCAAGGGGATGATGATGTTCAAGTTGCAAAAGTCTCCCTTTCAAAACCCTAAATCGGCAATTTATATTGTCCCCCTTAATACAAATGATTAGTAACCCCATTAGTCTGATTCGGACTCAAATCAGCAATAAAACTGGCTTAACTCGCAATTAGGCGCGATACATACGGACACTCTTACGGCCGTATGTGTGCCTGTGAGCTTCTTCCCCATGTTACACGGTTGATAATATGGCTGTATGTGTACCCGTGTAGCTCTATGTATGTTGGGATATGTGTGCTCAGAGTTCTCATACGGGTGCTCATGGTCGTAAGTATGCCTGTATCTTCAACATACGGGGGCCTACGGCCTTAAGCTTACCGGTATGGCTTTAGTATATCTGCTACTAGCTTCAATTTGTATTGTATTTCTTTTGTTTTGCTCTCGAAGTTCCCTAGTGCTATGAAAAGAAGAATTAATTGGAGAAGAATTACTTGAATTTGAATGAATAATATATATTGGATTCATATAAAAAACATGATCATTTGAATGCTTATCAATGCTTTAGGTTCTGGAATAGGCGTTGTTCTTATGCAAGGAGGGCCAATTGTATATTTTAGCGAGAAGCTAAGTGGGGCAACCTTAAACTATCCTACTTATGACAGGGAGTCGTATGCATTGGTGTGAGCATTAGAAACATGGTAGCACTACTTATGCCAAAAGGAATTTGTGATTCACATTGATCAAGTGTCATTGAAGTATTTGAAGGGCCACCATAAGCTAAATAGAAGGCATGTGCGATGGGTGGATTTCGTTGAGAAATTTCCTTTTATAATCCGGTACAAACAAGGGAAGGAGAATGTTGTTGCAGATGCACTCCCCCGTAGGTATGTTTTACTTTCCACTCTTGATACAAAGGTTCTTTATTTTGAACATATAAAAGAATCATATTCTTATGATCATGATTTTAGTGATGTGTATCAATCTTGTGAGAAATCTGCATATGGGATGTACTTTAGGCATGATGATTATCTATTTAAGGAAAACAAATTATATTTGCCTAATTGTTCCTTGCGAGATTTGTTAGTGAGGGAATCCCATGGAGGAGGATTAATGAGGAACTTTGGGGTAGCTAAACCCTTGGGGTATTACAAGAGCATTTTTATTGGCCATATATAAAGCGCGATGTTGAGAGAATTTGTAAGAAAGCTAAGTCAAGAGTGCAACCCAATGGTTTATACCCTCCATTGCCAATCTAGTGAGCCTTGGGTTGATATTTCAATGGATTTTGTCTTAGGATTACCTAGGTTTAAATGAGGTAGGGATTCAATATTTATGGTTGTGGATCGATTTTCTAAGATAGCACATTTTATTCCATGTCACAAAAATGATGATGCCTCCCTCGAATATAACTGAATTATTCTTTTGTTAAATTGTGAGATTGCATGGTCTTCCTAGAACAATCATTTCATTTTGAGATTCTAAGTTCTTGAGTTACTTTTGGAAAATCTTGTGGGGAAACACAATAGATAATGGAAATTCAAGAAACCAAGAACATGGATTTAAACACAATAGATTTTTTTTCTACTAAAGTTAAAACCTAAAAAATGTGATGTCGGACACAGAAAAATGTACACTCTGTCACTATGTACGATGGTTTGAATTTTCTTCGGCGTGAGCCGAGTGACTACCATGTGATGAAGGACAACTGGGGATCCCACATTTTCCTATTTGAAAAAAAAAACAATATGTTAAGAAAATATAAATTCCGAAAACATAAAAACAAATGTTGATGTCAAAAACTGGTCTCCCTCACGCTTTGGCTACTGTTGCCTCGTGATCTGGTCTCAGCCTTGGACAAACGGTTGAAATTTATAGTTGGTGTGGACGCTTACTTCAACTTCTGAACAAGGAAAGCAAGGAGCGCTTTGGAATTCCGATCGGACAGGTGGCCATTTAGGTCGATGACACGCGTCTTTACCAAATATATCCGTAACAACAAGTATTAACAAAATATGGAACAAAAACTTTAACATAGAAATTAAAAAAATAAAACCTGATTAGGTGTCACATTTTGTCTTTCCCTCATAAGAAAGGCTACATGATGATGAGTTTCTTCAAGTTGTCGCGTTAAGCATTGTACCTCGTCCTTGAGGGCATTGTGTTCGATTGCTGAAACCATACCGCCATAATGTCTACTACCCAAGCTCCTCGATGACCTATACACCTGGGTTGGGACAACTCCATGTCCCATACCCCTAACATACCCAGGGTGATCTTTTCCGAAAACGCTACTAAATGCATCGGATTCGGATGAGTTCTGGATGCGAATAACTAGATTTTCCTGCAAAATGAAGTTGCAGTTGTATATTTATTATAGTACAAAATCATGCATAACAAATTTGGAAGAATTTCAACTTACATGATTACGCCTTGCTTCTTCATTTACAAAAGCCTCAGACGATGTTGTGTGACTGGCCTGAAACATTTCAGCTCTTGTAACAGGCCGACTGAGTTGAGTTTCCTACAAAATTAAATATAATTAATTTTCAAAGAAAGTTGCATATACATGATAAACATAATTAAACCTCCTATTAAGATGAAGGTACAAACCATCTCATTTTGCAGTCGAGCCAACGACTTTGAGCCTAATGTGTGAGGCGTTGTTAGGTGGGTGCGATTTATAGTATTCTGTTCTGCTTTAGCCTGCACAAGAATGAGGCGCTAATTACTAAACATGAATGCGACATAAACATTTTCTTATGAAAATTACCTTTGTCTCGGGGCGAGCTCTATAATCTACAAACGCAACCCACTGTTCCAAAGGAACCTCTGGGGGTTTCTTGGCAATATTAGCTTCGCGAGGACCATCCGGATCACATTTCATAGAGTTATATAAGAGATATCGGTGGTCTCACCATTTTTTCCCCAAACTTTTCATAATATAACTTTTATGCCCCTCATCATTAACCTCCATCTTAGTCTACAAAAAAAATAAACATATAAGTACACATTAGGAAACATGCAAAAAAGCTCATCCAAAAAATATCAATTGAAAATACATCTCTGACCTTTATCATGTTGATCCATACATGATCTTTATGGGAGTCTGGAATCTTTTGCCATTTTTCATATCCGAGGGGAAAGATATTACAATTGCTTGTAATATGCCCTAAAAATTGAGCAAGCATCCCCCTAGACGATTCAATCGGCTGATTAAGATGATTCCATTGCACAATTACTTTGTCCCCTAGAGGAAGAGAGAATATATCAATTGCTCACATTTTCTTTTGTCTAACTTCCCCATTTTCACCTACATTCAAAAAAAAAAAAGTATAAGACATCATCATATATGTGATTATAATCCATAGCATAAAATCATATAAACTTGAAAACCTTTCATTCTAAGATAGCAAATAAATTATACATATATACTAATCACCTCTAACCCCCACATCCCACATTCTTGAACTTCTTGTACGGCCCCTGATAACTTCAGGCTCAGTAGTCTCAACTGTAGGGTGTTGCATAGGGGCCTCTTGTTGTTCCTGTGCATCAATCGGCGGGGGTGGTGTAGATGTACTCTGGCCAATAGAACGATCATAGTCCGCGACCGGTCTTGATGGATCGGTAGAAGTGGCATGTCGTCTTGTCCTCACCATACCTACAAACAACACACATAGGTAATAAATCAATTTAATAATATTAAAAAATAAAAAAAATGTCAAAACAAGTACAGATGAAAGAAATGATTTCCAGTTAAAGAATAGATTACCAATTAATCTCAAACAATTACTTAATTGTTATTATCTACTTCAACATGTTCACCAATATTAGAGGATAGCATATCATTCGGATCATCTACATCATCTCCACTCAATCGTAGATGTGTATCTTCATCAGGAAATAAATTATCCAAATTTTGCGTCGGATAAGCTTCAATATTAGCCATGACATGTTCATCACCCTCGCCCATGTCATACAAGTCTCTAGGTTTCAGATGTACTGGTATACACCATCCGTCTTCTTTTTGATCAGTAACATAAAACACCATTTGTGCTTCAGAAGCTTTAATGAAAGGCTCATCATCTTCATGCACCCCAGTATGTATAAGTCTTGTAAAATTGATAGAAGTAAAACCCAGTTTACTAGTTTTAAGACCTCTAGGGTGAGTCGTGTTGGCCCATTCACATTTAAACAAGGTTACCGTAAATATTCCATTGTAATTAAGCTCAATAATGTCGACCAATTTTCCATAATACGGTACACCTCCATACCGCATGTTAACATCGTTATTGCTCGAGTAACTCCTTGTTCCAAAAGTGCCAAAAACTCCACTATTCTGTGTGTTTAATCCTCTCTCACGTTCCAGAGTTCGGAACTTATATCCATTGACATTGTATGCTGTGTATCTTTTTGCCTGGTTAATTGGTCCTTGTGCAAGAGCTACGAGCCAAATCTTGTCATAGTCTTGAAGCTTGTCGTGATCTCGATTGATCTAATAACACATTAAAATGAATTGAATGCATTTATCAAATAAAATTCAATGCATAAATATAGAGTTCACTTACTCGATTTGCAAACCACTGATTAAACTCTCTATGCACCATCTTATCTACCTCAATAGGATTCCTACTTTTAGACCTTAATTGTCTTCTGGCAACAATCTTGAATTCCCTGTGATGTTTGAAGTAGTAGTTTCGTAACTATGTCATTTTTAGTAGTTTATAAAATAAATGTTTAAGAATACTCACTGAACATAAGAATCAAGTGCAGGGCAATTTATTAGCACGTGTCGATGAGCTTGCAATCTCTCAATGGATGTTAAAGTAAACCAAGTAAAAGCCCCAACTGGTTTCCCAACATATGGAAATAATTCTGCAATTCGAGCATTTGGATGCTGAGAAACGGTAGGTTCATCATCAACTCGCCTAGGACGATTCCATATTGTCTCAATGTTATCTAAATACTGTGAACAAAATGTAATAGCTTCGTGTGCAACATAACCCTCTGCAATAGATCCCTCTGGTTGTGCTTTGTTGCGCACGTATGATTTTAACACTCACAAATACCTATAATACCATATATTTAGTAGTTATATAACATAAACAAGTTAATATTATGCGTTACAAATAATATTATTAACGAGTATTACCTTTCTATTGGATACATCCAACGATAATATACTGGACCTCCAAGTTTTGCTTCATCGACCAAGTGAACAATCAAGTGAATCATTAATGTGAAAAATGATGGCGGGAAAAGCATTTCCATGTTGCATAAAGTGAGAACAATTTGGTTCGGCAGTTTTTCCAATTCAGTTACACTCAGGGCTTTGCCACATATTTGTCGAAAAAAGAAACATAACTCAAGTAATATTGCAGATACTTTATCATCAAGCCCTGCACGCATAGCGAGGGGGAGAAACTGTTGTACAAGTATACGACTGTCATGACTTTTCAATGTTCCAACTATTTTTAGATTATCAACATCAATGCACCGAGAAATATTGCTTGCGTAGCCATCTGGCACACAAATATTCTTCAAAGTATTTAAAAATAACTTCTTTCCTTGCTTTGTCATTGTGTACAATGCTGGAGCAAACTTTCCATTGTCATTTGGCCACAAATCTGATTTACAATTCATATCTTGTAGGTCCTTACGAGCATTGAGATGATCTTTTGATCGAGAACTATCATTCAACAATGTGAAGAGTACATTGTCACACACATTCTTTTCTATATGCATCACATCTAAATTGTGCCTCAATAAATTATACTCCCAATAGGGAAGCTCAAAGAATATACTTTTTTTCTTCCATTGTTGTGGCCCTTCTAGAGTAGTACTCATACTGTGCCTTCTTTTCCCCCTAACCTAATTATCAATGGACCGACCGAACGTGACATTAACATCCTTAATCTGTTGAAAAATCTCTGTGCCTGATAGTAATCTCGGAGGGTCACGTAGCTCTTGCTCTCCATTAAATCTGATCTTATTCAATCTAAATTTATGTCCACCATCAAGAAAGCGTCGATGGCCCATGAAACACCATTTCTTACTATGTCTCAAACGAGTAGGCTCTGAGGAGTAGTTGCAATGCACACAGGCACGCCCGGAATAAACATTCCACCCTGATAGATTTCCTAAACCAGGGTAATAACTAATTGTCCACATCAAAGCAACATACATCTTGAACATTTCATGCTCATAAGAATCATATGTATCAACGCCATTATACCACAACTCTTTCAACTCCCTTATTAGAGGTTGTAAGTAGACATCTATATCATTTCCTGGCATATGTTTACCAGGAATAATTGTTGAAATGATAAAAGATGTTTGTTTCATGCACACCCACGGTGGCATATTGTAAGGGATGAGAACAATCGGCCAAATACTATAACTTTGACTCATATTGCCATGAGGATTAAAACCATCTGTAGCTAATGCAAGGCGAACATTTCGGGGATCTGCTGCGAACCAACTGTTTACCGAATCAAACTTTTTCCATGCTTCAGAATCCCGTGGATGTCTCAGCAACCCATCATTGTTGGTATCCAAGTTGTGCCATCTCATATCCTTATTTGTTTTTGAAGACAAATACCACCGCTGTAATCAAGGCCGTAATGGAAAATATCTGACCACTTTGGCAGGAATCTTTTTTCTACCTCTACTACCGCTACCCTTATTCTCTTCCATCTTGAAACATTGCAAACTCTACAAATTTCTCTCCTCATCTTCTTTATTGCCCCAATAAAGCATGCAATTATTTGGGCATGCATGAATTTTGTCATAGCTCAATCCAAGCTTCGTGATGGTTTTCTTTGCATCATAAAAAGAGCTTGGAATTTTTATATTCGGAAATGCATCATGTAGCAGCTCCAAAATCATCTCCATTGCTTTGTCGCTCATTCCACAAAGACACTTGATGTGATACAATTTCAATATGAAAGACAGTTTTGAATAATTTGCACACCCCTCATAAAGAGGTTGTTGACCATCATTTGATAACTCATAAAACTCATCCGTTATATTCCTAGTCCGGTTCACATTCGGTGATGGTTCATCGATTTGTCTGACCCCTTCGTTGCCTTCTTCTAACTGTTGTCCGTGTACTCCAAACGCATCATTTACCATATCCCTAATTGGATCTTCAGCAACAGTATTGGTTTGGGAGACAACTTGGACACTACTTGAAACATAATTCGTTTCTTGTGGATGAAGCTCTCCGTGAAGGTACCAAATTGTATAACCTTTTGGAAACTGTTTGCAAATTAGATGATCGTAAATCGCCTCCCGCGTCTTATGTTTTCTAAAACCACATTTTGGGCATGGACATAATATCATATCATTAACTGTGCCATGTTGGAAAGCAAATTCAATAAAACTCCTAACTCCTTGGTCATACGCAGGCGAGTTTCGTGGCATTGTAATCCATGATTTATCCATGCCTAAAATATTCAACATAATTTAAGAAATCCAAGAAAAAATAATACTAGGAAAAAAACTATTGCATTTAATATAATAACAAGTTAATAAGTGCATCTTTCTCGCCTTAAATAAGATATTTATAATTTTCTATGATAAATTCCTTATTCAATTTTTTATCAGCTAAAAATGTCTAATCAATGAAAAAAATGATGTATAAAAATCTACTTTATAGAGCATTAAAACAACCACTAAGTAGGTAGTCACATGTCTTCTATTTATTAGACAAAATAAACACAACAAGAACTACTAATTAATTTAGAACATGCTACATATGATAATTAGAAAATAAATTTTATTAGTTAACTTGTTGAAAAATATATCTAACATGGTTGTAAATGGCCATATAGCTTGACCATGTCACGAGCAGCCATTGTAGTGTTCTTTAATGCTCTTGTCTTATGATTACTCTATGAGGACTAATTAATAAATTTTCAACTACAAGATCGATCATTTGAAGGTTATTCATCTTTCTAAAGTGTCAAACAATATTAATTAGCAAGGGATTGGTCTTCACTATATGTATCACCCATATTTGAAAACAATACTCTAGTTCAAGGAATGGAGGCGTTAAATGCATCTTTCTTTGAACTCTTATCACGTACTTGTTCTCTAAGAACTAACTCACATTTAACTATAAGGTCAATCTTTTGGCATATATTTATCTTCCAATATATCTGAAACAATACTTCTGTTTTAACAGCAACTTGAATTGAAGGACTTCTCTTTTATTCAATTTCATTAAGTTCACTCAAATCATGGATGAGTGAAATGTGTCTATATTTGAACTCTTTATGTCATGCATGATTTAAGACCCAACATACATAAATTTTTACCTTTTAAACCATTTATTTTCTGAATGTTTTTGTAGTACTTTCTAAAAGCACAGTTTCACTTCAACAAAGATCAATTTGCTGATTTGTTGCTGATTGTTGGGATTGCAGGGGCTATATCACAGGTTTTGTTTCATTTTCTATGATAATCAACTATGCTTCCTATTTATGGTTCCCTAAATTATCATACTCACATCTAAATTTACCATCATTTAACTATATACTGAAATTAACTACTCAATAATTTCTTTTAAGATGAAATTTTATTTTACTGCAGCTGCTTCTAATGCCAATGTTAGCACCTCTAGGAGAGGAGAAACTACTAAATATCAGGCTCTTGGCTGGCTGTGCACATGTAGTTATATTTATTATGTATTTTATTTTTTTCTATCATTGTTGATTTGAACCTTTTCAACCTCAAGGTTTCTGACTTGTTCTTTTTTATTCTGGTAATTGTTTCAGGTATTCCTTTATAGTGTCGTATGGTCCTCATGGGTAATTGCTAAACTGAACTTGCTGTTTATGACAAATACTTCATAAAGCATGTATCTGCATGATAATGTCAACTAAATCTGTGTGCTATGCCAAGATGAAATAGAAGTGAAACAGAACATTATAATAAAAAATAAAAAAAATAATAAAAAAAAGTGAAAAGCTACTCAAGATTAATGGACCACCCATCTTGATGGTTCACGGGAACAGAAACCATGGCCCATTTATCCAGACAATGATCATAAAATAGTTCAGTAATTGTTAAAATTTCAAGATTAATTTCCAAGCAAACTTATTGGTAGACTTTTTGGTTTATAGTTAGTTTAATTTACTAGATTAATTTCCAAGAATTGCAAGTATTATTTCTTTCTTATAATTTCACTTGAATCGTAATCTGCAGATTGAACAGAAATTAATGGGCACCGTTTAAAATGGTATTCTTAGACCCGGAATATATTTCTGTTATCTCACAAAATGAAAAGTAAATATGTTCAAATAGCAGAAGTTTGGGGTAAACTAGAATCATAGAACTAGATATGTCATTCTTGAATAAAATAGGTAATTATGCCTAACAAAAAAAAGTTAATCTATATGAGCCCCAAATCAAAGAATTCTCCTCAAGTGGGTTAAACAACCCAGTAAAACTAGATTTTTAACTTGGATCTGAGAAGTTGATAGTTTACCCATAAACCATGCATTGAAAACAATGAGATAGCAACATCAATTTACTTTGTCTATTTATTTTTCTCTTGTTCTTTTTTATATCCATGCAACATCAATAAAATTTAGCTATATATACTGATATTTCTAATATGTAAATTTAACATGTTTGCACGAAGGAATCCAAAAAATGAATTCGCTATATGGGATAGTGATCAAGAATCAAACTTACTTCAACATGTTATGGTAAAGGTTTTTATGGAACCAAAGCATCTATGACTATCTACGGTTTGCAAAATATAATGCAAAACCAACTTACTTTAGCATGTATTAGGATTATTAATGGCTTTGGTGGATGACCGGAAAATGTAAACGCAATAATAGTTGGGTGGTAAGTAAGTTCATGTTTAATTTTTTTTTTGTAGAAAAATCTTAGCTCTAAATCATACTGTTAAATTTTATTTGCAGATACAACCAGACTTATTTAAAGACACTCGTCCCCATCTATTTACACTATGGACGGCAAGATAGATTTTTAAGCATTGTTTTCGCTCACCTAATTTATTAATCACATGTTGAACTGAATAAAAATACAAGAAACTAACCAATTATGCAATCAGTAGTCACATATTATCAACAATACAAGAATTTCCGTGGCAGCATCAACATAATAAAAATTAAAAGAGAGAGAGAGAGCGGATAGCCAACCTCAAGAACTGACAGTAAGGGATGAGTTGTTGTTCCAGACAGGTGCACCTGAGTTGATTGTCCAGAAGGGTGAGTTGAAGCTGCTCAACGAGCAGTGCTACAAACCCCAAATGCAGATACCAATCAATCAGAGAAACAAAAACAAGGATCCTAAATCCAAAATTTTACACAATATCATTATAAGTAACAGAAACATAAACTGAGATTGGAAACCCAAAGATTCTAAGAACATTACAGAGGCAGAAGTAATCAAATCCGTAAAAAGCAGTACGCCAACCGCACTCAGGCCAAAGCACCTGTTTGTGTTAAATAAAATAACTCAGTAATGACAACACAAAGTGTTCTCTGTCTCCACGGATAAACATAGTTAAAAACCGACTATTGAAAATATATAAAGAAAGAAAAGAAGACATGAGGCTTCAGCTTCACAAAATATCTGTTAAAGCTCTTTATATTATTATTATTATTATTATTATTATTATTATTATTATTATTATATACTTATATATATATATATATATATATATATATATATATATATATATATATATGTTACGGATATATTTGGTAAGACGCGTGTCATCGACCTAAATGGCCACCTGTTACACGCAGGACCATGTCCCTTTGGCCACGTGGCAATATCACCAAATATCCTAGCACAATTCCGTTCGACAAATAAAATGAGGGTTCAATCCTACAAACAAGTCCGTTGAAATTATAGCAACCTTCTTATCCACAAAGCGTGAAAGTCTCATAAGGTGCTTATAGCCACCTAGGTAAGAAAATATCTAACGCCTCTACAGTAAGTAGATCTTATCCACTTGCCTCTACAGTGGGCAGATATTTTCTACTTACCTATGTAGCACCTACACAGTAGGCAGATATTTTCTTACCGCCTTAGGAGATATTTTCTTACCGCCTTTCTTACCGCCTTACTTACCGCCTTTCCTAAACCGCCTTTAAGTTGCTATAAAAGAAGAGCAATGATAGAAAGAAGGGGATCGGAAAAACATTACCCAAAAGAACTAACTTATGTCTAAGACTTCCTCTTCACAAGTTTTCTGACTTAAGCATCGGAGTTAAATCCGGGCAGAAAGGCCCAATTCCGATCCTTCCCTTCTCCTTTTTACAGATTCACCTCAAAGCAAAGAGTCGATAATTAGGGAGGCATTCCGTAGGCGTCTCCTGTTCAAAACCTGAAGTAAGCGTCCACATCAACTATAAATTTCAACCGTTTGTCCAAGGCTGAGACCAGATCACGAGGCACCAGTAGCCAAAGTGTGAGGTGGACCAGTTTTTGGTATCAACAATATATATATATATATATATATATATATATATATATATATATATAGCTTTTTATATACCCCTCTCTCTCTCTCTCAAATTATATGTTAGTTATAAGTTTTAAATATATATATATGGAAATTAAACATAGATAACATGTAGACAAATGTTAATATCAAACAAGGAAAATGAAGGAAAAGGGGGAGTGATTATGGGATTAAAAATCAAAGTTCACATCCCTTTCAATCCCCAATTAAAATGGAAGACAACTAAGTAGAGAAAGAAAGAAAGAAAGAAAAAAACTTAAGAAAAACTTCTCACTTTCTTTTTGAACTTCTAGCTCTTGTTTGTTCTTTAATTTTCTCATGTGTTTAATTAATTTCCATTTGTGAGAATTTCAGGTCAAGTATATATTTAATTTTCTCATGTGTTTAATTAATTTCCATTTGTGAAAACCTTCTTATTTGATATTTTTTCAGTAAAATGGAAAACTGAATGCATGCTTTTGGTTTTGAATGATAATTCAAATTCTAATTCCATTGTTTCCTTGTTTAACTTTAAACATATCTTTCATTGTCCGTAAGCAAAGAACCAACTCTAGACAGCATCATCTTTGCACAAACAACTTATTAAGACATGTTTGTGTTTTTCTGTCATCCCACTTGCCAAAAGGAAAGTAAATTTGTGCACTTTTAATGCAAACATCGAATTCTAGTAGTGCCCTTATATGTAGCTATGTTAACAGTCAGCTAAATAAAAAAGATTGTCTATCTCATTGATAGAGCCCTTATTTATTTATTTTTTTTAATAAATATGTCAGCAGTCAGCTAAATACATTATGAATTAAGAATTTCAAGAAATTCCTAAAATAATGCACTAACAGTGAGGAAAAATATTAAAAAGGAATATAGATAACATTGAATATTTGCTGAAGAAAATATGGAAAGCAATGAATATTCAATAGTTTTCAACAATTAGCTATTAAAAATAAAATCGCACATTCAAGAATAAACACCCATAAAATGTAAATTTAACAATGCAACAGAAGGTATGCAGTTTGAAGGCGTAGTACAGAATATTAAATCCCACCATCTAAGACCATCAATTACAAAAGAAAGGCAACAATAATCAAACCAAGTACCCAATCCAAATGGCGATATTGTTTTAAATCCCCAAAAACACTCACTACTCCCAATCGAAAGACACCTGAGATGAGATGAGATGAAATGAATGAATATATATGCATAGATAGTTGTCAGTCTTCATGGAAAGAGTGTAAGAAAAGACACCTGCAGATATCTATGTCCTTTGTTTCTTCCAAAAGAGGATGTTTAGACCTAATTTCAATGCCAATTGTTCCTAATAAGTGCTCTAATAACTGCTCAAACAAGGAGGGTCATGGAAATAGTTTCATGATGGATTTGGAACAATCAGTGCTCTAATAACTGCTCAAACAAGGAGGGCCATGGAAATAGATTCATGATGGATTAGTTGTGGAGCAAATCTAGTGATTGTAATTAGTTGTGGAGCAAATCCCAATGAGCCTTGTAAAATTAGGAATGATCTAATAAAATGATAAGCCAGTAGTGAATCCTCAACCTTCTATGATGTTATCTTAAATAATCATGTAATTAGACATGACAATGAACCTACAAATGTTCTATCATGTTTCCAAGTTCATGCATCATAATAAGGAAAAAAGAAGAAGAGCTTCACCAAGGACATGCTTGGATGCAAAAATCTACATCAGAATAAGGAAAAACGATACAGTGAAAGGTTGATGTCAACTATGCATAAGGTTTCCATCTCCCATGTTCTCACAAATAAAGAGTGATTAAAGAGTGATTAAAGCAACCACCCAATCGAACATCAAAACCTAAAAATTAGGGCAACCACCAAATCAAACACACAACAATCTTCATGCTTTATTACAAAATCCCATGAAATCAAAAGAAAAAAATAAGAAGAAAAACCTTACAGATCTCTAATCAGAAGCAGGAGAGATGGCTTGTTCTATTTCCAAATCTAGAACTTTTCAAAACAATTAATATGAAATTGATCTAAATGATCTCCTTGGCATGAAACTGAAAACAAAACCTAGAGACATATAAAAACATAAAGATTAACAGCTATAACTAAACAAAATAGCTCGAATCCAAAGAAAAAGCACCCCATGAGAAACAAACCTTGAGAAACAATCGTCAAGAACACGGCCTCCAAAGTACCCCCTGACAGAACACAAGCAACCACAACAACTTCAATCTTCTACACTTTTACACTTCAATCTCTTCACCAAATCAAACAGATTCACCTCTACAAAACCATAAATTCCCAGATGAACCACAAAACAACTAGAAAACAAAGAAATAAGGACCCAAACTCACCTAATCAAAGAAAGAAGAGGGAGCAGCTGGAAACCACGACCAAATCCATCAATACCCGCCCAAGATCGAGATAAATTCAAAATAAAACGCTCCCAAGATCCCCGTTTCAGCGGCAAAATCCGGACTTGAAGTTGTGGCTGGGATTTTCACAAAGGGGGGAAATTTAGGCGCCAATAAGAGCAAGTACGCGGGGTGGGGAAACTGAGGCATACACGGCGGTTATAAGTAAACCACCGCTAAATGAAATCATTTAGAGGCGGTTTACCTATAACCGCCACTAATAGATATCATTTAGAGGCGGTTTTTCTAAAAACCGCCGCAAAACGATATATATTAGAGGCGGTTTATTAAACCGCCCCTACAACCGCCTCTAAGTATAACCTTAGCGGCGGTTTTAAGAAACCGCCGCTAATGTACCGAAGCAAAATGCCTCATTTCCTGTAGTGTAAGTTGTTGTTTTCTACTACTTATCACCCACAAACTGATTGTTGAACCGAAGTAGTTAATGGAACTTTATCCACCTTGTTGCAAGCTGTAATTCAGAAGAATATCAGAAGTTGGAAGGATTGTTTACTACATGTTGAAATTGCTTATAATCGTGTTGTTCATTCTGCTACTCAATTTTCAACCTTTGAGATTGTGTATGGTTTTAATCCATTAACTCCTTTGGATTTAACTCCTTTGCCTATTTCTGAGTATGTTAACTTGGATGGCAAAAGCAAAGTTTTATTTGTTAAGAAGATCCATTAGAAAGCAAGGCTTAACATTGAGCGAAGGATGGAGCAATATATGAAGCAAGCCAATTAATAAAGGGCTGCAGAAGCTGGTTTTTGAACTAGGGGATTGGGTTTGGTTACACTTGAGAAAGAAAAGGTTTCCCGAACAACGGAGGTCCATGCTCCTTCCACGAGGTGATGGTCCATTTCAAGTTCTTGAGTGCATAAATGATATTTTTTATAAGTTTGATTTACCCCATGAGTATAATGTTAGTGCTACATTTAATATTTCTAATCTATCACCTTTTGATGTAGGCAATGATTTGAGGGCAAATCCTATTTAAGAGGAGGGGAATTATAGGAACATGGCTAGGGCTAACAAAGAGGGACAAGATCTACTTCAGGTCACAATTGGACTAGTCACACGAGCTTAGGCTAAGAGATTCAAAGAGGCTCTTGGAGGATTAATTCAAGAGGTTCAACATAAAGAAGAGTGCAAGCTCACCATCAATGAAGGACTAAAGTTTGTCCACATCATTAAAGCACTCACTAATTAGGCTTGAAGGAAGTTGGGCTTTCAAGGCATCTCATACTATTTATTAGTCTTGGAATTGAAGAGAGTTTAATTTCGCTCTAAAGTTTGTCCACATCATTAAAGCACTCACTAATTAGACTTGAAGGGAGTTGGGCTTTCAAGGCATCTCATACTATTTATTAGTCTTGCAATTGAAGAGAGTTTAATTTCGCATGCATGATTTGATGGAAATGGAGTTAGTTTAATTATGCATGCATGATTTGTTGGAAATGGAGACATTTAATATGTCTCTTGGAGTTGGGAGAGAGTTTAAAATGTGACTTTTCAAATTCTCTTGTATAGCCTATATATTGGCTAAACTATGTAATTGGAAGGATACGTTTCTTTGGAATGTCAAAGTGAGAGAAAAATTCTCTTTGGTTCTTCATAGAACTATCTATCGAACTTATAATGAGGATTGTCCTATGGTGTTCATCTCAACTTATCAAATGCATTTTCATCCCCGTTTTTGGCGTCCTTATACGAACTTATCATGATTGTCCTGTGGCGTTCTTCTCGACTTATCAAACGGTTTTCCATCCTTGTTTGTGGCGTCCTCACACAAACTTATCAGAATTGTCCTGTGTCATTCATCTCGACTTATCAAACGGTTTTTCATCCCCATTTGTGGCATCCTTACCATACCATGGTTCTTGCTTCTTCATAAGCAACGGGTTGCAGTTTCCATCCAAACTTAATTGTGGAACGATCGAAAGACTAATCTTGTTATGGGTTTTGTCAAAACTTTGTGAAGTTTCCATCCAAACCAACTATATGTTGTTGCCTTCCGACTAACGATTTAAGAAAGAATCATGTGACAAGAAAACCCTACTTAATTAAAAATTCACACAATTAAAGGATAACATAGATATTCATGTTTATAAAGTCATACAACCCTAGAATAAAAGTCCAGACACACAACACGGTGGTTACAATCACATAAAATCAAAGGATTCATACAAAACATCCATGTATCTCATACACAAGGGATAAAATCAATTAATAAGAACAAAAGGTGCAGATTTTATCCAATAGAAGTTCTTCCCCCTCCTCAAGATGACCTCGAGGCCCTCTAGAGAATTAACAAAATGCTGGAGTTGGTGCCTACATGCTGTTGTCTGCCTCCCTCTTATTATATGTGAAGATGCCAAGGTAAAACCCTAGAAAACCCAAGTGAGTCATTTTATAGCTGTGATTGGCCCCACGATTCCTGGCTGGGCTCCACGGCGTGACGGCTCTACTTCAGACTTTTGGTGCTCTACTTGATGTGGCATTGGGGTGCCAATGGCTTGGTGCCACGATGCGCACTCTTTGTCTTTTGTACTCGGTGCACCATAGGGTTTGGCAGCACAGTGCGATAAATCGGCGCCATGGCGCCAACTCCAAGTCGTGTCCTTGAAGCTTTAATGATGAACGTGGCTGAAATGGCTCCTTTCTAGGTTCTTTCCTCATTGGTACCACATCATGAATCTTTGTACTGCTCCTTAAAATAGCCAAAATTGGCCCTCATGATACATAGATAAAATATTTGAATTAGTGCCTAAAAATACACAACTCAAGTAGAACATCCGCAAATTGGACATTTATATAAAAATAGAGCTAAAAAGGTACACAAATCTTATTAATTAATAAAAAACTTAGCTCTAAACATTATGCACTAGTCCTATAAATTAGCTCTCTTTGGAGAGCTAACACTGGAGAGGTGGAGTCCAGCTTCTAGGCGACGATCTAGAGAGTACTAACCCATTCAAAGGAAGGGAAAGCTTGCCAAATGGATATGATCCTTTACTTATAGTTTTATCTTTGATTTTATCCTTTTTTATTGAGATTCCTGGAAGTTTTGCATGAATGTTTTGATTCTATGATAATGAACACCATAAGGTGTAGTTAGCAAAACATTGAATCTAGGGTTGTATGACTTTGTTAACATGAATACCAATATTATGTTGGATATTTTCAATAGTTATGCTTTTTCCATGGTTTTATTGAGAATTAGAGTGAGAGATGAATTGGTGTTTGAGTTAAATATGAAAGGATGCCCCCTTTCATTATTATTGAAGGGGTATTAGTCCATAACATATTAAGACTAAAAGGTTTCATCAAAAGACACATGGAAGAATGTTTTCTTTCATACATGACTATTTAGTAAAAGGTGTTCCCTTTTATAAAAGGATGCTACCTTTCATGTATGACAATTTGCCAAAGGGTGTTCCCTTTTCATGAAAGGATGTTACCAAGGAATGTAACCTTGTGATGAGACTATTGGGACTCTATAAATAGACTAGTTCTATGTGAGGAAAAACATACCAACCAATCAAATCTTCATACTCTATTCTCTCACTCTCTCTTTCATTCTCATCTCTCTTTCTCTACATTATCAAAGACAAATTCAAGAGTGTTTCCGGGTTGAAACAAATAGTGCAAGTTCGTCTTTCAACAACAATCAAAGGGCTTCATTGTATCCTAAAGGCAGTTCTCACATACCCCATTGCAATCGTGATTCTAATCAGAGGGGGAGAAATTCGTCTAAAAGAAAGCGTTGTCATCTTTGTGCCTTGAAGCTTATTTGGTTCATCTTCTTCTTCCCTCCATTATCTTCTACTTTCTTTCCAACAATTTTTAGATGAATTTCTGGATAATGGAGGCAACCGTCGCTCAATCAATCCAAGTCATGAATCAAGACCTTGTTCGTGTTGATCGTTTCGATGGACACAACTTCACTAGGTGGCAAGAGAAAGTACTTTTCTTCCTTACAACACTAAAGTTGGCATATGTCTTAAGTGACGATCTCGAACCTATTCCTGCATCACTGGACAATGAGACAGAAGAAGACAAGGAGAAATGGCGCAAGCGAAAGGAGGATGAATTCTTGTGTCGAGGACACATTCTCAATGCTCTCTCAAACATAGTCTATAATGCGCACAACTCAATTAGAACTGCTAAGGAATTGTGGAGCACATTGGATAACAAATATTGCATTGAAGAGGCAAGTAATCAAAAGTTTCTAATTGGAAATTATATTGATTTTAAGATGACTAATGATAAGTCTATATCAGAACAAGTTCACAATTTACAACTTATCGTTAGTGATCTTAAAATTGCTGGTATTACCCTTGTGGAAGATTTCCAAGTTGGTGTGATTATTGCAAAACTCCCATCAACTTGGAATGGCTACAAGAAGAAACATAAGCATGAAGAGAAGAGTCATACTCTAGAATCTCTACTTCGACACCTCGTATAGAAGAAGATTCTCGCATCCGTAAGAAGAAAGATGAGTCGATAGAGAGTCATCATTCCAAGGACAATATGGTTGAGGGGAACAAAACCAAGTCCAAGCTCAAGCCAAGGAATGATAAGGATTTCAAAAAGCAAGGTACCAAGAAGAAAGGAACTTGTCACTTCTGCAACAAGCCCGACCATTTTATGTGAGACTGTCGTCTCTATAAGAAAAGTTTGAAGAATCAAGCTAACATGGTCGAAGATGAACAATTGATAACAACAGTGACTGAAGCAAACTCAGTTAGCATTGCCAATGGGTGGTGGCTTGATACCGGAGCAACAATCCACATTTATAAGGATCGTAGTCTCTTCAAGATTTACGAGGAATCTACTGATGGAATGGAAGTCAAGATGGCAAATAATCTCCGTACTAAAGGTATTGGCAAAGGCACTATGGAATTGAAGTTTTCATCAAGAAAAGTTATTACTCTAATCAATGTATTCTATGTACCTGATATGAGTAAAAATCTTGTATCCGGAGACCTACTCAACAAGAGGGGCTTCAAACTGGTGTATGAGTCAGACAAGTTTATCTTGTCTAAGAATGGTGTGTTTATTGGAAAAGGGTACTCTTGTAACGGCATGATTAAGTTGAATTTAATGGAAACTATCTCTTCTGCTATGCATGCTCTAACTCATCCTACTATGAATACTGATGCATATTAAGGAGCTGAACATGCTGATCAAACATGTAGGAGTGAAGTAGAAGTTGCCCAAGACCCCTTGTTACTTCCTAGTTGCCCAATTTCAAAACTTAGAGCCAAACGTTTTAACGAAGCACTAAATGGGCTAATCCAAGAGAATCAGACTGAATCTACAAAGATCAAGATGGGCTCAATTAACCATCAAGGCATAGTTTATTCACTTAAAGCAATTGAAAAGGCTATTCAGCATGCAAAATCGTGACCAACATGGTTTGAATGTGGAAATGAATGGTTTGGCTGCCTCTAGAAGATGAAGAGGCCTAAAATCATGGAAGCATTAAATTTAGTCATTTAGTTATTGCATGCCTTATGTTGATGTTTGTGTTTCTTTTAAAGTTGTGGTTATTATGACTTTTCATATGCTTGGAGAGTTGTTCCAAGTATATAGCATAGGTATTATGAATTGGAGTTTTAGATTTTTGGTTTTCAAAGAATTATTGTGAGGACTTGTGTTCCTCTTCATTCTTGAAAGAACTTCTTGAACTTATCAAGTTAATTCTTGTGGCGTTCCAATAACAAAACTTATCACCTTGATCCTTGGGAGATTCTTGAGGGTTCTTGGTGTGGCATTTCAATCATTCGTAGTCTTGGTTTTCATCTTGTTAGGTGACAGGTCAAGGCTCAACCAATCTTGTCAACGGTTCTTGGGGTTTCATACCATTAGAGTTATCTTCTTTCATCACAATTGTTGGTGGAGTTCATATCATTTCGTATCAGAGCTTTGGTTCTAAGGCAAGTTTGATTATCTTTCTTTTTGCATTTTATTTTCTGCTCCTTGCTATACTGACAAAGAAAAACACAAAGAAAAGAGGCAAAAAAAGGGGGGGGGGGGAGGCAAAAAAAAAAAAAAAAAAGGTGGTACGTAATTCCATTAAGAAATTTCTTCCTTTCAATCTTGTTACTTACTTTATTCAAATTCTTGACCTTTTGATGAGTTTTTGTTGTTCCTCAATGCTTAATTGCTCCTAATTCCAGCCCCCCCACTTCAATCTTTTGTTACTCACCTCTTCAAATTCTTGACCTTTTATGGTAGGTTTTTGATGTTCTTCATTTGTGAATTGCTATTGGATTGTCTTGAAATAGTTTGTTGAAGTTCGATTAAGAACTAAAGAGAACACAAAAGAGTGGGAAAAGGCAAGAGTGTGTGAGACCATAAGAGAGTAAAAGCTGATTATGAGTGAAACACGTGAGGGAGTATTTGAGAGGATTCTAACCTTGTTTTGCAGGTTATAAATGTGTCCAATATTCAGTAAGAAGACACAACTGAAGTATTTCATCAATCGACAGTTCCGAACCTCCAAATGCAAGCATTGTTAGGTGAAATGAGGCGTATGTTATAGGTTGAATTAGAACCTATACATGAAAGGTTGGACAGGGTAGAAGCGGGAACTCCCCAAAGACCACAACAAGATATCGCCAATAGGTACCAAGATGGGCATGCTACGGGGCAAAATGTCGAGGAAGAGGCGGAGTCGGAGGAGTTTGATGAGCCATACTTGAACAGGGGCAGGTTTGAGCGGGGGTATGGCCACAAAGAAGCTAGGATGGAAAGACCAATGAGGGATTATGATCTAAGAAGCATTAAGATTAATATTCCATCCTATCAAGGTAAAAATGATCCTGAAGCTTATTTGGAGTGGGAAACTAAAATGGAGATGGTATTTGATTGTCACAACTACTCAGAGTTAAAGAAGGTTAAGTTGGCTACAATTGAATTCATCTATTATGCTATTATTTGGTGCAATCAGTTATTGACTAATAGGAGAAGGAATAGGGAAGCACCCGTGGATACTAGGGAAGAGATGAAAACGTTTATGAGGAAACGTTTTGTACTTAGCCACTATTATAGGGGATTGTATCAAAAGTTGCAATGATTAAGTCAAGGTTCCAAGATTGTGGATGGATATTACAAGGAGATGGAGGTAGCTATGATCCAGGCTAATGTAGAAGAGGACCGGGAAGCCACCGTGGCTTGGTTTTTGCATGGTTTAAATCATGAGATTGCGGATGTAGTCGAGTTGCAACACTATGTTGAGTTGTCGGATATGGTGCATCAAGCCATAAAGGTGGAAGAACAATTCAAATGGAAGGGATTAGCTAGAAGGGGCAACCTATGACTAGTACCATCCCTTGTAAGACAGTTCCAAAAAGGGATGAACAACTACAAAACAAGCAAAAATTTGAACCCTCTAAGAATGCCAAGCCAACGCCCTCCACTGCTTCAGGTAACACCAAGGCTTCTACTTCTAAAACACGTGATATTAAGTGTTTTAAATGTCAAGTGCTGGGATACATAGCCAACCAATGTGTAAACAAAACGGTTATGGTGATAAATTCCAAAGGAGAACTTGAGTCAGAGAATAAGGAAGAAGTAGGTGATGATGGCTTGCCACCCTTTGAGGATACCGATGATGAGCAAATGACTATAGTTGGAGATTAATTTGTAGCAAGGAGAGTTCTCAATGTGCAAGTTAAGGAGGAAGAAAGTTACCAAAGGGAGAATTTGTTTCATACTCGCTGCTTTGTAAATAACAAACTTTGCAATGTCATTGTCGATGGTGGGAGTTTCACCAATGTAGCCAGCACTTATTTGGTGGAGAAATTGTCCTTGACCACCTTGAAACATCCTGACCCTTACCAACTTCAGTGGCTATATGATTGTGGTGAAATTAAGGTCACAAGGCAAGTGTTGGTGGCATTATCCATTGGCAAATATATGGATAAGGTTCTTTGTGATGTGGTTCCTATGCATGCATACCAATTATTGGGAAGACCATGGCAGTATGATCGGAGGGTTACAGATGATGGATTCTCAAATATGTCTTCTTTCACTCTTAAAAAGTAACCAATTACTCTTGTACCATTAACTCCAAAACAGGTCATGGAGAACCAACTGAAGTTGCAAAAATCAAATGAAAAAAGGAAAGAAAGAAAAGAAGGCCGATATTGAAAAACTAGAGTTGAAAAAAAATGAAAGAAAGAAAAACATTGATCTGAGTGAAAAAGAAAAAGAGATGATTTCGGCCATAGTAAGAGCAAGAAAGGAAAAAATCACTTACATTGCAAAAAAAAAGTGAGATCAAGAGAGCATTATTTTCACATCAGCTGTAATATCTTTAATTTTCTAAGTAAATAAATCAAAAAATTCTCAGAAATTAAGCAGATTAATTAGCATGAAAAATAAATTAATTATTTTAAAGCTCAATTAAAGGAAAATCGAGGATTAATAAATTTAAATCCAACCTCGCAACTAATGGGCCTAGGGAAGGCCTTATTTGGCCAGGCCACTTACACTTAGAATAGTTGGAGGTGGGTGATAAAGATAACCTCGATTAATTAATTGGGAGATTTACTAATTGTTAATTAATCATGATTAATATGTGATGGAACCAGACAAATGTTAGAGTTCCGATAAAGTAGATAGGGCGAGTAAACAACTGATATTCACGGATTTGATCTAACGAGAGATAGACCTCATGATGTTACAATACGCCCGTGATGACTGAAATCATTGACCCGGGATTTTCGAAGTTGGGGCGATGAATTATTAAAAAGATAATATTAATTAAATAACGATGTGACGTAAAGGAGAAAGATAAATTAAATTAATTAAAGTTGTTAGAAGATAAATCAAATTAATTTAAAGTGTTAAAGATAATTTAGTTTAATTGAATTAAATAATATTAAATACTTTTATATATATATATATATATATATATATATATATATATATATATATATATATATATATATATATATGATTCAGACTTAGGTCTGAGAGGATGAAATTGATACAATTGTTTTGAAGAGAACTTATCGAGCTTCTCTCCCACTCTCCCTCTCGCGACCTCTCTTGCTCGAGCCTCTACCCCCAGCCCGCTTCCCGCCATCCTTCTCCTCGCGTTCGCTTGCTCAACTAGGGAGCTTGACGGTGGTCACCGCCCAGCTCCTTGCGCCTCCCCATCTTGGCAGACATCGTAGCCCAGCTTTGGTTGCCCGAGCCACTGCCTTCCCTCCTCCATCTCTCCTCTGTCTTGCTGTCCCCTTTTTCGTGTTGACGCCGACGATCTGCAGCCCTAATCTTGGGTAAAACCCTATTGTGAGCAAGGGTTTCGATTTCATTAGATAACATGGTATTGATTGGTTTATTTGGGAGAAACTAGGGCTGTGAATAATTAAGGATTAGTGATTCCTTGAGGGGTGGAGTTCAGGAAGTCTAATTGTATGAATGTTGAAGTTTAATTGTATAGTTAATGTGAATGTTTGTATTAATTTCGGGGCCCTATAAATAAAGAAGGTGCCGCCGAATTTTTCATGAAAAATCTAAGTATAAATACCCTATTAGTTTCCATGATTAACATAAAAAATTGTTCATGCTTTAGATTAATCGATCTTGGCTAATTAATCATGCTTAAGGGCATTATAGGAGTCTTGAAGGCATGAAATGCATGTTAAGTGGGAAAGCATGCTTTTATGAGCTTAATGTCTTTAATATGCTCCTTCGAGTCTAACTAAGAGTCCAAACTAAGAATACGACTTCCTTATTCATAAATCTCCATATTTTAAAGCAATATAGCTAAGTTATGGAAAAAAAGACTTTTGTATTTATTTAGTTATTATTGTTAATTCTAGGAAAGGGTAAAGGTCAAGCGGGAGCTTTAGCAGGACCAAGCTAGACCTATGAACTTGCGAAGGACTTCAGATGAGGGGACATCTCCGTAAATATAGTCTTTATTCATGTGTTCTTCGAGATTTGGTTTTCTCGTATTCTTATGAGTTTTATATCGGTTTGTGGATGCCAATGGATTTTATCGCTATAGTTGCATAGTGATTTCATGCTTGTTTAATTGATTAAATTTTAAAGAGCATGAGAAATGGTAAAGTAAAACCCTAAGGGGTAGATTATGATTATTTCATGTATCATAGGCTGTACCCTAGTTAGTTATGTATGAGGGATCCAGCAAGGCTCAGGATAGAGCTCAGATATTAAGTAGACGATACCGGGTTAAGAAAGAGACTTTGTTTTCAATAGCTTTTCTTAAAACCAAAATGTTTTCAAAAGTTGTTCTTTCCATGAACCCCATTTCTGACTCTTGTGAGTACCCGTATCGGATACAAGATTGATACTTGATGTACACATATAGATATATACTGCTGGTCGTCAAGTACCGGACTCATGTAGATATATACCACTGTTCCCAGTCATCAGGATCATGTAGATGTATACCGCTGTTCATTGATGGGAGTTGGAGTCTTTTCAGAAACATTCAAACTAGGGGTGCATACTTGTATGATACGAGGCCATTGCATATATATGTTTATTATATGCTTGATATGATGTAAGATCACATGTGTGCTTTCTTCGGATTTTTGATCATGTTAGCATGCTTATCCTGATTTAAGATAATTATGCTGACCCTCATGATTTATATTTTAGTGCAGTTTCTGTCGAGAGACTGGTATGTATAATACCTGACGGATTTGTCTGTACTCACTGAGCTTGTATAGCTCAGTCCCTTCGGTTATTGTTTTTCTATTGCAGGATCTAGACAGGGATCTGGGTAGTAGCTCGTGTCACGAGCGGGGATCGAAGTCTAGCTGGCTCTAGCGTACCTTACCTTTATCTTTAGTCTTATTGTGTTGTACCAGACTTTATGTATTAATTTGCTTCCGTGTATTTGGGGTCGTAGTTGCCCAAGACTTGATCAGTTGTATTTCTTATGACTCTGATGTGATATGACTACTGATGTGTTACCGGATTTGCTTATGTCATATTGATTATATTTTAGTACTCCATTGTGATTAGATTGTTAAATTTACAACCTTAGACATAGGATGCCCTCCTGACCTGGCTGGTGTGACATCTGTCTCAGTAAAGAGATGGGTGTTACATCAGCCCCTTATTGTACTCTTGTACAAGGAGGCTCTTTTATGTACTAATACTCTCGTCGGTGCTTTGCTGAGTGATATTGTTTCTCTTTTGCAAGAGTTTGAAGATGTCCTACCCGAAGAGATACCCTCTAGCTTGCCTCCAATCCGAGGGATTGAAAAACAAATTGACTTCATACCGGGTGCCTCACTTCCAAACCGACCTTCTTATAGGAGAAATCCAGAGGAGACCAAGGAAAGTCATAGGCAAGTCGATGAATTATTGGAGAAGGGGTATGTGCGTGAAAAAAATGAGTCCATGTGCAGTTTTGGTGCTACTAGTTCCTAAGAAGGATGGAATATGGAGAATGTTTGTTAACTGCCGAGCCATCAACAACATAACCCTAAAGCAATTCATCCCATTCCTAGATTAGATGATATGCTAGATGAATTGCATGGTTCTTGTGTCTTTACAAAAATTGATCTTAAGAGTGGATATTATCAAATTAGGGTGAAGGAAGATGATGAATGGAAACGACTTTTAAAACTAAATATGGTTTGTATGAGTGGTTAGTGATACCTTTCATTTTAATTAATACTCGAGCATTTTATGCACTTGATGAACCATGTTTTATGTGCATTTATTGGTCGATTTGTAGTTGTGTATTTTGATGGTATCCTAATTTATAGTACAAACTTAGAAGAATATGTAATGCATTTGAAATCTGTTTTGGAAATTCTAAGGAAAGAAAAGTTGTTTGCTAACCTCAAGAAGTGCACCTTTTGCATGGATAAGATTGTGTTTCTTGGTTTTGTTGTTGGTAAGCGAGGAATTGAGGTAGATGAGGAAAAAGTGCAGGTAATTCGAGAGTGGCCAATGCCTACAACAATCAGCCAAGTGAGGAGTTTCCATGGCTTAGCTAGCTTCTATAGACCATTTGTGCGTGATTTTAATTTAATAGCTTAGAAACCCCTCTCACTGAAGTCATTAAGAAAAATATACCATTTAAGTGGGGAAGGAACAAGAAAAAGCATTTTATCTAATCAAAGAAAATTTAACTGATGTGCCTTTGCTTGTTTTACCTAACTTTGCTAAAACTTTTGAAATTGAGTGTGATGCTTCAGGGAATAGGCATTGGAGCTATTTTGATGAAAGAAGGTCATCCAGTTTCTTATTTAAGTGAAAAGTTGAGTGGGGCAGCCCTAAATTACCCCACTTATGATAAGGAGTTGTATGCCTTCGTAAGGGCTTTGGAAAATTGGCAGCACTATCTATGGCCAAAGGAATTTTGGATTCACACCGATCATGAATCTTTGAAGCATTTGAAAGGACAACAAAAGTTGAACAAACACAATGCCAAGTGGGTGGAATTCATTGAAACATTTCCTTATGTTATCAGATATAAGCAAGGTAAGGAAAATGTGGTGGCTGATGCATTATCTCGAAGGAATGCTTTACTTCAATTTTAGAAACGAAATTACTTGGTTTTGAATACGTTAAGGATTTTGTATGCACAAGATTCTGATTTTGGTAATGTGTTCAATGCATGTGAAATAGTGGTTTATGGTAAGTTTTATAGGCATGATGGGTTTTTGTTTCGAGAAAATCAACTTTGTGTTCCTATGTGTTCTTTGCGAGAATTTCTTGTGAGAGAAGCTCATGATGGTGGTTTGATGGGTCATTTTGGTGTAGCTAAGACATTAGGGACTTTGCATGATCATTTTTATTGGCCTCATATGAAACGTGATGTGGAACGAATCTGTGCTAAGAAATTGTTAGATTTCATGGCATGCCTAGGACCATTGTTTCTGATAGGGATGCAAAGTTTTTGAGTTACTTTTGGAAGAATTTGAGGCGCAAGCTAAGAACCAAGATGTTGTTTTCTACTACTTGTCACCACAAATGGATGGTCAAACTGAAGTAGTGAATAGAACTTTGCCTTCTTTGTTGCGTGTTATCATTAGAAAGAACTTGGAAATATGGGAAGATTGTTTCCCACATGTTGAATTTGCTTACAATAGAAGTATACATTCAGCAACTAAGTCTTCACCATTTGAACTTGTTTATGGTTTTAATCCTTTGTCGCCTTTGGATTTAACTCCTTTACCTTTGAGTGATCGTGTGAACATAGATGGAAAAAAGAAGGCTGACTTTGTAAAGATGATTCATGGAAAGGCACGGCTCAACATTGAAAGGAGGACTGAACAATATGTCCATGAAGCCAACAAGGGACGCAAGAAGGTAGTCTTTGCACCAGAAGATTGGGTTTTATTGCAATTATGTTTTTGGAGAAACGATGTTCCAAACACCTGCCTAGGGGTGATAGACCATTTCAAGTTGTGGAACTCATCAATGATAATGCCTACAAGCTTGACTTACCAGGTGAGTATGCTGTCAGTGCAAGCTTTAATGTTGTTGATTTGTCTCCTTTTGATGTAGGTGATGATTTGAGGACAAATCTTTCTTAAGACGGGGAGAATGATGCAAATCAAAGAGCTGGACATGCTGATAAAACATGTAGGAGTGAAGCTGAAGTTGCCCAAGACCCCTTGTCACTTCCTAGTGGCCCAATTACAAGAGTTAGAGCCAAATGTTTCAAGGAAGCACTAAATGGGCTAATCCAAGAGAATTGGACTGAATCTACAAAGATCAAGATGGGCTTAATTAATCATAAAGGCATAGTCCATGTCCTTAAAGCAATTGAAGAGACTAATCAGCATGCAAAAACGTAACCAACATGGTTTGAATGTGGGAATGAATGGTTTGGCATCCTCTAGAAGTCCAAGGCCTAAAAACGTGGAAGCATTTAATTTAGTCATTTAGTTATTGCATGACTTATGTTTATGTTTGTGTTTGTTTTACAGTTGTAGTTGTTATGACTTTTCATATGCTTGGAGAGTTGTTCCAAGTATATGGCATGGGTATTATGAATTGGAGTTTTAGTTTTTTGATTTTAAGAAAATTATTGTGAGGTCTTGTGTTCCTCTTCATTCTTGAAAAAACTTCCTGAACTTATTAAGTTAATTCTTGTGGTGTTCAAACAACCAAACTTATCACCTTAGATTCTTGAGTGCTCTTGGTGTGGTGTTTCAATCATTCGTAGTCTTGGTTTTCATCTTGTTAGGTGATAGGTCAATACTCATCAAAATTTTGTCTATGGTTCTTGGGTGATGCAGGAGGCTCAAGTCAGATGGTGCCAAGTTGGCGAGTCAATGTAAAGACCGGGAGCGATCAAGCCAATTCCATGATTGGGGCGGTGTTGGGTGTGGTTCGGTGTTTTGCAATAACTTTGGTACAAGCATCGGATTCACACGTTCAACCCTAATCCGAAAAGCTTGTCTCGACGCACACGTGTGATCCAAGAGCTTTACTCGGTGGACTTTTCCTTCATCCTCAAATTCTGTTATTTTCCCCGTCAAATCCTTGTTTTTTGGTGTTTTCTTTTCTATTTTTGTTAATACTGCGTATGCCAAATTAGGATAGAATTTAAATCCGATTTGATCTCGGATTTTTAGGCGTTATCTAATTTGTTTAGAGTTTTAAAATTAGATATGTTTTAGTTTTGAATAATAATTTACCAATTTTGGCAATTTAGATAAGATGATAGAGTTTCTAGGCTAGTCTTTAAAAGCTATTTAACCCGGCTTGTGGGTTGATTTTCGTTATTGAGTTTAAATAATATTAGTTTTTTCTTAAAAGTTCTGGAGACTTTCTTCTTTATTTTGTCTTCCCCTTCCTCGCTCTCTTGGCAATCTACTGATTGCCATCACCCGCAGGTTAATCATAATCTTGCCCGGCGTCATTTGGGTTTCATATTATCAGAGTTATCATGTTTCATCATAATTATTAGTGGAGTTCATATCATAAGGGCAAATAAAGAAGCCTACGAGGTTGCAACCTTTGTAATGAAGTTGCAAGGAGGTCAAGCTACGCTGTGTGCGCAGTTGTTGTCTAATTTTGTAACAACCAAGCTTGGTCACTCCTTTGTGGTTTGAGCCATAACAAAGGGTGAGGTAACTTGGTTTCAATTAAAGAGGATCGGTATCCTACTTGACTTAACAAAGGGTGAGGTGGCCTTGTTGCCTTTTACAGTGCCGTGAAGGCATTGTTGTTGTAGGAAAACCAACACCCAAAAAATTATAAACCAGCACCCAAACCCACCCTAGGAGGTGTCCCATGGTATGCTACCATGCAAAATATACCATGGTAGCATAGCATTTCTGATTTGAACTGCACCGAAAGTTTTACATGCAATACCCATGATTTGGTTTTATTGTCTCCGCTTCATCTTTTTATATCAACTAGTATGTTTTTCTAATGTTTAGGACGACAATCTTGATCAATTTGATCCCTAGATTTAAAATATGGAGCTTGATCCCATTACACCATTACATGTTTATATATTAACTACCGGGCCACATCATTTACCAAAAAATTAATTATTTTAATTTCTACCTTGTTGAGGAAATTATAGCAACCAATGCTCTGACCTTAATTTAAAGACTTATATAAGTTTGCTCAAAACAAAAATTCTCCTCCCAACGGTTTAATATTCTTGTGGATTGTTGGTAACACTGTCTCAATGAAACTATTTTGATTACAACCATAAACCCAATCAAATCATATTCATCAAGCATGTCTTTCATTTGTTGGGTCCACTCCTAGAAAGATAGCTGATACAAGGGAAGAAACAGATAGTTGAAAAAGGATTGCCTCATTAAAACTTGTATACAGTTTTCCAAGGATAAATTTCAAAAACTTAGTATGAATTACTGTAAGTATGGAGTCTACAAAGATAAAGTATGCCTTTGCGGAAAATATGGTTTACTAAGACTGCTGACTTGTATAATATATATACCTTGTTACGGATATATTTGGTGAAGACAGGTGTCGTTAAGTTAAAGAGCCACTTGTTCCTTTGGCTACACGGCAGTATCACCATCCTTGCACAAGTCCGCTCGGAATTATAGCGTAAGGATTCAATCCTGCAAACAAGTCCGTCGGAATTGTAACGACCCTCTCATAAAGGGCGTAAGGTAGAAAGAAAGAGATAGAGAAACATCTAGCCTCTACAGGTGAGTGGGCCTTATCCACTTGCCACGAGGCGGATATTTTCCTACCAGCCTTCCTCACAGCCTTTCCCACTTAAGGGATATTTACTTAATTCATGCGCCTCACTCCCACGCGCCTTACCCCACTTTTGCCTTTCACGAATCAGCCTCTAAGGTGCTATAAAAAGGAGAGCACTAATAGAAGAAAAGGGATCAAAAATAAAAAGCTCATCACACAAAAACTACCTAACATTAAACTTCTCTCTTCAAGTTTTTGACTTAAGCATGACGAATCAGGGCGAGAAAGGCCCAATTCCGATCACCATCTTCTCCCCTTTTCTGAGCTTTCGTGATGAGTCACTCCAAAGAATTCCGAGCGGAATTTCTATACACTCCTGTTCATAGGCGTAAGTAAGCGTCCACATCAACTATAAATTCTAACCGCTGGTGAAATTTGAGACCGGATCACCGAAGCGGCGATGTGGCGGAAAGCGTGGCGTGAACCCGATTTTTGGCATCAAGCGGTTTGGCGCGTGCAGCAGGGACCCATACGAAAAGCCACATGACCACTACCGAGAGATCAAAGCGAATTCAAGAGCGGAGGCCCCAAATAATCCGAAGGATCAGCGAGGTCAGAAGGCATGAGAGAAATCACAATGAGATAGTCCGCCCATCGTATGCAGCCCATTGAGATAGTCCTTACGTTCAACCTCAAGAATCTGTTCGAGGTTTACCAGTAACCTTCTGGCGACAATTGGAGCGAGTTGGCTGGTACATTTCATGCTTTGACTCATCCTCCTCCTCCTCCTACACAAGTTCCAACGCCAAACATACCCAACGGCCTTTGGATATAATTACGGCAGAGGGAGAACGAGAACACGCACTCATAAAGAGAGCGAGAAAGGACGCGCCTTTTCCGCTAGTTGAGAACCTCCCTCCGTTAAGCGCCGTAAGGAAGCAGGGGCTACCACAAGAACCCGAGAACGGACAATGGGGCGAGCGGAATAGTCCATCTGTTCAAGCAGTTGATAGAAGGACTCAGCGGCGAACCTCTCGAGAAAAGCGAGAAAGTCGAAGCGACCACACGTTCATCGGTATGTGTTCACCCTTTGTCAAAAAATATTGGGAGAGCAAGTTCGGATAACCCGGACCGCCGGTTATGACTCCATATGAAGGCAAAAACCGATCCATCCCGGCTACACCTAAAATCTTTTGATTGAGAAGATGCTCCTCACTTTGGAATCACGTGAGCTGCATGTAGCCGAGCTTTTCCGCCACTTTAGAGGGAAAAGCTAAAGGCTATTTGTCGATCTCCCATCTAGTACAATTACTTCTTTTTGATTTTTAGCGGTCGATTCTTAGCCTATTTTGCCAATTACTCAAAGCAAAAGAAACCCCATCTACTCTCCTGCGCACATTAGCAATGAGGGGAGCGCTCGAGGGCCTATTTGGCCGTTACATAGGCGAAAGCGGCTAATGTTGCGGACCTTCCGCCACGGATGGTCGCGGACTTTTCGGATGGAAGGGTTATTAGACTCCCCTTCCGATTCTCCACGACACTAGATCCACCAAAACCATACACGCCCTTATGATCCACGCCCAAAAGTATATCAATTCAAGAAATTTATATGGGTTGGGAAGAAAAAGAGGCTAGACGCGGACACATGGACACCGGAAGGAAAAAACCCGCCATAGCGTCGGTGAAGGCCGGATACACGAAAGGAAAAAGGATCATACAGCGGGGAAGACAAAGGCATAAGCAGAGGCACGGGGAAACCTCACACTTCTAGCGACATAACGCTCTGACCAGCGAGAACCTTCTAAAGAAGGAAAAATTATGGAATATGATCACCCATTTACGAATCAAACCGAGAAGCCATATTCTTATGCAAATCCAAAAGAACAAAACTTCCGACGCGGGCACGTCAAGAAGCAGCCGAGCGGCAAAGAAACGATAGAAGTATTGCCGGTTCCATCAATCCGGAGGACATGACGAGAAAAGTGTATACCCAGCTGATGAGCGCCAATAGAAGATGTCGCTCGAAAGGACACAATTGGAAAAATACATCAACCTTGAGATCGAGGGAACTAAATCTCAACACCTCAAGAAGAAAAAGGAGAAATTGTGGGATTTATCGATTGGTCACTGGTACGCGTGGTGAAAGTTTAGCCTCGGAAAAGTTAAGAATGGTGGGAGCCACGCAAGAAATAGAAAGCGCCCGCGGAGGCGATCTGACCTACGGCCTAATCATCTTTTATGACAACGGCGCCGTGAGTTAAGCCACCCACATGATAGTGGCGTTGGTTGTCGCTATCAAAGTGTCTAGTTTCCGGATAGAAAGAGTTAGATGAGCGATTGGAAGTTGAGTTGATATTCTCTTTTGGAGTGCTTTCGAGAGGATGAGGTATGGCCAGGATGACTTGCTCCGGTAAAATCATCCTTAGTAGGGTTCTCGGGAGAGGTGAGTACATCGGAAGGAATGATCTCCTTACCCGATTCACGATAGGGAACTGCGCCAAGGTCATCAACGATGTACGCAAACTTCTTGGTTGTATACGTTGTGCTTCAAGATTTACAACGTAATCCTTGGCGAGACCAACCCTGGCGCCTTAAAAGCCGTAATCTCCACTTATCACCTTCTCCCTCGAATTCCCAGAACCGAGAATGGCGGTGGAGATAAGAGGAGATCAACCCACAGCGCGGCAATGCTATGTCTCAACCCTCAAAGGGAAAACTCTCAGCAGCTGACAAGACAAAAGTTTGAGAAGCTATGTTGAGTCAACGAATGGCCTAGAGCGGGAAAGCGAGGAGCTTCACCTACACACCGAAGAATTGCTACCTGATCACCCCTAGACATAACTAGGCGGACGCCTGCAGTGCGGATTAAGGGGCAGATTGTGATAAAGAGAAACGGCCGGGAAGATCTCATGGGAGTATTGAGAGAAAATTCCGACCTCTTGGCTTGGTCTTGAGGAGGATATGCCTTGGGGTGTGAAGCGTAATATCATCGAGCATGCGTCTCAGCATCGATCAAGCGTTTAAACCCAAAGGCGAGTAAAGGAGAAATTCCGAGAGCTGAAAGGTGCGGAAGAAGAAGTATCTAACCTCCTAAAAGCTAAGTTTTATCAGAGAGGTATACTACCCAGTTGGTTAGCCAATGTGGTCCCAGTAAAAAGCCAGTAGTAAAATGGAGAATGTGTGTTGACTACTACTTAAACAAAGCTTTGCAAAAGATTCGTTTCCCTTACCGTGATTATTAAGCTTGGTTGACTCAACAGCGGGCATGAGATGTTGAGCTTCACGGATGCTTTCGGGTTACAACCAAATCCAGAATAGCGAAAGCTGACGAAGAAAAAGCGTCTTTCATTATGAGCACGGGAGCGTCTTTATAAAGGTAATGCCGTTCGGTCTAAAAATCTAGAAGCCACCTTCCAGGAGGCTCATAACTACAGTTTTCGAGCAAATTGGCGTGAATGTCGGCGTATGTGGGCGATATCTTAGTAAAGAGCCCGAAAGGCCAATGAACACCTATCGGACTTACAAGAAGCTTTGATCTCTTGAATTTATACTATGCGGCTAAACCCAAACAAAGCGTTCTTTTGGTGTTCGTCGGGGAAAATTCACAGGATTTATTTTGACACAAAGAGGGATAGAAGGCGAATCCGGACAAAATCAGAGCCATTCTTGACATGGATGGCCCAAAAGTCTTCAAGAAATTCAGCGGCTTAATCTCGCGGCGCTTGGCGAATTCATCTCAAAGCCGAGAGAAAAATCTCCCACTCTTCCAAGCCCTAAGAAAAGCACCCAAAATGGAGTGGGCCAGAAGAATGCTGAAAAAAGCCTTTCGGGAGCTTAAGGACTATCTCCGATCACCCCGGTTACTAGCTAAACCACAAAGCGGGTGGGAGAAGAACTCTACGTTTACTTGGCGTTAGCCCCACACGCTTGATGGCCGTTCTTACGAGGGAAGATAAGCGGAGTTCAAAAACATCTACTACACAAGTAAAATCCTTAACGATGCGATCGAGATATCTACCACTTGAAAAGTTGGCCTTTGCTCTTATCACGTCTGTGACGTGGAGGTTGGAGGCCGATACTTTCAAGCCCACAAGATCATAGTATTGGCTGATGGCCCCCTAAGCTGATTCTCCATAAACACAAACTCAGGACGCTTAGCCAAGTGGGTGATAGAATCGAGAGCGAGTTCGATCTCACCTACAAACCCCGAACGGCAATAAAAGCTCAAGAATGCGTATTTCGTTCGAATTAACTTTCCGGCAAACAAGGATGAACCCCCACAGAGTCCGGAAAGCTCCTAACATCCCTTGGACCTTATATGTTTGGTCGGACGCGGAATCTTAAGAAAAGCGGCGAGGGTTTTGTCCTCTACTCTCCTTCCAAATGGAAAATCGCAGCGATTACTAAAGTTCCAATTAGAGCAACCAACAATGAGTGTAGAATATGAAGCCTCATCGCGAGATTACATCCGGCAGGGGCTCGGAATTCGACTGCATGTATATTTGACTCACGGCTAATAGTAAGCCATACCAGGGCTGACTTTAGGCGAAGGAAGAAAACATGGTCAAGTATCAGCGATGGTAAAGAAAATAGTTCCACACCCGGCAGCTTCCAAATCGAAAAAGTCCGCCGAGACACAAAAGCGAAGAGGCTGACTCATTCAAAAAGGCTACAAAGACCGCAGCGAAGAGCGGGACCCTCTTCAACTGCAATACCTTCCCACAAAAACCATCGACATTAGAGGAGGAAGTACAAAAGTGCGGCCGAAGAAGCCAATTTGGATAGACCCCGTCGAAACTATCACAAGGTGGATCGGCACTACCTAACAAAGCGAGTAGCGGGGCCGGTTCTTAACGTCCGCTCAATACCACCATCATCAATGAAACCTATACTGAAGATCTTATCACGCCCTTCTCTTGCGATGGTTGCGTCCAACCGGCTAGTTATGTTCTTGAAATTCCGCGGCGTTGGAGGAGGTCACATAGGGGCAAAGCCTTAAGTTACAAAGTCCTACGACAAGGTTATTGGCCAACACTAACTCAAGACGCATTAACATTAGAAATCTCGGCCTTTGCGGTATTTCCAAGATCAGGCGAATACCACCGGCCTTTGGCTTACATACGTCATTAGCCCCTCGTCCATTCGCCCGTGCGGGGAATTCGATCTCCTAGGGCCGTTCCCTTCGGTTAGGCAAATGAAGTTTCTAATAGTCGCCATTGACTACTTCACCAAATGGGTGGAAGTCGAACCCTTAGCCAAAATCACGGAGAAAGCCTGTCAGGGATTCTTATGGCGAGCGATTATCTGATGATTGGCATTCCGATTAAGCCTTCATTTCGATAATGGGCCGGCTTTGACAACAAAACCTTAGCTTTTGCTCGAGCTCTGGAATTGAATCCAGTTAACATCCGGCGCATCCCCCCAACCAGCGGCCAAGTAGAAGTGACAAACCGCACTTACGCTTTGAAACACTAAAAACACGGGTATTCGTAAAGCGGTACTAATTGGGTAGAAGAGAATTCCGGCGCCCTTTGGGCCTCACTGGGGACAACAACAAGAACCCCAGGAGACATTCTCCCTTACTTATGGGGCGAGGAGGCATCCCTGCGAAATAGGGATGCCAACCTTAGGACACGCGACAAGCGTTCTCCTCGAAGAGAATGAGGAAAAACTTCGGCGGAACTTGACCTACTTGAAGAAGCGGAGAGAAGCTATGGAAACAAGAAGCGGGTATCTATGGCCGAGGAAGGTAAAAGGTTCTATGACACAAGGGTAAAAGAGTCTTTCTTCCAAATCGGCGATCTAGTCCCTACTGGGGAAAATGAGTTAAAAGTGGAAAATAAAAGCCAGCAGGGAAGCTAACTCCCTAGCGGGAAGGCCCCTTACGTCATACAAAGAATGGTCCGAAGCAGAGCACCTATTATCTAGTAGTAAATATGGATGGAAAGACACTCAAAGCGTCCATTCCATGCTGAACATCTAAAGAGCGTTACTATCGAAATTTTGTAGTTGTTCCTTAAAAATCACGGAATAAAGTTCAAGTCTTTTCTTTTCTATTAAGATCTTAGTGAAATTCCCATCCTACCAAGATGCATTGAAATTCCCATCCTACTAAGATCGCGGTGAAATTCCATCTCCTACAAAATGCGGTGCAATTCCCATTCTTGGAAAAAGAGTGAATTATCACGAGGGATAGAACAACAACTCTTATCCAAAAAGCAAGGGGCAAAAATCCCGATCGGAAATATGAGGCAACAATCTCATTTATGAAGCGAGTATCTCATTCAACAAAAGTCCCGCCGATTGGACTAAGGACTCGTTACAAAGAAAAGCACCTTACAAAGTCAAAGAAAGAAGGAAAAAGAAGTTTACCAAAGACTTACGGCAATTACTTCTCCGAATGAATTCCTTATATGATTAAAGACAACCATCCCTCGAGGAAATAAAAACGTCATCAAAATAAAGGTTTAACGTTTCATTCATATGAATAGAAATTACATTCCAAGTGATTAAGCATTTACAAGAACATTCAAAAAAAAAACAAACATCCTAAGAGCTAGGGCCCTCAGGTACCTACTTTGAGAAGGAGCTTGGGGCGGGAAGGTTCCAAAAGGAGTAGCTAAAGGAGCTTGGGTAGAAGGTTAGAAAAAGGCCGGGGGCGGTAGAATTTTGGCCAGAAAGCGAGGAACCTCCGGGGTCTTGATAACTTGTTGCTCTTTGAGCTCAAGTAGAATTTCTTCAAGACTCCATTGTACCCCATGGAGCAAAACCTCCTTAGGAGGAATATGATGGCCACATTGCTTGCACCACGTAATATATACGAGTGGCCCCTATCTTTAACTTTACGCCCTAAAAGCGGGCAACCTCTTCTACTCTAAATTTATTTCGTTCTAATAAATCCTTAATTTCTTTGCGAGTCGGACTTGAGACTTTCAAGCGGAAGCCAAATCGCCTAAGTGTATCACGCTCCCCTTTATTTCCATGACTCGGCTTGAACGGGCAGTAAGCTCAGCGACCTTCAACTTTAAATCCCATCGAGCGGCTCTCGCTCCTCTTGAGTAGGATTGGAGTTCCTTCTTCAAACTACGGATTCATCTTGTAGCCCTTTGATATCCTCCTCAGTGATGAGAACCTTTGGAAATAGATAAGCGGGCGCTAGTTCGCTCTTTCTCTTTCTCTAGGGCGAGATAAGTTGCCGGCTCGCTGGCTTTGTCTCGCTTCGAGGGCACGGATAGCGCCATGCCATTTCTTCTCCTTCTCTTCCAAGGCAGCGCCACCCTAGAGCTCCAGGCGATATCACGCCTATTCATTTCCATCTTAGCCAAATCTTCTTGCAAAGAGCACCAACCGATCCTACGCCCATTGTCGCGGTCTATGAAATAACAAAAGCAGCTCATGAAAATATACTAAGATTAGAAACAAAGAGAAATATGAGAACAACCCTTACGGCATGGCCGAGCGGAATAATCGGGTAAGTGGCCTCTTCCCTACCGGCCCCTCGAAGTTTTGTAGAGAGCACTTCGGGCCGCGTAGCCATTAAAACATCACTTACGGATGTGGCATCACTAAAAGGAGTATCCTCGGTAGATAACTCGCCTTACGCCTAATGCCAGATCTCCCTTTAAAAGCGGAATCCGCCATTACGTAATTTATCCACGAAGGCGCTTCTCCTAACTCCTTTTGTAAAATAAAACCTAAGTTAAAGGTTATAAAGTGAAATATACTTATAGAAAATAGAAATTCTCACCTCTGCGAGAAGGATGTCCTCCTGGTGGAAGAAGGGGCCCTCGGAGGTGGGGGCCGGCGTCGGGGCGGATCTCTTACATAGAACCTCTTCCCAGGGGTGCCCCGCTGGATTTCTCCTACAATTAGGGACCTGATCGCCCCTCGAATTCCTTCTCTTGGTCCCTCCTCTCCCGTGAGGACCACTGCTTGTAGAGGTCATTCTTAACCCCCTCTTTGGAAGAGCACATTTCTTTTCTCTTCCTCTGCTTTCTTTCCTCCTTGGAGGTATGCTGGCTGGCCAAGTACCACGCCTCTTTTAAATCTTCCGTCCCAGAGGGCGGTGAGAACTTCACCCTCGAAGAGGCCAAAGACCCTTAACATAGCTTCGAGGTCCTCGTCCTCCATGGTTCCTATATCAAAAAATTATTATTAGATCACGTAGTTAAAAATGGGACTAGTAAAATAAGCGAATAATTCCTACCTGCGACACTATCAAGCGACATTTAACAGATTTTCCTTTATCAAAAATTCATCCATGTACACTTTGGATAACCACGTCATTGACTTAAGAAGAACCATCTCCTCACTTTGGGTCATTTTCCTCTGGCGATGTAAAACAAGGGGAACCTCCCATTTTGTTCGGACATCCACTCGGACTTACTTTGACAAAGAAAAATTTGCTCTTCCATCGCTAATGGAAGAAGGGAACCTTCCCTAAAAATTTCCTCCCGAGGCGAGGCGAGAAGTAATACCAATGGCGTTAGACTCTGAACATAAACTAAAAGCATACGGAACCAGCGGATGATTGGTTATTAAAGTAATGCTTGAAAACAATAACAAAACCGCTCAAGAGGCCTCCAAGAATTGGGGCCAAGCTGGCGAAGGACCACGAGATGATACTCCTCTAGTACTTGCCTTAGCAAAATCAGAGAAAAAGGGAGTCTAAGGCCACCTAATAGCATCTTGATAGATGGCTATCTCCCCTTCCCTAGGAGAACTTGCCCTCTCCCTAGAACAGGGAACCCTAACCTCAAACAATGAGAGATTTATCTCATATTTAGCTACCAGGCTATCTACTTCCGACTGTCCAAGAAGACTTATGAATGTATCAGACTTCCCCACGTTGCCCTAGGCGGGGATGAACCCTCGAACCACAGGCTGGGCAGCCTCCAAGTTCACCCGCGGGAATTCAGCCCAGAATTCTGAGGGGTTGGGACGAAAAAGGAATCAAGGGTTCATAGAGAAGAACTAGAAAGGAAGAAGAAGTAAGCGCTAGCCATTACCTTAGAGAAAGAAAAAGATAAGAGAAAAAGTACTAAACGAGCTCAGCCAGGAGAAGAAGAAACACGGAGAAGAAGAGGGCTTCGATTTTTAGTGGAAAGAAGACTCGATTTTCAACACAACCTTTTACCTGCTTTGCATCACGGTTCCCCTTATATATAAAGGCAATGAACCGTGGCCGTTAGATCCTAGGGTTATGTTAGATGGACCCTTGAACCAAAGGCCCACAAATCTAAACCCGTTCAAACAACCATCATACACCTCCTGAAACAATTCAAAATTTTGTACGTCAGTACTGCGCCGCCTTTGCACACATGGAAAGTCACGCCCATAGCTTCATCATCATGTTGACAAAACGCGACACACATACATGCTCGCCACTATCCCCCTTTCAATCTTGAATAGTAGAGGAGACACGTGTGGATTTTAGGGAACAAGAAGCGTTACATAGAAGGTAAGCCCAGAATGCGCATGGAAGGCGAGCACATAAAAGACAAAGCGCGCACTCCAACATAGGATCATCAACAAAAGCCAAAGAATTTAGAAACAAAAGCGACAAAGCGTCGTTTATTCAAGTTACACATGACGAGCGTAAATAAAGCGATATAACAAACCCTAAAACATATTTCGAGCGGATTATCCTAACTATATATTTCGAGCGGGTTATCCTAAGCGTCTGCGGACCCATCCGGCAACGCTTCGGATAAGACTTCGGAGGAGATACCACGGGCTTCCGCCGTCGCTATCCTGCGTTGCAGCTGGGGAGGGCTGGGTTCGGGTTACGGCCGGAGGTGAGGACTCCACCTCTCTGGCGAGGTAGTCTCAGAACATTTCAACCTCGTGGAGCCGCGTACCCCGCGTAAGTAAAACTAAAAGGTCTCTACGCCTCCACATCATAGTCAACATGAAAAGCTTCCCACCCGCCGTTTAGCTCATTTGCCTACCCCCTCAATCAGCCAAAAGCAGATGGCCAAACACAGCCGTTTGGACTTACCAAAGTGGATTACCCAGGTCCTTAGTTAGGCGAGTGCTCATGAAAAGAACTGGGAATTAAGTAAGCGAGAGGCATTGAGAAAAAGTGAAAAACTTGTAAAAAGACAATGACTGAGCCATGATACAAAAATAGAAGAGTCTGAAAAGTTTTACGGGTTAAAATACCCTATCCATACAAAACCCTTAAATAGAAAAGCCCATTGACACTATAGTAGGAATTCGATCAAAATCTATCTCGATACTTGTGAGAAGATAAACACTGATAAGCGTCGATTACGCCTATTAAAACATGTGTCCCTTAGGTACAGCGGCTGTTATGCAGCGAGGCCTACGCTACGTAGACATGCCAACTAAGAATAATACTTGTTCTCGAAACGCGAAGCGTCGCGTTTAGCTCACCCTCACTTAGATTTTTTGAACAAGTACACTAGGGAGGGACTAAGTGTTACGGGATATATTTGGTGAAGAGCAGGTGTGGATTAAGTTAAAGAAGCCACTTGTTCCTTTGGCTACAGCTGAGATCACCATCCTTGCACAAGTCGCCGGAATTATAAGCGTAAGGATTCAATCCTCGCAAACAAGTTATTGGAATTATGCGACCCTCATAAAAGTAAGGTAGAAAGAAAGAGATAGAGAAACATCTAACGCCTCTACGGTGAGTGGGCCTTATCCACCCCTTCTGATGAAGCGAGATATTTTCCTACCGCCTTCCTCTACGCCTTTCCTGCGCCTCATTTTAAGGGATATTTACTTAATTCATCAGCCTCACTCCCACTTACCCCAGCGCCTTTCCCCGAACCGCCTCTAAGGTGCTATAAAAGGAGAGCACTAATAGAAGAAAAGGGATCCAAAAAATAAAAGCTCATCACACAAAAACTACCTAACATTAAACTTCTCTCTTCAAGTTTTTAGAGACTTAAGCATGAGAATTTGAATCCCGGAAGAGGCCCAATTCGATCACCATCTTCTCCCCTTTTTACGAGGCTGTGATGAGTCACTCCGGTAATTAGAAGCGGAATTTCTATACACTCCGCTCATAGAGAGTAAGCGTCCACATCAACTATAAATTCTAACCGCGTTGGTGTTGAAATTTGGCAGACGGATCACGAAGAAGCATGTGAAGCGTGACGTGAACCAGTTTTTGGCATCAACATACCTCATTAGTACCTTCATCATCCCGGTAATGTGTTATCACTAAAATCTGATGGATTGCAGTTAGGTCTATGCTGAAACAAGCTTCACCTATTGCTGAGAGAGGATGCTGCAGTGGAGGAGGGGCTTCCTCTTCCTTTGACATCACCAGCATCACATGAGATGGTATTTGGATGACAAAGTTTCATCAATTGATGCCACAATGTAGATTGATTATTAACAGATCTAATATAATAAATGATACAATTGAGGTCCATTATTTTGAACAAATAGTAACATAAAGTATAAGTAAACAAAAATATATCAGTTATTTTTCATAAAACGCATTATGGTGAGCTCTAAGACGTGATCCATTCACATAGCTTATACCTATCTGCCAACCATCTTATTAAATTGAATCAACTTAGGAAAAAAGATGGCCAACAATGTTAAATGACAAATGCAATTTTAGTGAACACCATGTCATGTTACTAATATCATAGTTGTAAGTTACCATATTCAATTACAACACTGTCAATCGGTATTGTTCACTGTATATATTGTAGCAGTACAGTATATGGTGTCATTTTCTGTGTATCCTTTTACTTTATTTGTTTAGTTATAGTCAAGATAGATTTGTTTGATGGTATAAATTAATTATTATTATTATGGAACCTATATGAAACCTTATAAAAGCTTCCTATAACTTTTCAGGAGATGAAAGTTTCAGAGTCAAGAGATTTCCTATTAACCTTTAGTGGATGTGATGCTTTCCAACTACTAGGGAAGATGCAACTAAAAACCTATCCAAGCAAGAAAATAGTAAATGAGAGATGTAGATGACACAAGATGTGGTCACAATCAAAGAGGACAAGCTAAAGCTGTATTTTATGAAGATAAAAGTTAAAATACATTTAGAGGAGGTAGATGATGATAAGAACGTGATCCATTCACATAGCTTATACCCATCTGCCAACCATCTTATTAAATTGAATCAACTCAGGAAAAAAAGCTGGCCAACAATATTGAAATGATAGATGCAATTTTAGTGAACACCTTGTCATGTTACTAATATCATAGTTGTAAGTCACCATATTGAATTGCAGCACTGTCAATCGGTATTGTTCACTATATATATTGAAGCAGTACAGTATATGGTGTCATTTTTTGTGTATCCTTTTACTTTATTTGTTTAGTTATGGTCAAGATAGATCTATTTGATGGTATAAATTAATTATTATTATTATGGATCCTATATGAAACCTTATAAAAGCTTGATATAACTTTTTCAGGAGATGAAAGCTTCAGAGTCAAAAGATTTCCTATTAACCTTTAGTTGATGTGATGCTTTCCAAGTCCTAGGGAAGATGTAATTTAATACCTATCCAAGCAAGAAAATAGTAAATAAGAGATGTAGAAGACACAAGATGTGGTCACAATCAAAGAGGACAAGCTAAAGCTATATTTATGAAGATAAAAGTCAAAACACATTTAGACGATGTAGATGATGATAAGACAAAGGGAAGAAGGTATATTATATGAACAAATAAAACATTTAATATGGAGTGTTTTAATTGTCATAGGTGTAGGAAATCTCAGATGAGTAATCTTAGGAGATATTTCAAAAAAACTGGTGGAGGAAATCAAGCTTTATAATCTGTCTCTAAAGATACAGGAATTAACTATAGACTTTCCTTGCTTAGTGATAGAGAAGAATTTAGAGAAACACGTGGAGTCACCCCGGCACAACACGTGGAAGGATCTAGGCCCTCGATTTTATACAACCAAAGCTGACCTCCTCGGGTCGCTAGACAATTTCGGTCGCCATAACTTGAGCCTCAAAACACCTCCTTGGATAGCCACATACGAATACCCCCTCAGGGTCTTGAAGTGAGTGCCCCCCATAGTGTTCGAACGGGAAGCTCTACGTTCCAAGCCCATCTCTTCACTACCAAAGCACTCATCACTGAGGGGCTCCGAGGGGTTACCGAAGAGCCTTGAACCATTCTAGAAGAGCTAATGAGCTGACATCCGAGGGAGGCCCGCGTAATTAAGTTCAGAAGCCTATAAATAGAATATGCCTCCCACAAGCCTCTAGGATTCTCTTTGGACACTCCCTATCTCTCTCTCTTTCTCTCTCAACCCCTTTCCCTTCTCATGTACTCCAAAAAGCATCAATAGTGAATCTCTCTTCTCCCAAATGGGAAACCTCTAGTTTTTCTCCCTCGATTTTTGGGGTTTCAACGTAAAATCTTGGTGTCCTTTCCTTTTGTTCACTTTTTCTTGATTTCTCTTGAATTTTCCCCAAAAAACCTCTTACAAATTCAAATGTTAGCCAAATTTCGGGAGTTTTCCTAAATTTGAATTAATATTTTGGCGCTGTCGGTGGGGACCCGACTAAGAAGTCATGGCAACTACAAGAAGATCAAGACAGAGTGAGAACCAGGAACAGGTGAAGACCACCCCCCTTCTCATGCCGTCATTGAGGTGATGCTCCCCACTACAAAGGTGATTCCCCCTGCTATAGTCGAAGCGTCTCCAGCCGTAGCGGATATCCCTTCAGTTTGTACCTGCATCGCGGAGGTTCCCGAGGAGCGTCTCAAAGTCATGGCGCAGCAAATTGCTGATATCACGCATACCATAATGGCAGTAGAACATCATGTCTCCCAGGCGATAGTGCCACGCATCCCACCGCCCCATCTGGGAAGCCGTGAGCGTTCAGCAGTTCATTCACCCCGCTCTCAATTTCGACACTGCGACGAGGTGCGAGTCGCCACTCTTCATCTTGAAGTTCTGCTTCGCCTCTCTCGAAGAAAAGGCACCACTCTAGATCTGGAATAGGAAACAGAAAGAGGAAGTAAGTCACCCCACGGGGTGGATCCGAGTCCTCGGAGCAGTACTGGGGGCACCGATCACCTCGGCCTCTTTCTCTGAGGCTAAACTCCCCTCGATAATACTCGCCTCGGTATCACCCCCAGAGGCATCCCACTCCACGGCATCACTCTTCCCTCGGTTATTCGCCAAGAGGCTACTCACCCAAACACCATTACTCTCCACAACAGCGCCACAGTGACAGCATTAGTGACCGTGAGAGAGTTCTTTTCCATATCTCTCAACATGTTTTCACCATTCATCAAGGTGATTTGGGAGGCTCTATTTCAAGAGATGTTTAAGGCCCCTAATATCAGGTACTACGATGGGATGACAGATCCCTATGAGCATGTGGAATGCTTATGTGCATAAATAATGACAAACGACCTCAATAAAGTTGTCCTATGCCTCGCATTCCCAAAGACCCTTACGGGAGTCGCTTACAATTGGTTTGGGAGCTTGCCTCTTGAATCTATAGTCAACTTCGGACAATTGACTGATCTTTTCTTTCGCCGGTTCGCAAATTGCTGAAGGTAGAGGAGGAATCTTGTGATGTTCCTCAGATGCAAACAGATGGAAAGGGAGAGTCTCCGGGACTACTTGGATCGATTCAATAGGGAGACTTCCGGAATGTCCAATCTTGATTCCTTTATGATAGGTTGTGCAGAGATGGATGGGCTTCGGGAGTGCCCCTTCCTTGATGAAATTTCTGGAGCATTCCCTAAAGATTTGCACTAGCTCATGAGCAGAGCACAATCATATATCGCTGATGAATAGTTCAAAGCTGGCCGAAGGGAGGAAGCCCTGCAAAGGATCAGAGAATTACAGAGGGTAGAGTCCCGACCGGATAAGTACAAAGATCCGGGGCTGGGAGAACAAAGGCCTCGGAAAGAGCCTGACCGAGGTTGGGATCAACCTCCACGACGGACTGATCGAGGCCCCCAGGAACCAAGGAGGCCTCGATTTCCGGGGAGGTACAACACCTACACCACCCTTAACACTTCTAGAGAAAATATCTTGATGCAGATACGGTACAAGAAAATCTTGAAGCCTTCGAATCCCATTAAACAATCTGAAGCCATGAAGCGCAATAAAAAGTTCTGCCCTTACAACCAAGTCAAGGGCCACTCAATTGAAGATTGTGTCCAGCTCAAGTACGCAATTGAAGATCCCATCAGGGCCAGAAAGCTTGATTTGTTCCTGCCACAGGAGCGGACACTCAAAGAGGACCCTCCACCACAGCAAGCTACACCCGAGAAGGATGTCTACCTACTCTTCATTGCTGGAGGCTCAGGCTACGGAGGGGAAAGCTCCTCGTCCAGAAAAAACTATGCCCATATGATGGGAGCAGTTCATGAAGATCCTCCTTAGAAGAGAGGCCGCCCTTCGGCCCTTATATCTTTTTTCGATGAGGACCTCCGAGGAGTTTCCCAGCCGCATGATAATGCTTTAGTAGTAGCTATTAAAGTGGGGATCTTCATGATGCACAGGGTGCTCGTTGGTACCGGGAGTTAGGTTGACATTATCTTCTGGGATGCTTTTGAGCGAATGAAAATCGACGCAGAGAACCTGAAGCCAACCAAGTCTCCATTAATAAGATTCAATGGAAGCCCCCATCAACAAGAAAGGATAATAACCCTTCCAGTCACCCTAACAAAACCACCCTGAGCAGTTTCTTCCATGGTTAATTTTCTGGTTGTTCGGTGCCCCTCCAGCTATAACGCTATAATGGGGAGGCCATCTTTGAATATGTTCGAGGTTGTCCTTTTGGCATGCCACATGATACTGAAATTCTAGATTAAGAATGGCTATGGCGAAGTAAAGGGCAATCAAGCAGCCTCTCTGTAGTGCTATGTGAACCACCTGAAGTACCGAGGGGGAGAATCCAGCAGGGCATCTGAAACACTAACTCTCGAAGAACTCCTGCCGGAAGATGAGGAGCGAGAGGCTCGTCGGCCAATACTAGTAGAAGATCTGAAGGCGTGTCGGTTGGATGAGGAGATCCCCGAGGGAATTGTACAGCTCGGCAGTGAACTCAGCTCGGGAAAGCAAGAAGAGCTCCTCGGACTACTAAAGCGCAACTTTGGCATTCTCACCTGGTCTGCCAAAGAGATGTATGGAGTTCCACATGATGTCATCAACCATCACCTTTAGGTAGACCCTACTTTCAAGCAGGTTATCTAGAAGAGGAGGAAATTTGCTTCGGATCGGCTAGAAGCTGTCGAGGAGGAGGTCAATAAGTTGCTGAGAGCTGAGTTCATGCGGGAGGTCTAATACCCCGAATGGCTCTCTAATGTAGTGTCGGTCAAAAAATCTCCTGGGAAGTAGAGGATGTCTGTAGATTTTACCAACCTTAATAAAACATGCCCTAAAGATTGCTACCCCCTGCCTCTCATAGATAATCTCGAAGATTCTACTTTCTGTTATGAAATGCTTAGCTTCTTAGATGCATTCTCCGGGTATAACAAGGTCTGAATGACGAAGGCAGGTGAGGAGAAAACCTCTTTCATTACCTCCTGAGGAACATACTGTTAGAAGGTAATGCTTTTCAGACTGAAGAACGTCGGAGCAATATTCCAAATATTGGTGAACAAAGTCTTTTAAAAGAAACAAGGTCTGAATGACGAAGGCAGGTGAGGAGAAAACCTCTTTCATTACCTCATGAGGAACATACTGTTAGAAGGTAATGCTTTTCTGACTGAAGAACGTCGGAGCAATATTTCAAATATTGGTGAACAAAGTCTTTTAAAAGAAAATTGGAAGAAATATCGAAGCCTATGTGGACGACATCCTGGTTAAGAGTGCCAAAGCAGAAAAACCACGCTTCCGATCTCCAGGAAACTTTGAGGCGTTGTGGGCCCATGGCATGAGTCTTAACCCGAGCAAGTGTTCTTTTGGCATCCACTCTGGTAAGTTCCTCGGTTTCATGATTACATAGAGGGAAATCGAGGCCAATCCGGAGCAGATCCGGGCTATTATGGAGACTAGATCACCAAGGATCATTAGGAGATACAACCCCTTAATGGGAGACTTGCCGCGCTTGGAAGATTCATCTCACGATCAGGGGAGAAGAACCTCCCCTTCTTCTGAGCTTTTCGGGCGGCACCAAAGTTGTAGTGGATGGAAGAGTGTGACAAGGCCCTCGCTCAGCTAAAAGATTATCTACAATCACCCACCTTTCTTGCCAAACAGAGGCCAGAAGAAGTGCTTTATATTTATCTTGCTGTCACAAATTTGATAATTAGTTTGGTTCTCATAAAAGAAGAGGGTGGAGCACAGAAACCGGTCTACTACATCAAAAAGTGCTTTCAGACACTGAATCGAGATACCTCCAGCTCGAGAAACTTGTGTTGGCTCTAGTTGCCTCAGCTCGAAAGCTTAGCCCATATTTTCAATCCCATAAGATCAAGGTACTCACTGATCAACCATTGAAGTAAAAACTTCACTGGCCAGAGACTTCAAGATGCCTAACAAAGTGGGTCATTGAGCTCAGGGAATATGATATAACCTATGCACCCGCATGGCCATTAAAGAGCAAGCATTAGCAAATTTCATTGCCGAACTTACTGTCAATAATACCGAGGAGCCTATGGTCATGAACCATTCAATGATGCGGAACACTTCCCTTTCCCAGTGGGTTCTGCATACCGATGTTTTTGGCAAATGCTGAAAACTCCAGAGCGAGAATAGTCCTTCGATCACCATCAGGTTGGAGTACCTCCACTATTCTGAAGTTTAACTTTAAAGCTACCAATAATGAAGCCAAATATGAGGCAACAATCACAGGGCTGCAGCTTGCCCGAGGCCTCGGGGTTCGGGACCTACAGGCCAATACCGACTCACAGTTAGTAGTAGGCTACATGTCGGAAGAGTTCGAGGCACAAGAGGAGAATATGGTGAAGTATAAAGCTATAGTACAATAGCTTATGAAAAGCTTTCAGAACATTCATATCAACAAAATGCGAAGAACCAAGAACCAGGAAGCGGATCTCTTGTCAAAGGCCATATCTGACGAGGACATCAAGCAGCCCATTAATATCCAATATTTGGCAGCAAAGACAATTAAGTGCGGACCCGCCGAGAAGCTGCTTGATATCAAGGAAGACCCCTGCTGGATAGATCATATCTTGAGATATCTCCATGATAGAAGCCTCCCGTCGGACCCTAAGTTAGCACGCTGAATCACTGTTCGGTCCACCTGCTTCAGCATAATAAACGGACAACTTTATAAACCGTCATTCTCCCTACCCCTTTTAAAGTGCTTACGACCCGCCAAGGCGAATTATGTCCTCAACAAAGTCTACAAAGGTGTGGCAGGAGATCATCTAGGCGGAAAGACCCTCAGCCATAAGGTTCTTCGGCAAGGTAATTACTGGCCAACCTTGTCTAAAGATAAAATTGAGTTCGTCCAAAAGTGTGACGTATGTCAAAGACACGCAAATATTCAGAGGTCACCCGCCGCTCTCCTTAAACCTATTGTGAGTACAAGGCCGTTCGCTCTCTGGGGAGTATATATCTTTGGCCCATTCTCCATGGCGGCTCGACAGATGAAGTTCCTAATAGTTGCGATTGACTACTTCACTAAGTGGGTGGAAGCTGAACCGTTATCTTCAATTACAGAGAAGGCCTGCCGTTCCTTTTTGTGGAAATCGATTATCTATCAGTTCAAACTTCCTAGGGCCTTTATAACTAATAACGGGTGCCAATTCACTAACTCCACATTCAAGGCCTTATGTGATGAGTATGGAATCGAACATAGGCTTACTTCGGTCACTCATACTCGGGCGAATGGGCAAGTAGAAGTGACCAACCGAATCTTTCTCCACGTGGGTAGAAGAAATTCCAGGGGTTCTATGGGCATATACCGAACCACTACCCGGACACCCACGGGAGAAACTTCTTTTGCCCTGGCTTTCGGTGTGGAAGCAGTATCCAACCAGAAATTTTAGTACCAACCCCTCGAACACAGTTGTTTGACCCGGTAACTAATGAAGAGTAATTCAAAGCCAAACTAGACCTCTTGGAGGAAAAGAGGGACATGGCCAACTTTCGGGCAGCTGCTTACCACCAGAAGGTTAAGCAGTTTTATAATACCAAGGTGAAAGAGGTCACCTTTCAAATTGGCGATCTAGTCCTACGGGAGAACAAATTCCAGGGTAACAAGAGCAAAACAAGGAAACTAACTCCAAAATGGGAAGGGCCCTACGTCATAAAAAACATTGTAAGGTCGGGTACATACTAGCTCACCAAATTAGATGGAAAAAAACTAAAGCATCCATATCATGCTGAGGCGCTCAAGAAATATTATTAGTAAAATTTGATTCTTCTTCATTAACTTGTCTCAAGTAAAACACTCCTCCCCGGGAAATGACTTTGCGCATCAACCACAAAGCTACCAATTTCCTCCTCAAAAAGCGGTCTCAGCACATCAATCGAGAGTCCCGCACTCTTTCCCTGGGAAAACATCCCCGCGCTCTGATCGTTAGGTTGTTATTTCCCTCCCCAGGAAAATGTCCTTGAGCTTCGGTCACAAGGTTATAACTCTCCTCTCCTGAAAGTTGTCCTAGCGCTTTGATCACGACCCTTCAACTTTCCTCGCAAAATGTCTTTGCGCGTTGATTGCGAGGCCACAACTCCCACTCCTTGAGAAATGACTCTGCGCTTCGACTGCGAGGCTTTTAATTTTTCAAAAAAAGAACCTAAGTATGGTGGAGGGGGAGTCTCTACGCTTTGATCGCGAGACAATAACCCCTCCCTAACGGAGGAGCTCAAGTATCTTAGTTGAAGAACCACTTATCTATGTCTACTAATATGATCACGAAATTCTTTCGGATAGAAAATAAAATAGGCAACACGTTCATCTATGGAAACCATACTATAGGCCTGAAACAGTTTTTCATGAAAATATTACAGATAAGGATCGCAAAACAATCTCGTTAAAAAAACAAGTTCCATAAAAGTGTTCAAGACGAAGCAGAAGCATCCTAGGGAGCAGGCGGAATCACTGAATGACTTTCTTCCTTCTCCATCCTTCGAGTTACTCCACTTGGAATGGTATGAGGAATCGGCGGGACAACTGGATCTACAACAGTTGGCGGAATAAGTTCACCTATAATACCAACAAATAAAAAGGACAAAATCAAGTTGGTTACCTCCATCTGCTTTGGTCTCGCCCGAAGAGGATTCCTAATCAAGAGGTTCGTCATCCATCTCAGCATTGGGATCCTCTTCGGCAAGGGTTTTGAAGGCCTTCTTGTAACTTAAAGAGTGGAAGTCCACAGAAAGCGTCCTCAGCACCTCTTCAGGGGCAACCTTCAAAACCAACTTCTTGAAAATATTGAAAGCTTCCTTACCACCTTTATATAAACCAACCCCATACCCTATTTCCGTATCTACATAAAGGGAAGAAAGGTTCTCTAGCTCCCGAATCCGATCATGGCATCGGTCCAATGTTCCCTACAGGTAAGCCATGTCAGCTAGAACCTTCTCATTCTCCTCTACGACAACCTTTTTCTTAGCACCAATCTCGATGAGGAGGCTACCTTTTTTCTCCAAATCCACACATAACTTCTCTTTCTTCTGCTGCAGAAGGCTTACTTGTCCCCTCCCTAACTTCTGTTCAGAGGAGAATTTCTCACTTTCAGCTTTCACGGTGGAGAGATCTTTTTCCGCTTGAAGACATCTATCCTCAAACGATTGCTTTGATATCTTGATCTTCTCCACCACTTCTTTAAGATCCTTGACCTCCTCGTCAAGATACTAGACCGCCCCTCCAACTTTATCTTCTCCTTCAATAACTTATGACATTGGGATACCGGACTTGAGCGAGCCTTGTATTTTCTCTTTCTCTCCCTTCAGAAGGGAGAACTCAACCTCAAACTTTTGTTTCTCAGCTTGCAAAGCCGAGACTGTGGCGTGAAAATGGCTCCTCCTTTCAAGGAAATTAGCCACACAGTCCATCAGTGCACTCTTCTGCAATATGGAGCGAAGTTAATATCAGTACAGCTCACATAGTGTAAAACCCGGGGTTTTTAGTGATTTTATGAATAATTGGAATTTTATTCTTTTTGATTATTTTGTTATGTGGAAGAATTCCCCCTAAACGTGGTTAATTGGGAACATGGGAGTTAAATAAAATTTAAATTCTCATTTGGAGATTATTGTGGTTAAATAGGGATCTCAGGGACTTTAATACTAATTCAGAAATTTTTAGGGGCTGAAAAGTAATTCTCCCCTCTCTTATGGAATTAGTTATTGAGGACTTGGTTGTAGAATCAGAAATTTGGGGGGCGTTTTTGCAAAAAAAAAAAAAACCTGAGAAAAATTTGAAAGCTCATGCACGTGAGCTGGATTCCCTGTTTTAAAACAAGAAAAGAAAGAAAAAGATAAAAACGGTTAGAGAGGTGGGCTGGAGATCGCATAACTAAAGGAGATTGTGATCGCCTCCTAATCGCAGTGGAGATAGCCTATAAATAGATCGGGATTCCCTAACCTAACGCCGCCGCTCTTCACTTCTTTTTCCCCGCTCCTTCCCCTCGTTCCCTAGATCTGGACTGAAAGTGCACAGGCGATCACGTCCTATCTTACACAACGTTGAAGGAAAGGAAAAGCTGTGAGGGAGATAAGTGGAGCTTGGGGCCACCGCCGGCGTGGAAGCTCGCCGGCAGTCTTTGCATTGGGTAAGCGTCTCTAACCTCCTGGTGATCAATCATGCTATCGATAGACTCGTGTTGTTTGGTCCAGGTGTGGACAGGCAAGTAGCATGAATGAATCTAGATGAATGTGTGTCCTTGGTTTTGGTGAGATAGATATGGGTGCTGTTGGCTTGAGGAAAAAGTATTATGATCATTGAAGTGATACAGGATTCCTGATTGTGATTTTTGTGCTTTTCTAGTAGATGATGGACTGTGAAATGAATGAGTGTAGATGTGAACATGATTCCCTACTTGTGTGATGTGCTTAGGCTGGTTATTCAAGTGCATTGATTTGGTCATGGGTACTATTGTGTTTTTGAACGGTTTGAGGGTATTTAGTGACTTAAATATGAGTTCTAGGTGGGCATGCTTGCCGCTATTGGATTGCAGGGTAGATCTGATGTTATTTAGGAATGATATATAATTTTATTTGCAGTTGAGATCATGTGTGTGCATGCTTGTTCATATATGTTTATTAAAGAAGATTGCATCTGTACCTATAAGATGAATGAAACTAGAACAGTGGTGTCTAAAGGTTGTCCCTCTTCATATATTCACATTAGTATAAATGGTGCAGTGAGAAATGAGAAAAAGGATATGGGCTTAACAAGCTTCTGTTGGAGGCTTTGGTCATGCTTAGGATGACTGGGTGTCATAGCACTGATGGCTGTATGTGTGCATACCTTCATAGATTATTTCTGATTTCTAGTTAGTGAATATGAAGTGAGGTTTGGATGGGTTCTTGAAGTTTATAAGAGTGGATAGTTACTGTTTTCTTTTGGACAGTGGAGGGATCTGTTAGAGAGAAAGTGAATGGATAGTAGAGGTTCAGTGGTTAGTGAAGAGGTTTTCGGTTTACCTTGATGCGTGCACAGGCTTCTGGATCCTTTAGCAAATGACAGTAGAATCAAGGTTGGTGTGTCTGAATTGGAGGTAAGATGAGGGTGGTGATTTGGTTCCCCTCAAGAGATATGGTAATACATTAGTGGGACTAGTGTTCAGTAATAAAGGATGGATGTTGGTTAATGAATTAAGGATCAAGATGGAATATATATTATGTGTTTAGGCAGGCTGGTTATTGATGGAAAATGGTGAGTTGAACTGGTACTCATTGTGAAGTACAGGGAGTTGGTTTAAGGTTTTATGAGTTGATTTTGGAAAAAAAAAAAAAAAAAAACTTTCACGTGGCCTGAGAGGATGAGAAGAGGATTATGTGATTATGATTTTTATAAAACTAGATTGGTACTCTCTGGTTGCTTGGTTTTAGTAACAAGGTGGTATGATGATCTAAGGATGTTACTTTGGCTAAAATAGTGTGCTAGTAATTGGTATATTAGTTTTAAAAAAAAAATCATCACTATTTAACTAGGCTGGGCAAGTATACTAGGGATTAGTATAATAGGTTTGCTGAACTAGTAGCTATTGCTTGGAGGTGCCCATTTAATTATTTATGAAATTAGTGAAGGGATGAGTTTGGACTGGTTTAGTTTGGGCCTTGGGCCGACTTGTGGGCTTAATTAAAGAGGGAATATTTGTTTAAATAAGTGACAAAAATGTGGATTAAGATGAGTTTATTTGGCGGTCCGGGCCCATTTAATTGTTTTGCTATATGGACATTATTATTTTTAGAGAAATAAATAATAATGTTTAAAAGAACACTCGAGTGTATGTTGAGTAGAGATCTGTGTTTAACAGAGATTGTCGAGGATCGTGGTACTTCGATGGGACAGATTCAGAGCGATCAGTTGGATTGCGTTAGAGGTAAGTTACTCTTGCCTCGCTCCTACCATTGCTTGGGTTTCTTGTTTTGCTGAATGCTGGTTGTTGGCATGTCTTTCTTGGTGATACCTGTTGTTTTTGGATGCATGCACATACATGATAGTTATTGCTCTCTTTCCTCGTATGTGTATGTGTGATATGCTTGTGGTAGTGTTAAGGCTACCTTGTTGTTGGATTGCTCTGTTGAACTTACCCACCCGTGGGCCGACACTTGACCACGGCCATGGTCTTGTGTGCTGGCCGGGAGGTATGTGTCAACTGAGTTCTGATCTTCCGCCCGGTTGCAGTGGAGTCTGAGGCTCCGTTTCCCTGTCAGTGGGGTTGATTCGCTGGCCGTGTCGACACGTGGAGAGGTGGCGCTACCGAGTGCGACAGGTTCGTCGCTTACAGCCTGAGGCTGTTGTCCGCAAATTGGTCAGATTTCATGGCTTTACGTACCGAGGCCGGGTTGTCCGGGGATTCTTTATTGAGCTGTTGTTGGACTTCTTATCCAGGGCTCTGAGGGCCATAGCTGGATTCTAGGATCTGATTGTGTGGGGTGTAGCCCCTTTGCTTGATGATTCATTGATTATGATATCTTGTTTCATCTTACTGTTTGAGATCCTTGCAGGGTACTTTCTAGGCTTTCCATCCGAAAGCTCACGATATTCTTTCTTCTCTCATTTCAGGTCCTGAGGAGTAGGTTGACTCGAGCACAGGGACGTGCGAGAGTTGATTGGGGCTTTTACAGAGGTCGGAGGATCTCTCTAGTTTATGTTTCTGTATGAGAGACATTATGTTTAGGACCCCTGTAGGGCCTATATTTGCTTAGGGCACATGGACCCTTATTATTTTTGTTTCCGCTGAGATGTTTGAGGATGTTTGTCCTTTATTATTGATGGTTTTTGAATATTTATGTTATCTGCTTAGCATTATTTAGGCCTTGTATTCTGTTGGAGCACGTTTCCTATCGGGTATGACCGATCTGTTGACGTTCCCGAGGTCCCTGGATCCTGGTCGGGCGTTACACATAGAGTTTCAAAAATTAAAAACTTGGGAAATACTTACCGAAACCGCACACAAACGCATATGAGCTGCTAGCTCCACTTCCTCAAAGCACTGAAGTCTAGCTTCAACTTCTTCAGTCTGGAGAAGCTCCAAAGAAATAGCAGTCAGCATTGGATTGTGGAAAAGGAGACCGTTGAAAGGGTTGAACCTAATCTCCAAAGAGCTCCCCGGAGCCTAGCCAGGCCCCTCAGGCTCAACAACGTGCCCCTTCATTTTTGCAGCAGGATCGACTTCGGAGCCCACAAGGTCCTCGCCCTCAGAATGATTAACGAATCAGCATCATGGTTCGTCGATAATAGGAGCGACCGTGGCTCCACCATCTTCATCCTCGCAGTAAGCTTCTAGTACCCTTTCTACTTCTCGGACAAATGAATCACCCGAATCATGCTCCTGAGAAGAAATGACAATGGAGGAAGCCTCGCCTACCACACGCACCCTTTTTCTCCTCTCAAGAATTGGGATGTCATTATCATCAGTGAGTCTTTCCTCTTCCACAGGCGGAACGACAATAGCTTCCTCGGTTGCTTCAGGGATGACGACTAAAGTAATGAACTTCTTTATAGTGGACCTCTTTTTCCGCTTCGAGACTTGCCGAGGAGGACCGTTTTCTCCAATCTTCTCCACCTATTCCTGAACAGACTCCGATACAAGTTGAGGAGCATTATCTTGGTGCCCCACGGATAGCCCTTGGGCTTCTTCCCCCTCAACAATCTCTTTTTCTCCCTCCTGGGAGGGCTCCTTAAGTTGACTACCGAGCGTGGCAGCTTTCCTCTTCTTCTTCTCTTCTTTCAATGCCCTCAATTTTGCTTCATTAGCCCACACCCCGGCTAGAAAGACAGTCAAGGCGGTCATAGGGCTTATCAGTTTTCCTATCAATCTAAATAGAAAACTGAGTCACATAGGGAAATCTACCAAACAGAAGAAAAAAGAAAGAAAATTGAGATAAGCCCTACCCAGGGCCGTATAGAGACCACACTCTCGCAAGATGTGAGAGGTCAAATACTTATCCACTAGGAGATCATAATACTTTTTAAGCTTCTTGAATTTTGTTTCCTCCTCGGCCAGGAGCTCTTTGTTATCCAAAGAAAGGATCTTGGGGATACCCCAGCGAGTCCGAACCTCTAGACCCTCCTTACTTGAGACAAAGAAAAATTTACTTATCCAAGTTTGTATCGAAGAAGGAACTGAACCGAGGAACCTTCTATTCGATCGAGCCCCAAAATAATACCAATCAGTATTCCTCTCTCTACTCAAGCCAAAGAAGAGCTTGAATCGTGAGACGGTGGGCTTGTTTTTACAACAAGTACAGATAATTACAAAGCCGTAGAGGCATCTCCAAGAGTTTGGAGCTAATTGAGAAGGAAAAACCTCAAATTCCCTAAAAATGTCTAGGAAATGTTAAGGGAAGGGGAGCCTAAGACCAACAATTAGCCTGTCTTAGTAATTCACGATCTCTCCTGACTTTGAAGGAGAACTAGCGTGCTCGGATAGAGCGGGGACCCTATACTCAAGAGAAGAAACAACTCCAATGATCCTATAATCTAGGGCAGCTTTGTGAATCAACTCGGATGGTAAAAGGTTGGGATAGGCGAAGGAGCAAGCTACTGCCTTCCTAGCAGAATTAGGAATGGTCTTAAGGGCTAAAACAGGAGAAGCAACAGGTAAAGAGACAGGAGAAGGAGCTAAGGAGGAAGAAGACACAATACCTGAAGCCATGAGTGAAGTCCAGACGAGAACAGAGGAATCTCTAAACATATAACTCCAGAAAGGGAGGAAGATGATGAACTTGGGTCTCCTGAGAAGAAAATTCTCTTCTAAAAAACAATCCAATTAGTGCCACAGCAATCAAACTACCCCAAAGCTCCCCAACGGCCCAAATCCTCTTCCCAATCTGCATGTAATCCTGACTGAATGTGTGGATGAACGAATGATGGCTCGATTGGGGCGCAACAAATGGCGTAAGTGGATGTACACTACGTGGAGCATTGGTGGGATCAACACAATCATTCCCCTACCGGTGCTTGTAAAAAGAAGCGTCGGAGAGATAAAAGAGCACTAGGCATTTAATGCGCCCCCACTCCCTGCGGCCCCCCGCCCCCCCTGCTTCACCAGACGATTGGCCCCTCACCTGCACACACGAAATACAGTCAGAACCTATGAAACTTGTAACGCAAGATTCTTCCCAACCAAACCACTAAACGATGATCAAAGCCTTGAACCGAAGTACGTACGCCTCACAGCCCCACTTACGGTGATACCTTCCAAGATTCCTCGGAATAATCATGTTATACTCCCCAAGCTACCTCTTTTATTCTTAGCTCACGCAAGCATACTTGGGGGGGAGGGGGGGGGGGGGGCTGATCATAGAGAAGAATTTAGAGAAACACGTGGAGTTACCTCATCTCAATACATGCAAGGATCAAGGCCTCAAGGCCCTCGATTTTATACAACCAGAGTGGACCTCCTCGAGTCACTAAACAGTTTCGGTCGCCACAACTTGTTCCTCAAAACGCCTCCTCGGATAGCCCCTCAAGATCTTGAAGTGATTCCCCCATTGTGTTCCAAACGGGAAGCTCTATGTTCCAAGCCCATCTCTTCACTACCGAAACACTCATCACCGAGGGGCCTCGAGGGGATTACTGAAGAGCCTTGAACCATTCTGGAAGAGCTAATAAGGTGGCGTCCAAGGGGGGCACGGGTGATCAAGTTTAGAAGCCTATAAATAGGACATGCCTCCCACCAGCCTCGAGGACTCGCTTCGGATACTCCCTGTCTCTCTCTCTTTCTACCTCAACCCCTTTCCCCTCTCATGTACTCCAAAAAGCATCAATAGTGAATCTCTTCTCCTAAATGGAAAACTCGAGTTTTTCTCCCACGATTTGTGGGGTTTCCACGTAAAATCTTGGTGTCCTTTCCTTTTGTTCACTTTTTCTTGATTTCTCTTGAATTTTCCTTAAAAAACCTCTTACAAATTCAAATGTTAGCCAAATTTGGGGATTTTTCCTAAATCTGAGTTAACATTTAGTGTAACAGAAAATTGAATATATAGTCTAGAATGAATCAATTAATGAAATTTCAGAACCCTTTTTCTTCATGGTATCAGAGCTCGTCTAGGGTTTCTAGGGAAAAATCCTCATTTGCTTCTTGTTAATCCCAGCCTTAATTGTTGATACCTTTCTTATTTTCAGCCTTCATTGTTATTTTTTGTCCCTATTTATTTTTTCCCACCTATTATTTGATCATATTCAACCATGACAGAGGTCACATCTTTAACGCCATCGCCGCTGTTGTCTTCGATTGTAGAGGAAGAACAGATTACACAAAGCACAATAGAGCATCAGAACATCCAGGCACATATAGATTCAACGGAAAAAAATTATATGAATTGGTCTCAAATGGTTCGAACGTTCATGAAAGAAAAAGGAAAGTTGGGTCATCTATTGGAAATAGCACCGGAGAACCGAACGAGAAGATTTAAAGCGTGCAAAGAAGAGGATTCAATGATCATGTTGTGGTTATGGAATTCCATGACCAATGATACGTGTATGTTTCTTCCTACAACAAAGGTGCTTCATCAGAAGTATTCCAAGGTCAATGATGCAGTTCTTATATACGATATTAAGATGAAGATAACTGGAGTGAAACAGGGGATGAGATCGGTGACAGAGTATGCTAATTTTCTGCAAAACCAGTGGCAGGAGCTGGATTATTACAAGACACTTGATTTGAACTGTAGAAAATGTGCAATGCTCATCAAAAAGTTTATAGAAAGAGATCAAGTTTATGATTTTTTGACCAGCCTAAATTAAGAATTTGATCTTGTATGAATTCAAATTTTGGGCAGACAAGAATTTCCCTCTCTATCCAAGACAATATCCCTGGTTTGTGCATAAGAGAGCTATGGGGGCATTATATTAGAGTCACCATCAACCAAAAATTATGCTCTAAACCTTAGAGGCTAGTAGTGGACAAAGCTGCTACAAACAAGACCAATCGATCATGTGTGCAAAAGGATCACGAAGATTTGTAGTGCACTTACTGCAAGATACCACGCTATACCAAAGAACGATGCTAGAAACTACATGGGAAAACCATCCACAAATAGTTGTAAATAGGGATAGAAAGGTGGCCAACAAAGGCAGGCTCATGTGTTGATTTAATACCCAACTCAAGTGTTTGGAGGATTTAGTATTTAGGAAATTAAGAAGCTTAGAAGTATGTTGGAAACTGTTAAAAAATAGGCAATTAACAATTCTCAACCAATGAATCGGGGCATTCGATTATTGATACTTTCAAGTGAGGCTCTAATCTCTCTTGGGTTAAATGCTTTTGGTAATGAGCTTAGGAATACCTAGATCCCAGACTCTGCTACTATGGACCATATGACCCATATTTCAAATAAATTCAAAATCTATAACCCCTATCCTAGCAATAGAAAGCTTTTTATTGTTGATGGTTCAATAATTACAATAGTAGGATAGGTACCCCAAAACTGATTCTTAAAAATTTTCTTCATGTTCCCCAGTTATCCATAAATTTTGTTTATATATAAAAGCTTACCAAAGATCTAACAGTTTGTGTTATAATCGATGATTCCTATTGTGAATTTCAGGACCAGGGTTCGGGGAAGAGGATTGGACTTGTGACGTCGGGAAGGATAGTGATTAACCTGCAGGCGATAGTAACCAGTGGATTGCCAAGAGAGCAAGGAAGAGGGAAGACAAAACAGAGAAGAAAGTCTCTAGAATATCAAAGAAACTAATATTTTTCAGACTCATTAATGAAAAATCAACACACAAGTCGGGTTAAATATCTTTCAAAGACTAACCTAGAAACAATATTATCTTGTATAAATTACCAAAATTGACAAATTATTATTCAAAACTAAAACTTATCTAAATTTAAAACTCTAAACAAATTAAATAAATCCTAAAAATCAACAATAGGGCTAGGCAAAGACACGGTAAGGTTGTTAGTATTCAGATATACCTCCTTGTACAAAAGTACAACCATTGGCTGACTTGAAAACATCACTCTTTTTATCTTACTCATGCTCGCATAAAAGTTATTTTGTTTCCTCAGACTTTCTCTCAATAGCCGAACTTTTGTTTTCTTTTTCTCTCTCATTTTTCTTCGCTTCTCTCTAATTTTCACTCTTTTTCTTTCTTTAAGTTTCTCTCTTTTCATCACTCTCTTTTTCCAATCTCACTTGATCATTGTAAACCTATTTTGGTATCATGGGAACAAGAGTGATTGGCCTTTCCTTGAACACAAAGGAGTACTTGTTCGTGTAGCCATCATGCATCACACGCCTATCATATTGCCAAGGCCTTCTAAGCAACAAATGTCAAGCTTGCATCGGTACCACATCACACAATACCTCATCATCATATTTACCGATTTGGAAGGAAACTAACAATTGCTTGTTTACTTTTATTGCACCACTATCATTTAGATATTTTAGCTTGTATGGTCCTAGGTGCTTGAGCATTGACCACTCCAATTTCTCCATTAAAGTCATGCTAGAACATTTGTGCAACTTCCACCATCAATAATCATACTACACACCTTGTCTTGAACAAACCACCTAGTATGAGAGATGTTATCTGGTTGCAACTCATCTTCTTCTTTTTCTTGCACACTTAAAGCTATCCTTGCCACCAACAAGTCACCATCAACAGCACATTCTTCCTTATCAACATCCTCCAATGGGGGCATAGAAGTAGTGTCCGACTCATCTTCAGTTTCAATCTCACCATCATCAAGCAATACCATAACTCGCTTGTTCGGGCATTGGCTTGCTATATGACCCCTTCATTGACATTTGAAACACTTAATGTCACAAGTTTGAGAAGTAGGTGAATAATATTTACTTTGAAGACCATGGTTTGTGGGTTCTTGTTTTGGCTCAAGTTTAAACTTGGTAGCCGGTTTCTCCTCCTTCTTTGCATAATTTCGCTTCTATGATGATGATAAACTTGAACCTTGTGTTGCTTGTATACCACCAATCCTTGTGAGGAGCCTCTCAACCTTGATTGCAATGTGCACCATATCTTCCAACTCCACATAATGTTGCATCTCACCTTATCTTGAATCTCTTGGTTTAGTCTATTAAAAAATATGGCCATTGTAGCTTCTCGATCTTCTTCTACATCAGCCCGAATCATAGCAATCTCCATCTCCTTGTAGTAATCTTCAACACTTCGATTGCCTTGCTAAAGTCTTTGCAACTTTTGGTACAATTCACGATAGTAGTGACTAGGAACAAATCGTTTCCCCATCACGATTTTCATTTCCTCCCACTTCTCTATTGGGCATTCTCTATTTCTTCGCCTATTCAACAACAATTGATCCCACCAAATAATATCATAATCAGATAACTCAATGGTTGTGAGTTTTACCTTCTTCATTTCAAAGTAGTTGTGGCAATCAAATACTAACTCCACCTTCTTCTCCCATTCAAGGTAGGCCTCGGGGTCATTTTTCCCTTGAAATGAAGGAATCGTCGTCTTTATGCCACTAAAGTTGTTATCTTCCCGATTTGAAACTCGCCTATCTTTTACATTCCTCTAATAACTATCCACATAGCCTTGTTCATCATCTTCCTCGGATCTGTCCCAATCATCCTCTTCATGCCTTGGTTCATGTCTTTCTCTCCTTTGATTATGATGTTGTGATGGCTCTTGTCTTGAATTTTCGATTCTATCCAACCGTTTATGAACCTCCCACAACTCTTGCCTCATCAAGCGCCGCATCTCCCCCATCATAACCTCTATAAGTAACTTTGGATCAACACCGTCCGCAACACCTTTTTTGCTATTTTGAGACATGAGTCTCCTGAGAAGAAGACCTCACAACATACTCTCTCTCTCTCTCTTGTGTGGCACTCAAATAACAAATCACTCAGAAATTCTCTTTCAATTCTTATTGAACTACTCACACTCAAATCAGAATTTTCAGCAACGATTCACACAAGACTTATCAAACGGTAGAAAGAAAAGGCAAAGGATCACTTGAAACAAAAGGGCTATGCAAATAGAAGACAAGGGACCACTTGAAACAAAAGGATTACAAAGAGAGGACAAGGGATTATTTGAAATAGAAGAAATGTGAAGAAAAGGCAAAGGGTCACTAGATTTTGTTTTTTTTTTTTGGAAAAATCTGAATTTGGAGTTCCTTCTCTCTCTTTTTCTTTTGGTACAATTTTCACACTTTTTTTTTTCTTTTTTTTAGTTCTCCTAAAAGGTAATTCGAAGATGGATATGAAAAATATGTAGGGATAGGGAAGAAAGAAACAAACGGAAGTTCAAAGAATGATAACTAGGATAAGTAAACATGAGAATAGAAACTGAGTTCTGATACCAACTGATACGAACTCCACCAAGTCCTAATGAAACCCGTAACAAGATTAGCCCTTCAATCATTCTATAATCATGTTTGGGGTGGAAGAATCGTGACCCGTTGCTTGTGAAGAAGTAAGAACCTTTGTATAGAGAGGGCCCCACAAATGGGGATGGAAAATCGTTTGATAAGTCAGGGTGAACGCCACAGGACAAACTTGATAAGTCAACTTAATGTTCAACGAAGAACCAAAGAGAATTTCTCTCACTTTTTCATTCAAAACTAACTCCCAATTACATAGTTTAGCCAACATATATATGCTGTTGATGCCAAAAACTGGTCCACCTCACACTTTGGCTACTGGTGCCTCGTGATCTGGTCTCAGCCTTCTACAAACGGTTGAAATTTATAGTTGATGTGGACGCTTACTTGAGTTCGAGAGACGCCCGAATGCCTCCCGAATTATCGACTCTTTGCTTTGGGGTGAATCTGTAAAAAGGAGAAGGGAAGGATCGGAATTGGGCCTTTCTGCCCGGATTTAACTCCGATGCTTAAGTCAGAAACTTGTGAAGAGGAAGTCTTTGACATAAGTTAGTTCTTTTGGGTAATGTTTTTTCGATCCTTTTCTTTCTATCATTGCTCTTCTTTTATAGCAACTTAAAGGCGGTTTAGGAAAGGTGGTGAGTAAGGCGGTAAGTAAGGCGGTAAGAAAATATCTCTTGAGGCGGTAAGAAAATATCTGCCTACTGTGTAGGTGCTACGTAGGTAAGTAGGAAATATCTGCCCACTGTAGAGTCAAGTGGATAAGATCCACTTACTCTAGAGGCGTTAGATATTTTCTTACCTAGGTGGCTATAAGCACCTTATGAGACTCTCACGCTTTGTTGATAAGAAGGTTGCTATAATTCCGACGGACTTGTTTGTAGGATTGAACCCTCATTTTGTTTGCCGAACGGAATTGTGCTAGGATATTTGGTGATATCACCATGTGGCCAAAGGGACATAGTCCTGCATGTGACAGGTGGCCATTTAGGTCGATGACACGCGTCTTACCAAATATATCCGTAACACTAGTCCCCCCCAAAGTGTACTTGTTCGAAAAACCTGACGAGGGGTGAGCTAACCGCACTTTTCGCTTGATTCGAAAACAAGTATCTTTCTTAGTTGGCATGTCTATGTAGATGTAGACTTTGTCTAAGGTACATGTGCTTTTAATAGGTGACCGAAGTTTACTGTGTTGTCCTTTCGTTGTTTTAAATCGAGGTAGATTTTTCTCCCGAATTTTCGCCTATAGTGTCAATAGGTTTTTCTATTTAAGGAGCTTGTATGGATAGTGCTTTTATTCAAAAATCTTTGTAGCTTTGTATCATGGCTCAGCGTTTGTCTTTCTATAAATTTTTCACTTTTACTCAGTGTTCTCGTCATTTGCGAATTCCAAGTTCTTTTTATGAACATCTGGCGGACTTAAGGACTGGGGTCATCCATTTGGTAAGTCCAAACGTCTGTGTATGGCCGTCCCTTCTGCTTATTGATAGGGGTTTAGGTGAGATAAGTATTGAGGAAGGGTGGGAAACCTTCCACTTTGATCATGATGTAGAGGCAGGGGATCTTTTAATTATTACTTATACAGGAGGTGTGCTCTTCGAAGTTGAAATGTTCGGAAGCGACTCCTGCCGTAGAGAAGTGGGCCCCCATCTTCGCCCACGTGCTTTGCCGGGGTTTCCTAGCGATAACGAGGACAGCGACGGTTGTGGAAGTCCGTGCGTCTCCCTTGAATCTTATCCGAGCGGGTCCTCGGATGGATCCGTGGATTGTTAACTAGGGAATTCCAACGGAAAGTATGTTCACTAGGGCTTGTCATGTTGTTTTGTTGTGTGTGTGTGTGTGTGTGTGTGTGTTTTTTTTTTTAAATGCCACTATCATTGTAACATGAAATAAAGTTTATCATTTTGTTCATAAAGTCTTTGATTCCTTCAAGAAGAAATGATTGCTGGTGATCTTATGTTGGGATGTGTGTATTTTATCTTTTGTGATGTTGGTTCTATGGTACATCGCCCATTACTCCCCAGAGAGACACGTGTCTCTCGCACTGTGTCGTATTAAAGGGAGAAGATGGCGCGACGTGCGCGGCATGCGCTTTGTCAACAGCATGATAGGCGCGGCTACCTATGTGTGTCAGGCGGCGTTTGGTGTGCTGACGTGGATAGGATTGTGAATTTTTTAAGGAGAAGCAATAATGGTTATCTGAACGGTCCAGATTTGGGGACCTTTGGTTTAATGGCTCAATCGGGATGCAGCTCTGGGATCTAACGGCCAGGGATCCATCTCTTTTGCATATAAACGAAATTGTACAAGTAGAAAAGGTTTCATCTGAAAAGTCGAATAGCGTCTTCTCACAACTTTGCCTTCTCCGGCGAACCCTGGTCTTAAGCTTTCTGTGTTTTTTTCTTATCTTTTACTCTTCTAAGGTAATGGCTAGTGCTACATCTTCTTCCTCTAGTTCTTCTCACGAGTCTTTGATCCCTTCTCCGTCCAACCCCATGGTCTCGCCGCGATTCCCATGAAGTCTAGAGATGTTCCAGTCCAGGGTTTGCGGATTCATCCCGCTTCTAGGGCTATGGGTAAGGGGTCTGGTACCTTCATAAGCCTCCTTGGGCTGAAGGATGTAGATAGTTTGGTAGAGAAATATGAGATAGATTCTTCTCTTTTTGAGGTTAGGGTTCCCTGTTCCGGGGAAAGGGCGAGTTCTCCTAGGGAGGGGGAGATAGCCATCTATCAGGATGCGTTATTGGGCGACCTTAGGCTTCCTTTTTCTGATTTCGCTAAGGCGATTCTGAAAGAATATCACCTGTATCCTTCACAATTAACTCCGAACTCTTGGAGGTTGCTCAACGGTTTTGTTATTGTTTTTATGAAATATGGGGTAAATCCGACCGTACGTTGGTTTCGTATGTTGTTTAGTCTCTGTTTAGAGTCTAATACCGACTGGTATTATTTCTCGGCTCGTTCCGGGAGAAAGTTTCTAGGGAAAGTCCCCTCTTCCATTAAGTGATGGAAGAGTAAGTTTTTCTTCGTCAAGAGTAAATCCGAGTGGGATGTCCGAACCAAGTGGGAGGTTCCCCGCACGGATATTACTTGCGAGGAGATGACGAAAGAAGAGGAGGTTCTTCTTAAGTCAATGACGGGAATATCCAAAGTTTACATGGATGAGTTCTTGACCAAGGAAAACCTCCTTATATGTCATTTAATAGTATCTGCCGATAGGATTTATTCGTGTATCTAACTTAGTTTAATCTTGAATCACGATATCTAACTTGCTTCGGAATTTATTTTTACAGGAAATTCGAAGGAGGACGAGGATTTGAGTTTCGTTAAGGGCATCTTGGCCTCCTTCGAAGGTGAAGTGCATCCGTCCTTGCTTCGTGGGAGAAAGAAGAAGGAGGTGGCGTCTAGCGCAGGCGCTGATGCTTCCAAGGAGGAGAAGAAGAAAAGGAAGAGAAAAGACGTTGACTCTTCCAAAAAGAGGGTCAAGCATGATCCTGCTGCTGGGTCCTCACAGGAGAGGAGGACAAAGAGAAAGAATTCCGAGGACGCATCAGGTCCCAGAATTATAAGAGAACAGGCGAAGTCGCCTCAAGAAGAAGTCCGCCCGGCTTTATCGCCAATTTCAGAGGGCCCTTCTTCTAGTCGGCCAGAGGATATCCTCATTATGGAGGTGAGAATCTACTTCTTAAGGGTATCTATGGTTTTACTAAGAATTTTTAACTTTAGGCTTATTTTACAGGCGGAGGCGGGAGAAGCGGCCCTCTTGGACAAACTGAGGGTGGCGGACTTAGCCCTAAAGGGGCAGCAACTCAGCGAAAGGAATTACCTTCCGAGGATATTCCTTTTCGAGATGTCGGGTCCGTAAAGAATGTTTTGATGGCCATGAGGCCTGAACAGCTCTCCACGAAACTCCGAAGGGCTGGGAGGGAAGAGGCCACTTACCAACTCTCCGCTCAGCCATGCTGGTAAAAACTATTCTTGTATTTCTTCTACTTCCTAATTCGGCATTATCGTCTTTAACTCATTTGTTACTCTATAGACTGCTCAATGGGCGGATCGAGTTGGCAATCTTTGTCAAGAGATGGAAGCGAGTAGGGCAAAAATTACCCAATTAAGTTCTAGGGTGGCGATCTTGGAGGGAAAAGAGAAGGAACAGCTCGCGGTTATTGGCGCCCTTGAGTAAGATAAGGCCGAGCGGCTTCAACAGTTGGCCGCTATGGAAAAAGAGAAAGATGATTTAGCGGCCAAGCTGACTATTTCCTAGGGCTCTCTTCATACTGCTGAGGAGAATATCAAAAAGTTACAGGATGACTCCAGTAGTTTGAAAGAGGAACTTAAATCCGCTCTAAATGAGCGAGGTGAAGCCCGATGGAATCTAAAGTTAAAGGTTGCTGAACTCGCCGCTGTTCGGGCCGAGTTAGAGGAACTTAAAGGGGAGCGCGACACACTCAAGGAAGACTTGGCTTCTAGACAGAAGACCCCTAAATCCGACTCACAAGAAATGAAAGACTTAATTGAACGAGCTGATAAGTTAGAGAAAGAAGTCGCTCGGCTTAGGGTGAAGGCAAAACAGGGGGCCACTCGCGTATATTCGGTACTGCAGCAGATGGGTCATCACGTTTCTCTTGCCGAAGTGTTAACGATGGGGCTTGCTGGAGTCTTGAAGAGGTTCACGGAATTGAAGGAGCAACAAATCATAAAGATTCCAGAGGCCCCTGCTCCAGCCTCTTCTGAACCTTCAACTCAGATTCCTCCAGACCGCCCGGAAGGCCCTAGTTCTTAGGGGTTTTTAACATTTTTTACGAAATGTTCTTGTAAATACTTAGGCATTTTGGAATGTAATTTCTATTTACATCAATGAAACACAAACCTTTACTTTGGTGAAGATTTATTTCCGAGTCATGGTTATCTTTAACCATTAAGAAGTCTTTCGAGAAGTCCTTCATAAAGCTTGTCTTTCTTCATTTGGCTTGTAAGTTAAGCTTCATAGCAAGTTCTTTTCTTCTGAGTCCAATCGTGGGACTTTGTTTTGTTCATTAAGATCCTCGCTTTCGCCAAAATGAGATTGTTGCCTCATATTTCGATCGGGATTTTTGCCCCTTGTTTCTGGATGAGAATTATCGTTTATCCTTGTAGGATAATTCCGACTCATCTTTTAGGAATGAGATTTTCACCTCATTTTTGTGGAATGAGATTTTCACCTCATTTTTGTAGAATGGGATTTTCACCTCATTTTCATTTGGGAAAGACTTAAGCTTTATTTCATGAAACATTTAGGAGACGGCTACAGAATTTACTGATAGTAGCGTCGTAGGTGTTCAGCATGAAATGGACGCTTGAGCATTTTTTCTTTCATATTAACCAGATAATAGGTGCCCGCTGGGACAATTCTCTGTATGACGTAAGGGCCTTCCCAATTAGGAGTTTGCTTCTCGGTTCAGCTTTTGTTTCCCTGGAACTCATTTTCTCTTAAGACCAGATCACCGATTTGGAAGAAGACTCTTTTCACCCTTGTGTCATAGAACTTTTTTACTCTTTGGCAATAGATGGCTGCCTTTGTTTCCGCAGCTTCTCTTCGCTCTTCAAGTAAATCAAGTTTTGCTCGGAAATTCTCTCATTTTCTTCTGATGAGAAAGTTTGTTGTGTCCGTAAGGTAGGCATTCCTATTTCTGTAGGGATGACAGCTTCTGCACCATAAGTAAGAGCGAATGGAGTTTCTTCTGTGGGGGTTCTTGTGGTTGTTCTATAAGCCCAAAGTGCGCTCGAAATTTCTTCAACCCAGTTAGTTCCATTTTTGGAGACCCGGGTTTTAAGAGCTTGGAGCAAGGTGCGATTTGTCACTTCTACTTAGCCATTGGCTTGAGGATGTGTTACGGAAGTTAATCTGGATTCAATTCCGAGCTCCGAACAAAAGCTTTTGAAAGCCTTGTTATCAAATTGTCGCCCATTATCGGAAATGAAGGCGACCTGAATTCCGAATCAACAGATAACAGTTCGCCACAAGAATCCTTGACAAGCTTTCTCTGAGATCTTGGCCAAGGGCTCAACTTCTACCCATACGGTGAAGTAATCGATAGCCACTATCAAAAACTTCATTTGTCGAGTCGAAGTAGGAAATGGCCCTAGAAGGTCAGATAGCAAACGGGCGAGGGCTGATAATTGGCGTGAGCAGTGTTGGTGGCCGTCTTTGAATCTTGGAATGCCGTTGGCAGGCATCGCATTTTCGGCCGAACGCCACTGCATCTTGAGTTAATGTTGGCCAATAATAGCCTTGTCGCAGGACTTTCTAACTCAAGGCTTTGCCTCCTATATGCCCCCCTTCAATACCTTCATGGATTTCTTGAAGGATATAGTTGGCTTCTGTGGGACGCAAGCATCGTAAGAAGGGTTGCGTATAGGACCTCTTGTATAGATTTTCGCCAATGATGGCGTACTAAGCGGATTTGTAAGAAATCCGTCTGGTTTCTGTCTTGTTGGATGGTGTAGGTCCACCTTGCAGGTAGTTTCTAATGGGATCAATCCAACTTGATTCTTCTGCTGCACTTTGTACTTCTCCTTCTAACCCTTCAATAGTTTTTGTGGGAAGATACTGTAGGTTGAAAGAGGGTTCTGTATCTCCGTTGGGTGCGGTGGCTTTTTTAGATAAAGCGTCCGCTTCTTCATTTTGCGCTCGACAGATTTTTTCAATCTGGAAATGAGTGAAGCACGGAACTATTTTCTTCACCACTGCCTGGTATTTAACCATGTTCTCCTCCTTTGCTTCAAAACTGCCCAGTGTGTGGCTCACGACTAGCTGTGAGTCGGAATATACATGCAGATGCTGAATTCCGAGCCCCCGGGCTAAATGCAATTCTGCGATGAGGGCTTCATATTCGGCTTCGTTGTTGGTCGCTTGGAATTGGAACTTGAGCACTGTTGCAATCTTCCATTTAGAGGGAGAATAAAGGACGAAGCTGGCTCCTGACTTTTCTTCAGTTGCTGATCCATCGACATATAAGGACCATGGGATGCTAGGGCTTTCTTCTGGATCTTGTGACGGGAGTTCATCCCCATTCGTGGGAATGGTCAACTCCGCGATAAAATCTGCTAGCACTTGAGCCTTGATTGTCGTTCGGGGTTTATAAGTGAGATCAAACTCACCCAATTCTATCACCCACTTGGCTAGACGTCCGGAATTTTCAGGCTTATGGAGGACTTGCTTTAAGGGGTCGGGTCACCAACACAGTTACTTTGTGAGCCTGAAAATACGGTCTCAATCTTCGTGCTGATGTGACAAGAGCGAAAGCCAATTTTTCAAGTGGTAGATACCTTGACTCCGCGTCGTTAAGGATCTTACTTGTATAATAGACTAGCTTCTGAACTCCCTTGTCTTCTTTCAAAAGAACTGTACTGACCGCTCGAGGAGCAGCGACCAAGTAGATGTAGAGTTCTTCCCCTACTTGCGGCTTAGCTAGCAACTGAGGCGATCAGAGATAATCTTTAAGCTCCTGAAAGGCTTTCTCACATTCTTCTGTCCACTCCATTTTTGGTGCTTTTCGCAGGGCTTGGAAGGGTGGGAGATTTTTCTCTCCGACTTTAGAGATAAATCACAGAAGAGCTGCTAGGCGTCCATTAAGCCGTTGTACCTCTTGAAGACTTTTAGGTGATCCCATATCAAGGATGGCTTTGACCTTTTCAGGATTTGCTTCTATTCCTCTTTGAGTTAATATAAATCCGAGAAATTTCCCTGATCGGACACCAAAAGCACACTTGTTAGGATTTAGGCGCATACTGTAAGTCCGAAGCGACTAAAAGGCCTCTTGTAAATCCGACAGGTGTTCATTGGCCTTTTGGCTCTTCACCAAGATGTCATCCACATAAGCTTCGACATTTCTGCCAATTTGCTCTTTGAAGACTGTATTTATGAGCCTCAGGAAGGTGGCTCCGGCATTTTTTAGAGGCATCACCTTGTAGCAATAAGTTCCTTTGCTTGTAATGAAGGACGTTTTTTCTTCGTCGTCTTTGGCCATTCGAATTTGATTGTAGCCTGAGAAGGCATCTAAGAAACTCAACATTTCATGCCCTACCGTAGAGTCAACCAAACCATCAATTGAAGGTAGAGGGAATGAATCTTTTGGACAAGCTTTATTTAGGTCCGTGAAATCCACACACATTCTCCATTTTCCGGACGTCTTTTTTACTAGAACCACATTAGCCAACCAGTCTGGATAGTTCACCTCTCGGATAAAACCAGCCTTCAAAAGGGTTGACAATTCTTCTTCCGCAGCCTTCTGCCTTTCTGGGGCGGAATTCCTTCTTTTCTGTTTCACAGGTTTGAACGACTGATCTATGCTGAGGCGGTGTTCGATGACATCACGTTTTACGCCCGACATATCTTCTCAATTTGACCGGTAAGAGATCGGAATTTGCCCTTAGTACTACCATGAGATTTTCTTGCTGTACTGTTGTCAAATCCGCGCCAATCCGCACAGTACGTTCCGCTCTAGTTGTGTCTAGAGGAACTACAAGCAATTCTTCAACTGGTGTGGGTCGGAGTTCTTCGTCTTCCCGTTCGGCTATTCTGTTGATCAACATGGTTTCTGACACTCTTGTTTTGCCTCTGTTTAGAGTTTTTCCTTTGAGGGTTGAGACATAGCATTGCCGTGCCAAGGGTTGATCCCCTCTAACTTCTCCACTGCCATTCTCGGTAGGAAATTTGAGGAGAAGGTGGTAAGTAGAAATTATTGCTTTCAAGGCGTTGAGGGTTGGCCTACCAAAAATCACGTTGTAACTTGAAGCACAGCGTACAACTAGAAAATTTGTTATCACTGTGGATGATCTTGGTGAATTTCCTACCGTAACTGGCAACGTGATCATTCTTTCTGGTTGTACCACCCCTCCGGAAAATCCCACCAAAGATGATTTTACGGGGAGTAAGTTGTCTGCTTCGTACCTCATTCTTTTGAAGGCGCTCCAGAAAAGAATGTCCACTGAACTTCCGCTGTCTACCAGAACTCTTTTCATTTGGAAGTTGGAAACCATGATGGCAATGACCAAGGCGTCGTCATGAGGGTGGCGAACCCTGCTGACGTCATTATCATAAAAAAATGATGGGGGCCATAGGCCGAGACCTTCTTTGTGGCGCTTCTGTTTGCTGCGCAACTCCCACCATTCGGGCATAGCTTTTTCGAGAGGCGGAACTTTCACCACCACACCCAAGACCACCACTAATAAATCCGACCATCTCCCCTTTTTCTCCTTCAGGCTGTGAAGTTTCAGGCTCCTCTTGGACATCAATGTTGAGATATTGCTCCAATTGTCCCCTTCTAACGACATCTTCTATGGCGTTCATCAAATGGGTATATTTTTCGGTGTCATGTCCTCTAGCTTGATGAAACTTGCAATATCTTTTACTATTCTTTTGTCGTTCGGGATTCTTTGCAGGTTCTGGCCATGTCAAGATTTGTTGATCCTGGACTTGCATAAGAATATGGCTTCTGGTCTGATTTAGTGGTGTATGGTGGTCGTATCTGACTATTTTCCTTTCTCTTGAAGGTTCTCTAGGCTGTAACATGTGTCGCTGAGGGCGTGTTGCAGGTTCCAAACCTCTACTCTCATTCTTATTATCCTTACATGATCCTCCTTCCTTTCAGATTTCCGTGGGCCTTCTGTTGACATTGTGATGGGCTTTTCCTTTCTGGACCTCAACTGGAGTGCGTCGAGCCTCTTCTTCCCAACCCGTGTAAATTTCATCAGAATTGTTGTACTTTTGGGCATGGATCATGAGGGCGGGGATGGTTTTAGGTGGATCCAAGGTGAGGGAAAAACGAAAAGGGGATTCTAGTAAACCCTCCATCAGGATGGTTACAACCATGTGCGGAATAAGGTCCGCAACATTTGCGGCTTCATCTATGAAACGTTTTAAATAGGCTTGGAGTGTTTCCCCCCCTCGTTGCTTAACGCGCAGAAGGGTAGATGGAGTTTTCTTTTGCTTTGAGTAATTAGCAAAATAAGCTAGAAAGCGATCTGCTAGAACTTGAAATGAAGGAATTGTGCTAGATGGAAGATCGACAAACCAGACTTGCGCTTTTCCCTCTAAAGTGGCTGAAAAAGCTCTACATACGAAAGCGTCGGTAATTCCGTAAAGCGATCTTCGATCGTAAAGACTTCAAAGCGAGGCCGGATCGGTTTTGCCCTTATATGCAATCATAGTAGGTGGTTGAAAACTATCAGAACTTGCTCCTCCAATATTTCCTTAATGAAAGGCGAGCATATGTTGAGAACATGCTGTTCGGATTTCTTGTTTCCTCGGGAAGGACCACTGCCATTTGTGTTCTTACATCAGCGGTTGGAACAGATGGACTATTCCGTTCGGTTCTTGTCTGTTCCGTTCTTATGGCAGCTTGCTCTCGACGTCGAACGGAGGGGGGTTCCGAACTAGCAGAAAAGGCGGTTCTTTCTCTTCATTCTCCATGGGTGCGAGTTCTTGTCCTCCCTCTGCTTTCAGAATTCGCCAGTGGGGCTGTTGGTGTATTTGGTGGAATTTGTGTAGAAGAAAGTGGTGGATGGGTCAAGGTATGAACAGCCTGAGTCAACCGCTCTAATTGCTGCTGCATGTTAAGATAAAATTCCAGGACTGGTCCCTGGGATAAAATGGCTGGATTTTCCGCTGGAGGTAAGATGGGCGTGTTTTCCTATGGAGGCAAGTTGGGTGGGTTTTCCAACGGATTCTCCTCATCTCTCCGGATTTCACCCGGTACGTCGCTATTACTAGGCACTCCTTGTTCTTGGATTGGTTTTGATCTTCTGGTAGTAATCATTTGGCTTTTTGTAAGGGTCCCCACGGACGACGCCAAACTGTTGATGCCAAAAACTGGTCCACCTCACACTTTGGCTACTGGTGCCTCATGATCTGGTCTCAGCCTTCGACAAACGATTGAAATTTATATTTGATGTGGACGCTTACTTCAGGTTCTGAACAGGAGACGCTCTGGAATGCCTCCCGGAATTATCAGCTCTTTGCTTTGGGGTGAATCTGTAAAAAGGAGAAGGGAAGGATCGGAATTGGGCCTTTCTGCCCGGATTTAACTCCGATGCTTAAGTCAGAAAACTTGTGAAGAGGAAGTCTTTGACATAAGTTAGTTCTTTTGGGTAATGTTTTTTCGATCCTTTTCTTTCTATCATTGCTCTTCTTTTATAGCAACTTAAAGGCGGTTTAGGAAAGGCGGTGAGTAAGGCGGTGAGTAAGGCGGTAAGAAAATATCTCTTGAGGCGGTAAGAAAATATCTGCCTACTGTGTAGGTGCTACGTAGGTAAGTAGGAAATATCTGCCCACTGTAGAGGCAAGTGGATAAGATCCACTTACTGTAGAGGCGTTAGATATTTTCTTATCTAGGTGGCTATAAGCACCTTATGAGACTCTCACGCTTTGTGGATAAGAAGGTTGCTATAATTCTGACGGACTTGTTTGTAGGATTGAACCCTCATTTTATTTGCCGAACGGAATTGTGCTAGGATATTTGGTGATATCGCCACGTGGCCAAAGGGGCATAGTCCTGCGTGTGACAGGTGGCCATTTAGGTCGATAACACGCGTCTTACCAAATATATCCATAACATATGCTAATATAAGACAATTTGAAATTTAGTATTAAACTCTTTCCTAACTCTAAGAGACTTATTAAATGTTTCCATTTCCAACACATCATGCATGCGGAATTAAACACTCTACATTTCCAAGGCTAATAACAAGTATGAAATGTCTTGAAAGCCCAACTCCTTTTAAGCCTAATTAGTAAGTGCTTTAATGTGGTAGACCAACTTTAGTTCTTCATTAATGGTGAGCTTGCACTCTTCTTTATGCTGAACCTCTTGAATTAATCCTCCAAGAGCCTATTTTAATCTTTTAGCCTGAGCCCGTGTGACTTGTCCAATTGTGACTTGAAGTGGATCTTGCCTCCCGCTGTTAGTCCTAGACCCATTCCTATCAGATCTCGTTATCGTAATCATTATAGATGGACAAGATCTCTTCATTGTAATCGTTGTAGATGGGCGAGATCTCCTCTTTCTCATTATCGTCGAAGATGGGTGAGATCTCTTCCCTATCATCATCATCGTAGATGGGCGAGATCTTCTCGTCATCATCATCGTCGTTAATGGGTTGGCCAAATCTATGATCGCTATAATCATGGTGCTGGACTTCCTCAGCCGGAACCTGCCTACGACAACAACGATCAAAATCGGTCACCGCTAAACGCCTTGATAACTTCGTGACTTGCCTCTGCAAATCCTTAATCATCATTATTTGGATACTTCAAGTCAGCCGGAATTCAATAAATCTGCCCTACCAATATTGTTTTCTTCTTCCTACAAGGATGTCATCTGGTTGTATCATAGACGTCCAAGTCATATGTCTTTTCCTGCATTGAAAATAATGTTTCCTTCTTTGTTCATGGCATTTGATGTTCTATCTTTTCATTATGATGTTTGTGAGTATGTGCAACACAATCACCATTTCCCATCAGTAATAAAAGATCTTCTTTTCCTTTCTTTTTAATCCATTGTGATATTTTGGGGCCATCAATTGTTCTAAACATCTCAGGATCTAAGTGGTTTGTTACATTTATTGATGATTGCACAAAAGTCTCTCGTACTTATTTACTCAAAAATAAGTTTGATGTGAATCATATTTTTCCTATCTTTCATGTAATGATTCAAAATCAATTTGGCAGGAAGATAAAGCACTTTCATTCGGACAATGCTCATGATTATTTCAATCAAATCTTAAGTCTATATTTCCAAACAAAAGGAATCATACACGAATCATCCTATGTCACCACTCCACAACAAAATCGAGTGGGAGAACGGAAAAACCGACTTCTTCAGTACGCTAGAGCTGTTTCAACAAAATGTGCGAAAAAATATTAGCAGAAGTTGTACTCATATCAACTTATGTCTTAAATAGAATTCCTTCCAAAGACTTAGGGTTTTAAATCCACTAGAAAACATGTCCAAATTCTACCCCGATATTCGATCTTTATTTACTCTCTCTCCTCGGAATTTTGGGTGTACTTTCTTTGTCCATATTCATAATAATAACCGTGGGAAGTTAGATCCTAGTGCTCTTAAGTGTGTCTTTGTGGGGTACTCATCTACTAAAAAAGGTTACAAATATTATCATCCATCCACTAGACAACTCTATGTCTCAGTGGAAGTTACATTTTTTGAAAATAGCCCTATTTCACCGCTCTTTATCTTCATGGGGAGCTATATACACTTAGAGATAGAGAGTTAAACTATCCACCACTAGAGTCATCCAAATCTGAATCTTAAGAGTCAATTCCACCACTAGACTTGTCCAAATTTGAGAATCTGAATCTCAAGAGTCAATTCCGTAATTTAATGGATTGGAAGGAAAAAGAGAAGGAGATGCTAAAATCTTTGACTAGTTCCGGTTTAACCAAGTGTATACAAGGAAAGGAGGTCCCATCGTGACTATAAGGCAAGAACAATCCTCTGAACCAAGCTCCGAAAATGAGGTAATGATGCGATGCAACCGCAAGTGTATGGGTCGTCACAAGTAATAAAGTGTACGTGAAAGTCGGGTTGTCGATTCGCAGGGAGATGGAAGTACTAGTACCCACTATTCTTCTACTAATTAGTCAGTCTAGGGTGGTTGATTATACTAAATTCTAAACTAATCAAATTGAAATCATGAACAAAGGGATCCGGTTGCTCTTAAGGTCAAACAATCATAAAAAGGGGATGCTTGGACAATTGAATCCCCCTTGGGCTTCTAAAGGATGAATGCTATTCTCTATCTCGACACTTGGTTAATTCTTGGCCAAGGCTTCCTATCGTGCTTTCACTGCCTCATCCCGAGGTGAGTTACTAATCCTAGTGCCTTTACCGATTATGTTCTTGAACCTATTTCTTGGAAGGATTATGAGAATAATTCATCTAAAGGACTCGCTCTCCTTAGTCCCCGGGTTCCCGGTATACTCACAATCCCCTCTATTGGAGATGGTCTACACATGAGGAGGTGTTCGCTTCTTCCCCCATATGGACTATGAGAATCCCTTTGGGCTCTCGCAACGTAGAGAGATTGACTCACATTAAAACATCCAATAGACTCAATGAATACAACCAAGCATTCAAGAATAGAGAACCAACATTAATTAAATCATGTCCAAGGGTTCATCAATCATCCAAGCATCTACATAATTAGACCTCCATAGTAGGAGGGTAACAATCCAAACCAAAGATGAAAGAAATCAAAGAAGACATAGTATGTAAATCCAATGAAATCATCGTTGATGGCTTCTTGATCTTCTTCCAAAGGTTTTCCTTCCTCTTACTCCAATGGCCTCTAGGTGAAGACCTCCAAGCTTTCCCCCAAGATTTTCCTATGTCTCCCCCAAGCTGCCCTCTAAAACCCTCCTTTCGTTCGCTTTTATACCCCTAGGGTTTTTTAGGGTGAGACTTACCCATTTACCCTCTTCAAGATCTGCAGATTTGCCCAAATTGATGATGTACGAGCCCGTATATGGGTGTATGTCAGCCCGTATATGGGCCAGCCACCTTCATACTGGCCCAAATACGAGCCGTATATCGGCTCGTATATAAGCCAATCATTATACCAGCTATCATACGGGCCGTATACTGGCCCGTATTCCCTTCAGGGGACAGTATACATCTGTATGTCAGCCCGTATGCTTGTCCGTATGGGCCCTTCTGGGTGCTCTTGGATCCGGTTTCTCTCGAAATGGTTTCTTTCCTCCGGGGTCCTTATATCATGCCCTGTTGATGAAAATAAATACATTTTAAGTATCGGTGAGCAAAGAGTCTTCACAATTACATGCCAAGCATATAGGAATATAGTATAAAATTATGCTCAAATGAACACTTATCAGGTAACAATGACTAAATCAAATCTGAATTCCACACCACCAACAGACCATCCTTCTTCCAGCCGTGAACCACCTTGTCCTAAGCCTCTCAGCGTTGACCAGGACCTACACCTACCTATTGTTGTAAGAAAGAAAACCCAAGAATGCACCAAAAGACCCCATTGTTTCACTTTGTATCTTTTGAGAAAATTTTCCTCGGGCCATCAAGGCTTCCTTTCCACCTTAAACACAGTTTTTATTCCTAGCTCATTGTCTAAAGCATTATCAAAGAAAGAACGAAGACTTGCTTTGAAAGAAGAAATGGACTTATTAGAGAAGAATGGAACTGGGGAATTGGTTGATTTACCAGAGTAAGAAAGCAATATGTTGTAAGTGGGTGTAAATAGTAAAATTTAAAGCAGATGGGTCCCTAGAATGCTACAAGCCGAGTTAGTCACAAAAGGATGCACACAATCATATAGAGTAGATTATCAAGAAACATTTGCACCGGTAGCAAAGATGAATATAGCAAGGTTTTTTTTTTCTGCTTGGCTATTAATTTTCAATTGGAATTGCAGCAGTACGATGTGAAGAATGCCTTACTTCACGGAGAATTAAAAGAGATTTATATGAGCATTCCACCGGGATTTAGTGGGGTTGTGGGGTTGACAAGAATAAGGTTTTTCGATTATAAAAGGCATTATATGGGCTGAAACCTATGGAGCACCAATATAGACAGGGGACACGGATACGACACACACACGCACACGCTGACACGACCTTTTAGAAAAGTAGGACCCGTTAAATATAAATATATATAAAAAATTATATATATATATATAATTTTTTGATGAAATATAATTATTAGATTTCATTTCATTATATCAAATATTTAAGAATCAAATAAAATGATCAAATTTATATCAAATAATCTTTCATTTGGTCAAATTTTATCTACCAACCCAACCCATTTTGAGGCCTTATATATAGTATCTAAAACATTTACAGTATTAATTAAAAGTATTTATAGTATTCATAGGGACATACATGGAAAATTCTTACTCTTTGACACATATGTATGTTGTTGATGCCAAAAACTGGTTCACGTCACGCTTCCCGTCAGTTGCCTCATTGATCCGTCCCAAACTTTCACCAACTGGTTAGAATTTATAGTTGATGTGGGCCTACTTACGCCTATGAGCGAGGGAGTGTATAGAAATTCCGGAATTCTTGGAGTGACTCATCACGAGAAAAGAAAGGAGAGGATGGTGATCGAATTGGGCCTTTACGCGGATTCAAATTCCGATGCCTAAGTCGAGAAAACTTAAGAGAGAAGTTTAATGTTAGGTAGTTTACGTGTGATGAGTTTTTATATTTTCTTGGATCCCTTTCTTCTATTAGTGCTCTCCTTTTATAGCACCTTAGAGGCGGTTCGTGAAAGGCGGTGGGGTAAAGGCGGTGGGCTAAGTAAATATCTCTTAAAAGGCGGTGGGAAAGGCGGTAGGAAGGTGGTAGGAAGGTGGTAGGAAAATATCACGCCTCAGTGGCGGGTGGATAAGGCCCACTCACCGTAGAGGCGTTTAGATGTTTCTCTTCTACCTTACGCCCTTTATGAGAGGGTCGATTCACGATTAGGACTTGTTTGCGTGGATTAAATCCTTACGCTATAATTCCGAAGCGGAATTGTGCATGGATAGTGATATCGCCGTGGCCAAAGGAACAAGTGGCTCTTTAACTTAACGACACCTGTCTTCACCAAATATATCCGTAACACTAGTCCCTCCCCTAGTGTACTTGTTCGAAAAATCTAAGTGAAGGGTGAGCTAAACGCACGTTTCGCTTGGTTCGAGAACAAGTATTATCCTTAGTTGGCATGTCTATGTAGGCGTAGGCTCTGTGTACGGTCGATTGTACCTAAGGGACACATGCCTAAGGGACACATGTTTTAATAGGCGACCGACGTTTACTGTGTTACCTTCTCGTTGTTATCGAGATAGATTTTGGTTCCGGATTTCTCGCCTATAGTGTCAATGGGCTCTCCTATTTAAGGGTTTTGTATGGATAGGGTATTTTAACCAGAAAACTTTTGCACTCTTCTATTTTTGTATCATGGCTCGCTTATCTTTTACAAGTTTTTCACTTTTTCTCAATGCTCTGCTGATTTACGAATTCCTAGTTCTTTTCATGAGCACACTGTGAACTAAGGACCTGGGGTGATCCAGTTGGTAAGTCCAAACGGCCGCTGCGTTTGGCCATCTATTTTGTCGATTGGATTGGCGTAGGCTAGATGAGCCTAACGCGGGGATGGGAAGCTTTTCACGTTGACCATGATGTGGAGGCAGGAGACCTATTAGTTTTACTTACGCGGGGTACGCAGCCGAGGTGGAAATGTTAGGAGGCGACTCGCCAGAGAGGTGGGTCCCCACCTCCGCTGCGTCGAACCGAGCTCCCCTAGTGGCGGTATGAGGATAGCGATGGGCTGGCGGAAGCCCGTGTATCTCCTCCGAGTCTTATCCGAAGCGTTGCTTGGATGGGTCCGCAGACGTTTAGGATAATCCGTTGAAATCTGATTAGGATAATCCGTTCGGAAATATGTTTTTAGGGTTTGTTATATCGTTTTATTTACGTTCGTCATGTGTAACTTGAATAAATGACGTTTTGTCGCTTTGTTTTTAAATCCTTTGGCTTTTGTTGATGATCCTATGTTGGAGTGTGCGCTTTGTCTTTGTGCGGTACAGGCTCTGCCTTCCATGTAACGCTTCTTGTTCCCTAAATGACACGTGTCTCTTCTACTATTCAGCATTGAAAGGGGGATAGTGGCGCGATATGTGCGGTGTGTGTGTTTTGTCAACGTGATGATGGGCGATGGGGCGTGACTTTCCATGTGCCAGGCGGCGCTTGGTACTGCTGACGTGTATAAAGTTTTGAATTGTTTTCGAGGAGGTGTATGATGGTTGTTTGAGCGGTTTAGATTTGTGGGCCTTTGGTTCAAGGGTCCGGTCGGAACATAACCCTAGGATCTAACGCCACGGGTTCATTGCCTTTATATATAAGGGGAACCGTGCAGGCGAAAAGGTTGTGTTGAAAATCGAAGTCTTCTTCTCCACGAAAACCGAAGTCTTCTTCTCCGTGTTTCTTCTTCTCCCGTGAGCTCGGTTTAGTGCTATTTCCCTTGTCTTTTTCTTTCTCTAAGGTAATGGCTAGCGCTACTTCTTCTTCCTCTAGTTCTTCTCATGAACCCTTGATTCCTTTTTTCGTCCAACCCTATGGTTTTACATTTGCAATTCCGATCCCGGGTGAACTCTCAGGCGTTCAGTTCGAGGTTCGCGGGTTCATCCCGCCTCTAGGGCAACGGGTAGAGGTCCGATACATTCATAAGTCTTCTTGGGCCGATTGAAGTAGATAGCACGGTAGCTAAGTATGAGATAAATCTTTCATTGTTTGAGGTTAGGGTTCCCCTGCAGGGGAGAGGGCAAGTTCTCCTAGGGAAGGGGAGATAGCCATCTATCAAGATGCGCTATTAGGTGGTCTTAGACTCCCTTTTTACGATTTTGCTAAAGGCGTTACTAGAGGAGTATCATCTGTCCTTCAATTGGCCCCAATTCTTGGAGGCTCTTGAGCGGCTTTGTTATTGTTTTCAAGCATTACGGAATAAATCCGACCGTCCGTTGGTTCCGTATGCTTTTTAGTTTATGTCTAGAGTCTAACGCCGATTGGTATTACTTCTCAGCTCGCCCTGGGAGGAAATTTTTAGGGAAGGTTCCCTCTTCCATTAAGCGATGGAAGAGCAAATTTTTCTTTGTCAAGAGTAAGTCCGAGTGGGATGTCCGAACAAAATGGGAGGTTCCCCGAACGGACATCGCTTGTGAGGAAATGACGGGTGAGGAGATGGGTCTTCTCAAGTCAATGACAGGGTTATCCAAAGTGTACATGGATGAGTTTTTGACAAAGGAAAATCTTGTTAAATGTCGTTTGATAGTGTCCGCCGGTAGGAATTATTCGTTTACTTTACTAGTCTGATTTTTTAACTTCAGTATCTAAACAATTTTCTTGATATTTGTTCTGTAGGAAATCCGATGGAGGACGAGGACCTGAGCTATGTTAAGGGTCTTTTGGCTTCCTTCGAGGGTGAAGTTCACCCGTCCTTGCCTCGTGGGCGGAGGAAGAAAGAGGTGGTACTTGGCCAAGGGGCTGATACCTCCAAGGAGGAAAGAAAGAAGAGGAAGAGAAAAGAAACAGGCTCTTCCAGAAAGAGGGTTAAGAATGACCCCGGTGCAGGGTCCTCACGAGAGAGGAGGACCAAGAGGAAGAATTCTGAGGGCGTGTGCCCCTGAATTGTAGAAGAAGCGTGGGGGCATCTCGGGAAGAGGTTGGTGCGGAAGAGACCCGCCCGGCCAGCTGTCCCCAATTTCCGAGGCCCTTCTTCCGGCCCGGGAGGACATCCTTCTCGCAGAGGTGAGAATTTCTATTTTCTATAAGTGTATTTCACTTATAACTCTTTAACTTAGGTTTTATTTTACGGGAGTTAGGAGAAGCGGCTTTTATGATAAATTACGAGTGGCGGATTCCGTTTTAAAGGGATCTGTTACTAGACAGGAGGAGTTATCTACTGAGGATACTCCTTTTCGTGATGCCACATCCGTAAGGGATGTTTTAATGGCCATGCGGCCCGAGCAGCTCTCTACCAAACTTCGAAGGGCTGGTAGGGAAGAGGCCACTTACCAGTTATTCCGTTCGGCCATGCTGGTAAGGGTTGTTCTCATATTTCCCTTTGTTTCTAAGTTTAATATATTTTCATGAGTGTTTTGTTATTTCATAGACCGCACAATGGGCGGATCGGGTGGGTGCTCTTTGCCAAGAAGATTTGGCGAAGATGGAAATGAATAGGGCAGATATCGCTCAGTTGAGCTCTAGGGTGGCGGCCTTGGAAGAGAAGGAGAAGAAACATGGCGCTATCCGTGCCCTTGAGCGAGACAAAGCCCTAGAGAGAAGAGCGAACTAGCGGCTCAGTTATCTATTTCCAAAGGTTCTCTTCTGACTGCTGAGGAGGATATCAAAGGGCTACAAGATGAATCCAGCAGTTTGAAGAAGGAACTCCAATCTACTCAAGAGGAGCGAGCCGCTGTTCGATGGGATTTAAAGTTGAAGGCTGCCGAGCTTACCGCCGTTCAAGCCGAAATTTGGCGGAAATAAAGAGGCGTGATACACTTAGGGCGGATTTGGCTTCCCGTTTGAAAGCTCCGAAGTCCGACTCGCAAGAAATTAAGGATTTATTAGAGCGAGCGGAAAATTTAGAGAAGGAGGTTGCCCGGCTTAGGGCGAAAGTTAAAGATGGGGCCACTCGTATATACTCTGTGGTGCAACAAGTGGGCCATCATATTCCTCCTAAGGAGGTTTTGTCTATGGATTTGGAGTCTTGAAGAAATTTACTGAGCTCAAAGAGCAACAAGTTATCAAGACCGGAGGTTGTTTTACATTTCATTTGTCCCGCCTCCTTGAACCTTCGCCCAAGCTCCTTTAGCTACTCCTTTGGAACCTTCTCCAAGCTCCTTCGTGAAATAGGCGTGTACAGGGGCCCTAGCTCTTAGGATGTTTCTTCTTTTATGAATGTTCTTTTTATGAATGTTCTTGCATTTGGAATGTAATTTCTCTTCATATGAATGAAAGCATAAACCTTTATTTTTGATGACGCGTTTTATTTCCGAGATGGTTGTCTTTAACCATATAAGAAAGTAATTGCGAAGCCTTTGGTAAACTTCTTTCTTTGACTTTGTAAGGTGCTTTGTGAGTCCTTAGTCCAATCAGCGGGACTTTGTTGAATGAGATACTCGCCTTTATAAATGAGATTGTTGCCTCATATTTCGATCGGGATTTTTGCCCCTTGTTTTTGGATAAGAGTTCTTTGTTCTATCCCCGGGATAATTCCAACTCTTTTTTCCAAGAATGGGAATTGCACCGCATTTTTGTAGGATGGGAATTTCACCGCATCTTAGTAGGATGGGAATTTCACCGCATCTTGGTAGGATGGGAATTTCACATCTTAATAGAAAAGAAAAGACTTGAACTTTATTCCGTGATTTTTAAGGAACGGCTACAAAATTACCGATAGTAAGCGTCTCGGATGTTCAAAGCATGGAATGGGCGGCTTGAGTGTCTTTCCATCCATATTTACTAGATAATAGGTGCTCGCTTCGGACGATTCTTTGTATGGCGTAAGGGCCTTCCGTTAGGAGTTAGCTTCCCGTTACTTTTATTTCCACGGAACTCATTTTCCCGTAAGACTAGATCGCCGATTTGGAAGAAGACTCTTTTACTCTTGTGTCATAGAACCTTTTCACCTTTGGCGATAGGCGGTACGCTCTTGTTTCCATAGCTTCTCTTACGTTCTTCAAGTAGGTCAAGTTCCGGAGTTTTTCCTCATTCTCTTACGAGGAGAGCGTTTCTTTGTGTCCGTAAGGTTGGCATCCCTATTTCTGCGGGGATGGCGGCTTACGCTATAAGTGAGGGAGAATGGGGTCTCTCCGTTGGGGGTTCTTGTTGTCGTCTGTAGGCCCAAAGGGCGCTCGGAATTTCTTCTACCCAGTAGTACCGTTTCTGAATACCCGTGTTTTTAGCGTCTGAAGCAGGGTGCGGTTTGTCACTTCTACTTGGCCGTTGGCTTGGGGATGTGTCACAGATGTTAATCTGGATTCAATTCCGAGCTCCGAGCAAAAGCTTTTGAAGGTTTTGTTGTCAAACTGTCGTCCATTATCAGAAATGAAGGCGACTGGAATGCCGAATCGACAGATAATCGCTCGCCATAAGAATCCCTGACAGGCTTTCTCCGTGATTTTGGCTAAGGGTTCAACTTCCACCCATTTGGTGAAGTAGTCAATGGCGACTATTAGAAACTTCATTTGCCTAACTGAAGTGGGGAACGGCCCTAGGAGATCGACTCCCCAGATGGCGAATGGGCCGAGGGCTAATGATGGGTGTAAAAGTATGCCGTGATGCGCCTCTGGATCTTGGAATGCCATTTGGCAAAGGCGTCGCATTCGAGGCGAATGCTATTGCGTCTTGAGTTAGTGTTGGCGGTAATAACCTTGCGTAGGACTTTGTAACTTAAGGCTTTGCCCCTATGTGACCTCCTCCAATGCCTTAAGTGAATTTCTTGAAGGACATAACTAGCTTCAGTTGGGCCTTAAGCATCGCGGGGAAGGGTTGCGTATAAGATCTTCAGATAGGTTCTCATTGATGATGGTGTATTGGCCGGATTTGTAAGAAATCATTAAACTACTGCTTTGCTCGGGTGGTGCCGATCCACCTTGTAGATAATTTCGATAGGGTCTATCCGACTTGGCTCTTGGTACGTACTTTGTACTTCCTCCTCTAATCCGTCGATGGTTTTGTGGGAAGGTATTGCGAGGTTGAAGGGCTCTGTGTCTTTGTTTGGTCTTTGTGGCCTTTTTGGGCCAGTGTCAGCCTCTTAAGTTTGTGTTCGGCCAGGACTTTTTCGATTTAGGCGGGCGAAGTGTGGAACTATTTTTCTTTACCCTTTGATACTTGACCATGTTTCTTCCTTCGCTTAAAAGTGCCCAAAGGTATGGCTTACTATTAGGCGTGAGTCGAGAATATACATGCAGTCTTTGAATTCCGAAGCCCTCGGGCGGATGTAATCCCAGCGATGAGGGCTTCATATTGGCCTCATTGTTGGTTGCTTTCCGGAGGTGGAACTTGATCTTTATTGCGATTTTCCATTTTGGAAGGAGAGTAGAGGACAAAACACGCCCCTGCCTTTTCTTCCGTTCTTTGATCCGTCAACATATAAGGTCAAGGGATGTTAGAGCTTTCTTGGACTGTGGACGGGGTTCATCCTGTTCTTTGGGAAAGTTAATTCATGAAATCACTTGCCGTTACTTGAGCTTTTTATTACCCGTTCGGGGGTTTTGTAGGTGAGATCGAACTTCGCCCAATTCCTATCACCCATTTGGCTAAGCGTCCGGAGTTTTCGAGGTTTATGGAGAATGCTTTAGGGGCTGATCGGTCAATACTATGATCTTGTGGGCTTGAAGGTACGGCCTCAACCTCCGTGCGAGACGTGATAAGGCAAAGGCCAACTTTTCAAGTGGTAGATATCACCGATTACGCATCATTAAGGATTTTACTTGTGTAGTAGGCGGAGTTTTGAACTCCGTTATCTTCCCTCGGAGGAAGAGCTGGCTAGCGTGTGAGGGGCTGCCAAGTAAGCGTGGGAGTTCTTCTCCCACTGGCTTAGCTAATGCTGAGGTGGCCGGAGATAGTCCTTAAGCCCACGAAGGCTTTTTAAGCATTCTTACATCCCTCCATTTTGGGTGCTTTTCTTAGGGCTTGGAAGAGTGGGAGATTTTTCTCTCGGCTTTGGAGATGAATCACTTGTGTGGCGAGGCGTCCGTTAAGCGGCCGAATTTCTTGAAGGCTTTTAGGCGATCCCATGTCCAAGAATGGCTCACGATTTTTATGCGGATTAAACTTCTATCCCTCTTTGTGTCAAAATAAATCCAGGGGAATTTTCTGATCGAGCGTAAAGAACATTTGTTTGGGTTTAGCATAGTATAAATTCGAAGGCGAAAAGCTTCTTGTAAATCGATAGGTGTTCATTGGCCTTTTGGCTCTTTACTAAGATATCGTCTACATAGGCTTGACATTTCTGCCAATTTGCTCTCCATTTGTAGTTATGAGCCTGCGGAAGGTGGCTCCGGCATTTTAGACGAGCGGCATTACCTTATAGCGATGCGTTCCGTGCTCATAATGAAAGGCGTTTTTCTTAGTACGCCTTTGGCCATTGGTTGGTTGTAACTTTGAGAAAGCATCCGGGAAGCTCAACATCTCATGCCCGTTGTTGGAGTCAACCAAGCTATCAATTGGCGGTAAGGGAAAGCGAATCTTTTGGGCAGGCTTTGTTTAAGTGCAGCGAAGTCGACACATTCTCCATTTTAGGACTGACTTTTTGACGGACCACATTGGCTAACCAATGCGGGTAGTATACCTCTCGGATAAACTTAGCTTTTAGGAGGTTAGATACTTCTTCTTCGCGTATACGCGCCTTTACAGTCGCGAATTTCTCCTTTTACGCTTTGTGGGTTTAAGCAGCTTGATGCGATGTTGAGCGATGCTTTCGATGATATTACGCTTCACACTGGCATATCCTCTCGAGACCAGCGAAGAGGTGAATTTACTCTTAATACTCCCATGAGATCTTCCTGCTGTTCTACTGTCAAATCTGCCCCAATCCGTACCGTGCGGTCGCTGCGGTTATGTCTAGGGGCTGTAGCAATTCTTCGGCGAGGTGTAGGTGAAGCTCCTCGTTTTCCCGTTAAAGCCCATTCCCTTTGACTAACATAGCTTCACGAAACTTTTGTCTTCTTCTGGCTTTGTTGAGGGAGTTTTCCCTTTGAGGGTTGAGACATAGCATTGCAGTGCGAGGTTGATCTCCTCTTATCTCTCCATGCCATTCTCGTCGAGAATTTGAGGAGAAGGTGATAAGTGGAGATTACGGCTTTTAAAGGCGTTGAGGGTTGGTCTGCCAAGGATGCGTTGTAACTTGAAGCACAGCGTACAACCAAGAAGTTTCTTTATTCTTGTTGATGACCTTGGCGAGTTCCCTATAGTAGTGGCAAGGAGATCATTCCTTGTACATGCCGCCTCAGGAGAACCCTACTAAGGATGATTTTATCGGGAGCAAGTCATCTGCGTCATACCTCGTCCTCTCAGAAAGCACTCCCAAAGAGAATATCAAGCTGAACTTCACAGCATGCATCCGAACTCTTTTCATCACGGAAACTAGACACTTTGATAGCGACAACCAATAGCGTCATCATGTGGGTCGAACTCGGCCGACATCGTTGTCATAAAAGATGATTGGGGCCGTAGGTGAGGGGTCGTCTCAGGTGGCGTTTCTATTTCTTCGCGTGGCTCACCATTGAGCGTAACTTTTCAGAGGCGAGAACTTTCACCACCGGCCGGGACCACCTTGATAAATCCCACCATTTCTCCTTTTTCTTCTTGAGTTGCAAGACTTGAGGTTCCCCTTGGATCTCAAGTGATGTATTTTTCAATTGTCCTTTTGAGCGACATCTTCTATTGCGTTCATCAAGTGGAGTACACTTTTTACGTGTCATGTCATACGGATTGATGGGCTGCAATACTTCTTACTATTCTTTTGCCGTTCGAGGCGTTTCTTGCGAACTCCGAGGCCAGTCCGGGGAGTTTTTGTTCTTTGATTTTGCATAAGAATATGGCTTACGGTTTGATTATTGGGGTATGGTGATCATATCGACAATTTTTCCTTCTTTAGAAGGTTCTCTGCAGCTGCGTATATGTCGTTGGGAGTAGATGCGGGAGGTTTCAGGGCCTCACGCTTATGCCTTTGTCTTCCACAATGCGATCCTTTTTCCTTTTCGTGTATCCAGGGGGCCTTACTGGCGGCCTTTATAGGCGGGTTTTCCCTTCACGGGTGTCCACGAGGTCAGCGTCTAGCCTCTTCTTCCCAACCCATATAAATTTCTTGAATTGATATACTTTTGGCGTGGATCATAAGAGGCGGTATGGTTTTGGTGGATCTCACAGTGTAGGGGAGAATGGAAGGGGAGTCTAATAACCCTTCCATCGAGAAAAAGTCACGACCCATGTCTGTGGCGGAAGGTCCATAACATTAGTACATTTAGATCTATGTAACGGCTTAAATAGGCACTGGAAGCGTTTCTCCCCTCATTTGCTTAATGCTGGCGAGAGTAGATGGGGTTTTCTTTTTGCTTTGAGTAATTGGCAAAATAGGCTAAGAATCGATCTGCTAAAATCACGAAAGAAGTAATTGTACTAGATGGGAGATCGACAAACCGGTCTTGCGCTTTTTCCTCTCTAAAGTGGCCGGGAAAAGCTTCGGCACATCTGGCGTCTGTGATTCGTGAGGAGCATCTTAGGCGAAAAGATTTTAGGTGTCGGGATGGATCGGTTTTGCCTTCATATCACGATCATAGCTGGCGGTCGAAGTTATCGGAACTTGCTCTCCCAATATTTTTTGACAAAGGGTGAACACATCTTGACGAGCGTGTAACGGACTTCTGTTTCTCGAGAGAGAGGTTACGTCGTTGAGTCCTTCTATCAAGCTGAGCAGATGGACTATTCCGTTACGTCGCCCTTGTCGATTCGGTTCTTGTGGTGGCTGCTCCTTCGCAGTGAGCGGAGGGATTAAGAACTAGCGGAAAAGCGGTCCTTTACATCTTCTCTTTATGAGTGCGTGTTCTCGTTCTCCCTCACTTTGAGTATCGGATTGGGGCTGTTGGTATGTTTGGCGTTGGAACTTGTGTAGGAGGAGGAGGAGGATGAGTCAAAACATGAAACGGACTGGAGTCATTACATTTCCAATTGTCGTTTGTAGGTTAAGGTAAAACTACAGGCAATTCTTGAGGTTGAGCGTAAGGACCTATCGGCTGATACGATGGAAGCGGACTATCGACCCAGGATTTCTTCATGCCTTGGACCTCGCCCGGATCCTTGAGTTATTTGGGGCTCCTGTTCTTGAATTCGTTTAGATCTTGGTAGTGGTCATGTGGCTTTTTAAAAGGGTCCCCGACGGCGCCAAGCTGATGATGCCAAAAGCGGTTCACGTCAGCTTTGGGTCCGTTGCCTCGTGATCCTGGTCCGGCTTTCGACCAGCGGTTAGAATTTATAGTTGATGTGGACGCTTATACTTACCTATGAGCGAGGGGTGTATAGAAATTCCATTCGGAATTGCAGGAGTGACTCATCGGCGAAGGCTTGTAAAGAAAGGAGAGGATGGTGATGAATTGGGCCTTTACGCGGGATTGACTCAGATGCCTAAGTCGAGGAAAACTTAAAGAGAAGTTTAATGTTAGGTAGTTTACATTGTGATGAGTTTTTATATTTTCTTAGGATCCCTTTCTTCTATTAGTGCTCTCCTTTTATAGCACCTTAGAAGGCGGTTCGGGGAAGCGGTGGGGTAAGGCTGATTGGGCTAAGTAAATATCTCTTAAAGGCGGTGGGAAGCGGTAGGGAAGGTGGTAGGAAGGTGGTAGGAAAATATCACTGCCTACATGTAGCGGGTGGATAAGGCCCCACTCACTTTGTAGAGGCGTTTAGATGTTTCTCTTCTACCTTCGCCCTTTATGAGGAGGGTCGTTCACGATTCCGAGGACTTTGTTTCTGAGGATTAAATCCTTACGCTATAATTCCGAGCGGAATTGTGCATGGATGGTGATACTGCCGTGTAGCCAAAGGAACAAGTGGCTCTTTAACTTAACGACACCTGTCTTCACCAAATATATCCGTAACATATGTATATATAATTGTGAAATTTTAGAGGGGGTAAGCATAAACGACAAAGAAAAAAAACCAGAACCAATAGGAATCATTCTTTCATGTACTTCTTACCGAGTATTTAATGGAACACCAGCTGGTGCACACTAACGCCCTTTACAAATGAAAAGATGAAAAAGCCTTCTCCCTCCCATGCTCTACCCATCCTTTTACCACTAATCCAATCTCGCTCGTCAGATCAAAGTAAAACCCTGTCATCTGACAGTCTAATTCCATTAAGGGTGCAAATATCAAAATTGTAACCTTACATAAAGGTGATTGTATCACCATCTCCTTCATTTCCCGAGAAGCACCCCATTTTCCAAAGCCTACCACTTCCTCACCTGCTTATAGGGATCAATCCATCTGGCGGCTTGGAGATCGACGACCAAATTGACGATTTTAGTCTACACATGCCTCATCCTCTCGCCTTCCAGCCTCCATGTTCACCCTAGTCTCCAGGAGATGAAGTCACAGAGGAAGGAGAACTGTACCATGTCTGTGCGTGTCCCGGACTTGTCGAGGGCGATAAAAAAAAGAAAAAAAAGATACTATTTTTATCATAATTGACACATATCTATGCGTGTCAGGTGCGTGTCCGTATCGTGGTCGTGCCCAATATGGATATGCCAACTAAATTGAGGTGTTGGTGCTTCCTAGGCTGAAACAATCCTCGTATACTTGGTTTGGACAGTTTGCCAAGATAATGATAGCTAGTGGCTACAAGCAAAGTCAAGAAGATCACACGCTTTTCCTTAAGCATTCGACCTCAGGGCTCTATTTTAATTGTGTACATGGATGAAATTATAGTGACAGGAAATGATGAACCAGAGAAGGAGGCCTTGAAGCTGTGTCTAGCCAAGGAATTTAAAATAAAAAATTTAGGAAGATTAAAGTATTTCCTTGGTATTAGGATGGCTTAAAGCAAGGAAGTTTTATTTCTCATCAAAAGTATGTTACAGGCCTACTCAAGGAAACATGCATGATGGCTAACAAACTAGTTGGAACTCTCATTGAACAAAATCACATATTAAGTGAGGCTCTAAGAGATAAGACAATAGATAGAGAGATGTGTACCAAAGACACAATGAGAAACTCATCTATCTTGCACATACTAGGCCAGATATAGCTTACTCAATCAGTGTTATTAGCCGGTTTATGCATGATCCTAGAGAAGTTCACCTACAGGTAGTTACCGAGTGCTTCATTACTTAAAGGCACATCCATGGAAGGGATTTTTATTCAAAAAAGGATTTGCAATTGATCTGGCCATTTATACAGATGCGGACGTTGCAAGGTCTCAAGTCAAGATGTGATCAACTTCGAGCTATTGTACCTTTCTTGGAAAAAAATTGATATCCTAGAGAAGCATGAAAACCAATGAAGCTATACTGTGATAATAAATCAGCGAGCAAACCGATGAAGCTATACTATAATAACAAATCAGCTATATGTATAACCCACAACCTCGTGCAACATGACCGGACAAAACATATAGAGATAGACAAGCACTTTATTAAAGAGAAGCTAGACAATGGACTGATCTATACACCTTATGTCCCGACAGAACATTAACTTCCAGATGTGATGACAAAAGACTGTATAACAACATGTTTTATGAGAATGTTAACAAACTGGGAATGGAAGATCTTTATTCACAAGCTTGAGGGGGAGTGTAAGAAATCTCATATGAGTAATCTTAGGAGATATTTTAGAAAAGTTGGTAGAAGAAATGAAGGTTAATAATTTGTCTGTAAAGTTAAAGGGAATTAGTTGTAAACTTTCCTTGTTTACTGTAACAGAAAATTATATATTGTTACGGACAGATTTGGTAAAACACGTGTGGCTCACCTAAATGACCACCTGTCATACATACACGGACTAGGTTCCCTCGACCACGTAGCAATATCACCAAATATCCTAGTATAATTCCGTTCGGCAAATAAAAGATAAGGCCCAACCTTGCCAGCAAGTCCGTCGGAATTAGGGCTATTTAGCCAGTTAGGTAAAAAAATGTCTAATGCCTCTCTACAGTAAGTAGATGTTATGCGCCTGCCTCTACAGTAGGCAGATATTCTCTACTTACCTACGTGGTACCTACCTACGTAGCACCTGTGTACTGCCTACACAGTAGGCAGATATTTCTTACCGCCTCTGGAGATATTTATTTACCGCCTCAGGGGATATTTACTCACGGCCTTCCCCACCGCCTTCCAGGAGATCTTTTTCCTAAACCGCCTTTGCATAGCTATAAAAGGAAGCTAATGATAAAGAGGAGAGGGGGATCAAAGGAGAGTGAATAACTTTATGCTTAAAATTCCTTTTTTAAGCTCCCTGACTTAAGCATTGGACCTAGATCCGGGCGGCAAGGCCCAATCCCGATCACTCTTTTCATCACAGATCCTATCACAAATTCCGATCGGTATTCCGGAGGCATCTCCTGTTCAGAATCTGAAGTAAGCGTTCACACCAATTATAAATCTCAACTGTTGGTTAAAGACTGAGACTTAATCACGAGGCTACAGTAACCAAAGTGTGAGGCGGACCAATTTTTGGCATCAACAGTTTGGCGCCGTCCGTGGGGACTCCTTACAAAAAGCTAAATGGCTACTACTAGAAGATCTAAACGCCTCCAAGAACAAGGGGCGCCCGATAACATTGAAGGACCTAATAGACAAGAGGAAATTCCGTTGGATAATCCTCTTGTCGTACTTCCTTCAGAAAACCCTCCCATCTCACCCCAGGAACGCACCCCAGAATTCTACCTTACCATACAGCAGCAATTAGAACAGTTAACTCAAGCTGTCCATACTTTGACCCATCCACCACCTCCGATGTGCCGACTGCCCCGCTGGTTAATTCCGAAAGCCGGGGGAGGACAAGAACTCACACCCATGGAGAAAGAAGAGAAAAGACTGCCTTTTCTGCAAGTTCAGAACCCCCCTCTGTTCGACGGCGAGAGCAAACTGCCGTAAGGACAGAACGGACAAGGATCGAACGGAATAGCCCATCCGTTCCAACCGTTAATAGAAGAACACAGCAACAAGACCCCTCTCGAGAAAATCAAAAATCTGAACGGCACGTTCTCAGCATGTGTTCACCTGTTATCAAGGAAATATTGGAGGAACAAGTTCCTGATAATTTTAGACCCCCTGCTATGATTGCATATGAAGGCAGAACCGATCCATCTCGTCACCTGAAGTCTTTCCGATCGAAGATGCTTCTCACAGGAATTACCGATACTCGTATGTGCCGAGCTTTTCCCTCCACCTTAGAGGGAAAAACGCAAGACTGGTTTGTCGATCTTCCATCTAGCACAGTTCCTTCTTTTCAAATTCTAGTAGATCGCTTTCTAGCTTACTTTGCTAATTACTCAAAACAAAAGAAAACCCCATCTACCCTTTACAGCGTTAAGCGTGAAGGGAAACGCCCGCACCTATTTAAATCGTTACATAGGCAGGGCAACTAATGTTGCGGACCTCCTTCCGCGAATGGCTGTGACCTTTTTAATGGAAGGACTGCTAGAATCCCTTTTCGTTTTTCCCTCACCCTAGATCCACCAAAGACCATCCCCGCCCTTATGATCCATGCCCAAAAGTACATCAATTCCGATGAGATCTATACGGGTTGGGAGGAAGAAGCTCGACGCGAACCGGTGGAAATTCAAAGAGGAAAAACCTACCAAAATGTCAACAGAAGGCCTCCGGACATACGAAAGGAGGGAGGATCACGCAGGTACAGTAAGGGTGAAAATAGAGGTCTGGAAGCCTCAACACGCCCTCAACGGCATGTACTACAGCCCAGAGAACCTTCAAAGGAAAGTAAAATTGTCAGATATGACCACCATACCCCACTAAATCAAACCAGAAGCCATATCCTTATGCAAATCAAAGAGCAAAAGGTCCTGACATGGCCAGAGCCTGCAAAAAATTCCGAATGGTAAAAGAACAGTAAGAGATATTATCAGTTTCATCAATCTAAAGGACACGATACGGAGAAATGTACCCATTTGATGAACGCTATAGAAGATGTCGTTCGAAGAGGGCAACTGGAGCAATACATCAACCTTGAGATTCAAGAGGAACCTGACATTCCACAACCTGAAGAAGAAAAAGGAGAAATGGTGGGGTTCATTAGTGGTGGTCCCGGCTGTGGTGGTGAAAGTTCCGCCTCTCGGAAAAGTTACGCCCGAATGGTAGGAGTTGCACAGGAAACAGAAACACCTCAAAGGAGGTCTCGACCTATGACTCCCATCATCTTTTATGATAACGATGTCAGCAGGGTTCGCCACCCCCATGATGACGCTCTAGTCATTGCCATCATGGTTTCCAGCTTCCAAATGAAGAGAGTTCTGATAGACAGTGGAAGTTCAGTTGACATTCTCTTTTGGAGTGCTTTCGAAAGAATGAGATATGATGCGGATAACTTGCTCCCCGTAAAATCATCCTTAGTAGGATTTTTACGGAGGAGTTATCTGACAAGAAGAATGATCTCCTTGCGGTTATGGTAGGAAAATCACCAAGATCATCAACGGTGACAACAAACTTTTCTAGTTGTGCAGCGTGCTTCAAGCTTCTAGCGTTATTCTTGGTAGGCCAACCCTCAACGCCTTGAAAGCCGTAATTTCTACCTACCATCTTCTCCTAAAATTTCCAACTGAAAGTGGTAGCGGAGAAGTAAGAGGAGACCAACCTTTAGCACGACAGTGCTATGTTGCAACCCTTAAAGGAAAAGTCGTAGACAGGGGCAAAACAAAAGTTTCGGAAGCCATGCTGGTCAATAGAATAGCCGAGCAAGAAGATGAGGAACTCCGACCAATACTAGTTGAAGAATTGCTTACAGTTCCTCTAGATACAACTAGGATGGAACTTATGGTGCGAATTGGTGTGGATTTGACAAAAGTACAGCAAGAAAGTCTCATGGTGGTACTAAGGACAAATTCCGACCTTTTCGCCTGGTCATCAGAAGATATGCCAGTTGTGAAACGCAACGTCATCGAACACCGCCTCAACATAGATCAATCATTCAAGCCTATCAAACAGAAAAGGAGAAATTCTGCACCAGAAAGACAGAAGGCCGTAGAGGAAGAAGTATCAACCCTCTTAAAGGCTGGATTTATCCGAGAGGTGAACTATCCAGACTGGCTAGCTAATGTGGTTCTGGTAAAAAAGCTGTCCGGAAAATGGAGAATGTGCGTAGATTTTACTTACCTAAACAAAGCTTGTCCAAAAGATTCGTTCCCCCTACCTTCCATCGACGGTTTAGTTGATTCTACGACGGGGCATGAGATGTTGACTTTCTTAGACGCCTTCTCAGGCTACAATCAAATCCGAATGGCCGAAAAAGAAGAAGAAAAAACATCCTTCATTACAAGCACTGGGACATATTGCTATAAGGTAATGCTGTTCGGATTAAAGAACGCAGGGGCCACCTTCCAGAGACTTATAAATACAGTCTTCAAAGAGCAAATCGACAGAAATGTTGAAGCTTACGTGGATGATATTTTGGTAAAAAGCCAAAAAGCCAACGAACATCTACCGGATTTACAAGAGGCCTTTCTATCCCTTCAGACTTACAACATTCGCTTAAATCCGAATAAGTGTTCTTTCGGTGTCCGCCAGGAGATTTAAGGGTTTGTATTGACACAAAGAGGAATAGAGGCAAATCAGGAAAAAATCAAAGCCATTCTTGATATGGGGTCACCCAAAACTCTTCAAGAAATACAGTGGCTGGGAAGGTTCATTTCTAAAGCCGGCGAGAAGAACCTCCCACTTTTTCAAGCCTTACGAAAAGCGCCAAAAATGGAGTGGACAGAAGAATGTGAGAAAGCCTTTCAAGGACTTAAAGATTATCTCCAATCGCCTCAGCTGCTAGCTAAGCCGTAAGTAGGGGAAGAGCTCTACATCTACCTGGCCGCTGCTCCTCGAGCGGTCAGCGCCGTTCTTTTAAGAGAAGACAAGGGAGTTCAGAAACCAGTTTATTACACAAGTAAGATCCTTAACGACGCGGAGTCGAGGTATCTGCCACTTGAAAAATTGGCTTTCACCTTCATCATATCCGCACGAAGATTGAGGCCTTATTTCCAAGCTCACAAAGTCATTGTGCTAACTGATCAACCACTAAGGCAAGTTCTCCATAAACCTGAAAATTCCGGACGTCTAGCCAAGTGGGTAATAGAATTGGGTGAGTTCGATCTCACTTATAAACCTCGAATGGCCATCAAGGCTCAAGTGGTAGCAGACTTTATAGCAGAGTTAACCATGTCCACAAGTGGAGATGAGATCCCATCAGCAAATCCAGAAGAAAACCCTAGCATCCCATGGCTCCTATATGTCGATGGATCAGTGACGGAAGAAAAGTCAGGGGCCAGTTTCGTCCTTTATTCTCCCTCTAAGTGGAAGATTGCAACGGTACTCAAGTTCCAATTCCTAGCAATGAATAACGAAGCCGAATACGAAGCCCTAATCGCAGGACTGCACTTGGCCAGGGGACTCGGAATTCAGCATCTGCATGTATATTCTGACTCACAATTGGTCGTAAACCACACCTTGGGTAGTTTCGAAGTAAAAGAGGAAAACATGGTCAAATACCAAGCTGTGGTAAAGAAAATAGTTTCATACTTCGTTTACTTCCAGATTGAAAAAATCGTCCGAGCACAAAATGAAGAAGCAGACGCCTTGTCTAAAAAGGCCACGCCATCCAACGGAAATACAGAATCCCCTTTTAACCTACAGTACCTTCCCACAAAGACTATTGAAAGGCTCGAAGAGGAAGTACAAAATACAACAAAAGAGACAAGTTGGATTGATCCCATTAGAAACTACCTGCAAGGTGGACCTTCACCATCCAACAAAACGGAAGCGGACGGATTTCAGATAGATGCACTCAATACACCATTATTGGCGAAACCTATACAAAAGGTCCTATACACAACCCTTCTTACGATGCGTACATCCCAAAGAAGCCAACTATATTCTGCAAGAGATTCACGAGGGCATCGGAGGAGGTCATATAGGAGGCAAAGCCTTGAGTTACAAAGTCCTGCGACAAGGCTATTATTGGCCAACATTAACTCAAGATGCAGTGGCATTCGCCCGTAAATGTGATGCCTGCCAACGGCATTCCAAGATCCAAAGACGACCGCCTACGCTGCTTACACCAATTGTCAGCCCTCGACCATTTGCTATCTGGGGGGTTGATCTTCTAGGGCCATTTCCTACTTCAACTCGACAGATGAAATTTCTAATAGTTGCTATAGACTACTTCACCAAATGGGTAGAAGTTGAGCCCTTGGCCAAGATCACGGAAAAAGCGTGTCAAGGATTCTTATGGCGAACGGTTATCTGTTGATTCGGAATTCCAGTTGCCTTCATTTTTTATAATGGGCGACAATTTGATAACAAGGCTTTCAAAAGCTTTTGTTCCGAGCTCGGAATTGAATCCAGACTAACTTCTGTAACGCATCCTCAAACCAATGGCCAGGTAGAGGTGACAAACCGTACCTTGCTCCAGACTCTGAAAACCCGGGTGTCCAAAAATGGAACTAATTGGGTGGAAGAAATTCCGAGAGCCCTTTGGGCCTACAGGACAACTGCAAGAACTCCCATAGGGGAAAGCCCATTTTCTCTTACATATGGGGCCGAAGCTGTCATTCCTGCAGAAATAGGAATGCCTACCTTGCGAACACAACAGACTTTCTCATTAGGAGAAAATGAGAAAAATCTCTGAGCGGAACTTGATCTACTCGAAGAACGAAGAGAAACAGCGGAAACAAAGGCAGCTATCTATCGCCAAAGAGTAAAAAGGTTCTACGACACAAGGGTGAAAAGAGTCTTCTTCCAAATCGGTGATCTGGTCCTGAGAGAAAATGAATTCCAAGGAAATAAAAGCCGAACGGGGAAGCTAACTCCCAACTGGGAGGGCCCTTACGTCATTCAGAGAATTGTCCGAGCAGGCACTTACTATCTAGTAAATATGGAAGGAAAAACGCTCAAGCGTCCATTTCATGCTGAACACCTACGACGCTACTATCAGTAAAAACTGTAGAAGTCTCTTAAATGTCTCATGGAATAAAGGGTCAAGTCTTTTCCATTCTATACAAAAATGAGGTGAAAATCCCATTCCATACAAAAATTGGTGAAAGTCCCATCCTACCAAGATGAGGTGAAAATCCCATCCTACCAAGATGAGGTGAAAATCCCATCCCTAGGAGATGAGTCGGAATTATCCTACAAGGATAAGCGACCTCTCATCTAGAAACAAGGGGCAAAAATCCCGATCGAAATATGAGGCAACAATCTCATTCACGAAGGCCAGGATCTTACTCGATAAATCAAAGTCCTATGACAAAACTAAAGAAGAGAAGAACCTGCTTCAAAGTTCTTAATGATTAAGGATAATCAATACTCGGAAATAAATCTTCATCAACATCAAGGTTTGTATTTCACTTCAGTTTGTATTACACTTCATATAAATAGAAATTAAATTCCAAAATGACTAAAGTATCTAGAAGAACATAAAAAAAAACCTAAACCTAGGAACTAAGGCCCTCGGGACAGTCGGCCACTGCTGGAGGAACTTGAGATGGAAATTTCGATGGGGCAGGAGCAGGAGCCTCTGGGGTCTCAATAATTTGTCGCTCTTTTAGCTCCGTGAACTTCTTCAAGACTCCAACCAGCCCCATGGACAAAACTTCTGTAGGAGGGATATGGCGGCCCACCTGCTGTACCACTGAATAAATGCGGGTGACCCCTTCTTTAGCTTTCGCCCTAAGCCGGGCAACCTCCTTCTCTAACTTATCCGCTCGCTCTACTAAATCCTTGACTTCTTGCGAGTCGGATTGAGGAGTTGTCAGTCGGTAAGCTAAGTCTTCTTTAAGTGTGTCGCGCTCCCCCTTTAGCTCTTCCAACTCCGCCTGAACAGCAGTAAGTTCAGCATTTTTCATCTTCAGATTCCACCGGGCTTCAGCTTGCCCATCTTGAGCAGATTTGAGTTCTTTCTCCAAACCGCTAAAATTGTCTTGTAGCTTTTTAAGATTCTCCTCAGTAGTAAGAAGAGAACCCTTAGAAATGGACAGCTTGGCCGCCAAATCGTCCTTCTCCTTTCCCACAACAGCCAGTTGTTGAAGCTGCTCGGCTTTTTCCCTCTCAAAAGCATGGATAATAGCGAGCTGCTCCTTCTCCTTTTCCTCTAAAGCCGCCACCTTAGAGTTTAGTTGGGCGATTTCCACCCTATCCGCTTCCATCTTTGCCAAGTCCTCTTGACAAAGATTGCCGACTCGGTCCGCCCAGTGTGCAGCCTACAAAATAAACAAATTATCGACGTTAATACCGAACTAGAAAGGACTAGAAAGTAAAATAAGAATAGCTCTTACCAACATGACCGAACGGAATAGTTGGGAGGTGGTCTCTTCCCTTCCAGCACTTCGAAGTTTGGAAGAGAACTGTTGGGGCCTCATGGCCATCAAGACAGTTTTTACAGTAGCGGCGTCTCGGAAAGGGATGTCCTCAGAGGGTAACTCCTTCCCTTGAGTTGCCGATCCCCTCAAAAACGAGTCTACTACCCTCAGTTTATCCAGAAGAGCCGCTTCTCCTGCTTCCGCCTATATGAACTGAAGTTAAGTGAAATATACTCTTAAAAAAGGATATTATAAATATGTTCTCACCTCTACAAGAAGGATATCTTCCGGCCGACTAGAAGAAGGACCTTCTGAAATTGGCGACAAAGCCGGGCAGACTTTTTCTGGACGGACTTCCTCCTGAGGCGACGCCGCCTGTTCTCCCACCATTCCAGGACCCGATGCATGCTCGGAATTCTTTCTCTTTGTCCTCCTCTCCCGTGAGGACCCTGCACCGGGGTCACTTTTAACCCCCTTCTTGGAAGAGTCAGTCTCTTTTCTCTTCCTTTTCTTTTTCTCATCTTTGGAGGTATCAGCACCTTTGCTAGATGCCACTTCTTTCTTTTTCCCCCCACGAGCTAAGGGCGGATGAACTTCACCTTCGAAAGAAGCCAGAAGACCGTTAACGTAGCTCAAGTCTTTGTCTTCCATCGGATTTTATGCAAAATAAATTCCGAATAAGGTTAGACATCACAAGTCAAAATCAAACTAAATTAGGTACGCGAGCGAGTCCTACCAGTAGACACTATTAAACGACATTTAACGAGGTTTTCCTTGGTAAAAAACTTATCCATATAAACTTTGGATAGCCCCGTCATTGACTTAAGAAGATTTCCCTCTTCTTTCGTCATCTCCTCACAAGTAATGTCCGCGCGGGGAACCTCCCACTTTGTTCGAATATCCCACTCGGATTTACATCTAACAAAGAAAAACTTACTCTTCCATCGCTTAATGGAAGAAGGAACTTTCCCTAGAAACTTTCTCCCAGAGCGAGCCGAGAAATAATACCAATCGGCATTGGACTCCAAACAAAGACTAAACAACAGGCGGAACTAAGGGACAGTCGGATTTACCCTAAATTCTTAAAAACCATAACAAATCCGTTGAGCAGCCTCCAAGAGTTCGGAGTTAACTGCGAAGGACACAAACGATATTCCTCTAGAATCGCCTTAGTAAAATCAGGAAAAGGAAGCCTAAGTCCGCCCAACAACGCATCCTGATAGACAGTATCTCCGCCTCCCTAGGAGCACTCGCTCTCTCCCCTGAACAAGGAACACTAACCTCAAACAGAGAGAGGTTTATCTCATATTTCTCTACCAGGTCATCTACATCCTTCTGCCCTAGAAGACTTATGAACGTATCTGACCCTCTACCCATTGCCCTAGAGGCAGGGTGAACCCGCGAACTCTGAACTGGAACGCCTCCAAGTTCGCCCGAAATCGCGACAGAAACCGTAGGGTTGGACGGAGAAGGAATCAAGGACTCATGAGAAGAACTAGAGGAGGAAGATGCAGCACTAGCCATTACCTTAGGAAAAGAAAAAGATAAGAAAAACGCAGAAAGCTCAAAATCAGGGCTCGCCGGAGAAGAGGAAATCTGAAGAAGAAGACGCGATTCGACTTTCGAAATAAACTTTTTCTGCCTGTACGATTTCGCTTATATACAAAGGCAACGAATCCCTGGCCATTAGATCTCAGAGTTGCATTCCGATCAAAAATTTTGAACCAAAGGTCCCCAAATCCTGACCGTTCAAATAAGCCATTATTACTTCTCCGAGAAATCCTTCCACGTCAGCATACCAAGCGCCGCCTGACACACATTGATAATCGTGCCCATCATGTTGTCAACAAAACGCACACCGCACATGACACGCCATATCCCCCCTTTAATACAAAACAGTGCTAGAGACACATGTCCCTCAAAGGAATAATGAGCACCATACCATAGGACCAACATCATAAAAGACAAAGCACACACTCCAACATAGGATAGCCAGTGATTGCTCATAAAGACATCAGAAAATTCAAGAGTAAGGCGACAACCATACTTATTCATGTTACATGATCACACAAAAAAAAAAAAAAAAAAAACAACAACATAACAAGCCCTACTAAACATACGTTCCGACGGATCTCCCTAGCTAAACATCCGCAGATCCATCCGAAAACACGCTCGGATAAGACTCGGAGGAGATGCACGGACTCCCGCAACCGTCACTGTCCTCGTTATCACTAGGAAAACCTGGCTCGGCACGGTGGCGAAGGTAGGGACCCACCTCTCTACGGCAAGCGTCATTTCCGAACATCTCAACTTCGAAGCGTATACCTGCTGCATATGTAATAATCAAAAGATCCCTCGTCTCCACGTCATGATCAACATAGAAAGCTTCCCATCCTGCATCAATACTTATCGTATCTGCATCCCTGTCAATCAACAGAAGGGACGGCCATACACAGCCGTTCGGACTTACTAAATGGACAACCCCAGTCCTTAATTCCGATAGATGTTCGTAAAAAGAGCTTGGAATTCGCAAGTGACGAGAACACTGAGTAAAAGTGAAAAATTTATAAAAAGACAAGCGATGAGCCATGATACAAAGATGCAAAAGATTTATGACTAAACACACTGTCCATACAAGCCCTTAAATAGAAAAACTTAGCGGCACTATAGACGAAAATTCCGGAGAAAAAATCTACCTCGATTCAAAACAAACAACACAGCGAGTGTCGGTTACCTATTAAAGCATACGTGTCTAAAGATAAACCTACACCCACGTAGACACGCCAATTAAGAAAGATACTTGTTCTCGAACCAAGCGAAAAGTGCGATTTAGCCCACTTCTCACTCAGATTTTCGAACAAGTACACTTGGGGGGGGGGGACTAGTGTTACGGACAGATTTGGTAAAACACGTGTCGCCCACCTAAATGACCACCTGTCATACATACACGGACTAGGTTCCCTCGACCACGTAGCAATATCACCAAATATCCTAGTATAATTCCGTTCGGCAAATAAAAGGTAAGGCCCAACCTTGCCAGCAAGTCCGTCGGAATTAGGGCTGTTTAGCCAGTTAGGTAAAAAAATGTCTAATGCCTCTCTACAGTAAGTAGATGTTATGCACCTGCCTCTACAGTAGGCAGATATTCTCTACTTACCTACGTGGTACCTACCTACGTAGCACCTGTGTACTGCCTACACAGTAGGCAGATATTTCTTACCGCCTCTGGAGATATTTATTTACCGCCTCAGGGGATATTTACTCACGGCCTTCCCCACCGCCTTCCAGGAGATCTTTTTCCTAAACCGCCTTTGAATAGCTATAAAAGGAAGCTAATGATAAAGAGGAGAAGGGGATCAAAGGAGAGTGAATAACTTTATGCTTAAAATTCCTTTTTTAAGCTCCCTGACTTAAGCATCGGAGCTAGATCCGGGCGGCAAGACCCAATCCCAATCACTCTTTTCATCACAGATCCTATCACAAATTCCGATCGGTATTCCGGAGGCATCTCCTGTTCAGAATCTGAAGTAAGCGTCCACACCAATTATAAATCTCAACCGTTGGTCAAAGACTGAGACTTAATCACTAAGCTACAGTAACCAAAGTGTGAGGCGGACCAGTTTTTGGCATCAACATATATGTTAATGTTAAAAAATTGACTCCTCTTGGAGATATGAGCCGACTCTGGTTAAGCAGTAAATTTTATGGTGATAGGGACTGCGGAATTGGGTACCTAAGTTTAAGGTAGCTCGCTACAAGGTCTTCGAAGTTAGGGACCCTCCTCGGAGAGCACTCATGACCTCTCTTTTGGCGGTGTGGGACGATGGGAATCTAGGAACTTCCCCATATTAGGTGGGTGATCTCCTCCTCGTCAACATGGTTGTCACCTGTGTCGCACCCTATAAGGGAAGCCGGGGGCTTACTCCCCGGGCCCTCTGATGATCAAGACAGACGATGTACTCTGATGAATAGTAACCCATAGGGAATGAGGAAATCCTATGGGAATAGATGGAGAGAGAGAGAGAGAGAGAGAGAGAGAGAGTGAGAGAGAGTGTATGTGTGTGTGTGTGTGTGTGTGTGTGTGTGAGAGAGGGAGTTTATCTGGTTGTCAAACTGGGTTTTTCAGAATCCCTCTCCAAGTCTCTGCTCGCCTCCTTTTATACCCTCCGGTTGTCGGAAGCTTTCCCTAGAAGCTTCTTCCTACTCAGGCTAACTAGGAGCTAGTCGGATACCAGCGAGGACGCTAGCTAGATGCCAACCAAGACGCCAATAGGGCACCAACCTTTTGCCAGCTTAGAGGGGGTCTTTCTAGAAGGTTCGCCGAGTTTCTGGAGGGTTCCCTAGTGCTTCTTCTTTGTTCTCGGCTAGGCAGCGACCTTCGTTGGTTTCGCCATGGTCACTCTATCTTAGTCTTTTTATAAGGAGTCTCCATGCGTCCCCTGAACTGATCCACAGAGATCTTGCCACATGTATGGTGGATTTTCATCCATAACAGCTGCCCCCCGATTTCTCAGGTTTCCCCCGGCTCAGGATTAATCGAGAAGTCAGACTGTATTCTTCTGTCATTTTCCTTTTAATTATTTGTCCTTGAACTATCTTGCTCATGGGATTTGAATCATGAGATGTCTCCTTAGTCTCTGTCGTGACCATCTCGGCTATTCCTCGTTATGGTTTCCACTTATCAGTCATCCGATCTTCCTTGTTGGGTAAGTTACTGCTATATACATCGGATGGCACATACCCTATGTTAGCCGTCACAACTCTTTCCCATCTCTTAGAGACGGAAGGTGGCGTGATAGCCAAGTCTCCTTTGGGTCCCCGTGTCATCTTCAGAGATCACCCGCCTCATTCTCTCTTCTGTTAAAGATACGATGGCTCCTCTGACTTGTTCTAAAACTCCTAACCCTGTGTGAAGTCTCTTGCAAGTGACATACTCCCTATTGAGTTCACCGACTTAGTGAAAGGGTTATCTCTTACTCCTTTTAAGGTTTGGATGCCAGATGCTAATGGTTGGGCTTATTCTCTTGATCCTAATGAGATTGCAATTTATCTGGAATCCTTTAGGGCAGGTTTTTCCCTTCCCCTCCCTGACGTTCTCGAGAACATCCTCCGGTTCTTTTATCTTATTCTTTCTCAGCTTGTTACCAATTCTTCGAGACTTCTGTATAGGTTCTATGACTTTCCAATGTTTTAACTTCGAACCTTCTGTGAGGTGGTTTCATCTTCTCTTTACTCCGTGAAGACATAGCAAGGGTTGGTATGTAATTGCTGCCTATAGTAGAAGGTGTTATCTAGCCGATATGCATTCTTTGATTTTCAACTGGAAGACTCGCTTCATTTTTTTTTCATAGAAAGAGTGATCAATCCCAACTTCCTAGAGGGCAGTCCAGCAGAAGAAATATAAACTTGAGTTGCCGAATAGGGAGAATGAGTAGCTAAAATTGCTCTTGAGCAAAGTTAATATTCCTCTCCCGATTAGGTCGGATTGCATTAATGTAGAGCCCTCTACATCTGCAGGTACGATGTCTCTTCTTTATAGGGGTGTCAACCTGCATCCTCCCTCTTCTGATTACTCGCTTCTTTCTTGGTTTTGTGTTCGTACGGGGGCCAATGGATCGCAAAAGATGGTTGATGAAGGATCTACGGGCAACTATTGTGGTTGCTCCCAAGGCTGAAATGATGGCGAGGCAAGGTACTTTGGAGGGATCTTCTATGGATGAGTCTCTAATGTTATATCCAATCAGTTTATATTTATATTTGTTAGTAGAAAAATCCTTTATTTTTGCAACCCGATCGTTCTTTTGACTTTGTAATAAACTCTCTTTATCAGTATACTATTTCTTATACACACATCTGTCTCCAACCCATAATTCTAATATATTGTAGTTATGATTCATAAAAAAAAGGAATCAATGGTCCAAACTCAGCATATGGAGCTCACCCCTGAACTGAAAGGTGATCGCATCCGGCTTCTCCTCTGTGTAATGTGAGGTGTCTACCTCAAATCTGCTCAACACCTCAAGAGTCGGCTCAACGTACACTGATGAGTCAATGGCATGTACCCAGTCCTAGCCTCCAAATGAAATTAGGCACTTGACCTGATCAGCGACACCAAGCTCCTGAAGAACACCTTAGTGAATAACAACAATCCTGAAGAACTCCTTGTTTAATAGTCGGTCGTACCGCTTTCTGAACCGGCCCTAAAGGAATGTAGGCGTGGTAGAGGAGCTGACCTCGACACGTTGGCGTTTGGCGTGAGCCTGTCTTGATGCTATTTGAAAAACAAATATTGTTAAACAAAATTAAAAGTAACAACATCCCAATCTCAAGGTGACAATCATTGTAGACAGGCCCATCTAGCTAAAAGACTGGAATGTCTATCTCTGTGAGGCGCCCAAACCGCGTGAGACGGAGTTGTATGAGGTCAAGAGGCTGTCTTCCGATCCAATTAGAAATTGGAAAACTCGAAGACAACTACAAACAACATATCTACAAGGAATTCAACCAACAATTGCCCTGTTTGCCTTCACCATGCATGGATACGTTAATAAAAACCTCAACGGATACCCTAAAAGTTGACAGACTCTAATAACAGTTCTCAAGACTCTAAAACAGGGATGGAGGATGATGTATGAGCCTTCGAGATAACCGTAGGCAGTGTATATGAGCAAGAGAATGGTATAGGGTGAGGCGAGGCGGTGACTGTTAAACTAGAGGAACGGCTTGGTTTCGAATGGTCTCGCCCTTTAAAATTCCAATTCCACCGTTATAGACGGTCCCGTTGATGGGATAGGCAGGTCTGTCTCAACTCCAGACTCTTGCATGAGACTAGACGGCCTTGTCGGTAGATGTGTGTTCAATTTTTGTGAACTAGATGGGTCGTCTGGGTGATCGATAGCGTAAAGCGGCTCTACACAAACGACTTTCCAAAATAGACGGTCCTGTCCATGAGAATAATAGAGCCGTCTATTATGTTTAATTAGCCTATTCTCAAGATCCTGAGTGTGTTCTACTGCAGGGCACTCACACATGGTCACTAGGGGATGGAAATTCCTCCAGACGGGGTAAGAATCCCCAAAGGGATCAAGCATGTAGGATCAAGCATGTCATATTACTTATTTCCTCCTATACCTAACTAATAAACAGTAACAAAACTAAAGAACTTTAGAAAAAGACAAAATTTTCAACCTTGGCTTGTCTCCCAAGCAACTCTTCTTTATTGTCATTAGCTTGACATTACCTGGTTGGCTCTCATGGTGGATAAAGGATATGTGAAACATCTCCATCTTTCCCTTTTAAACAGTTCCCGAATAGGGAGAATGCTCGACTAGAATATACAAAAGACTCACCATAGTGGACTCTTGCACAGTGTTTTGCCTCTTATAGGCAAGGGGCTTTCTTTTTGCCCTTGTTCCTAACCTTCTTCTTCCAGAAATAGAGTGGACCAACAACTTCATTCTTGTTTTCCTTAGTAAATTGTGCTTATATTGTTTCCTCCGGTCCTTCAGTCAATGGATCCAGCACTTCAGCTAAGGTGTCAATTACCAATACTTCCTGCATACAAGCAGAAGTAATTAGATCTATATCATCTAGACAATCTGAAGTGTCATCATGACTCATTGTCTAGTACATGGCTAATGGTAACTTGAAGGCAACTTCACTGTCTCCAACTCTTAGGACATTCTTCATTGAAGCATAATCTTGGAGAGTTCTTGCAGTTGCGAGAAACGGCCTACCAGGGATGATAAGTACCTCTACGTCATCGTCCACATCAAGAAGTGAAAAATCTGCAGGGAATACAAATTTATTGACATGGACAAGTATATCATGTGTCATTCCTCTTGGCCTCTTCACAGATCTGTTAGCTAATTGCAGGACATCTTTGTCTATTGTGGTTTTCCCAGCCCAAGCTTCATGAACAGCTTGTAGGGCATGACATTGATACTTACTCCTAAGTCAGCCAAAGTACTCTCTTCAATTTTGTCCCCAATTCTGCAAAGAATGATCATACTTCCAGGATCTTTCAATTTCCTTGGTAATTTGGATTGAATAACTGTAGAGCATTACTCGTTTAGACTCACAGTTACCATTTCTTCCATTTTTCTTTTATTGGTGAGTAGCTCTTTCATGTATTTGGCATACTTTGGCATGTGGGAAAGAACCTCTACCAATGGTAAATTGACGTGCAACTCCTTGATTGTTTATAAAAATCTCTTGAACAGAGCATGTTCCTTGTCCTTCTTTAATCGCTCAGGATAGGAAATTTTCGGCTGGTATTCAGGAAGGGGTGGTTGTCGTATCTCTTTTTCTTTCTCCACAGTCTCATTATCTTCAGCAGTAGATTTCTTACTTCCCGTGCTTTCACCAATTTCCATATGAAATGTTTTCTTGGGGGCAGTTCTTACGATGAACTCTACTTCTTTCCTACTTCTCAATGTTATTTATTTTAATTGCTCTCTAGGATTTGGTTGAGTATTGCTCGAAAGGTTGCCTTGAGGTCTTTCTAATATCATCTTTGCTAGCTGCCCCATTTGGTTCTCCAAGCCCTTCATGGATGCTTGTAAATTTCTTATGTTTGTGTTGAGCATTTCAACCTTAGCATCTTTGCTGACTATATACTTAGCTAGCACTTCTTCAATATTAAACCATGGGGCTTCTGGTCTAAGAGATTGCAGGGAAATCCTGGTGGTATGGTAGAACCATTAGGATTGCCATATGACAGGCCGGGATGGCTCCAATTGGGAATATACTATTTAAATTGTGTTCCTTGGGGTCTTAAAGGGTTCCCCATATACTACACCTCTTGTATTGGGATTGTTTCACTGCTACAAATAGGGCATTGAGTTGTGTCATGCCCGGCCCCACAATTGCCACAGGAAATAGTTGCCACAGATGTTGAACTGCTGCATGCTGCCAAACAGTCAAATTTCCTAGATAACTCAACCACCTGGGCTGCCATATTTGATTTTGTCCCAGTGGTGATAGCTCCAACCTTAATAGGCTACTTTAACCTGGCAGACCAGAGGGAATCGTTACTGACCATATCTTCAAAAATCTGCTCAGCTTCATCAGAAAATTTTGTGCCAAGAGATCCTCCAGTGGTAGCATTCACGAGCTGTCTTGTGTGAGTATTAAGGCCATTGTAAAACGAGTGAACCTTTGATCCTGGTTCTAATCTATGATGAGGGCAGCGATGGACAAAGATTTGAATCTTCCATAAGCCTCAAACATTGACTCATTTTCTCCTTGCTTAAATGCAGTTATCTCTGCCTTTATTTGTGCGGCTTTACTTGGAGGGAAATATTTTCCAAGGGATTTATCGAGCATATCCCGCTATGTTCTGATACCCCCTGCCGGTAATGATGTGAGCCAGTCATATGCCCTTTCTCTTGCACTAAATAGGAACATTTTCAGTCGGATGGTGTAACATTCCGAATTTTTCTAAATAAATTTTTAATAAATTATATAATTTAAAATAAGGTTAATTAGCTCTGAAATCAAATTAATTATTTTAACCTCAAAGTTAAAGAAAATCAAAGACTAATAGACCCGAAATCCAGCCTCGCAACTATAGGGTCAAGATAATGCCTTATTGGACCAAGCCGCATTTACATAGAATAATTGGAGGTGGATAGTCAACAGAGTTGGATTAATTAAAAAAGAAATTAATTAAATATTAATTAATCCAGATTAATTAAGTGGAAATATCAAACAAAAGTTAGAGTCTCGATAAAGTAGATCTGGCCGAGTCAAAAGCCGAGAAACACAGATCTAGGTCGGGAGAAGAGACGATCCGTGATGCTACAAGAAGCCCGTGTCATTGGGGTCGTCTGACCCAGGATTCTCGGATCTAGGTCTGTTTACCCTAAAAAAAAATATATATAAAAAAGGGGGAATATATAAAATATATTTATAAGCCTTGAAAATACAAAATGTCTCAAGGAGCCAATAATGAAATATTATGATGAAATATTTTGAAATACGTTGAAATTAAAATATTTTAATTTCAAATAGAAAATATGTATCCGGTCATATGCCGAGGCAATCTAAGGACACAGATTCCGCGGCAAGTTAAAGAAATGCAAATCCTAGGATAATCCACGGGCACAAATCCCGAGGCAAATCCAAGCCAATCCAAGGGAACAAATCCCGAGGCAAATCCAAGTCAATCCAAGAAAAAAAATCACGAGGCAAATATGGGAAAATATAAATATAATTTTTCAAAAAAAAAAATCAATTAATCAAATAAAAAAAATCAAATCAAATTTCAATATTCTTGGAAGGATAAGAAAAGGAAAGAAAACAAATCAATGAGTGATTGATTTTTAATATTCTTGGAAGAATAAGAAAAGGAAAGGGAAAAAATCAAATGAGTGATTGATTTTGAATATTCATGAAAAAAAAAGGAAAGGGAAAATGAAAGGGGATTGTTTATATAAAGAGGGAATTAGAGAAAATCAAAAAGGGGGGAAGAAAAGATGATGGCTAGGAAGAAAAAGAGAGAGATGAAGCTCCCCCCTCCCCCCTCTTGTTTTTTTTGTTCGGTCGGATGCGGACACAAGTCTTGTCTCTAATGGCTTTGCCGAAGGAGATAGACTTGGGTCCATCAATCGGCTATATCTTATGTGAGAATGTTATAAATTATTTGTCGGAGGAGGAGCACCGCCCGGTCTTTGTTGATGAAAAGTTGTCACCGCTGAAGAATGGGCGTCGCCCCAAGACGTTGCGGTGTCGAGGAGCCACCAGTGATTGCTGTAGATGGAGCCGATGTCGCCGAGCTTTCCTTCTCCTTTGGACGTATTTGTCGTCGTCATGACATCAATCCCATGCCGAGCCACCGCCAGAGAGGGAGGCAAAAGCCTCAAGTTTCCTACCAGGTTTCTCCGCTGCTAAGAGAGAGAAAGACTACATACCCACATATTATTATATGAATCATCCATAACCTAGCTACCATGTCGCCCAAGTCCGTTGTCCATATTAACACCTGAGAAAGGAGAGATCAAAGTCGTGCCCCCTCTCCTCTGCCGATTATGGAATATTGGAAGAAATCCTGACTGTCTGTTTCAAGTGACAGTCGTCATACCTTTTGGATTCCCAATTAATCTTGGCAACAAGGAAATCTGTAAGAAGATGAATATCATCCCCAACTCGGATCCCATATCCATTGAAATGGCAAAGAGGAACCTCACCAAGGTCTTTAACTTCACCAACCCTCACATGGTCAACCCCGAGGAGATTTCAGTGATGTATAGAGATCACACTTGAAGGAATTTTACCCTCAAAGAGCAAGCAAGGATGACTATTGCTTCAAGGAGTAATAACAAACTGGAGGCTACCAAATTGAAGACGATATTCTCGGAATTTACGCACATCAAGGAAATGTGAAAAGTCAAAAGCCAAAATCATAAACATTGTAAAGAAGATAGAAGATGCTAAATGCAAAGACTACAAAGAAGGTTGATACAAAAGGCTACTTGAAATTACAAGCCTGCTACAAAACAAAGGAATTAAGATGAAAGGATGCTAGATAATGCTTGGGTTGTAGAAGTTATGGGATTCAGTAATTTCAGTTATCCAAGTCTGTATATTCTCATTGGGAAAATTCCAGCAGCTATGTAAAACGCCTAGTTGCAAAAGTGCCCTTTTGGTGTTCGATGCTATGCCCAACCTAAGGATCTTGCCAATTATCAATGGAAAAAAAAACCAATGAGGAGATTTCTATGGAAAATTCTCCAGTCAATGCAAAGGAGGCTATTCAACAATTTTAACGTCTGTTCAAGCAAGGAGTAAGGAATTCATCAATCTTGGGTTGAAGAAGGAGCTACAACTTCATGGAGGAAAAATGAAAAGAATATGAAGGGAAAGTTGTTACCATAATTAGATTGGATTTTCTTTCTAGAAGTCATATGATGATGGAATTATTGATGGAGCAAGAGTGGTTGTGGCTCCAACTATATTATGCAAAACATTAGTGAATTTCCAAAGAAAAATGCATGTTGGAAAAGCTGCCATTATTATGAATAGTTGCTGCTTGTTGGCTTTTCAATAGGACTTTGACCATCTCACATTACTTGGCTTCATGGCTATCAATGGTCAAATAGAGAACAGGATTGAAGTCTGAAGATATCTCTTGAATTGCAACGAAGGTCACTTGAGTGGCAATCAACTTATCTGCCATAAATAATTGATTATTTCCGTTGTTTATATGATCATAGTTTTTCATGTTATAAAGTGGATGGCAAGCCCAAAAGAAGCAATACAAAGTGGTACTATTACAATATTACAACAACAGTTGGGGATTCATGAGTTAAAAAATAAAAAAATAAAATAAAATAAAAATAAAATAAAAAAGAGAGAAGAAGAACCCATCGATTGTAATTCTTGAAAGGCAGGTGCCAAAAAATAAAAATAAATAAAAAGGGAAGGAAGTCATGCAAAATAAAGAGAGTTGGGTCCACTTATAAAAAAAAGCAGCTGATTTAATTAGAGGTACTCTATGGCTAAAATGCAATCCTAAAGTTAAATTTGAACTCATGTGCATGCATCCCGAAGCGGCGACGAAACACTCACTTCGAGGCGGTCATTAAAATTATAAGTTCCAAAATGGCTCAAAATCTCAAGGCGGTGGCAAAGTCGGCGTCTTAAGGCAACCTAAGTAGCACAAACCCCAAAGTGGCGAGGCATATGTTCCAAGGCGAAAGGTGACGCCATAAATAAAATATACATTCATATGTACATGATAATATTTATTTATGTAATAAATTGTCATGTTCTGTAATAAATGAATCATTTTTATTGCCTTAACTTGTTCTTTTGCCCTTAATCGGAGGTTCCTGCAATCTTCTTCGGGGTAATTAATAATAGAGGCTTGCCTCTATTAGGAATAAAAGAACCACATAATAAAATACGATATTTGTGCTTCGATATATCGTCTGGTGTCTTCATGATATCAGGCCCGTATTTTCGATCCCACAAGGTCGGGGGTAGAGACGAGCCAGATAATATTATTATTCGCCCTCGTTATAGCACAGTAACAAGATAAGATCAACAAAAGTTATTCGGGCTTTAATAGGAGATATTTTTAAAGATATCATAGTTTAATTAATTGCTTTTTAAAAGATAAGTTATTATAATAGTTTTAGATATTAAAAATATTACTTAAATTAAAAAGTTCTTATAACTTATTATAAGTATAGGTTGATGAGCGAGAGAGAGAGAAAAGTTTTCTTATTCTCTCCCTCCCTCTCTTGATCTCTAATCTAAGGCATCACCCACACCCAAGACCCCGCCTTGAACCCCACTTGTGGCGGTTGTCATGGTAGTTCCAACCGACCAATAGCCCGACGCCCCTTCATGAGCCCTCATGCCCTAACGACGCCCGTGCGCTAGAAGCTTCGCCACCGCCATCCACCTTCCCCTCTGCTCACCGCCCTGAGCTACGCTCAGCCCCGACACCAAGTTCCAAGTACTACCTGCCTACCGCAATGCTACTATGGCGCGCCTAGTCGTAGCTTACCTCCCCAGTTGCCGCCCTTGCTCAGACTGAATTCCCTTAGGCCTCCACCTCATAGCTCAACCCACTGCGAGCACCGACGGCCGGACCTCTTTCATCCTTCCCCTGCTGACGAATAGTAGGCCCTAATATTTGGGAGAAAATCCCCATTTTAAGCATAAACTTTGGGCATGATCATATTTAACTAAATTGATACAGGGTGAAAGTAGGGATGAAATGTTAGTCTTGTACCTTGGATGTTGGGATTGAGATGATTTGAGAATGTATGAATTGTATGAATGAGTTAGATTTAATTGTGGGTATGTTTGTATTAATTTCGGGAGCCCTAAAAATAGAGGAGATACTGCCCAATTTTTCTTGAAAATCTATAGGAGTTAAGCATTATTAATCTCTAGTTTCATGCTCCTATGTTTAGTTAATTAGTTATATTCCATGCTTAATATGTTAGTTATTAAGTTAAGAAGATGATAATTAAGTATAAGTGAAGAATAGGTAGAAGTATGGAGAAATACGAGCATGTGATAGTTTTCATATTTTTACCGTATTCTATCGAGTTTAAATTAGAGTATGAGTCAAGAATAGGTCTCCCTATTCACAAATTTTATATTTCGATTATCAGGAAAAGGAAAGGGCAAAGGCAAGTCAGTCGTTGCCGAAGGACCGAGCCAGTCTTAAGCTCGGACCAGACTCAGGTGAGGGAACTAAGTGTACAGTATGACTTTCCATCATATTTTATTTCAATTTTGATTTCAGTTTGAAAAGCATGAATTAGAATTTTTTTGAAAACTTACAGAGTTTTGGAAAATCATTCATGCATAGTAATCAGTAATAGAATAGAGAAACATATACAGAAATACAGAGACTACACTTTATTGATATATTTGTCGGTACCAGTGGTGGCTCGTATAGAGCCAGAGAGTATGGCATTATTTTAGGGAAGGGGTGATTTTAAAATCTGATTTTTATTACCTAATTATCTGTTTTTAAAAAATTCTTTTTTATAAAATTAAAACCCCATTTCCATACTCTTAGAGTGCCTAGTGTATTTATATAATTTGACCTTGTGTAGCGAGGATAGATCTACCCGTTGGTCGCTGGTTCTGCAGTATTAAAGTAGATGTGTAGTTAGAGATTATAGTCTTGTAGTTATCAGATGATTCCATATTTCCTACCTTCCGGTGATTGAATATATCTCGACCATGGAGACTATTGGTACAGATTACCAAGGGAAATTTTAGTTCCAGAAATTATTTATAGGACAAAGAAACAGAAAATCAGATTCGCATACATGAGATTTTTATGCATATTGACCTGATTAAACTGATTGAAGATAATGCACTTACTAGAATATTCTATTGCGTAGTATCTATCTTCAGTTATAGTATTTAATTTCAATTATTATATATGCATATTTTATGCTTTAGATTTACAGTTTTTATTTTATTATACGGATACAGTTTATACCCGACAGTTTTGTTCCCAATTCACTGAGCTCTAGTAGCTCGCCCATTTCTCTTGACATTGTGATTGCAGGCGATAGATAAAAGACAAGATAGAGGGTTTGTCTGATCATGAGTCTAGTGGAGATGTCTTGTAGCTGGCTCTGACTCTCGTGTCTTAGTTATCCTTATGTTATTTTATGAGTGTATTTGAGACCCTTAAGTTTAAGGCAATATTTTATTTGATGATGTATTAAACAATATTTGGAGTTTTAGTTTATAATATGTTATGTTTGCTTTAATTAGCTTTTGCAAGTTACTTGATTTACATTTAAATTAGCAGTTTTACAGGCTTAGGTTTAGGTTTCATTTCCTTGACCTGGCTGGTGTGACACGTGTCCCCTGAAAAGGAGATGGGTGTTACAAATGGCGTCATCGAATGCTCCATTAAACTTATACATATTGCATATCTGAATAAAGCGCGCCAGATGCTCATAAGGATCTTCATCAGGTCTCTCATCGAATCGATACTGAGTTTGCAACACATTCATAGCACTAGATTTGATCTCGAGGTTGTTCAAATTCACTGTTGATAGGTGAATGCTGAATTCCTCCCTTGTATACTCGGGCCTCTTATATTCAGATAGTCTCCTTCATATCTTTGCCATGGTGGGAGGATTTTCAACCTCCACTGGTGTCGGGTTCTCACCTTCGGAGGACCTTTCTTTTATTGGTTCTAACGTCTCTCTTAGTCTTCCCTGCAATGTTCTTTCTATTTTACTGTCTTCCTCCACAAGACCTGTTGACCTTGCTCGGGCTATGCACAGGTTCCTTACAACACAGATAGAGAAAATGCTTAACACAAGAAACAGCTAATTCAAATGACAAATACTAGTAAAGAATGAAATATTATGGAAATTAAAATAAGATACTAAACTAATGGTTAAAGTAGTAAACTCCTAGTTTTCCTAGTAGTCTAAGTAGTCCCCGGCAACTACGCCAAAAACTTAATAGAGCCAAATGTTCTTGCTTACTTCTGCAAGTACATGGGTCGAACATGTAATATAATGGACTAGAAAGTCGGGTATCAAATCCTCAGGGATTGGTAAGAACTACTAGTACTAGCTATTTATCTATATTTAACCTAAAAAGAAAGGTGATGTTTACTAATCTAAGTGGTTGAAAATAAGGGAAAGGAACTAGAATTACTATAGAGTACAAATCGGGATGAGACTTAAGGATAATCAGTCAGGAGAAGGGATACTCGGGTATGAATCCCTCTTGGGTTTTTAACATAGAATATAGACAATGCTCTCATTTGATAATCAATAGGGATTGGACTAAGGGTTCCTATATCGATTTTCACTGCTACTGTCGCGGCCGAGTTATTAACATTGAGTGGGGCTCTAGGGATCCTATTTCCTAGAAGAAATGTGGGAATAAGAGATATGAAAGAGTTACTCTCCTTAATGCCTGAGTTCTCGATACATTCACAATCCTTTTTATTTAGGTAGTTCTAATATGATGAGGCATTCTCTTCTTCCCTCATATAAACCTATTGAACACTAGGATTGTCGCAACGTAAGCATTCAATAATGGAATACACTCAATAGATCTCAATCTACATCAATTAATCAAACAAACAAGAAACATTATCATACATTAAATCTAACCAAAAAGTCATCCATACCCAAGTATCTAAAGAGTTAGTTCCTCATTAAGGAGGAACACATAGCAAATACAATAATGGTTACTAATGAAAACATAGGATGGTGATATGTTGTTCCAAACGCTATTGGCGAGGACCGTTGCGTATATCCCCCTGATGCTTCGTCGTGGTCTAGCACTGCTCCTAGCTCTGGCGTGCCCCTTTCAGATGGTTGATTCCTTCTCAGTGGTAGATGGTGGTCATAATGGATGGTGAGAGCCTCCAAGGGCGATGAATGGAGCTTGAAAGTTGCCCTCTAAAACCTAATCTTCAATATTTATAGCCCTCAGCACCATCAAGGTTGGAATGTGATTTACGAGGCACTTAGACTCAACAGATTAACATTACTGTCTTGAGGGCCTATTATAGACGGGATCGTCGCCTATGTCCTCCAACTTTCTGTTCAATATAAATGAACGACCCCGTTGGCGTTTCCAATGACCTTATCAATGACCTCGTACATGACTCGTACGAGGTCGTTCTCCGATTTGGCTCTGAACCCTAATTCTCAACCAAGTTAGATGGGCTCGTTTGTGTAATGGGCGAGGCCGTCTAGCGTTCTTGCGTCATATACAAGACCGCCTATTACCAGATGGGATCGTCTGGGTCTCTTTCTCATCCTTCTTTATTGAATTTGCTTCAAATCTTTAACTTTCTCATCGGGTTGCCCTAGTCTGTCCTGAATCACAAGGATAACATATTTTAAGTATCAGTGTCATACAATTCATCAGGATTCCATGCTAGGTGCATATAAATATGATAATCGAATATAGTAATTTGAACACTTATCAAACATCCCCACACTTAAGCATTTGTTTGTCCTCAAGAAATTAAACTATGAGATTAAATGGATAATAAGTGTTCAACCTCTAGCTAAAAGGAGATCAGTTTAGCTCTACTCTAGTTTTACCATCAAATGTGTATTCTCCTACTTCTACCCAAGACTTAGATTGATCTAATGACATGTTCAGTATAGCTCAAGACATATATTATTCACTCTACATGCCATGTTTCTAAGTCCTATAGTAGTAAGCAAATCTCCAGTGAACTCTAGAGGTTCTTTGGAATTCTAAGTTCAAGACGATTAGCCCATTATAAAGAAAATAAACTCTTGATCTTTTTTTTATACCCTAGTAGGGCATCCCTAATGGATCCGACTTTTCGGGTAACCAAAGATTAATATAGAGTGCAAATCTTCCTTTCTGAGGGGTAAGCATGCTGGTCAAGCACCGGAACACCCAACTACTTAGAAGATTACAACTTCTACATACACGCACTCCTGTTCACAGAAGACTTTTTAGCTTGGGAAACACTCTGATCAGGAGCCAAAAACTCAAACTTCATCACTAAGAGTAGAGGAGCACTATCTTAATTTTAGTTTTCACAATCTCAATATACATTTCCTATTTATTTTCTAGAACTTTGCTTATAGGAGCAAAAAAGTTGAACTAGAGTTACGAAAACTCTTAGAGCCGTTGAAAATAGTACTTAGCACTCTAAGTCAAGAGAAACATGGCAATGGGTTATCTAATGTCTCCAAACAGTATAGTTGTCACAAAGATTGTCTCTAACTATCCATGACATTTCATAGGAGAATTGACAAAAAAAAAAAATATCTCTATATGGTGTAAACTGAGAGTAGAGCAAAACTGAAAAGAAATTTCGCATATGCCATCATTGGTTTACACTAAGCATGTATTTTGCCTATAGATATTGTAATGAATTCCTTGGCTAATTGTCCATCCCCATACTTAAGATTTTGCAATAAATTGATCATAATTATAGTTATCTATCCCCACACTTAAAGGTATTATCCTCAATACACACATTTAAGCATGGCAGGAAAAATAAGGGAAAAGGTGAACTCAAACTTCCTGATTTGTGGAGTTGATTTCCAAAGTGTACATGTGAATTCGCGGAAGATTAGGGCAAATATTGGAGCATTCTCAAGTCCTGTGGAACATAAGAGAATCAATAGAGCTCAAGAAAATAAAACATAGCATAAAGTCTGAAAAGACAGAGACAAAATATAGGAGAATATAAACAGTAGAGTAGGGATAAACCCTTGCTCACTGATATAAAAGATTAGAAGGTCTGATCCATAAAAAAATATAAACTACTCCTCCGTTGATTCGTCGAGCTGAGCTGGTGCTGGAGGGCGGATCGCCAACGATGGTGCTACGAATGGTCCGGATGATGAGGAGCTCGGTGCATGGGGTGTAGGCGATACTGAATGCTCATGAAGCAGCCTCCGTATAAAGCGTACATCCCATCTCAGCTCCTCAATCTTCCTCCGAATGTGGCAGTACTCCTCCCGGACATAAGCTTCGAAACTCTTCTAGCTCTGAGGAGTCGCAACTGCCCTGCGCGTAACTCCTCGAGGTTGTTCTGCAACGTTGGCTGGGACGCAGTAGCAGGAGGTTGTGGCATCTAAGGCTGTGTCTCTAGGGCATCAGGGAGGGCTCCGTTTGCTCCTGTCATATCATCTTATGCATGCGCAGCTCACCGTGGTGCCTCCATTGCCGAACTCGGTGCTGGGATGATCTCACACTGACTAAGGAGGAATCTGTCACTGGCTCATCGGACCAACCCCATAAGATCAATGTACGGAAGTCCAATGGCTGTATGGTAATAATCTTAGTCTAGTGATGTGTCTTGCCAAGCAAACTCATGCCTTTGTGGAGCCTGGTGATGTAGGGTACAACGAATATCGTCTTGGTGTGAGTGGATTGGCTCTATCTGGAAATGTAATCAGCGAAGAAGGTCCCGAGGTGGATTGGGTATCTCCGAAGGATGTTGTACATGACATACAGATCGGCGTGTGTGTAAGACCCCGTGTTGTCACCCTTGCCCATTACTGATCGGGCGATGACTGCCTGGAGGTAACGGGGGATAGCATTAGTAAGATAGGAGGTCTTTTTCGCTCATTCCCCTTCCCCAGTAGTGATCGATCTCCAAAAATCATCAGGCGTCGTGGTAGCGGGGAACTCTACTAACAAATCCTGATACTCTGGTCTCCTGATGAAGTCTTGATTGTAGAATCCCATAGCAAGAGAGAGATCGGTGTAACTCAGCATACGGAGCTCACCCTTGAACTTAAAGGTGATCGCATCTAGGTTCTACTCTATGTAATGTGAACTATCTACCTGAAAGCTGCTCAACACCTCAAAAGTCAGCTCAACGTACACTGATGAGTCAATGGCAAGTGCCCGATCCCAGCCCCCAAATGAAATTAGGCACCTGACCTGATCAACGACACCCAGCTCCTGAAGAATGCCCTAGTGAATAACAGCAATCTTACAGAACTTCTTGTTTACTAGCCGGTCGTACTCCTTTCTGAACTGGCACTGAAGGAATGTAGGTGTGGTAGAGGAGCCGACCTTGACACGTTGGCGTTTGGCGTGAGCCTGTCTTGAAGCCATCTGTAAAACAAAAATTGTTAAACAAAATTAAAAGTAATAGCAGCCCAATCTTAGGGCGACAGTCATTGTAGAAGGGCCCTTCTAGCTAAAAGACTGAAACGTCTATCTCTGTGAGGCGCCCAAACCGCATGAGATGGAGCCGCGTGAGGCCGAGAGGCCGTTTTCCGATCAAATTAGAAAATTGAAAACTCAGAGATGACTACAAACAACATATCTACAAGGAATTCAACCAATAATTACTCTATTTGCCTTCACTATGCATGCATACATTAAAAAAACCCTCTAACTAATACCCTAAAAGTCGGCAGACTCCAATAACAGTTCTCAGGACTCTAAAATAGGGATGGAGGACGATGTGTAACCTTTTGAGATGATCGCAGGCAGTATATATGAGCAAGAGAATGGAATAGGGTGAGGCGGGAAAGTGACTGTTAAACTAGAGCAACGGCTTGGTTTCGAATGGTCGCGCCTTTTAAAATTGCAATTCCGTTATAGACGGTCCCGTCCGTGGGATAGGAAGGTTCGTCTTAACTCCAAACTCACGCAAGAGACTAGACGGCCTCGTTTGTAGATGTGTGTTCAGTTTTGTTGAACCATACGGGTCGTCTGGGTAATCGATAGCGTAAAGCGACTCTACATAGACGACTTTCCAAAATAGACAGTCTCATCCATTAGAATGACGGAGCCGTCTATTATGTTTAATTAGCCCATTCTCAGGATCCTAGCGGCGTTCTATTGTAGGGCACTCACACATGGCCACTAGGGGATGAACATTCCTCCAGACGGGGTGAGGATCACTAAAGGGATCAGGGATAAAGGATCAAGCATATCATATTACTTATTTCCTCCTTTACCTAACTAACAGATAGTAACAGAAATCAAGAAATTTAGAAAAAGACAAAATTTTAAACCCTGGGTTGTCTCCCAAGCAGCGCTTTTTTATTGTCGTTAGCTTGACATTACCTAGTTGGCTATCATGGTGGATCAAGGACATGTGAAGCATCTCCAGCTTTCCCTTTAAAATAGTTCCCGAATAGGGAGAATGCTAAACTAGAATATACAAAAGACTCACTATACTGGAGACTTGCATAGTATTTTACCTCTTATTGGCAAGGGGCCTTCTTTTTGCCCTTGTTCCTAACCTTCTTCTTCGAGAAATAGAGTGGACCAACAACTTCATTCTTGTTTTCCTCAGTAAATTGTGCTTTGATTGTTTCCTCCTGCCCTTCAGTCAATGGATCCAGAACTTCAGCTAAGGGTTGCCAATACTTCCTGCAAACAGTCAGAAGTAATTAGATCTATATCATCTAGACAATATGAAGTGTCATCATGACTCATTGTCTGGCATATGGCTGATGGTAACTCGAAGGCAACTTCGTTGTCTCCAACTCTTTGGACAATCTTCCATGAAGTATAATCTTGAAGAGCTCTTGTAGTTGCTAGAAACAACCTACCAAGGATGATAGGTACCTCTACGTCATCGTCCACATCAAGGAGTACAAAATCTGCAGAGAATACAAATTTATCGACACGGACCAGTATATCATGTGTCATTCCTCTTGACCACTTCACAGATCTGTAAGTTAATTTTAGAGTCATCTTTGTCTATTGTGGTTCTCCCAGCCCATGCTTCATGAACAACTTGTAGGGCATGACATTGATGCTGGCTCCTAAGTCAGCCAGAGCACTCTCTTCAATTTCGTCTCTAATTCTGCAAGGGATGATCATACTTCGAGGATCTTTCAATTTCCTTGGTAATTTGGACTGAATAGCTGTAGAGCATTGATTGTTTAGACTCACGGCTACCATTTCTTCCATTTTTCTTTTATTGGTGAGCAGCTGTTTCATGTATTTAGCATACTTTTGCATGTGTAAAAGAACCTCCACTAGTGGTAAATTGACATGCAACTGCTTGATTGTGTCTAAAAATCTCTTGAACTGAGCATTTTCCTTGTCCTTCTTTAATCGCTCAGGATAGAGAATTTTCTATTGGTATTCAGGAAGGGGTTGCTGCCGCACCTCTTTTTCTTTCTCCACAATCTTGGTATCTTTACTAGTAAATTTCTCACATCCCGAGCTTTCACTAATGTCCATACAAGATGTATATAGTCAAAGGGAAACTATATAAAACCTAAAGAAGAATACACTTATACACCTATATTATTCATGAATAGATATAAATAGGAATATGTGCTGTACTACAATTATTAAGTGAAACTATCCTGGCATTCATTAGTTATTACTATCTCAATTATTAGGGAAAGGCTAAGGCGCGACAGGAGCCACCAAGGAACCGAGCCAGCCTTAGAGGCTTATTAGACAAGGTGAGGGGACATAACTGTACATATCTCATATTTTTATTGAGTTTTTCATAGAGATTGATTTAAACTGAATGTCATGTTCCTTATTACTTAAACTTGTGAAATGCCTTGAGATTTACAAAAGCATTGTGTTTATTGATAGATTTTTTGATTGGAAATATGTTTTGAAAAATGTATACGAAGAACAAATAAACAATGCTGAAATAGAACAAGAGAAATAGATTGAGATATCGATGAACTGCACTGTACTTCCATACTTGCCTGCACTAGTGGTAGCTCCATGACAGAGCCATTGAGTACGGTATTAGGTTAGGGAAAGGGATTATTTGTAAACTTTGATTTTAGTTCCAAACTATCTGTTTCTAAAACCTTCCATTTTCAAGAAATAAAACCCTATTTCCATACCTGTAGGGTGCCTAGTATACGTATATAAATTATAGCTTGGCGGTTGTTTGAGTTGGTTGCAACCGGGAGGCTCGAGTGTATGAGTTAATTCATACCTGATCACACTCTGGTTCCATAGTATCACAGTAGGGGTGTAGGTGATATTGATATTATTGATTTATGATATGATCCCACATGTTTGCCACCTCCCGACTATTGATTAATTCCGACCAAAGAGGTTACTAGCGTTTGAATTGGTTCCACTAAGATGATTGTAGAATCATTCACGGTACCGATGATTAAACTGTTGAAAGAAATATATATATTAATTTACTCGAGATTTCTACTTATGTAGGCATGAATTATTTAGATTGAAGATAATTCATTGACTAGCATTTCATATGATCAACATATATCTTCCAATTCATTTATATGTACAGTTTATTTCAAGATTGTCATTTATTATTGATACACATGTATAGTATATACCTGGCAGTAGTGTCTTACCTCACCGAGCTTGAGTAGCTCATTTTCTTTATTTCCTTGCAGGTAGTAGACAAGGATCTTAAGAGTATCTAGTGTAGTGGAGTGAGGATCAGTTACGTATAGATCTCTGACCCCTTGTTGTCGTTATTTTATTTATGTCTATTATTTGGGAGAGAATGGAATTCCTTTTATTTAGAGACATTTTCTATATGTCAGAGTATTTTTTATTTAGTGGTGTATTAAGATAGTGATGCAAATCAAGGAGCGAAACATGCTGATCAAACAAGTAGGAGTAAAGCTGAAGATGCACAAGAGCCCCTTCCTAGTGCCCTAATTACAAGAGTTAAAGCCAAACGTTTCAAAGAAGCACTAAATTGGCTAATCCAAAAGATTTGGACTGATTCACAAAAGACCAAGATGGGCTCAAATGATCATCAAGGCATCATCCATGTTTTAGAAGCAATTGAAGAGGCTATTCAATATACAAAAACGTAACAGATATGGTTTGAAGATGGAAGGGCCTTAAATGTTGAGTTTCTAGGACATTAAATAGGGGAAATGAACTTGGTCATGACTAATTATCTTTTGTGCATTAAACTTAGTCATTTAGTTATCCTCTAGATGTCCAAGAAGCCTAAAAACTTGGAAACTTGTTACGTTGATGTTTGTGTTGTTATTAAAGCTATAGTTATGACTTTTAATATGCTTGGAGGGTTGTTCAAAGTATATAGCATGGCCATTATAAATTTGAAGAGTTTTAGTTTTTTGTTTTCAGAAAATTATTGTGAGGTCTTGTGTCCCTCTTCGTTCTTGAAAGAAATTTCTGAACTTATCAAGTTAATTATTTTGGCATTCAAACAAACAAACTTATCACGTTGATCCTTGAGAGACCCTTGAGTGTTCTTGATGTGGCGTTTTCAATCCTAGTCTTTGTGTTCATCTTGTTAGGTGAGAGGTCAAGGCTCAACAAATCTTGTCTACAATTCTTGGGGTTTCATACCATCATAGTTACCAGGTTTCATCACAATTAATGGTGGAGTTCAAATAATTTGGTATCAAAGCATTGGTTCTAAGGCAAGTTTGATTATCTTTGTTTTTGCATTTTGTTTTCTGCTTCTGTTGTAGTGACAAAGAAAATCACAAAAAAGGGCAAAAAAAGAGCAAAATTTAAAACAAAAAAAATAGTGGTATATGACTCCAGCAAGAATCTTTTGATTAGTTTTGGTTGTTCCTCGATTCTGACTATCTCCTAATTCCTGTTAGAAAATTTCTCCTTTCAACCTTGTTACTCTCCTTATTCAAGTTCTTTATCTTTTGATGAGTTTTGATTGTTCCTCAAGCCTGAATTTCTCCTAATTCTAGTTTGAAAATTTCTCCTTTCAATCTTGACCTTTTTTGTTGTTACTCACCTTATTCGAGTTCTTGATCTTTTGGATTTGTTTTGGTTGTTGAATTGATGCTGGATTTACTTGAATCCGTTTCTAGAAGTTCAATTAAGAACTAAAGAGAACACAGAAGAGTGGGAAAAGGCAAGAGTGTGTGAGACCATAAGAGGGTAAAAGCCAATTAAGAGTGAAACACGTGAGGGAGTGTTTGTGAGGATTCTAACTTTGTTTGCAGGTTATAAATATGCCCAATATTCACGAAGAAGATACAAGTGAAGAATTTCATCAATCCACAGTTTTGAACCTCCAAATGCAAGCCATTCTAGGTGAAATGAGGCGTATGTTGAAGGCTGGATTAGAACCTATATATGAAAGGTTGGACTGGGTAGAAGAGGGAACTCCTCGAAGACCACAACAAGACATCCCTAATAGGCAGTAAGATGGTCATGCTACGGGGTAAAATATAATACCCTGATTTTTTTAAAATTAATATTAAATAAATAAAAATGAGGATTAATGCTAGAGGAAAGTTTGGTGGTTAATTGAGAAAGAGGGGAAAAAATATAAATAAATATATAAATATATAAAAAAATAAAAAAATAAAAAAATAAATAATTATTATAAAATTTATAATAAAAAAAAGGTAGCTTCGTTGAAGCTGCTTTCTCCATCGCCTTAATACTCTATAAAACAAGCCTCCAGGCAGGGAAATAGAGAGAATAGAAAGAGAGAAAGGTAATAGAGAAAGAGAGAGGAAAGAGAGAGGGAGGAAAAAGAGAGAGGAAGGAGGGGAAAAGAAGGAAAGAAGAGGAGGGAAGGCAGGCGGAGAGAAGAAGAGAAAAAGGAGATGAAAAAGAAAGAGAAGGAAAAGAGAGAGAGAAAGGGAGAAGAGAAAGAGAAAGAGAAAGAGAAAGAGATAAGAGAAGAGAGAAGAGAGAAGAGAGAGAGAGAGAGAGAGAAATCCTATTTTCTATTTTTTTAATTCTTCAAGTTTACTTAAGGAAGGTTCTCGCATATATATGCAGATATTCGCCTTTATGTTCGGTTACACATATATGGTTAGACAGATAATAACTTTCTTTAAGCATTCCCACAATAGTAAGTGTATATATAATTTCATCCTGTGAGTGGATAATAATTTCATAGTGGTGATTTTCCAATTTTTTTTTACGCTTATATAAAAATAGACTATATAAAATGAATTCAAAGGATGTGATATTAAAACCCTTTTAAGGAAATGACCACTTACGTGGGAGCAGGACTTTAATAAGAAAATGGGAAAAAAATGGAATATATATAAAAATGAATAAGCAAGAAATTAAAACCTTTTCCAAAGGAATGCCTTTATGATATTTTGGTGACACAGGAAATCACCAAAAAGCTTAATCAGGAACAAAGGTAAGGGATCCACTTTCTTGACGGGGTAAAGTTAACCCTTTCCTTTGCATTTTTGGATTCCATGGGTTAACCTTGAAGCCTTTCCATGGTTGGATTTTTTTTTTATGTATGCTCTTTTACACGCTACAATGACTATATTTTTCTTGCCTCCTTATAAGCATGAAATTTTTTTATATCCTTTATGCTCCTATGTGATTAAATGCTTCATTTCCATATCTGGACAAATGTTATGTTGACGGGTGTGCCCGGAATTATACATCCCTCCAATACATTGGGTAAAACATGTCCCTGTAATGGAAAAATCCAGTAGATAAGAAGTATGGAGTCATGGCGGTTAGCCCTAACAATTTTATGTTATAACGTCCAGATTGTTCATGAAATTATTTCCTATGTTTGATACTTATGTTTGATGTTTAATACCCTCCGTGACTTCGTTATTTCAATATCTTTACTCCCAGTGTTCATGTTTTTACTCACACAGTTCATGTTTACCTTACTGGGCTATTTCAGCTCACCCCTTTGTTTCTTTGATTTCCAACCCCAGGGGAACTAGAAGTCCAAGGAAGGAAGTTACGTACTAGGACTCTTGATAGCGCTTGAGAGTTTAAGTTTATGTTTTTGTATCTTGTTTATGTATAAGGGTTTGTAATATTGTGTCTGGTGTCATAAACTTCTAAAATCCTAAACTTTTGATCATTATGATCTTGGGAGATGTAATAAATTATGGAAGGATTATGTATGTTTAAGCTATGTTTTGAGATTAACGCACCCTATCTGGAGCTTTCAGAGTTGGGAGTGTTACACAAAATGTTGAGGAAAAGGTAGAGTCGGAGGAGTTTGATGAGCCATACTTAAACCGGAGCAGGTTTGAGCTTAGGTATGGTAACAAAGAAGCTAGGATGGAAAGGCCAATGAGGGATAATGATCTAAGAAGCATAAAGATTAAGATTCCATCCTTTCAAGGTAAAAATGATCCTGAAGCTTATTTGAAGTGGGAAACTAAAATAGAGATGGTGTTTGATTGCCACAACTACTCAGAGTTAAAAAAGGTTAAGTTGGCTACAATTAAATTCACTGATTATGCCATTATTTGGTGTGATCAGTTATTGACTAATAGGAGAAGGAATAGAGAAGCACCCGTGGATACTTGGGAGGAGATGAAAATTCTTATAATGAAACGTTTTGTATTCAGCCACTATTATAGAGGATTGTATCAAAAGTTGCAATGATTAAGTCAAGGTTCCAAGAGTGTGGATGAATATTATAAGGAGATGGAGGTATCTATGATCCGAGCTAATGTAGAAGAGGACTGGGAAGCCACCGTGGCTAGGTTTTTGCACGGTTTAAATCATGAGATTGCGGATGTAGTCGAGTTCCAACACAATGTTGAGTTGTCGGATATGGTGCATTAAGCTATAAAGGTGGAAGAACAATTCAAACGGAAAGGTTTTGCTAGAATGGGGCAACCTATGACTACCACCAACCCTTGGAAGACACCTCTAAAAAGGGATGAGCAGCTACAAAACAAGCCAAAATTTGAACCCTCTAAGCATGACAAGCCAACGCCCTCCACTACTTCAGGTGACACCAAGGCTTCTAATTCTAAAACATTTAATATTAAGTGTTTTAAATGTTATGGAAGGGGACTGTAACGCCCTGAAAATTTCTATGATTTAATAAATTATTTTCTGGAGAAAAACCATGGGATTAGTTAACACGTAAATTAAATTAATTATTTTAACAACTTAAATTAAGGAAAATCAGGAAATTATGAAAATAAAGTCCGAAAAGTTCAACCAATTGGGTCGAGAAGGCCGTTTTGGGCCAGGCCAGATTGGACATAAAATAATTGGGATGGATAATCGGCCGGGTAAGAATAATTAAACCCGAGATTAATTAAATATTAATTAATCCAGATTAATTAAGTAGGAATATCGGACAAAATTAGAGTCCACATAAAGTAGATCTGGCCGAGTCAAAAGCCGAGATTCGCGAATGCAGATGCGGAGATAAGGGCGACCCGTGACGCCTTCTGATCGGCACATCAGGGGGCGTCGACCGGATTCCGGATGCAGGTCGGGAGAATTATTGATAGGATAATATTTTAAATAGTGATGGGACATAAAGCAAAAGATAATATATTATTAAATCCCTTTTAAAAAGATAAAGTATTATAAATTAATTAAAGATAATACTTTTAAAAGATAAAGTAGTTAAAAGATAATTTATTTTAATTAATGAAATATTATATAAAATATATATATATATATATATATATTAAAATAATAAAATTTAAATAAAAAAAAAGAGAAGAAAGAAACGAAATGAAACCTCTGTCTTTATAAAGACAGAGATGAGCGAAAGAGAGAGAGAGAAACGAATCTCTCTCTCTCCCTCTTTCTCTCTTTCTCATTTGTCAGACCGCCCCCTTCTCCACGCTCCGTGGCCGTGAGCCATCCACCATGCTGAAGCTACACCCACGCGGCTTTCAAAGCCCGGCTGACAGACATGCCAGCACTCCCGTGAGCGGAGCCACCGGCGAGCCCTCGAAAGCACCTAAACACCATCACCAGCCCGCATCACTTCGACCATCACCTCCTCTATTCAGATCCAGCCAGGGAACCCCAAGTTCGAGCTCCAAAACCATTGTGAGCTTCTCTTTTAACCTAGAATGGAATAAGTGTAGTAAATAGACGAATGGGCGCTGAAGTGAGGACCAGAACCTTGCATGAATGTCATTTAGAGGTTAATGGAGTTGTGAATGGGTTAGATGGCCGAAACCTGAAGAAAATCTGTAGGGATTGAAGGCTTAGTTGGTCTGTTGCAGGTGGTTGAGATGCCATGTATATTAAGTGTTTATTAGTATTAATGGGGTAAATGGTTGTATTAATTTCGGAGCCCTAAATACAGAGGAGACTATGTCGAAATTTCGTTAGAGTTCATACCGGGCTGTTTCTTTCCGGGATGAATTCAGCCTGCGATACTTCCCCGATCGGGGAGTATTATATATCGTTAGAAAGGTCATCGAGAGACCTTCGTAACGGATACTTGATCGACCCGATCAGGCTTCCGGATCGAAAGCTATGAAGGGTCCAAGCGGGCTATGCTAAACCTTTAGTGGGACAAACCCGTATTTTCCATTCTTTATAAATACGAAATCGTATTAAGGGAAACCATGCTTTAAATGTATTTAATAGGACATATTGTATTCTATTATGTAAAGTGAATTTTTGGAATAAGAATACGGCTTCCGTATTTCTAAAGAAAGCCGTGATTTGATCTCTAGGACAAGATAGGGGCAAAGGTCAGGTCACTGCTGCCGAAGAGCCTGATCAAGCCTAGGGATCTACTATACTGAGGTGAGGGAACACAACTGTACGTTTACCGTATTTTTCCGTATTTTGTTCGTATTATCTTCTTGAGAATGCATGATATGAGATGATTAATTTTCATAAATACTGTAAGTTTCCTAGCATGAAAGTAGAGATCATGTTCAGTATTTTCAGAAAATCCATTTATGAAATACTATAAATTTTCAAGCATAAAAGTAGAGATTATATTACATAGACATATTAGTGCACTACACCGTACTCACATACACGCCTGCGCCAGAGGTGGCTCTATGACAGAGCCAGAGAGTATGATACTAGGTAGGGAAGGGGTGATTTCTATAATTCTGTTTTTACTAGCCAAACTATCTGTTTTCAAACCATTCTGATTTTCCAGAAATAAAACCCCCTTTCCGTACTCTTCGAGTGCTTAGTATACGTATATATATTTATAGCTCACGGTCGTTGAGTTGGTCCGACCGGAGAGCTATCGAGTGTTGAGTTGGTCCACTCATTTTCACTCTGGTTCCGCTGTATGAAAGTAGGGGTGTAGAGTCACTAACATGTATGTTGATGAGGAATTGATTCCATGGCTTGTCACCTCCACGGTTGTTGAGTTGGTCCAACCGTGAAGGCTACTGGCTTGAGTTGGTCAGCCAGGACATACGTGGAAATCACCTCTTGTAGATTTGACATTAATAAGAATGATGACAAGGATTTGATTCCATAGGATGTCACCTCCACGGTTGTTGAGTTGGTCCAACCGTGGAGGCTACTGGCTTGAGTTGGTCAGCCAGGACATATGTGGAAATCATTTCCCGACCTAACGATAAAAGATTTAATGATTATTTGAAGGTATGTCATATGACTTCACTAAATATTTCCATGAGATATATTATGATCAGCATGTTATTGTCGTGTCATGATTTAAATATCGTTAGTTCTTGTATTTCTTTTTCGATATTTCATTACTTGATATGGAAGACTTACAGGTGTGCGAACCTGACAGTTGTGTTGTACCTCACTGAGCTCCTGTAGCTCATCTTTTGTTGCTTTCTTTTGCAGGTAGTAAGTAGGGTCATGGCCTTGCATAGATTGGAGTTAGGTTTGGATTCCCCTTAGTTGGCTCTGACTGCTTGGCCTGCGACAATTACCTTATCTTATTGTGTTGTAATTGAGGAGTATGTTAACTCCCCTCTGAATTTGTGTGAGGCATCTAAACATTATGGTTTGTAATAATGCAGCATTTAGATTTATATTTGCCTTAATATTAGTTTGGTTTTGAGTATTTAATGTCTTTATACAGCCTTAGGCCGGGGTTCACTCCCTGACCTGGCTGGTGTGACACCTGGGTCCTAGAAAGGATTAGGGTGTTACATTTAGTGGTATCAGAGCCGGTTAATCCTAGGTAACCTAGTTATGGTCAGAGCCTTAGGGTGGGAGTGTTGTGTCAGTAGAATAAAGTTTAATATTTGCTTTCAGAGAGTTAGAGAATACTACTGACACGCTCTCTTTTTCAGAATGACACCTAAAAGAGTCGGAAGGCCACCTCATATGCCACGGGAGGAACCCGCACCAGCTTATGGACCACCAGAACCAGTGGAGGTTCCTGAATTTGAGGATGTCCTGAAACCCGAGGAGGTTCCAGAACTGGCGGGAGACCAGGCAGAAGGGTCTCACTCATTTCATGCACCCGACCCTCAACAAGGAATGCAACAAGGACCCGGATTTTATCCGGGAATGTTCTATGCCCCCAGGTTTCAGCCGGGAGTAGCCTATGGACCCGGATTTCAGCCGGGAGTACCGTATGGACCTGGATTTCAGCCGAGAATGCCTTATGGACCCGTATTCCAGCCGGGAATGTATTACGGGCCCGGATTCCAACCGGGAATGCCATATGGACCGGGCTTCCACCCGGGAACACAGTATGGTTCGGGATACTATCCGGGAGCACAGCCTGGACCCAATAGCCAACCGGGAGCACAAGCAGGGCCAGCTCAGAACCCTGGAATACAACAGATGTACGACCAGATGACCCAATCATTTGCGGCGTTCCCTGGATATCAGCAGCCAAAGCCGAAGAAGCACGACCACGTGAATAAGGCTCGGCAAATGGGAATCACACAATTCGAGGGTACTACAGACCCTACTGAAGCAGAAAATTGGATCACTCGACTGGAGCTTATATTTGAGGCTCTTATGTGCCCGGAGGAAGAAAAAGTAGCGACCGTCACTTTGTTGTTAGCCGAGAGGGCCTTGCAGTGGTGGCTCGCATACAAGCGACGCCGCCCAAACCAAACTGTGTTTACTTGGACCGAATTCAGGACGGCATTTGACAGAAAATTTATGCCCCAAATCTACCGTGACGCGAAGCACGAGGAGTTTCTTCGCCTGTTCCAAGGCAGTCTCTCTGTGGCCTATTATGAGGCCAAATTTACAGATCTTGGGAGATATACACCTGACTATACTGATAATAAACATCAGAAGTGTCGCAGATTTGAACGAGGATTACGTGACGAAATTCAGAACATCATCACATTGTCAGGATTCTCGGATTTCACGGAGCTGGTGGAGGCCTCGCTCAGAGTTGAATCAAGCATGGATCAACAGAAGCGACGTATAGAGAAGTTAGAAAAGAGAAGCATGCTCGATACTCTGGCTGGCGGCAGTTATAGACCCACCAAGAAGAGTAACTCCAGCAGCAGTGGTGGCTCGACCTCAGGAGGGCAAGGTTCCTCACAAGGGAAGCCCAAGTGTAAAGTCTGCCAGAGGAATCATTTTGGCGTATGCCGTTTCGCCGCAAAGGCGCCTACAGAATCGCCACATGCTTTCATTGTCATCGTGGCACCACGTAAGTCAATGCCCCTTTACCGGCCAGAGAGTGGAGTCGCCCCACAGGCCGCAGCACCGGTTGGACACTACCCCCCCCCAGCCCAGTGAGCCACTATGGTGGGCAGTAAAGGAGCACCATCTAACGGAGGATCACGAGGAGGCCGCGGAGGACGGGGAGCTCAAATTTCAATTAATGGCCCGCCTTTACTATAACGGCAAGAGGTCATGGAATACCCCCGACGTCATATCAGGTATGATGCAAATCTTTGGCGTCGATGCATGTGTGTTAATTGATCCTGGCTCCTCTCACTCATACATAGCTACTGCTTTCACTCTGCCTATACACATATATGCTACACAATTAGCTGTACCTATGTTGGTATCCTCCCCTATTGGGAGTTCCATGATTGTAAAAATAGTGTATGAGGGATGTGATCTGAGGGTTGATGGTCATCTGTTGTCAGCTGATCTGATCCCTATGAGGATTACAGACTTTGACGCTATTTTAGGTATGAATTAGTTATGTATTCATCACGCTATCGTCGAGTGTCATTCGAAGACGGTATGCTTCCAACGACCTGGATAGGAGGAGATTTATTTCTACGGAAGGCGAGCCTGCAGGCAGGAAGCCTGCATGGCGAACCTGGAGGAAGCTGAAGCCCCCAAGAAAAGCATACATGAAATACCTGTCACGTGTGAATACCCTGACGTATTCCCTGAAGAATTACCTGGGCTACCTCCTCATAGAGGTGTCGAATTTTCAATTGAATTATATCCAGGAACAACTCCAATCTCTAAAGCACCTTACAGGATGGCCCCAGTGGAACTGGAGGAGTTGAAGACTCAATTAGATGAGTTACAAGAAAAGGGGTTCATTAGACCTAGTGTCTCTCCTTGGGGTGCGCCCGTACTATTTGTGAAGAAGAAAGACGGCTCCTTAAGGATGTGCGTTGACTACCGACAGCTGAATAAGGTCACCATTAGAAACCAATATCCCTTACCACGCATTGATGACCTTTTTGATCAACTACGAGGAGCGTGCGTCTTCTCAAAGATCGACTTGAAGTCGGGATAGCATCAACTGTTGGTGAAGGAAGAGGATGTGCCAAAGACTGCGTTCCGGAGTCGATACGGACATTTCGAATTCTTAGTGATGCCTTTTGGTCTGATGAATGGACCAGCGGCGTTCATGGGTATGATGAATAGGATATTTGCACCCTATCTAGACCAATTCGTCGTAGTCTTCATCGATGATATATTGGTGTACTCTCGGAGTGTAGAGGAGCACGTGCACCATTTGAGGATAGTGCTGCAAACATTGAGGGAGCAGCAACTGTACGCCAACCTCAAGAAGTGTGACTTCTGGTTGGGAGAAGTGAAATTCTTGGGACATGTTGTCTCGGCGGCGGGTATCTACGTGGACCCTGAGAAGATCGAAGCAGTAACCAACTGGCAAGCCCCAACTAATGTCCAGGAGATCAGGAGCTTTCTGGGGTTAGCCGGGTACTACAGGTGATTCGTTGAAGGATTCTCTTCTATTGCTCAACCAATGACGAAGTTGCTGCGGAAGAACACGAAGTTCGAGTGGACGGAGGAATGTGAGCAGGGCTTCCAAGAATTGAAGAACCGGCTAGTGTCTGCTCCTATCCTCACGTTACCCACTGCGAGAATAGGATATGAGATCTATAGTGATGCATCATATCGGGGATTGGGTTGCGTCTTGATGCAGCAGGGTAGAGTTGTCGCATACGCATCTAGACAACTCAAAACCCACGAGGTGAATTATCCCGTTCATGATCTGGAATTAGCGGCTGTGGTCTTTGTCTTGAAGATATGGCGACACTATTTGTACGGTGAAGCCTGTAAAATCTTCACCGACCACAAAAGCTTAAAGTACCTGATGAGTCAACGGGAGCTGAACATGCGCCAGAGACGGTGGATCGAGCTGCTGAAGGATTACGCCTGTACCTTCGAGTACCACCCACGCAAGGCAAACGTCGTGGCCGACGCATTGAGCAGGAAAAGCATGGCACAGTTGGAGACCACCAACCTGATTCAGCTTCACGAATTGAGATCTACTGGAGCTCAGTTCGCGGTAGATGAGTTGGGGGCCCTACTAGCAAATTTTCACATACGCCCAACATTGATATCAGAAATCAAGGAAGCTCAATTACGGGACCCCAAATTGATGAAGTTAGCTAGAAGGCTCCAGAGGAGGAGTCATGGCGACTATTCTTTATCTGCAGATGGAGCCGTTATGGTGAGTGCACGGATCTATGTGCCACGCAATGAGGCGGCCCTTAAGTTACAGATCATGGAGGAAGCACATAGTTCATCCTACGCGATGCACCCAGGAAGTACAAAGATGTACCGGAACATCAAGCAAAACTACGTCTGGAGGAACATGAAGAAGGAAATTGCTGATTTTGTGGCTAAGTGTTCGGTTTGTCAGCAGATCAAGGCAGAACACAAGAAGCCACCAGGGTTGTTGGTACCCTTAGAGATTCCCGAATGGAAGTGGGAAAGAATTGCGATGGATTTCGTGACTGGTCTATCTCGTACCAGTCAGGGCAAAGATGCGATTTGGGTTGTCATCGACAGATTGACCAAGTCCGCCCATTTCATACCGATCAAGACTACATACTCGACAGATCGATTAGGACGGCTATACGTGGACCAGATCGTGAGATTGCATGGAGTGCCAGTGTCCATCGTATCTGATCGAGATCCGAAGTTTACATCACATTTTTGGAAGAGTCTACACAAGGCCCTAGGGACGAAGCTGAATTTTAGCACGGCATTTCATCCTCCGACAGATGGACAGTCAGAGAGGACGATACAAATACTTGAAGATTTACTTAGGGCATGTGTCATGGAGTTGCCTGGAAGCTGGGAAGATAACTTGGGACTATTGGAGTTCGCCTACAACAATAGTTACCAAGCTAGTATTGGGATGCCACCATACGAAGCCCTATACGGTAGAAGCTGCAGGACTCCTTTATGCTGGGATGGAGAAGGAGAAAGACAATTACTTGGCCCTGAATTAGTGCAACAGACCTCAGAGCAGGTGAAGCCATCAAGGAACGATTGAGGAAAGCCCAGGACAGACAACGGGGTTATGCTAATAATCGGCCGAGACACAGAGTTCGATGTTGGAGGCGAGTGTACTGAAGGTGTCTCCTAGAAGGGCGTGATGAGATTTCGTAAACGCTGGAAGCCGAAGTCCGCGATATATCCGGGCCTTACGAGATTCTCGACCGAGTAGGCCCTGGCCGCTTACCGACTTGCACCACGAGGAGCTATCGAGGATTCATGATGTCTTTCATGTGTCGGTCTTGCGGAAGTGTCTTTCCGATCCGAATCAAGTACTGAAGGGACCGACCGTAGAATTGGTGCCCGATCTGACATACGTAGAGGGGCCAATACGAGTTCTCGACAGGAAGGAGCAAACACTAAGAAACAAGAGTATACCACTGGTGAAAATACTATGGAGTCATCACCAAGTGGAGGAGGCCACTTGGGAACGAGAAGACCAAATGAGGGCTCAATACCCTCATCTGTTTTAGTGGAGCTATGTTTGAAAATTTCGGGATGAAATTTTATAAGGGTGGGAGAAATGTAACGCCCTGAAAATTTCTACGATTAATAAATTATTTTCTGGAGAAAAACCATGGGATTAATTAACACGTAAATTAAATTAATTATTTTAACAACTTAAATTAAGGAAAATCAGGAAATTATGAAAATAAAGTCCGAAAAGTTCAACCAATTGGGTCGAGAAGGCCGTTTTGGGCCAGGCCAGATTGGACATAGAATAATTGGGATGGATAGTCGGCCGGGTTAGAATAATTAAACCAGAGATTAATTAAATATTAATTAATCCAGATTAATTAAGTAGGAATATCGGACAAAATTAGAGTCCCAATAAAGTAGATCTGGCCGAGTCAAAAGCCGAGATTCGCGAATCTGGGTCGGGAGATAAGGACGACCCGTGACGCTACAGTCAACCCGTGTCACTGGGGACGTCTGACCCGGGATTCCCGGATCTGGGTCGGGAGAATTATTGATAGGATAATATTTTAAATAGTGATGGGACATAAAGTAAAAGATAATATATTATTAAATCCCTTTTAAAAAGATAAAGTATTATAAATTAATTAAAGATAATACTTTTAAAAGATAAAGTAGTTAAAAGATAATTTATTTTAATTAATGAAATATTATATATATATATATATATATATATATATATATATATATATATTAAAATAATAAAATTTAAAAAAAAAAAAGAGAAGAAAGAAACGAAATGAAACCTCTGTCTTTATAAAGACAGAGATGAGCGAAAGAGAGAGAGAGAAACGAATCTCTCTCTCTCCCTCTTTCTCTCTTTTTCATTTGTCGCATCCGCCCCTTCTCCACGCCGCGGAGCCGAAAGCTATCCAATCATACATGAAGCTACACTCACCCAGCAGCCTTCAAATTCCGACGGACAAATCATACAGCACCGCCCACCTGAACGGAGCCACGAGCCCTCGAAAGCACCGGCAACACCATCACCGGCCCGCATCACTTCGACCATCACCTCCTCTATTCAGATCAGGCCAGGGAACCCCAAGTTCGAGCTCCAAAACCATTGTGAGCTTCTCTTTTAACCTAGAATGGAATAAGTGTAGTAAATTGAGGAATGGGCGCTGAAGTGAGGGCCAGAACCTTGCATGAATGTCATTTAGAGGTTAATGGAGTTGTGAATGGGTTAGATGGCCGAAACCTGAAAAAAAATCTGTAGGGATTGAAGGCTTAGTTGGTCTGTTGCAGGTGGTTGAGATGCCATGTATATTAAGTGTTTATTAGTATTAATGGGGTGAATGGTTGTATTAATTTCGGAGCCCTAAATACAGAGGAGACTCTGTCGAAATTTCGTTAGAGTTCATGCCGGGTTGTCCCTTTCCAGGATGAATTCAGCCTGCGATGCTTCCCCGATCAGGGAGTATTATATATCGTTAGAAAGGTCATCGAGAGACCTTCGTAACGGATACTTGATCGACCCGATCAGGCTTCCGGATCTAAAGCTATGAAGGGTCCAAGCGGGCTATTTTCTTTATAAATACGAAATCGTATTAAGGGAAACCATACTTTAAATGTATTTAATAGGACCTATTGTATTCTATTATGTGAAGTGAATTTTGGAATGAGAATATGGCTTCCGTATTTCTAAAGAAAGCCGTGATTTGATCTCTAGGACAAGAAAGGGGCAAAGGTCAGGTCACCGCTGCCGAAGAGCTCGATCAAGCCTAGGGATCTACTATACTGAGGTGAGGGAACACAACTGTACATTTACCGTATTTTTCCGTATTTTGTTCGTATTGTCTTCTTGAGAATGCATGATATAAGATGATTAATTTTCATAAATACTGTAAGTTTCCTAGCATGAAAGTAGACATCATGTTCAGTATTTTCAGAAATCCATTTATGAAATACTATAAATTTTCAAGCATAAAAGTAGAGATTATATTACATAGACATATTAGTGCACTACACCGTACTCACATACACGCCTGCTGTGAGGTGGCTCTATGATGAGCCGTGAGAGTATGATACTAGGTAGGGAAGGGTGATTTCTATAATTACGCTTTCACTAGCCAAACTATCTGTTTTCAAACCATTCTGATTTTCCAGAAATAAAACCCCCTTTCCGTACTCTTCGAGTGCTTAGTATACGTATATATATTTATAGCTCACGGTCGTTGAGTTGGTCCGACCGGAGAGCTATCGAGTGTTGAGTTGGTCCACTCGTTTTCGCTCTGGTTCCGCTATATGAAAGTAGGGGTGTAGAGTCACTAACATGTATGTTGATGAGGAATTGATTCCATGGCTTGTCACCTCCACGGTTGTTGAGTTGGTCCAACCATGAAGGCTACTAGTTTGAGTTGGTCAGCCAGGACATACGTGGAAATCACCTCTTGTAGATTTGACATTAATAAGAATGATGACAAGGATTTGATTCCATAGGATGTCACCTCCACGGTTGTTGAGTTGGTCCAACCGTGGAGGCTACTGGCTTGAGTTGGTCAGCCAGGACATATGTGGAAATCATTTCCCGACCTAACGATAAAAGATTTAATGATTATTTGAAGGTATGTCATATGACTTCACTAAATATTTCCATGAGATATATTATGATCAGCATGTTATTGTCGTTTCATGATTTAAATATCGTTAGTTCTTGTATTTCTTTTTCGATATTTCATTACTTGATATGGAAGACTTACAGGTGTGCGAACCTGACAGTTGTGTTGTACCTCACTGAGCTCCTGTAGCTCATCTTTTGTTGCTTTCTTTTGCAGGTAGTAAGTAGGGTCATGGCCCTGCATAGATTGGAGTTAGGTTTGGATTCCCCTTAGTTGGCTCTGACTGCTTGGCCTGCGACAATTACCTTATCTTATTGTGTTGTAATTGAGGAGTATGTTAACTCCCCTCTGAACTTGTGTGAGACATCTAAACATTATGGTTTGTAATAATGCAGCATTTGGATTTATATTTGTCTTAATATTAGTTTGGTTTTGAGTATTTAATGTCTTTATACAGCCTTAGGCCGGGGTTCACTCCCTGACCTGGCTGGTGTGACACCTGGGTCCTAGAAAGGATTAGGGTGTTACAGGGACACATAGCCAGCCAATGTGTAAACAAAAGGGTGATGGTGATAAACGTCTAAGGAGAACTTGAGTCGGAGAATGAGGAAGAAGTAGATAATGATGGACTACTACCTTTTGAAGATGCCAATGATGAGTAAACGACTCTGGTTGGAGATTTATTGGTAGCAAGGCGTGTTCTCAATATGCAAGTTAAGGAGGAAGAAAGTAACCAAAGGGAGAATTTGTTTCATACTCGATGCTTTGTAAATAACAAAGTTTGCAGTGTCATTATCACTGGCAGGAGTTGCACCAACATTGCTAGCACTTATTTGGTGGAGAAATTAGCCTTGGCTACCTTGAAACATCCTTACCCTTACCGGCTTCAGTGGTTGAATGATTATGGTGAAATCAAGGTCACAAGGCAAGTGTTGGTGGCATTATCCATTGGCAAATACGAGGATGAGGTGCTTTGTGATTTGGTTCTCATGCATGAAGACCATGGCAGTATGGTCGGAGGGTTACGCATGATGGACTCACGAATAGGTATTCTTTCACTCTTAAAAAGCAACCTATTACTCTTGTACTATTAACCCCAAAACAGGTCATGGAGGACCAACTGAAATTGCAAAGATCAAATAAAAAAAAGAAAGAAAAAGAAAATAATGCCGAAATTGAAAAACAAGAGTTGAAAAAAAGGGAAAGAGAGAAAAATGTTAATCTGAGTGAAAAAGAAAAAGAGAGGATTTCAACCTTAGTGAGAGCAAGACCGGAAAAATACAGTTACATTGCAAAAAAAAGTGAGATCAAGAGTGTATTATTTTTACATCAGCCCCTTATTGTACTCATGTACAAGGAGGCTCTTTTATATATTAAGACTCTCTTCGGTGCTTTGCCGAGCGATATTGTTTCTCTTTTCCAGCAGTTTGAAGATGTCCTCCCCGAAGAGATATCCTTTGGCTTACCTACAATTCGAGGAATTGAATATCAATTTGATTTCATACCTGGTGCCTCACTTCCAAACCAACTTGTTTATAAGAGTAATCCCGAGGAGACCAAGGAACTTCATAGGCTTGAATAATCGATGAATTATTGGAGAAGGGGTATATGCGTGAAAGTATGAGTCCTTGTGCGGTTCCGGTGCTACTAGTTCCTAAGAAGGATGGAACATGGAGAACGTGTGTTAATTGCCGAGCCACTAACAACATAACGGTAACGTATTGTCATCCCATTCCTAGATTTGATGACAAGCTAGATGAATTGCATGGTTTTTGTGTGTTTACAAAAGTTTATCTTAAGAGTGGATATCATCATATTTGGATGAAGAAAGGTGATGAATGGAAAACGACTTTTAAAACTAAATATTGTTTGTATAAGTGGTTAGTGATGCCTTTCGGTTTAACTAATGCCCCAAGCACATTTATGTGCTTGATGAACCATGTTTTGCATGCATTTATTGGCCGATTTAAAGTTGTGTATTTTGATGATATCCTGATTTATAGCACAAACTTAGAAGAACATGTAATGCATTTGAAATCTGTTTTGGAAGTTCTAACTTCTAAAGAAAGAAAAGTCGTTTGCTAACCTCAAGAAGTGCACCTTTTACACAGATAAGATTTTGTTTCTTGGTTTTGTTGTGAGTAAGCGAGGAATTGAGGTAGATGAGGAAAAGGTGAAGGTAATTAGAGAGTGGCCAATGCCTACAACAATCATCCAAGTGAGGAATTTCCATGGCTTAGCTAGCTTCTATAGACGATTTGTACGTGATTTTAGTAGCTTAGCCACCCCTCTCACTGAAATCATTAAGAAAAATGTACCGTTTAAGCGGGGAATGGAACAAGAATAAGCATTTAATCTAATCAAAGAAAAGTTAACTAATGTGCCTTTGCTTGTTTTACCTAACTTCGCTAAAACTTTTGAAATTGAGTGTGATACTTCAGGAATAGGCATTTGAGCTGTTTTGATGCAAGAAGGCCGTCCAGTTGCTTATTTCAGTGAAAAGTTGAGTGGGGTAGCCCTCAATTACCCCACTTATGATAAGGAGATTTATGCCTTGGTAAGGGCTTTGGAAAATTGGTAGCACTATCTATGGCCAATTGTGATTCACACCGATCATGAATCCTTGAAGCATTTGAAAGGATAGCAAAAGTTGAACAAATGCTATGCCAAGTGGGTCGAATTTATTTAAACATTTATGTATGTTATCAGATATAAGCAAGGTAAGGAAAATGTGGTGGCTAATACATTGTCCCGAAGGTATGCATTGCTTTCCATTTTAGATACGAAATTGCTTGGTTTTGAATATATTGAGGATTTGTACACACAAGATTCTGATTTTGGTGATGTGTTCAATGCATGTGAAAACGTGGTTTCTGTTAAGTTTTATAGGCATGATGGGTTTTTGTTTCGGGAAAATCAACTTTGTGTTCCTATGTGTTCTTTGCGAGAATTTCTTATAAGAGAAGCTCATGGTGGTGGTTTGATGGGTCATTTTTAGGTAGCTAAGACTTTAGGGACAATGAATGATCATTTTTATTGGCCTCATATGAAACGTGACGTGGAACGAATCTGTGCTAAGTGTATCATGCGTAAACATGCCAAGTCTAAGTTGGAACCCCATGGGTCGTACACCCCTTTGCCAATACCTCATGAACCTTGGACTGATATTTTTATGGATTTTGTTTTAGGTTTACCTCGAACAAAGAGGGGGCATGATTCTATTTTTGTGGTGGTAGATAGATTTTCTAAGATAGCACACTTCATTTCATGTCATAAAACCGATGATGCATCACATATAGCTGATTTGTTCTTTAAAGAAATTGTTAGATTGCATGACATGCCTAGGATAATTGTTTCTGATAGGGATTCAAAGTTTTTGAGTTACTTTTGGAAGACTTTGTGGGGCAAGCTAGGAACCAAGTTGATACTTTCTACTACTTATCGTCCATAAACTGATGGTCAAACTGAAGTAGTGAATAGAACTTTGTCTTCTTTGTTGTGTGCTATCATTAAACATAACTTGAAAACATGGAAAGATTGTTTGTCGCATGTTGAATTTGCCTACAATAGATGTAAACATTCTGCAACTAAGTTTTCACCATTTGAACTTGTTTATGGCTTATTGTCGCCTTTGGATTTAACTCCTTTACCTTTGAATGATCGTGTGAACATAGATGGCAAAAAGAAGTCTGACTTTGTAAAGATGATTCATGAAATGGCACGACTCAACATTGAAAAGAGGAATGAACAATATGTCCATCAAGCCAACAAGGGATGCAAAAAGATAGTGTTTGCACCAGGAGATTGGGTTTTGTTGCACTTAAGGAAAGAACTTTTTCCTGAGAAACGGCATTCCAAGCTCCTGCCTAGGGATGACGGACCATTTCAAGTTGTGGAACGCATCAATGACAATGCTTACAAGCTTGACTTACCAAGTGAGTATGGAATTAGTGCAAGCTTTAATGTTGTTGATTTGTCTCCTTTTGGTATAGGTTATGATTTGAGGACAAATCCTTCTCAAGAAGGGGAGAATGATGCAAATCAAGGAGCAAGAAATGCTGATCAAACAAGTAGGTGTGAAGCTGAAGATGCACAAGAGCCCTTGTCACTTCCTAGTGGCCCAATGACAAGACTTAGAGCCAAACCACTACAAGAAAACAGGAAATTAGCTAGGGAAAATTCCCTTGCTAAATTATGACTTTCCGTCGCTAAATTAATTTAGCGAGGACATTGCAAGGGACAATCTTCCGTCGCTATATTGTTCCAAGCAAATATTTTGCAAGGGAATTGTTCCTCGCTGAATTTTAGCGAGGGATATTGTCCCTAGCTATTTCGCAAGGGAATGTAATTCCCTTGCTATTCCTTGCTAAACTCTCTCACAACACCGCCCTTAATCACCTTATTTGCAATGAGTTAGCGAGGGATTATATGTAGCTATTTAGCGAGGGAGCATATTCCCTTGCTATTCCCTAGCTATAATCCCTCGCCAAACTTTTAAGTGGCGAGAACTTTGCTAGGGATTTTTTGTAGCTATTTAGCGAGGGAAATTATTCCCTTGCTATCCCTTAGCTATATTCCCTCGCAGGACTTTACCTTTGGCGAGGACTTAGCTAGGGATTTGCCGTAGCTATTTAGCGAGGGAAAGTGTTCCCTCGCTATTCTGCAGGTATATTCCCTTGCCTAATTTTTTCTTTAGCGAGGACTTAGCTAGGGATTTTTGTAGCTATTTATCTGATTTTTTTTACATTCATTCCCTCGCTATTCTGTAGCTATTCTTTTGGTAATAGTTATTTGCCACCAATATATATTTTTATTTTTGGTCCCCAATAATAACTGTAAATTCATTAGCATATGTAATAAATTTAAAAATAAATATTCAAGAAAGGCATATTAAAGAAAATACAATCAATGTAACAAGCAATCCCTCAATGAACAAATTCACCTGGAAGTTCAATACTATTATGTTAACTATGAAAATGGGTCTGCCTCGAGATCAACCCCAATTCCAAGTCAACCGTTCAATTTGTTTGATTTGTAGGGTTTGAACAACGAGAAAGTGAAAGAGGAATCAATCACACAAGAGATTGAGGCGAGGATTTAACGTGGAAAACCCTTTAATAGGGAAAAAACCACAGAGAAAAGAGAGAAATTCTCAGTGATCTGGACCTTGAAGGCCATTTTACAAAGTGAAAATTTAGAAGAGTGGATCAGTTCCCAGTGAAGCAGAGCTTCGCTATCTCTAATTTCCTCCCCAAAATGAGCGGGGGTCATGGCCTTTTATAGGCTTCGGTAGGTTGGAGAGAAGAAGCTTGTATTTTCAACACGTGCTTTATAGAATTATACCACGTGTTAAATTATCGAGTAAGTTTTCGGTTATATTCCGCCTAAGTGTTCAGTTGTAAGCTTTCTAGAAGACTTCTGAAATTGTGCTGATGAACTGAGTGTGCATTTGGAATGAGAGCGGTGAGGAGAATTTCCGGTGTGATGAATTGGGAGTTATTTTCCGATCTGTTCTGTGTTGAAGTTCAACAGTTTGATTCGACCCATGTTTCTCTTGACTGATCCGATATGATGAGAGACGGTTATTATGGTACGGGCCGATCCGGTATGGTTGAGCCCATTCCTGTTGAGGGGTCTTGTGATATTGACACGTGGATGTTCCTGATATTCTCCACGTGTCTTACCATTTTTCTCCGTATCACAAGTCCCCCCCTAAGTATGCTTGTGACAAGCTAAGCATACGAATATCTCAACAAGTGACCTCTCATTCGATATATTTCCTTGAGTCGTCTCTTCGTTTGGTTTCTGAATAACGATCCTTCCGATGAGATAATCTCCATGCAATCTTGAAGGGTAAGTTTCTGAAGGGTAATCACGTCTTTTCCCTCGGATCATTTATTGTCCGTCACTTAGTCTTTGGTCTCCGCTTTCGAGGATGGATAAAGGGATGTATCAGCGATATGGGACCTTTAAAAGCAATGATGGAATAATTGATCTTTGCTCCACGTGTTAAGGATCATCACCGTCAAAAGCGATTTCACGCTTTTGTAGAATATCATAGTTGAAGGGTTTTTCAAACTTCGCTGCGGTGGTGCTTCTCCCTCTATTTTGTACTGTGACTCTCATACAAGATCTTCTTCTTTTCTAAAAGTTCTGATCATCAAGTGAGAGTGTTATCACAGGTATGGGATCTCGAACTGCTCCTGGGGTTTCTTCTTCTGATGTTCTTTCGTCATCTGAGAACAAGATTGAGTCGAAAAGAACTAGGGCTTATTCCGATTCTTACACCAATGTTCTTCCAGCGGATGTGATTGAAAAGCTCGTGGGTCATTATAGACTATCTATTCCTCCTTATAGTTATAGAATTCCCGCTTCGACTGAAAGAGCTTGTTCACCATCTCAAGAGGGAGATTTAGTGGTTTATTACGACGCTTTGATCGCTGGGCTCAAGCTTCCTTTTCCTCAAAACTTTATTGACATCTTTCGCTTTTATAATGTATGTCGTTCTCAATTGTCCCCAAATTCTTGGAGGATCTTGTGCAGTTTTGTGATAATATTATCTCAGAATAATTTTGTGCCTTCTGTTCATCTTTTCAACCTTCTTTTTAGTCTGAACAAAGATATGAACACAGACTGGTTCTATTTCTGTGCCAGATAGGGTAGGCAATTTTTGGGCTCTATTCCTGATTCCATTAAGGAGTGGAAGAGCAAGTTCTTCTTTATCTCCTGCAGTGAGGATTGGGGCTTTCCCATCAAGTGGGTGTTCTACGGACCCATCTAGCTAATAAGGAAAAACCTGATTCCAAAGAGATGGAGATAGTGAAAAGATTACGGAAGCTTCATCTAGGCTCCCTTAATGAACTTTTAACCGATCGGTTCCTTTAAGAAAATGGGTTATACCTTGCCATGGGTAGGGGCACCTTTTAGGATTTTCCATGTTATTCACAGATCTACTGGATTTTTATTTCAGGAATTAACATTTCCTTTGCATCGGTTGTTAGGTAATGAAATCCCTTTCGATAAAGGTGTTGATATTGCCGATAGAATGGGAGCTATTTCCCGGGCCAAGAAGCAGAAAGAGAAAGTTCCAAGACCAAGGGTCAAGTAGTTAGTAGGGCCCCTTCAGAAAAGAGAACTTCCGGTGAACGTGGTGAGGAAGCTGTGGTCAAAACAAATCTTCCGAAGTCTACCGGTGGAACCAACATCGGAACTGCCAAGGAAAAAAATCTTTTGAAGGGTGTATCATCGAGGAAAAGAGGACAACCTTTGGGCGATGAACCAATTGTGCCTGACGAGAGGGGTCACAATATTCCTTATGCTGATCAGAGAGTCGAGTATTCAACTGTTGAAGCGCCTATTGCGGCTTATCTCCCTCCCCCAGTCATCGAAGCAGCTCCAACTAAAAGAAGGAAGTTGGTTTTGATTGATGATGATGATGTTGGGAATACTCCTACTTGTTCAACGGCTTCCGATCGTTCCCAGTCGATCTCCAAAGCTTTCCAGACCACTTCTTTGGATGTGGGATCTTTCCCTCGCCCTCTAACTGTCGCAGCCAATCGAACCTTTGTTCCAGGCCAGTTGGGAGAAGGGTTGTCTTTAGTGAGAAAGGAAACAAGTAACGCTCCTCCTGTTCTAGGTATGTTTGTACGCTTTCTTCATATTTTTATTAATATTTTTCGTGAAAATTCTTGAACAATGTCTTCGCGATAGAAGGCACTATTGGTCGGACATCCGATGATGAGGTTTCCAGGACTGATTCTAGAACCTCCGGAGCCAAGAGTTGCAGACGGATCAACCGTCGGGATACTATTCTACCTATTGATTATCACTTGATCGACGAATCCGTACGCAGTTGGGGAGGTGAGAGAGTTGATGTTCATGTAGGTCAATTTAGTGGTCTTCAATCCGTGGGACATCTTCGCTACAGCTTGGCTTCTGTAAGTAATTATGGGATATTTTTTGTTCATTCTCTTCTCTATGTTTTTCGAAATTCATACCCATGTATTCTTTGTAGTCTCTCAAATGGGTCGACCAAGTCAATAAATGTTTGAGGAGGGAGAATTCTGATTTTTCTGCCCGCTTAGAGAAGGTACAAGCTAAAAATGCTCGATTAGTGAAAGAATTACTTCGTAAGGACGAAGTAATTATCAAAATGGCCGATGAAGCAGATCGATCTTTAGAGAAATATAGAGAACTCGAAGAGTCTTTCAGAACGCTTGAATGTGAACGCAATACTCTTCGAGAATCCGTTCGCTCGTTGGAAGAGAGCACTTCTGCTTTATAATGGAATTTCGATAAGATTAAGAAAGAGAAGGAAATACTTTCTTCGGACTTATCGAATATTCAGGGGAAAATGCCATATTCAAGCAGTCTAATGCTTCACTGAAGGAGCAGAATGCCATCCTAACTGAGAGAGCAAGGGATGCTGAAGATTAAGCTCGAGCTACGAAAATTGAGAAGAGCGTCCTTACTGTGAAAATAACAACCCTTCAAACTGCTCTTTTTGAAGCTGAAGGTAAAGAGGCTGACATTAAGGCCGAAAAAGACAAGGTCTTGGCTGAATTATCATCTTGCATGGATGAACTGGGTCGAAGCAAAGGGAAAATTAGTGAGCTGGAGACCCAAGTTGAGACTTTGAAAGGGTCAACAAAGGATGCAAGGGAGATTTTTGAGGATGAGTTGCAAAAGCTTGGGGAAGATATTCATAAAATGTTCAGCGACCTCCAATCCGCCGATCCCTCCATTGTTTTCAAAGACTTGAGTTATGCCTATACGGTGGAAGAATATTTTACAAAATGTCGAGGGCAACCATCCTCCCCGCTTTCTGAGAATGAGGAAACTAATCTTAAAGGTATGTAATCATGTGTTCTTATTCGATTTGCTCATCTTCTCAAGAGTTCCTTGGATTTCTTGTTTTATATTCTTCCCAATCAGATGATCCCGCTCCTGATGGAGGTGAACCAATTGTAGATGAAGCCGCTGTTAACAGGGTCGTTGAGGAACTAGCTTTGATAGTTACCTCCGATGATTTTTCTAACTCATGAGTGGACGAGATGTGGAGAGCGAGGTTGTCGACAGACCAGATTTTTTGGTCAACAAGAAGATCCCTTCCATTGTCAATAAGAATATTGACTCATCAGAACCAATTGATAAGGAGGATCCTATAGCGGTGAAAGAATTCATTGGGTCATTACCGGCCGCTAAAGGCCTTGAAATCGTTTCTGTCGAACAGTTAGGGGGAGATAATGCTACTATCGGTGTCACTGTCGGTTAGAATTTTTCCTTCACTCTTATTTATTCTCCTTGGCTGGTTCTTTGAATTATTTTTCATTTTTCCTCCCTTCACCTTTAACAGAGCAAACCACTATTATCCCTGTACCTGATTCGATTTCCGTTGATATGGTTGAAAAGAAGACTGTTGATTCCGATAAAACGTCTTCGGAGCTCGGGTCGAGGGCAGGTGAATATGATTTTCTGTCTCAATTCTCTTCCTCCACTTTATTAGAAAGATGGCTTACTTGAATTGTGGGTATTGCTGAACTAGTTTCCGCTGATTTTAGAGATATACGATTCCATTCCCGCCTTCGGATCTTAAGAGCCAAACGTCCTTGTATAGGTATAATATTCTTTTTTTTCCTCTCTCTTTTTTTATATCTCTTCGCAATACATCTTCATCGACTTTTATAACTCTCTAGGTGGAGCTAAGGCTGAAGCTGTTCGTGAAGAAATTAAAATTCTGGAAACAGAACTGATGAAATAGGTAAAGAAACTGCCTAGGAGTGCTGAAGCTGGGTCTATGCCTATTTTGGGTCCTCATAGTGAACCTTATGCTTCGTATATCAAAGAACTTTGGGATAAGTTGGATCCAGACGAGAAAATCTGCAGAGGACCAGTGATCGTCAATCCCCCCATAAAATTGGGATGTTATTCCTTGAATTATTTTTGTAACACAACTTGATCCGATATATCGCTTGATGTGGTCGTTTTATCCTTTTTTGCATTCAAACTTGTTGGTTTCTGATCCGCTGACTAAATGGGTCAAGTCCCATTCTTTTTTACCTCCTTTTTTTAAGGATTATACCTTTTCCATAATGTTCCACTGTTCGGATCTTGTGCGATTTGATTCAATCAATCTTCTTTGGGTATTCTCTAAATTTATCACTGCTTTGACTTATAGTTCCAAGCGGTCTTTTATATGTCCTTTTATATAGGTAATAAGATCCTCTCGATGGGTCTCGGGACCATATTATCCTTTTGAAGTCACTTCAAGAGGTCGACACGTCTTTTTATAAGAGCGACCTCTAAGGATTTGAATAGGCTTCATAAATCTTGTTTTCAATCGAGGAACCATCATTAATTTAGACGCTTCATTTCGCTTGAATGTTAACTGCTCCCCCTTGGCTTTCTCTTCGGAGATGGTATAAATGGGGAAACATGGGAGCGTTGGTCCTTCACCAATATCTAGTTTGAACGATATGGTAAATAACTACTCTCCTTCTTTTTACAAATTCTTCCTTCCAAGTAATCATACACAGAGTTTGTGGATTCCTCGTTCCTTCCACGAACGCATGACGTCTATCACGTTATAGAGAGGTGGGAGAGGCCAAGCGGCCATTTCTGGTGGGTGACGTTATCAGGTTATAGAGAGGTGGGAGAGGCCAAGTTTACTGAGGGGTGGAGAGATTTTGTATCTGTCCATCATTTGGAGGAAGGTGACCTCCTCATGTTTGTTCTTCGCAGAGACAGTTGTTTTGAAGTTCATATTCTTGGGTGGAACGGGTGTCAAAAGGCATAGACTCTCCACGTTGTTCCTTCTCTGCATCCAGATTCTGATGAACTGATTTCTGCTAGTGAAGAATCATCCGGTTCTCTTTAATTTGAATGTTTGTTTTGTACTTTCTTCTCCTGTTTTGTCAATGAAACTGGTGTCTCTCTTCTTCTTTTTTTTGACTTCTTCTTTGATTCTCCTTGGTTTATTGCTCTTTATCTGTTGAGTTTTTTTTCTTCTGTTCTTTGTTTGTATATGTTTGATGTAAGACGATCTCCTCTTTTCTTTTATGCATCAGTGTGAACTTTTCCGAAAGGTATATGTATATGCTTTGTTTGGATGAGACCATATCACTTGTTGTTGCATTTTTCGGGAGTTGAGAATCGGCATGTGTATTCTTTGATGGGAAGTAGATCACAACCTTTAACGCGCCGGATGAATGCGATTATTTGCTTTAGAGAACTAGTGTATTTTCCCCGGTGTGTAGTGATCGCTGTAATTCTTTCAACATATTTGGCTGATATGACATCTGTCGATATATAAGACCGGTTATGGTTCTTTTTATGGGGTCGGTATGATCTGTTGTTGTAATGTGCCGGTATGGCTTTTTTGTAACGGAGGATCGGTATGGTCATCTTCGGTTTTGGGGAGCGGTATGGTCTGTTGATGCTTTTGGGACCTGTATGGTCCATCGATGCTTTTTGGAACCGGTATGGTTCATCGATGCTTTTTTGGAACCGGTATGGTTCATCGATGCTTTTTTGGCTCTTTATGAGATCGAAGCTCGATACATCGGATCGGTATGATCCTATTAATAGTAGATGATCGATCTGGCTTTCTATGAGATCGAAGTTGTTATTCCTTTTTATATGCAAATCTCCGTTGTGTTAAGCATTTCTAGCGATCTTCATATTCATTGTTCTCTTTCCTATAAAAGAAAAAAGCAACAAGAAAAAACAATAATTTGCAAAGAAGTAATCAATTTTATTGATAGTACTTCCGTAGATGTTTAGCATGGTATAGGCGTTTAAGGCTTCGCCCATCCATTTATGTAAGCCAATATGTCCCCGGTCTTACAATCTCTTTAATGATATACGGTCCTTCCCAATTGGTGTTCAGCTTCCCGGTTCGACTCTTATTTCCTTGGAACTTGTTCTCCCTGAGAACCAAGTCACCAACTTGGAAAGTTACCTGCTTCACTTTAGCATTATAGAACTTCTTGACCTTTCTCCGATATGGTTCAGCCCGGATACTAACACAATCCCTCCTTTCTTCCAAGAGATCAAGTTCAGCCCTAAGCCGCTCCTCATTAATTGCTTGGTCGAAAGACTGCATGCGCGGGGTAGGGACTGACACTTGCGCGGGAAAGACTGCTTCGACACCAAAGGCCAGTGCAAAAGGTGTTTCTCCTGTAGGAGTTCGAACAGTGGTTCGATACGTCCATAAGGCTCCTAGTACTTCATCCACCCAACTGGACCCGTTCCGGAGAACTCGGGTCTTCAGACCATGCAACAAGGTCCTGTTCGTTACTTCAACTTGGCCGTTTGATTGAGGATGTGTGACGAAAGTGAGCCTGGACTCTATTCCGAGATCGGTGCAGAATTTCTTAAATGCTGGGTTATCAAATTGAAGACCATTGTCAGTGATAAACGTCACTGGTATACCAAATCTACAAATCACTGATTTCCACAGGAAACTTTGGCAAGCTTTTTCTGTGATGGAGGCTAGCGGTTCAGCTTCTACCCATTTGGTGAAATAATCAATCCCCACAATCAGAAATTTTAATTGCCGAACAGCTGTTGGGAAAGGACCAAGTATATCCACTCCCCACAAAGCAAAAGGCCTCGTGGTCACGATGGCCGTCAACAGGGCTACTGGTCGCCGCTGGATGTTTGAGTGGCGTTGACAAGCATCACATTTCTTGACAAAATCTATGGAATCTTTGACAAGGGTTGGCCAATAGTATCCCTGCCGTAGAACCTTGTGACTAAGAGCTCTTCCCCCCAAATGATCTCCAGCAATCCCCTTATGGATTTCTTGAAGGACATAAGTTGATTCTGACGGACGGAGACATTTCAAGAGTGGAAGAGTGTATGATCTCTTATAAAGCTGTCCCTCCACTATGCTGTATCGAGATGATCTGGTAACGACTCTTCGCGCTTCTTTTGGATCTTGGGGGAGGGTCCCATCCTTAAGGTATTTCAGAATTGGGTTGATCCAACATGGTGTGTCATCTATGTCCATCAACTCCTCAACCGGTCTGCATTCAATTGTTTTTGCCATCAGATCTTGAATATTGATTGGTTGTTTGATGTTTGCATCCGATGAAGCAAGCTTTGAGAGAAGATCGACATCTTGGTTTTCCGCCCTGGGAATCTTTGAAATATAATACCTCTGGAAGCTGGAGGTCAGTTTCTGCACCAAAGCTTTATACTTCATCACGATCTCGTCTCTAGCCTCAAATTCTCTGGTTTGATGCCCGACTACCAATTGAGAATCTGTATTAGCTTGCAGGTTTTGAACTCCAAGCCCACGGGCTAATTGTAACCCTGTAATCATGGCCTCATATTCCGCTTCATTGTTTGTTGCTTTAAAGTTAAACTTTAAAGCGGTGGATGTCCTCCATCCTGAAGGTGATTTTAAGACTAAGCCTGCCCCTGCCCCATCACTGGTCGATGATCCGTCTGTATGTAGAACCCACTGATCGGAAGATATTTCTTTTTCCTCATATAACTCTTGATTTACTTCTCCCTCATTACTCGTTATGGTGAGCTCAGCAATAAAGTCAGCTAGTACTTGAGCTTTTATGGTTGTCCTAGGCTCATAACTTATATCATACTCTTCCAACTCTATCACCCATCGGGCCAATCGACCAGATGTGTCGGGCCGATGAAGGACCTGCCTCAATGGTTGATCGGTCAACACTCAGATCTTATGAGACTGAAAGTATGGGCGGAGTCGTCGAGCGAAGATTATCAAAGCATAGGCCAACTTCTCCAGAGGGAGATATCTAGATTCGGTATCTGTGAGGACTTTGCTGGTGTAGTATACAGGCTTCTGCACATTCTCCTCTATTTTCACCAGAATCGCATCAATTAATCGTGATCAGTAGTAGCGAGATAGATATAAAGATCTTCTCATTGACGGGGTTTTTCTAACAACGCCGGTGACTGTAGATATTCCTTCAATTGTACAAAGGACTTTTCACACTCTTCAGTCCATTCAACCTTGGGTGCCTTTCTTAGGGCTTGGAAGAAAGGAATGTTCTTTTCACCGGATTTGGAAATGAATCTTCCTAAAGCAGCTAGCTGGCTATTAAGCCTCTGTATTTCTTTGATGGTTTTTGGAGACCTCATTTCTAGCATCGCCTTGATCTTCTCGGGGTTTGCTTCTATGCACTGCTGAGTAAGCATGAATCCAAGAAACTTCCCAGATTGGACACTAAATGCACATTTGTTGGGATTGAGGCTCATGCCATGTTTTCGAAGAGCATTGAAAGTTTCTTGGAGATCAAGTGTATATTGCTCAGCATTATCACTCTTCACCAATATATCATCCACATACGCTTCCACATTTCTTCCGATCTGTTGTTTAAAAACTTTGTTCACTAGTCTTTGGAATGTGGCGCCTGCGTTTTTTAAGCCAAAAGGCATAACTTTATAGCAATGAGTCCCTCGCCCAGTGATGAAAGAAGTTTTCTCTTCATCGGATTCGACCATGGGAATTTGATTATACCCAGAGAAGGCGTCTAAGAAGCTGAGCATTTGATATCCCGATGTGGAATCTACCAAATTATCAATATGAGGCAAGGGGTAGCAATCCTTGGGGCAAGCTTTATTAAGATCAGTGAAGTCTGCACACATACGCCACTTTCCAGGGGATTTCTTTACAAGTACCACGTTCGACAACCAATCAGGATAATTCACCTCTCTAATAAAATTGGCTTTCATCAGTTTGTCAACTTCTTCTTCAGCTGCCTGCAGACGATCAGGAGCGAAGTTCCTTCGCTTATGCATGACCAGTTTGTGTTCCGGGTTGACATTGAGATGGTGCTCAATAACCTCCCGTGGTACTCCGGGCATTTCCTCAGCCGTCCAGGCGAATACGTCGGAATTGTTTTTAAGTAGATCCAGGATCTCAGTACTCCGATATGCCTTCAATTCCGTGTAATAATACGGTTAAAAAAAAAGAATAAAATAAAATAATAAATAAATAACTTAATATAAATATATAAAATTTCGGGGACTCTTTTATAACTATACGTTAGATCAGAGATTAGATTGAGATTTTGCAAAATATCTTCTCTTGGATGATAAGTTTTGGATATATTTATTTAAAAATAAATGATCTTTATTAACCTAAAGTTATCTTTGATCCATAATCCTGTTTAAACTTAAATTTGAATTTGAGTCGGATGATTACTATTCACCTATAAATAACTCCTCCCTCATACACATATGGGGGAAGAGACGAGAAGTACACAGTCATCTAGGTTCCTAATACAAAGAGATCCTATTACGGAGGGGTCTGAGTTACAATTAGATTGAGCTTGAAGTTTGGAAGTAAGTATTCCACCTAAATTAAGCACATTTTCTTATTAGTTTATGAAAATTATTTTCATTATAATTTATTTATTTATTAATTGTATTTGATATTTCAAAGAAACCGTAATTGATCTATTTTCTGTATGAAACTGAACCATGCATGTATGTTTGGAATTTAGAACTATTGACATCAGTCTGATTGACACACTTTCCGACATTTATCCTGATTTTCGAGTACGTCTCCAAACTGTCTGTGTTCTGACCTTCGTCAATGGGGGTTAAACATTGACCGTGTCGACACGTATCTGTTATGAACTAGTTCAAACCCGTCTTTGTCGGTCACAATAGCGACCTCTGTTTCGCTTTCCCCGTCTTTGCTATAATAATACCTTGCTTTCTCAACCCGTACCACCGGGGTTATTAGTGGTCATAGAAAGTTTGGGAGACTAGTGTGTTTTGCTACAAAACAAACTTACTGATAATTTATTTTTATGATACTTTTGGAGATTGTAATTCTGATGAATTTATTGAACTATTTCTAAATTGTTTGTATGATAACTTTAGACACTATAACTTTTGCAAATTATTGAGTTATTTATGAATCCTTTTTTTTCCTTTTGCTGTTTTTGTTCCACTTTTACTTTTCATTTTAAAACACTGCATGGTTCACTGTTTTTAGTGGGTACTTACTGAGCTCCCAAGCTCATTAATCTCTGGACCTTTTTTTTCAGATCACGAGGAGTAGCTAGTCGGTGGGTAGATGAGATGTCCAGAGCCTGAACTTATCCTTAGGGTCTTAGGGATTTTCTCTAGTGTATATAATAAATTAAATTGTACTGATTTATTTTCATAGACTTCGCCAATTTGTTAGATTATATTAGATGTTGAATCGAACATATGAGTATTACCAATAAATTCATATTATTCAGTTATTTGTAGTAATTGTAAACAGGTTATGAGGCCTTGCATACGCAGTGGGGCCCATCCCCACATGTGTGCGGCCGATCTGCCGACGTCCCAATTCGGTTCGGGGCGTGACATTCCGCTCCCAATTGTACAGTTCGCTCAGGCTGTTCTTCTTTTAAGGGGAAGGCCATCAAGTCTTCAACAGTTGTTGGTCTTCTCTTCTCCGTCTCTTCATCTTCCCCTATAGTTTCTTCGACCACCAAAGCTTTTCCCGCTGTGATGCTCCCTTTTCCCAGATCTTTGAGCATAGTTGTGTAACACTTCCGGGAAGCCAGCTGATTGCCCTTCACCCCCCCCCCCCCAGCCGCCGCAGCCGTTCGATGTCGGGAATTTTATCATCATATGGTATGTTGATGGGACTGCTCCCATCAAATTGATAGACGGCCTCCCTATTATTAAATTATAGCTCGACGGACAACGAACAACAAGAAAATTAATGTTTACAGTTGTTGTCCGAGGAGGAGTACCAAGGCATAGAGGAAGAGAAATCATACCATCTGGCTGGAGGGGGCTACCATTGAATCCGATGAGAGGGGACTTCATCGGCTTTAGATTCTCGACCGGTATCTTCATTCGGTCAAAGGCGCAGGAGAAAATAATATCTACTGAACTCCCAGTATCCACCAGTACTCGCCCTATTGTGAAGATCCCAATCTTCGCAGTGGTCACCAAAGCGTCATCGTGTAGATGACGGACGCCTTCCAAATCTTCATCAGAGAAACAGATCTCTATAGATGAGCGAGGCCTCTTTAATGGTAAGACATTCTGTACTGCCCCCACCATCATGATATAATTCTTCCTGAAAGTGGAGCTCTCCCCTCCATATCCTGGCCCTCCTGCGATCACGATGACATGAGTGTCACTCACTGGGAGTGGTGGTGCAGAAGAAGAATCTTCAAGTTTCTATTCTTTCTGCAAGAATTGATCAAGTTTCCCTTCTCGTATAAGATCTCCTATTCCGTCCTTTAAATGAACGCACTCATCGGTTGAATGGCCCTTATCCTGATGGTACTTGCAAAATTTCTTGCTCTTCTTCCTTTTAGGGTTATTCTTCATCTGCTGTGGAGGTTTCAGTATTTTCTGGTCCTGAACTTGTCGCAAGATATCTTCCCCAGAGGTATTCAGTACTGAATAATTGTGATATCTCGCCAATCTCTCTAGGTCATACCGTTGCCGATGAGGTGGCCTCCTATCATCAGGTTGCATCGGTTCGCCCTGATCCCTTGCGCCTTCTCTTCGAGGCCTATCTTCCTTCGAAGGTCCCTGCTTAGGATCCTTACATTCCCTTCTCTATGGTTCCCTGCTCCGGAACTCCTCCATTTTGAGATGATATTCTTCTTCCCATCTGGCCTTCATCTCTTCTGCGGCTATATATTTCTCTGCAATTGTGAAGAATTCAGATATATCCCGAGGGACATCTCAAGTAAGGGAGTCCTTGAATAGTCCTTCATTTAGCCCTATGATCGCAGTCCCTACCACCATGATGGAACTGAGATCAGTCATCCCAGTGATATCTTGGTTAAAGCGACGGATGTAGTCACGCAGACTTTTCGTCGGTTTCTGCTTGTAACCAAGGAGGATGATAGGATTCTTCTTCAACCGCTTATTACTAGTGAAGCGTTGAAGAAAAAGGTCGGAGAGCTGCTGGAAACTATATACGGTTCCAGGGGGTATGCTTCGGAACCAATCATGAGCAATGTCTGTTAATGTTCGCGGGAAGGCACGGCATACATTACGACTTCCGGCATCGTTTCATCGCCATTTCATCAGAATATCGCTCAAGGTGCTCTAGCAGGTCCAATGAACCGTCAAATTTTGAATATTTGGCGGTTTGAATTGGTCTGGGAATGGAACTTCCCAGATCTCTCTGATGAATGGTGAAGTGGGTTGTGGTACAAGTTGAAGGACCCTTTCTTTCTCAGTGAGGTATCGCCGTGGTGAATGATGGTGGCGATGCGGTGAATACCGGTAAGGGGAATGATATCTTGGTGAATATCGTCGTGGTGATCGTTCTGGTAATAGCGGATGCCGATCTGAAATCGATCGATGCCTGGTTGAGTGATTTGCCGGTGAATAAGCTCTTCTCCTTGCAGTGTGTAGGGCTGGGGAGACAGAGAATCTCCTTTCTTTCCTATCTTTTCCCCGGTCTCGTACACCATGGATCCGATGTGAATGATGCGGATCCGAACTTCCGGTTGAGGACCTAGGACTCCTACTTCTCCTTGGAGAGTAGATCGCCTGATGCTGAGGAGGGTGATTTGTCGATCCATCCCACTCTACCCTCAAGGGTCGTGCATCATGTGGTACAGTGGTTTGCGAAACGTGCTGCTGCACATCACGCAAGGCACGTTTCAACTCTTCAATCTCTCGTGCCATGGCCTTGATCTGGGCATTATCTTCAGTAACTCCTTTCTCCTTCTGGGGTACCTCCTTCCCTTCGGGAGCTGCTGGAACATCCTCCGGTGCCTGAACGTCTCCTAAAGGAGAGGCTAATGGAGCCTCACCTTTCCCCTCTTGGTGTTGGAATCTTTTCGATTTTCTCACTACTGTCGCCATGGACTTCTCGCTCGTGTTCCCATAGACGGCGCCAAACTGTTAACTATGAAAATGGGTCAGCCTCGAGATCAACCCCAATTCCAAGTCAACCGTTAAATTTGTTTGATTTCTAGGGATTTGAACAACGAGAAAGTGAAAGAGGAATCAATCACACAAGAGATTGAGGCAAGGATTTAACGTGGAAAACCCTTTAATAGGGAAAAAACAACGGAGAAAAGAGAGAAATTCTCATTGATCTGGACCTTGAAGGCCATTTTACAAAGTGGAAATTGAGAAGAGTGGATCAGTTCCCAGTGAAGCAGAGCTTCGCTGTCTCTAATGTCCTCCCCAAAATGAGCGTGGGTCATGGCCTTTTATAGGCTTCGGTAGCTTGGAGAAGAAGCTTGTATTTTAAACACGTGCTTTATAGAATTATGCGACGTGTTAAATTATCGTGTATGTTTTCGGTTATATTCTGCCTAAGTGTTCAGTTGTAAGCTTTCTAGAAGACTTCTGAAATTGTGCCGATAAACTGAATGTGCATTTGGAATGAGAGCTGTGAGGAGAATTTCCGGTATGATGAATTGGGAGTTATTTTCCGATCCGTTCTGTATTGAAGTTCACCCGGTTTGATTCGACCCATGTTTCTCTTGACTAATCCTATATGATGAGAGACGGTTATTATGGTACGGGCCGATCCGGTATGGTTGAGCCCATTCTTGTTGAGGGGTCTTGTGATATTGACACGTGGATGTTCCTAATATTCTCCAAGTGTCTTACCATTTTTCTCCTTATCATATTATATATAATAACTGATCTGTTCTACAGTTTGAATTGATATGTTCAACAGTTTGACATTGAAATTTTTTTTGACTATCTAAGAGCCACACATAAACATATATATAGATGATGTTAAACAAACCATCTGAAAATTATGCTTACAAGTGTGACAACAATGATTCTCCAAACTTCCTTCAAACATAATGCTTCTAATCGCTCCCACCAACACCAATTATTTTCCTTAATTTTTTGGCCCTCATTTGCTCCCTGAAAGACATTACCCTCATTTGCTCTCTGAAAGACATTACAGTAGATTGAGGAAGAGAGCAAGAACACAAGCATATTTGCATAACCGTGCACCAACAACTAAATTACACTAACAAACATATTCTAATTCAAAAGTTAGGCAATAAAAACGCACAACAAATATAATCACCTACACTAAATAAGTAGAACAATTTGTTTATAATCATAAAAATCAGATTTCGTGATTCAAGCACATTAAAAAAGAATCAATTCTAATTCTATAGAATACAATAACACGACTAAAAATTCAAAAGGAAACCAAAACATAACCCAAAATTTCAGCCTTCAGGGAGTTCATGCAATAACTTGTTTTGCTTTTCTTAACTGTGGATGCCTCCCTCTATAAGAAGCTGCTCCTCCATTCCCTATCAGTCTCTGAAAATGAACACAAAAAGTTCATGCATTTCCATTCAATCAAAGGAAACAAAACCAAGACAATGATTTAATGATTCGATTCTGACAACTTCTATATATGGATCAAAGAATCAAGGAAAGAAGAACCATTTGAATGGAATCAATCACCTCCTCCGAGCAAAAAAATCAACTACAATATGATTCACTTACAACAACCATAAGATTATCTGTAAACTGGAAATGAAATTATCAGCCCAACATGGCAAATTCGCCTGGTTTGATTCCAGGCAAATAATTTCATTATGCAAAGTAGAAAATCAAGCATTTAAATATGATCGTATAACTTGTTCATGTCACATGAATAGAGAACATAAAAGAAAATCTAAAAAGAACTTGATTTTATCATGTAGAAGAAAGGAACTAGTCTTTAGTGATAAAATGATTGAATAGAAAAACTGTTTAACATCAAAAGTCAGTCTTATTGACACAGGACACAACTTCATTGCGGACCAAACATAGAAGCTATAACAATGTAGCTCAAATTCAGGCAGAGAAGGATCATTTGTTCAAGGAAGTGCTTTTCATAATATAACCTTCTACAAGTTTGACAAACACCCAAAGAGGAATTCATAAATTCAAGCAAAATCATGTCTTGTACCAGGAGTTCTTAAAATTGAAGACCTGATTGTTGTTATCTTCGAAGAAAGAAGGTTCATTGAAACATAATCACCCTATCACAAATTGCAAATATAGAGGAAGGTAAACAATAAAATAAATATTACAAACTGGTTAGGAACCTTTCTCAAATTGTTGTCCATTCATTTTAGGCTTTATGTAACATGGCAGAAAATGACTGCAAAAACACATCTTGGCAACAAATGTTTTAAAACTCCTACTCAATTTTCTATTTTCCACCTAAAAAACAGTTTAAAAAATCAAGGCATATTCATGACAAAGCAAGCAAAGAGAAAATAAATATTCCATAATTGGAACATGCATTGCCTCCAGAACTCACTCCTGAGATTCATGGTACTCAAACCTGCAAAATGTAAAAAAATCTACTAACTTAAACATAGAAAGTGAAGAAGGGTGTTTATAATTGTTACACGAAATTAGAAACCACACAGCAAGAGAGCAATACCAGCTAAAAAAAAGGATTAAAACCAGTATTTCATTAGAACTTTGTTTCAACTAATCTTTTGAAGACTAATGCTTACTTTCTCTTTGACAAAAGACATACCAGTATCATCCATAAAGAAAACTAGAAAACACTTCCAACCGTAAATTCCTTGGCAATCTCCCTAACAAGCCTCTAGAAAGGAAGCTTCCTGATGCGTAGCTCTGAACTTTTCTGATATTTGTGAATCTCATTGTAAAATCACACAACAAATAATGAGAAAAGAACAACCCACACTAAAAATGAAAGAGTTATAATAATTCCAAGATAAGTATAGTTTTTCTTCTCTTCATTGTTGAAAGTTTGAAACTCTTGCTAAAATGATATATTTGTGGACTTTACATTGCATTAATGATAATGCATGATTAATGTGTTCTTTACCTCAGTGAATGAATATTAGGAATTTTGATTGTCATTTTACTATGAATTTAAAAATTCACAACTAGAATTCCCAGATGAAGTTAAAAATTCACAAACTTACAAAAAAAAAAGTATTGACCATAATTTTTTAGAGATTGACAAAAAAAGTATTCACAAACTTACTCTGAAATAGCAAGTTTAGAGATTGACCATAATTTTTTGGGCAACACCCTGCAGGATTCTCCTCAAGTGGATGACGCAGTCAGAAGTCTAAGGTACTTGGCGGCTGCCTAACATTTGTTGCATCTGTTCCTTGAAATGTCGCTGCATCTCCTGAAATCGTGCGTCAACAGATGCATTCACCTCCTCAGTAACAGATGCCCTCACCTCCTCGGTAACAGATGCCCTCACCTCCTCTGTAATAGATGCCCGCACCTCCACTGTAACCGATGCCCGCACATCCTCTATAACAGATGCTCGGATCTCCTCTGTAACAGATGCCCGGATCTCCTCTGTAACAGATGCACGAATCTCCAACTCTCGCAGTTGCATCCTCTCGCCAACCATCTCTTCCATCCTTTGCTCTATGGATGAGATAGCAGCTTGCACTTGCTGGTTGACCTCTCTAACATTGTGTGCGTTAGATGCACGACATGCAGAAGAGGATGCATTATCGTAGTGGTAGCTCGCCTGTGCTCCCATACCAAAGACTTTCTTCTTATTTGTCCCACCTGTAGCCTCATAATACAAGCTATTTTCATCCACTGTGCCCCCTAAAATGTTTCTCTCCTCCACCAAAGCAATGTATCGATCCTAAGAGGAACATCAAATAGTAATTCACATTAATAATCACTCAATGTGACACAACCATACACTTAAACACAACAACATTGATAAGAAATAGCAACTCACATGAACAGTACGAGCTTTGTCACTCGTAAATGTTTCTCCATCCCCCTTCTTCGTATGTGTGCGCCGAAAGATCTCAAAGGATGTCGGGGGACGATTATGTTGTTTCTCCTACATAGCAACATTGATATAAGTCAACTGAACAAAATATACTCAAATAATAAGTATACACAACTTAAGATGTGTTCATAAAAATTTCAACCCATATAAAAAAAACTTACCAATCTCTTTGCATGCTCAACGTGGGAGATAGAGCCTCCATTATAGGTAGAGGGGCACGTGCCATCACCAACTCTACCACGTCTATTTTTTGCATTTTGCTGGGATATGCACACAACTTCTGGTTCCCTCCATGCCTCTTTCCACTTCATCCACACTGATTCAGGAACATACACTGGCCGATTAGGCTTCACCTTCAATTTACTAATCATATTTGAATACTGTGTAAATGCCTTTGTCAGCCAAGCCACTTTGATCAGGTTGTCAATTGGTGGATCCCAGTAAAAGTATTTCTGCATAATAGCAAATAATAATTAATGATACAACCAAGTTCACAAACAAGACAAATACAATTTACTAATAGCAACTTAGGCTTACCTTGAACTCCTCAAAGTAAAAAATCTTTGGTCTCATTTCAGACCGACACCCACCTAGCCCCCTCATCATCAAATCACTCTTGAAATATGGCGCGAATTCGGCGAGAGCATTCGGCTGATGGAGTCAAACTAAAAAAAAAAAAAAAAATTGTGCATCAACAAGTACACAAAACCTAATTTGGAAAAAAATAATATGCACCCAAAAAATGTTTAATTTTTGTATACTCACATCCCGTGATCCACTGTGATCCATTTACGATTTCTCCCTAGAGGATCAGCAAGTATTGCACGTTCTTCCCAGTTTATACTTGCTTGTGCTTATGATTCACTATGTTGAGAAAGTCTAATAATCGGCACGCCCTCAGACGATATAGTACCGGACGCATCACCTCTGGTTGTTGTTCTGGTGGTGTAATAATGGGAGGACATGGTGATGCATTCGGAGTAGGTGGTAGTGGAACATGTCTAGCACCCCGTCCCTTCCTTTAGACAGTACGACCGGCTCCACCCCTAATGTCCCGTCCTCACGTCATATTGACTAAAATGAAATAAAAAATGAATGTTATTGTTATTTTATTTATTTTATTTTTTTGCATCATGCTGAGTCATAACTTAATATTTCACCATGAAAGCAAGGTTGATTAAAACCAAGCATTACTATGGGAATACACTATCATCCATGCTATGTGACAATCTTGGGGAACAACAACAACAGTTGAAGACCCACAAGTTTGGCTAGAATACAAGACATCTGAAATTGCTCAGTGGGGAGTGGAACTATTTCATCATTTCTTTCATAAGTGAATACAGGACATCTGAAATTGGACTCATGGATTTTTTTAAGAATTTCATAAATATCAATAAATAGATTAAAAAACACTAAGCACTTGTTTCCTATTTAGAGATCTAGTGGTGCAAGGGTATATATAATTATAAGGTTTTATAGGGGTTCAACAAAAACAACACTGTATGAATAGTAGTGTAGGTTGGACATATTGAGTATCTATTAATTGGGCTTGCTAAGACATGACAAAGTTTGGTCTTGAATGACCTTGTAAAGCACCAAACAAGAGTTGAAAGTGACTTGGCATACATTAATGAACATATGAACAATGAAGAAATACTTTTATTTATTCACAAATTTAAAAAGATTTTTGATTGCCTAGACCTTTGGAATAAGAAAAGAAAAATTATAATTATAATTTATAAAATCCACTTTTTAATTTCATATTTTTCTCTCTTTATTTTTCTATATCTCTTCTCGAGTATTCATATTTTCGTATGAGCGATCCAATTTGTTTTACTTATAAAACCCTGTAGTAGTACTTAAAAGTTTTGATTTGGTAGAGATTTATAGGTAATTAAAATATTTACAAAGACATATAAACACCATTAGATAGATCACCAAAACCCTAGAAAATTCCTACAGATTGCTACAAATTTTGTAAAATGCAAGATCTTTCTCAAAATATGAACAATCAACATGAAAAGTTTAACAGCCCAAAGGCTATGTAGGTTAAGGCTATGGAATGAAAACATGAAATAAAATTTACTCAAAACAAAATCTAAAAGTCAAAAAAAATGAACTTAGTGTTTTTGTAGGTTAAGGCTCTAAGTTTTCCATAAGAAAATTTTGCATATATGCCCCCACAACCTTATCAAGTATGTGAAATTAAGTCAACAAGTTTCTTAAATGAAGACAAAATCAACATCAACAATGGCACCAGAGAGTGAGATTCAAGTTTCAAAGAATCTGCAACATCATTGTCATATAAAGCAAAAACAATGGCATTAAACTGAGGAAATGAATAACAAGTTCAAGATAATACCATAGATACTGAAGTTCAACTAAACAACTCACCATCACTATCACATCAAGCACCAAAATGGCATTAATTTCAGAAATGAACAACAGACCAGATAATGCTTTTAAATGTGTTATAAAGTGAGTTTCAACTTTCAAAATGAGGAAGACACCATCCTAAACATAATTAATTTCAGAAAACAACAACAAATCAAGATAATATACTGGAAACCAAGTTTCGAACAAAATAACTCACCAAAAGATCCATTAAAGGCAATAATTTCAGTAATTAATAAGTAATTCAAGATATTAAAGAATAAAAATGGAATTTTCTCGATTAAAAACTCACTATCTTTGCCCTTCCTTAAAGAACGAGCAAATAGCACGCAAATCACTACAAAGCAAAGCCTAGCTGCACCTCCAACAACAATGGCAACAGTCTTCCCAACTTGTTGACCTAATTAGTCAATAAAAGAAGAAAAAAACAAAATCATCAAGAGAAAAACCTAATTCATCTCTTAAATTCAAGAAATTTTAGTGTAAAATGGACACAGACCTTGGTTGTGCCCAAACATCAAAATCTATAGGTTGAAGATTGAAACAAAACCGAAACCCTAGAAATCAAAAGAAAAACCAAAAAGAGAAAGAAATAATCAAACTTGGGAGAAGTAATCCAAGCTCCCTAGTCGATCGAGCCAATCGAAGCTCAAAACCCTATCAAAGAACAAATTAACACTACAAGAGACCATCTCCACAGGATTGGGCTTCTCCGGATCTTCCTTTTTTAATCTCCAGTTACTTTTTCTCAGTTTGCATCGGCGGAGAAAACCCTAAAATCACAAACGGCATGAGAGGGAGTACGAAGAAACTAAAGGTCAAAAGAAGGCGCAGGAGGCAAATGAAATTATTGACAAAAATTAGCGAGGAAAATAGCGAGGGATAATTCCCTCGCTAAATTCATTGTAAACAGAATATTACACAATGAAATTAGCGAAGGATTATTTAATCACTAATTTTATTGTGCACGGAAAATAATATAAGGAAATTAGCAAAGGATTATTAAATCTATTAATTATATTATGTTGGATTTTATATATGCAATATACCTAATATACATATAGACAGGATCTTGTTCTTATGAATTGTAAATTTTAAACTATAATTTACTTAGTTGGTGTTAGGTACGTTGTACCATTAGTTGTAGTTTCACGAACACTACAACATATAGCAACGTATTAGCGCCACGATCTACTCGAGATCGGTGAGCTTATGATCTTCTCTCCCTTACCCTCCTTATCATTAATCAAGACGGGAACTGATGGATGTTCCCTACTGCTGTAGATCCTTAATGAGGGGTTGCCTCTGGAGATTAGAGATTAGGATATTAGGATATGGTGGAGAGAGAGACCAGCTCTTTATATAATGATTAGGATAAGGGTCTCTATCCATCAAGATTCCCAATCCAAATCTAATTTAAACTCTGTTGCTTTATCCATAAGTAACTGGAATTTGTTCACTTTAATAGATTATTTTTATCCGTTATATGTGAGTCCAACTTTATATAAAACCAAATACATTGGGACACTTTTACCAAAGTAGTTAATTAAGGCCACATAATAAAAAATATCTAATATTCTCCCACTTGGCCTATATTTACCACTTGAATTGTCCCACGTTTTAATAAGAAAACAAACTTTTCAAAAAACAAACTTTTTCTTTAAATTTTTTTTTGAACTCACAACTTTAAAAGAAAAACTAAAATGCGCGCGCTTTGAAAACATATCCCAATCAATCATATTCCAAAGTTACACTTTAATACTTTGATCAAATAGAAGACCACTAATGGGGATCATGGCGGTTATACATCCTTAATTGACATACTCCCTTCCATGTATCACTACATCAATAGCCTCTACTTAACCCAGCCTTTAATGATAAGCTATAGGCTACAAAATCCATAATGCCTATATAAATTGTCCCACTATAATGTCAATTTAATGACTCTTCTGTTTAAAACTGTAATTTTCACTTTAATGTATATACACATATATATTGAAACAGAAGATATGGAATCGACTATAAGGAGATCTCATACTAGTATCTTATAATTTTGATTATCCCATTTGGCAAAATAAATTTATCAATCATGTTCCAACTATTATTGCCAACTTTTCATGGGATCCAAAACTATCACAATATAGTGATATAATCAAAAGATACATGACGATTCCAATTCTTAAATTTTTGATAACCAGAAATGACTTTTATGTCTATATTTCATTGACAAGTACTTTTAAATAAATCACAGCAGACTGAAAATATTAATCCCATAATCAAACTTATCTCTTGCAAACAAAATCATCATAATTTGGTCATATTAAACCTTTCATATGACTATATGCATTGAGATTTCTTTGATATGCATCATAACTAACCATATATAAATAGTTGGTCAGTAAAAGTGAGCACCATTATCAACCCACATAACTTCAATAGTAGTATGATTACATAATTAGAGAGTTTATCTCTCACCTTAAAGCATGCTTAATTTTATATAAATAAGTATTTTATGATCAACATATATTTTATATGAGCAGTATAAACTTTAACTTTCTTGATAACTTGTGATATCAAACCAGTAAGAATATCGATGAGTTACACTATTAATCACAAGTAACAATACACAAGTATTCTTAGTCTCCACAAATCTACTTTAATCATCACTAAAATTACACAAAAAACTTTAAATTTAACAGCTCCCACTAATCCTCAGATTCAAAAAACAATTATCCTGAAGAAATTAAAAGCATGTTAAAATTTAAATATTCTCTAATTCTCATAAATTTTTCAACTTTTATTTGGTTAAGACTTTAATTACCAAAATATATATATGTAACATAGCGGAATATGATGTTATATATGAGTGAATCTCTTTAACAGGTTTAAATAACAAAAATCATCATGAGGCTAACTTTTAAATTCAAATATATAAGCCTCTAAGATAACTTTAAGAAAACCACTATTATTTGTCTATAATAGATTCAACTCATAAATCAAACTGATCTCTTTAATTGGTTTTAATAACTAAAATTATCATGAGGCTAAATTTTAAATTCAAATATATAAACCTCTTAAATAGCTTTAATAAAACCACTATAAAACAAACCGATATCTTTAATTGGTTTTAATAACTAAAATTATCATGAGGCAAACTGTTAAATTCAATCATATAAGCCTCTTAGATAACTTTAATAAAATCACTATTATTTTCTGTAATAGATTTAACAAACTAATCTCTTTAATTTGTTTAAATAACTAAAATTATCTTGAGGCTAACTTTTAAACTTAAATATATAAGCCTCTTAGATAACTTTAATAAAACCACTGTTATTTTTCTAAAACAAACTATTCATTAACTTTTATTATCCAATTACTCAAACCAAAATAACTTTAACTTTAAGGTAAGATTAGATTACTTATAAACCTTTTATTGCATTCAATAATTTAACATATCATAGAGTTTAATCCTTATATGATTGATGCTTTGATGAAATCATAAATATAAAAATCTCTCATAAATTTTATGAACCATCACTCTTCTGATTCTAGTCCCATTAGTTTTATTAACTTTGATAAATGTATTTCGTAATTGAGTATGACCATGATTATACCACATTATCCATAACAATATTAGAATTCTCGATTCATGGTAATATGCAATTCTCACCAACATAATGACTTTAATGCCTATTCAAATATACCATGAAACATTATATAGACCGATAATAATCAATTCTAACATTAATTCAATTTGATATATGTTATTTCAAATGAGAAAGAACCCATCAAATCTTTATCTCCCCCTCAATTGAATTCTCTTTCTATTTCATAATACAAGTCTCAACTACTATTATAGATGTTATGTCATTAATGGGGAATTTAATGCATATTATTTCTAAAATTGAATTGTCCTATTATTATATGATATTGATCTCAATAACCATCATAGAGATCATGCCATTAACATGAAGCTAAATATGCATATCCTTTAATCTTTAAGAGAGAGAAAAAAAAATTACATGAATGAATTAATATACCCATTCATCCAAGGAAACTCTAAATACCTATACTTTGGTCATTTATCAATAGCAACTTTTAAATAGATCTTTTGACATTAATATGATTTGAACAATCAAATAATAGATCTATTAGCAAAAGATAGATGAACCACATAAATTATATCGTTGGTTAAACTTCAAATATTAGAGTATTCCATAATTCTCAAAAGACATCCTATTGTTTGAGATAAATATATCATAATGTAAATCAAATATTTACAAACAAGTTATGAGAAAACTTTAAATATAGTGATGCAATAAAAGGTGTTTAATTTTGACCACTCCCACTGATCTTTTATTGTCTTTGCACTTTAAACCAATAATTGCAATTAGACATGACAGTGGTACACGCAATACATAGGTCAAATTTATATTGGAGAACCAAGATTACTAAAAGATAACTTAACGTTTGCACTGCTCATGTTGATCAAATTACTACTAATCACTGTAATGGAACATATCAAATAGGGTTTAAACAAATACATACTTTAATGCTCACAAGAAATTAAATTGGTGCATAACTTTATGATTATAGGAAACTTTAAATGAATGACTCAGTGCATCATTACTAATCCCTCCTTTGGGCGAGACAATGACATGCGAATAGTCTATTCATTAACTAAGTGTCTGTTCTTGCTACTTGTATTGTGTCAAAATCTTCATTATAAAAGGTATCTTTAATGCAAATTATATAATTATCATGAATGGGGTACTTTGGCACCTACCAAATCAGACAAATATAAATTTGCAGGCATAAAATGACACATAATAATCTTAGATTTAGCATAGAACCAAGACATACATTAGTTCTCCTTTAGCGTTATCAACATGAAGGAATATAAAATCCGATAATCATCACACCTTTGGGCAAGAGAAGATTATCGTACTAACATCCTTTATATTGATAACTGCACTTTATTGAGAATATTCACACCTTTGGGCAAGAGAAAATTCTCATTATGTCTTATATATCAATAAATATACTTTACTAAGAATTTTCACACCTTTGGGCAAAAGAAAAATTCTTGTATTAATACATATAAGACATCTATAATTGTTGATATTAATCAATAGCCTCCTTTGGGCGACCACTAATTAACATCCTTTAATGCAACTTCACTTAAATAGGGAGAAAAAACTATTAACTCCAAATTCCATCATCTCATCTCCTAACATGCTTAGTGATCCTTTGGGACAACACATCACATGCCGAGCCCAGAGCGCCCACCTGTGCACTCACCATCTCGCCAAGGACGCTCACCTAGGCGTTCTCCCAAGCGACGGAGAAGCCCTGCATCATCATCAGAGAGCTCTGATCCCCACCATCAGAGAAGAGTAGACCACCGTCGCCATTCAGTTGGAGGGCGGGAGTGGAGACACCGATCTCACTCAAGATTACCACCCCGTCCCCACTCACAGAGACCTCGGTCGCCAGTTCAGTATGAAGCACGGTGTCATTCTCCTAGGTACTCTCCTCCGAGGCACTACACGCCTCCACGTCCCCGCTCCAGGAGTCGTTCTCCTCGCGACATATCTCCTCGGAGGCAGTGGTCGAGGCACCATTCTCCAGGAGTCGTTCTACCGACTTGCGACCGAAGGGTTAAAGGACCAGAAGGTCGTGCTTACAGCAAGTAGCTGGATATGCTTGCCGGGAGTGATCCTTGAGTTTTCCTTGAAACTCGTCACAGAGCTTGAGGGCTTCTGTTATCAGGGGTCGTACCCTTGGATTTGTTTGTGGTAGACTCCTAGGGTTGTGTTTTCTTGGGATTGTGACCTCATTATTTGACATATTGTTTTCTTATGTCTTTGTGACCCCCCGCAGGTGTCACGCCCCGACCCGGATCCCGGGACCTCGAGCGCCTCAACAGACCGGCCGTATTTAAGCAGAGGAAAACTCCACTCAAATACAAGGCCTAAAAAGGTGATAAGCAGATAACAAAACCATAACATAAAAATAAACTCGAGTTCATAAGAACATAGAGTCATCAGGGTCCGTAGGCCCTATAATAGTCTGGTCCCTATACGGGTCCTACAAATAACAATGCTCATAAAGTAAAAGATAAAGGAGTCTCCTAAACCTCTGATCTCCCTGTGTCCTCTCCTCAGGCTCCACTCCCTCCTAAACCTCGGAATCTGTAAAAGAGGAAAAGTGAAACACATGAGCTTTCGAATGGAAAGCCCAGTAAGTACCCCTGCGGGTCACAATGACATAGATAGGAAATATGTCAACCAATGAGATCATAATACCAGCAATATAATCCTAGGAGTCTACCAGAAACAAATCAAAGGTACGACCCCTGATACAGAAGCCCTCGAGCTCTGTAATGAGTTTCAAGAGAACTCAAGGTTCACTCCCGGCCAGTATGTCCAGCTATTTGCTGTAAGAACGACCTTTTTGGTCGTTCGACCCTCCGGTCACAGGTCGGTAGAACTACCTCTCCTACGTGTTAACACGGTCAGTGTACCATGCCCACTGACAGGTAAGACCTCCAGAGATTTGCTTCTCTGGTAAGGCAGACAGGAAAGCCAGGGGGTCCTGTCCCTGAACATTCCCTTATTGGAGCTTCCCTAGCTCCACTGAGTCCGGGCAGTAGACCGTAGCAAACAGGGATACCAACATCCCATAAACAACCATACATGCTCAATAGAATGCCAAAAACGAATAATGACGCATGTATGTTATCAAAGGAGTATAAGATATTAATGCTTAAACAAATCCAATAAAAACCCGAAACCGGGCGGGAACTAGGCAAGTGTACTTACCTCTAACAAGAGCTGGAAACTCCCCTAGTTTCCTCCTGACGTGTGTCTAAGCCTCCACGTCGATATCTGATAGCAAAGTCTCTATCAGTGTCAAAATAGCAACAACCCTACATCCTAGATGCACATGCATAACTCTCTCGCTTTCGGTGGTCCTAAGCTCAATTAAACGGGTTCTTAAAACCATTTACGTGGTTACCGACCATTTTCTCTCATTTCTAAGCCTTTAAGTTGACTTTCAATTCTTGGTCAACTCTAGTCAAATTTAGTCAACTTTAGTCAAAGGGCCTACCTCACTTCCATTCACCTTTGTACGAATCTTTGTTGACCATTTCTAGTCCTTAGTTTGACCCTCGACCCCTACTTGGTCAACTTTGCTCAACTAGTCAACTTGACACTCGCCTACCGTGGAATACACCCTATTTGATCATTCTTAATCAACTCAACTCATTTGAGCCCACCAACTAGACCCAACAGTTTAGCTTAACCTGGTCTTGTCTTTTATTCGACCTACTATTAAGATACCTGCATTTTATGGATAGGCATAGCTCCATTAAACCTTACAAAAGTAGTTAAAAGACACTTAAACTATGAATAAACTTCTTTGTTAAAACCAGCCAACTTGTGGGCAACAAACATTAAGAATACACAAGTTCTAAACCTTTAAACATGGAATCTGAAATTTCTTACTACATGTAGAGACCCTTCTCTATCCAAGCCTACCCATTATTATTCTTTTCCCTAGATCATTATTCTCACAATCCATTATGGAACCCGATAAAGACCATAAGTCAGAAATTTAAAGACAAACAAGATCAGTTTCATATCCTCTTTGGATCCAATCATCACGCATAGAATTTATATCCATACCTGCACCCATTTTACATGTTAATCTCACTCAAGAGAGCCTAGGATCTCTATAAAAGCTTCAAACCTATCAACCAAACTAATCCACCTAATAAAAAACATGGAGTTTACCATTTCCAAACACCTAATCTTAACCTTTAAAACAATTCAACCATTCCTGATCCTGAGATTTCCTATATCTCTGTCATTAAAATTTAACTCATTCTTTATGAATCTAGAAACTCATGAGCATTCAAACGTATAATTCTTCAGGGCATGAAGATTCTCATTCAACAAAGATTACAGGCTTACGTAAACGGGACGACTTGATAAGTCTCATGAAGAGCCCTTTGCTTGGCGTGGTGGAGCCTCTCCGTCCGCTCTTCAGTGGTCTTTAGCGATGGGCGAGTGGCTCGTGATCTCTCCTCTCAATGCTCGTGGCGACAATCGTGAAAAGTACTCATGTTGTTAACATTGTCCCACCTTATATAGAGCCTTAGAGAGACGATCGAGATGCACAGCTCAAGTAACTACGCTTGATCTCCTCCCCTTCCATGCTGGACGATCGCGGCGAGAACGTTCACCGTTTTCATTTCCTTGTTTTAATACTCTAGTCTCTCTCTCTCTCTCTCTAAAACTCACTACCCGTTTGAATACGCCCATGCAGCACGTTTTTTTTAATCATTATTTAAATATTATTATTATGCCTGGATTTTAAGACAGCTCCAACATAACATATAAGCTATACGTTTTATAATACATATCGATTATATTATATATATATTATTCTCTCATTTTCCACCATGGCAGCCAAGCTTCAGGCCTTTAATGGCTGCCAAAGCTTCAAAACATTAATGGCCGCCCATTTTAACATTTACCTTTTTTTTTTAACTTGATAATATATATATATATATATATATATATATATATATATATATATATACCTTTTTACTCAGTCAATCCCAAAATCAATTTTATGCGTCAACTATTTTATTAATATTTAAATATAAAAATTAGATTCAAATAAAAAAATTCTTTAAATAGCCGAAACATTTGTAAATATTTTTTCCACAAAATTCTGGATTTTACAGCAGGGGTACTTACTGGGCTTTCCATTCGAAAGCCCATGCACATGTTTTTTCTCTCTTTTACAGATTCCGAGGTCTAGAGGTGGCACTGGAGAGAGATTGTCTAGGAGATCCGAGGTCTAGGGGTCTCCCATATCTTTTATTTTGAGAGCTTTTTTATTCAATGTAGGACCCGTATAGGGACCAGACCTGTATAGGGCCTATGGGCCCTTATGACTCTATGTTCCTTTGAACTTGAGTTTATTTTATGGATTGTTGTCTGCTGTTATCACATTTAGGCCTTGTATTTGAGTTGAGCTTGACTCTGCTTGAGTACGGCCAGTCTGTTGACGTGCCCGAGGTTCCGGAATCCGGATCGGGGCGTGACAAAAAAGAAAGACATTAAAAAAAATTATGTGAATGGCAAAAGGACATACGAATGGCAAAATGTCACGTGTAAAGGAAAAAAATTTCAAGTTTATGGAAAAACAAAAATTGTTCGTCAAATGATAAAAACAAGAAAGTAGATGTTTTCCAATGTCTGTGATCAAAATGAAGTGAGCCTTACAAGATATAACTTCACCACAAGCAGGGTGTTCTCTGAAAAGTAGAAAACATCTTGTTAAGATCATGAGATCACCAGAGGATTCTATAAACTTTAAATATGGCTTAGGACCGTGCTAAATTAAAATTTAGCATGAAAATTTTAAATAGGTCGCCTATAATATGGACTAATTGACTGAAGTCCATATTGGAAAGCCTTAGAATTTTTTCCATTATGCTTGGCAACCCCGATGAAGAGGAGGAGTATAATAAGCTTTTAGAATGTTCTGACCTTCGAGTCGACACCTACCTCATTTCAGAGATTCTGCAAACTAGCGGCCTCTACATTGCCCTGGATAGGGCTTATCCTGTAATTTCTTCCCTTTTTTGATCATTAGATCAAGTTCATCACTGATTCGGTTTTCTGTTTTGGCTCTACAGAGCAAAGGCCAGCTAATGCCCGAGCCGCTGTGGGCAACCTGTTGACTACCATTAGAGCCAAAGAGGCTCAGTTGAGGGCATCAAAATAGGATAAGAAGAAGAAGAAGAAAGAGAGCTCTCGAGCCGAGCCAACAGAAGAGCCCCTGAAAAAGAAGAGATCCACCATCGGGGCGAAAAATTCAAATACTATTCCCGAGGCGCGTGACAAAGCTCTTCGGGTAGGTTCGGGAACTCTAGTGGCCGAGATAAGGGGACCTGTTAGGAGGACCGCCGTGAAGAAGGTATCTATCCCCGTTACTCTCGCCTCCAAAGCTGTTGAAGAGATCCCAAACGTGGCTTCACGTGATGATGTGGACAACGATGACGCCGTACCGCTTTCGGTGATGTAGTTTCACTCGTCCAACAGTCAACCCTCCTTCTGTTGTTGTACTTCCCGAACCCTCCATTCAGGAAAGAGCCTCGGGAGTCGCGATCGAAGTACTTTCTTCTGCTCCCCCGCTTTCGAGGAGGCAAGGTCTGTTCCCGCTTCGCCTGCTCCCCTAAGGCGTTCAGGAAGGGGATATGTGAGAATTGAAGAACCGGCGGGAACTACGGCTACTGTTCTCCCTGCGCGAAAAAGCTCCATGACTGGAGAGAAGGGAAAGAGCTCTGCCGCTAGTAGTTCGGCAGGTATGAATGTAAATCCAACGAATGACCTCTTCTTCAATCCAGAATCAGCGGCCTTCAGTTTGGAGTTGCTTCGTTCCGAGGATACGGAATCGAGGCTTGATAATCTGGAAGAGGATGAGATAGCCGCTCATCTTCGAATAATGGCTGTTTCTGTAAGTATTTTATTACTTAGTATTTTACTATGGTTCCTCCCTTACATTGCTTGACACTTCACGTTTTTACTCTTTGCAGAATAGCATTCTTTCAGACCGAGCTACTGGTCTGTTAGAAGAGAGGAAGGATCTCTGCCTCGCCCTCGCTTTTCAGGAAGGGGATTTCCAGAACCTAAAGGAGGAGCTTTCTGCCTTAAAAGTGGGAAAAGGACATAATTAAAGCTTCTTTGGATTCCTCTACTGCCCAATGCCAAGGTCTTCTCGATGAGAAGAAGAGGTTGGAGGGGAAGATTAAACCCCTGTCTGATGAAATAAAGAGTTATAGGGCTACTGCAGATGTAATGATCAAGATCCAGGAAGCTCTAGAAGACAGGTGCAAGCTGGCTAAGGGGAAGTGGGCGCAGCTGAGGGAAAAGTCCGACAAGACGACCACGGAGCTAACCCAGACCAAGGAGCAGATGAAGGCTCTAGCAGAGGAGAATAAGAAGCTCCTCGAAGACTTAAACGTCAAATCCCTTCTTCTCGATGAGACCGACTCATCATATTTCTGAAGGGGGAAAAAGAGAAGCTCTCCGCGGAAGTGGCTTCTCACCAGGAGACCCTTACTCTTTGTGCTATCTAGATCAAAGTAGCTGAGGCCTTCTGCTCTAGTGAGAAGTCCGACGGATATGACATTGGTTTTCTTGCGGGTGGGACTGATGCTTTCAGAGTTCTTCGGGAATTAGTACTGCAAACTGTTCATGAGGAAACATTGAAGACCCTTCCGGTGGACTTCTCCACTCTGACCTATAAGGAAGGGCTCAAGTTTCTAGCTGGAGAAGATCCCAATATTGAGTCCGACGAGGAGTGACAAGAGCATCCCTCTTCGGGTGAGGAGGATGAAACTAAGAGAGGTATTGATTTTGTTTCATCCCTTCTCTATTTCCCTTCATGATATATCAAGTATTGTGTTCACTTCAATCCTATCTTTTTTTCAGCTGGTGCAAAGGATGCTCCACTGAAGGAGCTCAAGGAGGAACCGATTGTGATCTTGAGGTCGTTGCTCCCCTACTGATCCCCCTGCCGTCCTTGCTAAAAGAAGCGATACTCCCCAGACTTGAGCTTAGCTATGATTCTTGTTTTGTCGCAATTTTTCTTTTCTTCCCCACTACTCGAACTGCAACTTGAATCACACATAAATGAGAATTCTTTGAGTTGTTTTTATCTGCCTCCAAATGAATGAACTCGTTTGTTGCACTTTTATTTATGCTCCACCAAAATACTTTAGGGCTGTTGGAGTGTGCTATAGCAAGTGACCAAGGTACTTTAAGCTTCCTGTGGGAGGTTGTAGCCAAGTGATCAGAACACCGTTAGTTTTCGCGAGAGGGGTCGTAGCTAAGTGATTGAAGTAGTTAAATCTTCACCCAAGTAGAGTTGTAGTCAAGTGACTGAAGTTCTTGAATTTTCCCGAGGTGACCATAGCCAAGCGATAAAAGCAATTTAAGCTATTTCCCAAAGAGAGTTTTAGCTAAGCGATCGAAGCGCTTTAAGCTATTTTCTGAGGAGAGTTTTAGCTAAGCGATCGATGTTCTTCAAGCTTTTTCCAGAAGAGAGTTTTAGCTAAGCGATCGACGCGCTTTAAGCTATTTCCCGAGGAGAGTTTTAGCCAAGTGATCGAAACGCTTCAAACTTTTTCCCGAGGAGAGTTTTAGCTAAGCGATCGACACGTTTCAAGATTTTTCCTGAGGAGGGTTATAGCCAAGCGATCAAAGCGCTTTAAGCCATTTCCCGAGGAGAGTTTTAGCCAAGCGATCGAAGCACTTTAAGCTTTTTCCCGAAGAGAGTTTTAGCTAAGCCAGCGAAGCGCTTTAATCTATTTCCCGAAGAGAGTTTTAGCTAAGGGATCGACGCCCTTTAAGATTTTTCATGAGGAGGGTTATAGCCAAGCGATCGAAGCGCTTAAAGCTTTTTTTTTCGAGGCGGGTTATAGCCAAACGATCGAAGCGCTTTAAGCCATTTCCCGAGAAAGCCAAGCGATCGAAGCGCTTTAAGCTTTTTCCCGAAGCGGGTTATAGCCAAGCGATCAGAGCGCTTAGGCTATTTCCCGAGGAGAGTTATACTTGCAAGAAGGTATTCACTGAAGTAACAAGGATGCTATTTTTAAGAAATTGCAATTGAAGGACCGAATTTATTGATAGTACCTTCGAAGATGTTTGGAATGATATGGACGCTTTAATCTCTTCCCATTCATCCTAATTAGCCAGTAGGTTCCAGGCCTTACAATTTCTTGAACAACATATGGTCCTTCCCAATTCGAGATCAGCTTCCCAATTCCGCTTTTGTTCCCATCGAACTTGTTCGCCCTCAAGACCAGATCCCCAATTTGGAAGGTTACTTGCTTCACCTTCTTATCATAGAAGCACTTCACTCTCTGGCGATAAGCTGTTGCCTTGAGGTTGGCTTCATCTCTTCTTTCCTCCAAGAGATCGAGCTCCGCCCTGAGCCGCTCCTCGTTCACCTAAGGATCAAAAACTTGTGTGCGAGGCGTTGGCACTTTCGTCTCATGTGGGATCACAGCTTCAGTCCCAAATGCAAGGGCAAATGGGGTTTCTCCAGTAGGGGTTCGGGTAGTGGTCCGATACGCCCATAGGGTCCCTGGAATCTCCTCAACCCAAAAAGATCCATGACTCAGAACTCTTGTCTTCAAACTGTGGAGAAGAGTTCTATTGGTTACTTCCACCTGGTCATTTTCTTGTGGATGTGTAACTAAAGTCAGCCTGTGCTCAATGTTGAACTTATCACAAAATGATATGAAGGCTGAGTTTGCGAACTAGAGACCATTATCAGTTATGAAGGCCACTGGGATCCCGAACCTACAAAGAACCGACCTCCACAGAAACGCCTCGCAAGCTTTCTCCGTGATAGATGATAGTGGTTCGGCTTCGACCCACTTTGTGAAGTAATCAATGGCCACAATAATAAACTTCATTTGCCTCGCTCCCATGGAGAAGGGGTCTAGGATATCAACTCCCCATAAAGCGAACGGCCTAGGACTTACAATTGAAGTCAAGTGAGCTAAAGGGCGTCACTGAATATTCGAGTGACGTTGGCACGCATCACACTTACGAACAAACTTGACAGCATCTTTGGCCAATGTTGGCCAGTAATAACCTTGCCGAACCACCTTGTGACTCAGGTCTCTTCCTCCGAGGTGGTCGCCTGCTTCGCCTCCATGAATCTCCTGCAAGACATATTCCGCCTCGGAGGGACGCAAGTATCTTATATTTATATTTATATTATAATTATAAACACCAGATATAAACACCAGACGAATCAGTGGTTTATCAAATTTTATTAATCCACCTAAGGATGGATTAATATTTCTAAATCTGTTCATAAGAAAGGGCTAAGAAACTCTGACTTTCCACAAACGTGATCATAGCACATGCGAATTCAAATTGGTTAATCAGATCAATATGAATATATTATATAAATATATAAATAAATTATATATGTATATATAATTATTTTAGATATGGCAAGGTGAAGGACCTTTTGTAGAGTTGCCCTTTGATTATGCTGTAGCGAGCCGCTCGGACAACAATCCGCCGAGCCTCCTTCCGATCGGGAGGAAGTACATCATTTTGTAGGTAATTTAATATAGGATCCATCCAACACTCCTCATCGGCGATCATAAGAACCTCCTAAATTGGTCTACATTCGATTGTCCTCGCTGCGAGGTACTGAATGTTGATGGGCTGCTTTATTTCTGCTTCAGATGTCGTCATCTTTGATAGGAGGTCAGCTTCTTGATTCTCCTTTCTGGGGACTTTGTTGATATGAACCTTCTGGAAGCTATCAATGAGCTTCCGAACCATCTCCCTGTATCTTTGCATATTCTCCTCCCTAGCCTCAAATTCTTCAGTAACATGGCCAACTAGCAACTGTGAATTGGTGTTGGCTCACAGGTTCTGAACTCCTAGGCCTCGAACGAGCTGCAGCCTAGCTATCATGGCTTCATATTCGGCTTCATTATTAGTTGCTTTGAAGTTGAACTTCAATACCGTCGAGGTGCTCCAGCCTGACGGTGATCGCAACACCACCCCAGCTCCCGAGCTCTCAAAATTTGCTGATCCATCAGTGTGAAGAACCCACTAAGAAGTAGAATGGTCGTGCAATTCGGCCCCTTCTGCCGGGGGGGAATGTCCCCCGTTGGTTATGGTAAGTTCTGCAATGAAATCTGCAAGTACCTGGGCCTTTATTGTTGTTCGGGGTTCATAGCTGATATCATACTCCCCGAGCTTGATTACCCACTTGGTTAGTCGCCCGGAGGACTCTGGACAGTGAATTACTTGCTTCAGCGGTTGATCAGTGAGGACCTTTATCTTGTGAGACTGAAAATATAGTCGAAGCTTCCGGGCAGATGTGACAAGGGCGAGAGCCAGTTTCTCGAGGGGGAGATACCTCGACTCGGTATCTGTAAGAACCTTGCTTGTATAATAGATTGGCCTTTGGATTCCCCCTTTATCTTTGGTAAGGACCGAGCTGATAACCGAATCAGTGACCGCAAAATAAAGAAGCAACTCCTCTCTAGGCTTGGGTTTGACCAAGAGGGCAAGCGACTGTAAGTAATCCTTCAGCTTGTTTAATGCCTGTTCACATTCTTCGGTCTACTCCACCTTAGGTGTTTTTCTCAAGGCTCGGAAGAATGGAAGGTTTTTCTCTCCAGATCTTGAGATGAATATCCCAAGGGCAGCCAGTCTTCCATTGAGGCTTTGTATCTCCTTTATAGTCCTCAAAGATCTAGTCGCTATGATGGCTCGGATTTGTTCAGGATTCGCCTCTATGCCTCGGTGTGTAATCATAAATCCGAGGAACCTTCCCGATCGAACACCGAACGCACATTTGCTAGGGTTAAGGCTCATTCTATGAGCCCGCAATGCTGCGAACGTTTCCTTCAAATCAGAGGCATGGTGTTCAGCCATCACACTTTTCACAAGTATATCATCAACATAAGCTTCGATATTCCTCCCAATCTGTCTTTTGAAGACTTTATTCACCAACCTCTGAAATGTAGCCCTCGCGTTCTTCAATCCGAAGGGCATCACTTTATAGCAATAAGTGCCTGGGGAAGTGATAAAGGATGTTTCCTCCTCATTGTATTTTGCCATTAAAACTTGGTTATATCCTGAGAACACGTCCAAGAAGCTAAGCATTTCATAGCCAGAAGTAGAGTCTACTAGATTATCAATGAGAGGCAACGGGTAGTAGTCTTTAGGACAAGCTTTACTGAGATTTGTGAAGTCTACACACATTCTCCATTTTCTGGAGGATTTCTTCACCATGACTACATTTGAGAACCATTCGGGGTATTGGACCTCCCTAATGAACTCTGCTTTAAGCAGTTTATCTACCTCCTCTTCTGCCGCTGTAAGGCGGTCTGGAGCATAGTTTCTTTTCTTTTGAATAACTGGTTTGACAGTTGGATCGGCATTAAGTTGATGCTCGATCACTTCTCGAGGGACTCCAGGCATCTCCTCGCAGACCAGGCAAAAGCATCAGCATTATCCTTCAGAATTGCGAGGAGCTCTTTTTATCTTCTCAACTCAAGCTCTTCCCCGAGGCGCACAGTTCGTTCGGGAAGGCTTTCATCAAGTGGGAATTCATTCAGACCCTCTATTGGAACATGGGGGCGGGCTTCTCTTTCTTCATCTTCGTGCTGGAGTTCCTCTAAAGTTAATGTCTCTGCAGCTCGGCTCGACTCTCTCATCTGATGTCTCTGAAGAGTGGAATAGCACTGGCGAGAAGATATCTGGTCGCCTCGTATCTCCCTATTGCCTTCTTCAGTTTCGAACGTCAACTTCTGGTAATAGGGCGATGGTACTGCAACCAGCTTGTATAGTGAAGGCCTACCCATTATTGCATTATAGCTGAAGAGACACCGCAGAATCAAGAAGTCTATCTTCGCAGTAACCGCCCAAGGAGGTGTGCCGAGTGTCATTGGGAATGAGATCATGCCTTCTAGATGAAGGGAATTCCCATCGAAGCCTACCAGATGTGATCGAACATGTTTGAGATTCTCCTTCCCAATCTTCATCCTCTCAAAGCAATCCCAAAAGATGATCAAAAATCGGCGGAGCTCCGAGTGTCAACCAGCACTCTATATATGGTAAAGACTCCAACCTAGATAGCCACCACCAAGGCATCGTCATGAGGTTGGTAGATCCCACGGAGGTCTTCAACAGAGAAGCAAACGGGAGTAGATGGACGGCTCCTCTTCAATGGAGCTGTCTCCTGGACTGAAGCAACCATTCTTGCGTACTGCTTCCTTGAAGAAGAACTCTCCCCTCCGTAGCCAGGGCCCCCAGTAATGAAGTAAAGCTTGATATCAGGATTTTCTAGGTTCGGAGGGGCTTCCTGCCGTTGTGGTTGGTTCTCTTTTGTAGTTGCCTTCTTTTGTAGGAATTGATCAAGCTTTCCTGCCTTGACTAGATCTTCAATTGCGTCCTTGAGGTGGATGCAATCTTCTGTATTGTGCCCCTTGACCTGGTGGTAAGCACAATATTTCTTGCTTTTCCTCATCGATCCAGACTCCTTGATTGGCTCGGGTTGCCTCAGGATTTTCTTGTTCTGGATCTGCATCAAAACATTCTCTCTTGAGTTAACAAGGGGCGTGTAGTTCTCATACCTCACCCTGACTTGCTGTTTCAGGGGGACCTGAGGTCTTCGGTCATCTGAGCGAGGGGGTCTATCATCTCTTGGGATCTCAAATCGCTTCGGCGGGAGTTTTTGTATTCTTCCCGTCATGGCTCCTCCTTTTGGAACTCCGTGACTCGTTGCAGAGCCTCCTCCCTTCGCCCGGTTTTGAACTCCTCGGCGGAGGTGAACTGCTGGGCCGTGCTATCACCTCGGACAGATTTCTAGGGACGTGTCCTGAAATGGAGTCCAAGAAAGGACATTCCCGAAGACCATCCATGACTGCGCCCACCACCATAATGGAGTCTTGATCGCTCATTCCAGCTGCTTCTCTATTGAAGCGATCCTGATAATCTCGAAGGCTCTCACCCTCCATTTGCTTACACCTGAGAAGCATTACTGGGTTCTTCTTCTGCCTTGGGCAATTTGCAAATCGGCGAAAGAAGAGGTCAGTTAGCTGGTCGAAACTTGATATCAAGCCTAATGGAAGGTTTCGGAACCAATCATGGGCTATATCAGTGAAGGTCTTCTGGAAAAAATGACACATAACCGCTTCGTCGATGCGGTTGTCCATTATCTCTGTGCAATACCGCTCCACGTGCTCATGAGGATCAGTGATCCCGTTGTAACATCTGATATTGGGGGCTCGGAAGTACTTCGGAAAAGGGACCTCCCAATTCTCCCTGACAAAAGGAGAGTACAACCTCGATGTACAGGAGAGGGTCCTCCCTCTCCCTTCAGCATGGGCTCGGCGATGCTCTCCAGGAGATCGATGATGCCTCGGTGATCGATGCCTTATCAGGGGACTACTGGGTGGATCATACCCTGGGGAGTAGTCCTCTCGCCGAGGCGCACAGTATCTCCCTCGTGGCTCGGGTGACATGGAACCACTTAGAGAGGAGTCCTACCTCCTTCTCCGTGAATCTTCAGCTCGAGGACGTCATCAACGTCTTGGGCGAGGTAAATCAGAACTCTTAGAAGAGGTAGGTAGAAGAGGAGTTTTGGGACCTACCTCTTCTTGGAGAGGGCTCTCGTTGGCGCGGCGAGTGTACCGCCTATCGCTCGCGGCTCTCAACCTGTCGATGGCGTGGTTCGGAATCGTCTCCTGGGAAACATGCCTCTCCACCGCAAGGAGCGTTTGCGTGAGATCTACAATCTGACGCTCCATTGATCTGAACCCCTCCTCTGAAACCTTCATCATCCTGGGAGCCGGATCAGCAACAGGCGGTGATGAACTGGCTAGAAGGGGGTTTCCCACCGGTGGAAGGGTCCCTGGTACGGGGATTCTCTTTTCTTGAGCTTGGCTCTGTCTTGATCTTCTTGTCATTGTCATGGTTTCTCGTCCAAGGCTGTTCCCACAGACGGCGCCAAATTGTTAATGCAAAAATCAGGGAGAACCCATGATTTTGGTCAACAATTGAATTTGTAAACTGATTGGAGAGTGGATTTGGATGAGATTGAGAAAGATCGAAAGACGAAAACTCAAAGAGAAAGAGAAGGAGCCAAGATTTACGTGGAAACCCCAAATCGGGGAGAAAACCACAATGGATCTCCATTGCTGGAGATGAATTCACTATCAACTCAATGAAATTACAAGATGATTTGTGGAATTTGAGTTTCTGGAGAGGCAAGGCTTCGCCGATCGTCCAGAGATTGAAGATGACTTGATGAACTCCTCTATTTATAGGCTCTAGGGAAGGAGAGTTGCTTGGGGGGCAAGCCACTTTCCATAGACCATGTGGAGGCTAGTGGGCTAGCTCCTAATAGGCCACGTGGGTGCCAGCTGGAGCTAGTTAGGTTGACAGCTCATCTTTCTTCTATATGTTTCTAGATTTCCAGGCTGGCATTCGATTAGATCTCAACGGCCTTTTCTTCCAGATGCTTCTAGATTACCAGGCTGGCACTCGGTTAAGTCTCAACAGCCTTAACGGCAATTCCTTCTAGAAGGGGAGTGAGTTCTTCGGTTCCTCTTGCGGCCCGCGAGCTCGGGGCTTGTGGCGCCTTCTTCGGACCAGGGTGCATGGCCTCTGAAATCCGAAGAGGTGAGTCTTCATTACCCGAGGTGGTCCATTTTGATGGAACCGAGGCGGTCGCTTCCTTTCAGTTTCCCGAGGAGAACTAGGTGTAAACCCGAGGAGGTTACTGCTCTGAATAGATGGATGAGATTAATCCACGTGTCAGATGGCGGGCTCCTCGGTCTTTACCCTCATCATTCTAGATAACAACAGTTGCTCTATTTATCATGGTGATGATTTATAAGTGAATGGTTATCTCCAACATGGTATTTATGTCTTACCTAATATGAATGTTAATTCAGTTATGCATATTTCTAGTCTTAAGAGGAAAAGAGATGATCAAGTAAATCAAACATATCTTTGGCATTGTAGGCTTGGCCATATTAGAGAGAAAAGAATTAACAAGTTGCACAAGGAAGGTTACCCTGACAAGTATGATTATGAATAATATTCAACTTGTGAATCTTGTCTCAATGGAAAGATGACCAAATCTTCATTTACCAAAAGTGGAGAGAAAGCCTCTGAATTATTGGGACTAATTCATACAGATCTTTGTAGGCCCAAGAAGATTCAAGCCAGATGAGGATATTCTTATTTTATCATCTTCACTGATGAACACAAATATGAGTCTTTTGAAATGGATTTGTATATCTCATGAAACACAAATATGAGTCTTTTGAAATGTTCAAAAGATTCTGTAGTGGAGTTGAGAAACAGACTGACAAAAGTATTAAAATACTAAGGTCTGATAGAGGAGGAGAATATCTGAGTGATGACTTTACTAGTTATCTCATAGAGAATGGGATTCTCTCACAATGGACACCTCTAGGAACACCTCAACACAATGGTGTGTCCGAAAGAAGGAATAGAAACTTATTAGATATGGTAAGATCCATAATAAGGTTTACTGATCTTCCAATAAATTTATGGAGATATGCTTTGGAAACAGCATACTAAAATAAAGTACCCACTAAGTCAGTCTCTACAACACCATATGAGATATGGAAAGGACGCAAACCAAGCCTTAAGTGATGCAGAAGGATTCAAGCCAGATGGTGTAATTCAGTTATTTGGCCCGTTTTCGGTGCCAAATTCCAATGTTTTCCCTTCAAAACTTTGTCTTTAGATTTTTTTAACACTTTTGGTAATTATTAGTTTGTCAAATTATGATAGGATTTGAATCTTATTTTTTCTAGTATTTCTAATAACTATTTAGTTTGTTTTAAATTTTATGTTTATATAAGTTTAGGTTTTTGGCTATTTAACCCGGCTTGTGGGTCAGTTTTTGGTAAGCATTGATTTTTATGAAATTGTTTTGAATTGGAGAGACATTTTTCTCTTGTGTGGATGTCTTCTCGGGTTCTTCCTTGCGATCTTTAGGTTGCAGCTAGCCAGCGGGATAATTGTTATCCTGCCCGGCATCAGTTGATATCAGAGCTCAACATATTCTTGGGACGAGATCGCATCTACATTAATGGCTGGTGGAGGTTGAGGTCGTGGTCGTCGTGGATGGGTTCCGAACGAGGAGGTCAAGGATGTAATGAGCTTGGATCTATAGAGGCAAGTCTCAAAATTATCCCTACGTTTGACGACGCGCGATTTTGATCGTGGTCGTCATGGGCAGGTTCCGAAGGAGAAATCCCAACACCATTATCGTAACATTCAAGAGGTGATGATTGAGGATTTGCAAAGGCAAGTCATAGGGTTATCCTGATGTCTGGCGGTACGTGATTTCGATCGTGGTCATTATAGGCAGGTTCAGAAGATGAAGTCCAATACCGTGATTGTTTCATGGATTCTGAAGACGCTGTGTGAACTCAAGGGTGAGTTTTTTCCAACCCGGGGTGACTAATACAGGAGGATTCGAGCCAGATGATGTAATTCAGTTATTTGGCCCATTTTAGATGTCAAATTCCAATGTTTTTCCTTCAAAACTTTGTTTTTAAATATTTTTTTACCACTTTTGATAATAATTAGTTTGTCAAATTATGATAGGATTTGAATCTGATTTTATCTAGTATTTCAGATAACTATTTAATTTGTTTTAAATTTTAAGTTTGGATAAGTTTAGGTTTTTGGCTATTTAACCCGGCTTGTGGGTTAGTTTTCGGTAATCCTTGATTTTTATGAAATTGTTTTGAATTGAAGAGACGTTTCTCTCTTGTGTGGATGTCTTCTCACGTTCTTCCTTACGATCGTTAGGTTGTAGCTAGACAGCGGGATAATCGTTATCATGCCCGGCGTCATTAAGCATGTTAAAGCTTGGGGTTGTCCAACTTATGTTAAGAGATTGTATTCAGACAAACTCGGCTCAAGATCAAATAAATGTAGATTCATTGGATATCCCAAAGAAACAATAGGATATTATTTTTATCATCCTTCTGACCATAAAGTGTTTTTGGCTAGAGGTATAACCTTTTAAGAAAAGGGAACTCCTTTTAGAAGGGAATCATGGTGAAGAGATAGAACTTGATGAAGTTTAGAAAACCAATGAATCAACTTAGGGGTATGAGATACAAGTCGAGCAACCTTTATTATATATTTTGAAGTTGTCAAAGAAGTTGTCATCTTCAACAGTTGAAGTTCAAGAAACAATTGTAGCTCAAGATCAGGTTATTGAACCAGTTCAAGATCAAGTTGAACAACAACCAATCTAGTACAAGGTGAGCAAGTTATACACGAACCTCTTAGAAGGTCTACTCGTCAACATCATGCACCAAATAGATTGAATCTTATGGTGTAAGATGAAGAGGTTAATCATAATAACGATGACCCTAAGACCTATGAAGAGGCTATACAAAGTTCAGATTGTGAGAAATGGCAAAAAGCTATGGAATCCGAAATTGAATCCATAAAGGTCAACAAAGTATGGACTTTTGTTGAAGCTTCACAAGATATAAAACCTATTTGTTGTAAATGGGTTTTCAAGAAAAAGTTTGGAGTAGACGGAAAGGTGGAGATCTATAAAGCCCGTCTTGTTGCTAAGGGATATTGTCAAAAAAAAAAAAAAAAGGAATAGATTATGAAGAAACTTTCTCTCCCGTGCCAATGCTCAAATCAATTAGGATTCTACTTGCTATAGAAGCATACTATGATTATGAAATATGACAAATGGATGTGAAAACGGCTTTCCTTAATGATGAGCTGGAAGTGGATGTGTACATGACACAACTTGAAGGTTTCATATCCCCGTCTGATCATAATAAAGTTTGCAAGCTTCAAAGGTCAATTTATGGACTAAAGTTGGCTTCTCGGAGTTGGAACATTCGCTTTAACAAGACAATTGAAAAGCTCAATTTTGTTAGATGCGAGGAAGAACCTTGTGTGTACAAAAATGTTAGTGGGAGCACAGTTATTTTTTTAGTATTATTGTATGTTGGTGATATATTGCTTGTTGGGAATGACATATACCAGCATTACAAAATACCAATATTTGGCCATCTAAATAGTTCTCTATGAAAGACTTGGGAGAAGCAGCTTATATATTAGGAATAAAGAATTATAGAGATAGATCCAAGAAGTTGTTGGGCTTTCCAAGTCTATGTACCTTGATACCATCTTAAAGAGGTATAACATGGAAAATTCCAAAAGGGGTTATCTACCGATAGGCACTGGAATTACTCTCAGTAGGGAAGATTGTCCTTAAACTTCTGACGAGAGAGAACGCATGAGTAGAATCCCATACGCTAGCGTAGTAGGAGCTATCATGTATACAATGACATGTATAAGTCCTGATGTGTCTTATGTACTTGGAGTGGCTAGTCGATATCAAGCGAATCATGGTGAGGAGAATTGGAAAGTGGTTAAGACCATTCTTAAGTACTTAAGAAGAACTAAAGATTAATTCCTCATCTATGGAGAATTTGAGTTGAAACTAGAAGGTTATACTGATGCAAGTTTCGCTTCAGATAAAGATGATAGCAAATCTATTTTCGGTTAAGTCTTTACTTTAAATGGTGGTGCAGTGAGTTGGAAGAGTTCCAAGTAAGCTACGGTAGCTGATTCAGTGACTAAAGCAGAATATATAGCAGCTAGTGAAGCTACTAAGGAAGTAGTTTGGATGAAAAGGTTATTAACTGAACTTGGTCTGGTTCCTCTAATGGAAGATGTTGTTCCACTATTGTGTGACAATACTGGAGCCATCTCTCAAGAAAAAAAGCTGAGCTCACATCAAAAATCCAAGCATATTCTGCGAAGGTATCACTTGATTAGAGAAATCATTGAGTGTGGAGACGTCAAAATTCAAAAGGTTGATGGAAAGGAAAATGTAGCAAATCTATTCACTAAGGCTCTTGGTGCAAAGGAGTTTGACAAGCACAAGTGGAAATCGGAATGAAGTACATGATCGATTGGATCTAGTACAAGTGTGAGATTGTTAGGGGTATAGTTGATATGCCCTAGATCCAATCGCTTATTTGAACACATTTCAAACAATACATGGTATTAAATTTCTTTTGTTATCATATTAAGTGTTTAATATGATAATGTCCTTGATTAAATTTAGAGACTTGTCATTATGGTGGGGATTATAATAATGAGAGTCAAGTCTAAAATGATTTAATCTAAAATTGTTCTTGATCATAGAATCATTAAGGACATTAGTGATCCTGTTGGATCAATATATGTGTGATAGTCTTTATAAGATAAAGATTAGTTGATCTCATTAACTAAATCACATAAATAGATGATGCATATGGAGATATGATCATTGAACAGACTCAATTGAGAATTCCTAATGGGTAAAATTACCATAACTGTCAATAGGATATTCTCTTGAAAAGTATGATGTAATAGTATGTTTTGACCTGAGATCATCATAGTAATTAACAAGTTATTTATCATGCTTTGATTCAGGACACCTATTGCCCTAGGACGATAGTTGAAAGGATATAAGGTATGATTAAATACTTGAAGGATTAATGATTAATTAAGATGGAATCCGTCAACTCTTGGTAATGAGTTTGAGCTCTATATTATCATTATTTATAACGACTAAATTAAGACCTTGGTCTGGGCAATTGAATAAAGAAGAAAAGAGTTTCTTAAGTCGTTCGTTGGTCGGTTATAATTGACATGGAACATAGTTGGCAACCTATTGGGATTTGACAGTTCAACCATATCCTAGGGTTAACCTTGAGCTTTATAGACAGAAGGAAATATTACATGATTCTTCAACAGGTTCTTGAGAGTAATAGTATACTTCATGCTATCCGATCGTTAAGGAGTGTTGCTAGATGCCAACCTTGATTAGTAAATTAGTATGACTAATTTGCTACTGGCTTAGTAATGAACTTATGGGGTCACACACTAGCGAGTGTTCCAATCTTTGCTATAAGATTAATTATTTTATTATTTGATTAGTCAAATAAATAAAAATTTTAGTCCAAATGGAATATTATTATATTGTTAACTAGCATATAGAATATAGTTAATATTAATGGAAAAAATGAATAATGATTGCATGTGATGGTTTAGGAAAACCAAAGGCCACTTATGGTTTTAGTTTTGGGAAAACAAAAAGGTTTTTGGAAACCCAAAAGGTTTTTGGGAAAACCAAAAGCCAGATGCAAATTATGGGTTTGATTTTGGGAAACCAAAAGGTTTTTGGGAAAACCAAAAGCCACATGCATATGATGGGTTTGGTTTTGGGTAAATAAAAAGGTTTTTGGAAACTCAAAAGGTTTTGGGAAAATCTAAAAGCCTCATGTAAATGCCTATGTATATGGGTTTGCATATGGGTTTAAAACAATAAGAGATACAATCCATCAAGGGTAGTGAGAATCACAATATTGTTTCAATTGTTCATGGATTATGTTACGGATATATTTGGTGAAGACAGGTGTCATTGACCTAAAGGACCACCTGTTCCTTTGACCACATGGCGATATCACCACCTTTGCACAATTCCGTTCGGCAAATAACGTGAGGATTCAATCCTACGAACAAGTCCGTCGGAATTGTAGCAACCCTCTTATACAGGGCGTGAGGTGGGGAAAGAGAGATAAATATCTAACGCCTCTACAGTGAGTAGGCCTTATCCACTTGCTACAGTGGGCAGATATTTATTCTATTTTACCTACGTGGCATCTACGCGTTAGGCAGCAGATATTTTCCTACCGCCTTAGGAGATATTTACCTAACTCACCGCCTTACCCCACCGCCTTTCAAGATATTTTCTTGCCACCTCATGTGTTCTCATTCACCGCCTTATTCCACCGCCTTTCCTGAACCGCCTCTAAGGTGCTATAAAAGGAGAACGGTAATAGAAGAAAGGGGATCCGAAAAACTGATCACACAAAGAACTGTCTAAATCTAAGACTCTTTACTCAAGTTTTCTGACTTAAGCATCGGAGCTGAATCCGGGCAGAGAGGCCCAATTCCGATCACTGCCCTCTCCTTTTTACAGGTTCGCCTATGGGTAATTCCGATCGGAGTTTCAGGATGTTCTCTGCGCTCCCTGTTCGTAAGCAGAAGTAAGCGTCCACACCAACTATAAATTTTAACCGTTGGTCCAAAGCTGAGGCCAGATCACGAGGCAACAGTAGCCAAAGCGTGACGTGGACCAGTTTTTGGCATCAACAGATTACATTTTATCAAAGAGTTGATAGCAAAGATTGGTCTCGGTGTGGATACGTGTAGGGTCTTCGCATTATCGAGGAGTTTAAAAACAAAAGGGCGAATCCGCTTCCAAAGTATGTTTTAGATCCGATCTTTAACATGTTAGATAAATTTTAAATGCAAATAGATCTTCCATTGGATTATTTTGTCTTCCGCTGCGTGTTTTGAACACCGAATAATCCTACATCCATTTGCTTATCGCATTTGAAATAAACACTGCTTTGAGTGCCGAGGCACAAAATTGCAACAGTGACAGGAGAAAAACAAATCATAAGACCACCAAGGAAAGAAAGACAGGACATACAATGGAACAACTGCTTGGCAAGGGTATCATTGGGCATGTACTCGGCGACAAGGAGCGGCTTGTCCTCGTCGCAACAATACCCAATCAAGTTGGCCAGTCTCCGATGCCTTAGTTTCCCCACACCACACACCTCTTCCTGCAAACCCCGCCCATTTCCTTAATAAGAAAACACAATAAACCTATAATGCAAAGAAGAAAAAAAAATAATAATCAAGAACCTACAGCGAATTGCTTAGTCGAACCAAGCCCTCCTTGTGAACTTCTTGAAAATGATCCATGTTCGGTTCTGGAGCCGGCCTTTGTAAACGAGATTCGGCACCTTCTCGCCGCTCTCCGACACGATGTTGTCTGAGCTGAACCCACCGGTTGCCGCTTTCAACTCCCCCAACAAGAACTCCATGAAGGCAAACAAAGAGATTGTTAATGCACATCAAGAAAAATCTATTCTGCCTACTTATATCATTTTAGATTGCAGCATCATAAATCAAAGTATTAAAAAGATTGATTAACCATGTCCTGCAACTTAATATTTCTTCAATTTCAACTGTGGTAACCTAAAGTACAACCTAAAATACAGTAAGCACACTAATTGCCATTTGCATAGATAATATAAATAGAGTGGAAAACAAAAGAGAAATCGTAGAAAATTAAGAAGTTATAGAAATAAATATACTTGTGCGATCAACAATTAGCAATACTTAAAATATGAAATTAAAAAACAAGGAACAAATACAAATACAACAATTGATCAAAACTGAAATCATATATACACTTAGGTTGTAACGCCCCGACCCGGATCCCGGGGCCTCGGGCACGTCCACAGACCGGTCGTATTCAAGTGGAGACGAGCCCCCACTCGAATACAAGGCCTAAATGATAAAGAACAGATAACATTATTTCCATTAATAACAAGAGTTACACAACGGAAATTTGAAATTTAAAAGTACACTATGGGCCCTACAAGGGTCCTAAAAATACATTGACTCTCTCTAAAAGGTTTGAGATCTTCGAACCTCAACGCACAGCTCCTGAGTCTAAATTCACTATTCCTTTAATCCTGAAAAGAAAAGGAAATCAAGAAGGATGAGCTTTCGAAAGGAAAGCTCAGTAAGTTCCCCGCAGGGATCTCAACAAAGCCAGGCAATAAGCAAGATAAAAGAAAAATAAGCATAAATACAAGCATCCGGGACCACGCCCGCACAAACAAGAATCTAGGAGTCTATCAAAAATAACCAACGCAAGGACTCCTAGTCAAACACTGGCCCTCGGGCCCGGAACGGAATTCCAAGAATCGATGACACCAAAATTTTCCGTCAGCCCCCAGCCTCTGCTGGAAATCGACCTCGGTCGATCATCGGTAGCGCCACCTCTCTTACGTGTCGACACGGTCAGTGTATCGTCCAGCTGATAGGTTGGACCGCCAGAGTATCCTCCCCCCGGCACGGAACTATCAGAGACGCCAGGGTGTCCTCAGCCCTGAACGCTCCACTCTCACTTGAGCATTCGCTCCACTGAACCGGAAAATGAACCCGTCCGGAGCACGCTTACCCGGTCAGCACACGAGACCATGTTTCCATGGCCAAGTGTCGACCCACGGGCCAGCGTGTCCAACGAGCATAACAAGCAATAAAAGTACTCTACTCTAGCTCTCAACCATGCACGTACAAAGGAAGGAAAACAAGCAAACATAGGTACGCGCATGCATCCAATAACAGAAGTTCAATGGCACATGCTAAAAGAAATAGCATTAGCAAACACAAAGAAAACCCAAAGATGGGCGGGAATCGAGGCGAAGGTAACTTACCTCTGCAACGGTATCTAGGATCTTTCCCGGACTCCTACTCCTGATATGTCTCTACGTCGGTATCTGGTAATAAAAACCCGATTTAATATCGGTAATATCTTAAAATTTCTAGTATGATATGCATGTTTCACTAATTTGGCCCAAACTTAACTTCCGGCCCCTTCATTAGTCACTTTCCCATGTCTAGTCTAAAAGAACTACATAGCTTGGTGGTTAAGGCCTACCAAGCCCAAGTGGAAGGTTCATGGTTCAAACCCCCCAAACCCAACCCAAGTTCACAAATTGGTTGAATTCAATTAATTCACAAATCAGTACAACTAGACTTGATCAAAACCACTAATCAATTAACTCGATTGATTTAAAAATCTCAACCTAACTTATTGGACCTAAACTATTACTCGGTTGAGCCCAACCCCTTTAATTAATTAACTCAAGGCTAACTTGGATCAATCAATTAACTCTTAATCAAATTAATAAAATCGGACTTAACTAAACACAGCCCAATTACATGATCACCTATAAGGATCTTATTAATTTATATGTCAAAACATAATGCAGAATTTCTGTCAGTTTTGCGCAGTCGGAAAAAATTGTCCATATCTTTCAATCCAGACATCTGATTATGTTGATTTAAGATTCATTGGAAAGCTATTTTCATAAAATTTCCAACGGTATATTATATGACCCGATCAGAAGACTATAACTAGCTAAAAATATACTCGAAACTGGCAGCTCAGAACTGCACAATTTCAGTAGTAAGTTATGCGCAGTCCGAAAGAACTGCTCATATCTCCTAATCCGTAAATCAGATTTTAATGATCTAGTATTCTTTGGAAATATAATTTCCTATATTTTCTAACGATGTATTATACACCCAAATCGGAGAACAATAAGGATTTAAAATATTACTCCAAACTGACAAATGACCGCAGTCCTAAACTATCATCCTTAAAAAGTCTACATGTTGACTTAAGTTTATTCCTTCCTAATCTATGCATTAATTAAAAGGAGAGTGAAGGTATTTACCTCTATCAATGATGACTCGAATCACGCGAGACTCCCTCCTAGCGTGTCCTCACACTCTACGCCGACCTCCCTTAGCAAATCCCTCAACAAATTGTATCTCAATTCTCCCACTATATCCCCTTTATATAGATATGAGAATTCTAATCTTACTCAAATTTTAAATTTGAGATAGAGTTAAATTGTGTTTATCTAATTCGAGTTATAATTTAGATTCTAGATAAGGATTAATTTTAAACGAATTACAATTATCTCTAAAAGATAAATCTAATTAACTCAAATATTATCTCCTAATTGATTTTCAATTCCCTATTGTAAAGTATTATTACTAGATAATTCTAATTCAATTCAAATACTGCATTCTGATTACATCACAATTCATATTTGAGAAATCTAATTTTATATTTATCTATTTTATCTCATACCAATCCCTACGAGTTTAACCCAAGTCGGGTGACATGATGAATTTGACCTTGTTGATTTAATCACATTAAGCCCAATCTTTTCCTGAAATTACCAAAATATCCTTGATGACTCTTATTAACCCTAATTAAGACATTACCAAATTTCATCTCTTATTTAATATTTGAATTCATAAATAGCATCTTATCTAAATCCCTTACCAATTAAATATTTCTTTCCACATAAAATCCACTTAATTCAAAATATAGGTACTTCTTAAATTATTTAATCTTGGCCGTTGATTTCTTCTTAAGGCTTTCAATGCATGCCTATTATTTACATTTTGCAAATAACCCTTCTTATTCTATTCATTTACATGCAAGTCCTTCTCTTAGAGAGAGAGACATTTTCCTTTAAGTCTTCAGACTTTCCAAAATTACCACTAGGTCCCTAATGACCCAAATAAAGAGATTAATCTTTTTAATTCTCCATTTCTAATAAAGTTCGATTAGATCTAACCTTGGGAACTTTCTTTTATTAACCAAAAATCTTCAGGCCTCACATAGGTATCAAGCAATGAGACAACCAAAGATATTAAAAATCAAAACTAATTACTTGAGGGGACAGCAAGCACCACAAGTAGGGTAATATCTTAACAATAAAAGATCACCAAATAGACTAAAGGGAAGATATGCTCGACAATAAATGAACTATTACCAATAACTCCAAAAAAATCAGCAGTCAAAACTGCCTCCACTTCTGGAATCAAATGAAAAGATTCAGCAGAAACAATCATAAATCACAAAAGTCAACAGAAGCTAGCTAATTTGTCAAGTTAATGGCAACTGATGCAATTAGCACTTTTTAAAAATTAATTAGAATCTACCGTGATACTGACACAAAACTTAAGTTCCAGGAGAAAATTGCATCCTTATTAAACAAATGTCAAATCAAGCATATTAATACACAATGTTGATGCCAAAAACTGGTCCACCTCACACTTTGGCTACTGTCGCCTCGTGATCTGGCCTCAGCCTTCGACAAACAGTTGAAATTTATAGTTGATGTGGACGATTACTTCAGCTTCCGAAGGAGGAACACGGAGAATGCTTTGGAGATCCGTTCGGAATTATCCTATGAAAAATCCGCTCGGAATTACCTTAGCTTTCCTTTGGAATGAACCTATAAAAGGGAGAAAACAGTGGTCGGAATTGGGCCTTTCTGCCCGGATTCAGCTCCGATGCCTAAGTCAGAAAATTAGTAAGAAGGCGGTTTTAGACATGAGTTAGGTCTTTTTGTGGTGAGTTTTTCCATCCCCATTTCTTCATTGTCGTTCTTCCTTTATAGTCATTTAAAGGCGGTTTAGGAAAGGCGGTGGAGTAAGGCGGTGAATGAGAAAATATCTTCTAAGGCGGTAAGAAAATATCTGCCTACTATGTAGGTGCTACGTAGGTAGGTAGAAAATATCTACCTACCATGTGGGTGCCTCGTGTGTAAGTAGAAAATATCTACCTACTGTAGGGGTAAGTGGATAAGATCTACTTACTGTAGAGGCGTTGGATACGCTCTTGTCCAGATGGTTATCACCGTCTTGCCTCGTGTATAATTCCGACGGACTTTTTGTAGGGGTGAGCCCTCTTTATTTGCCGTACCGAATTGATACTAACGAACCTGGCGGAGACTGACCGTCCTGTGGCCGAGCGAAACGTAGCCCTGTGTATGACAGGTGGCCCTTTAGGAAGGCGACGCGTGTTTTACCAAATATTTCCGTAACACTAGACCCCCCCCCAGAATGTACTTGTTCGAAAAATCTGAGCGAGGAGTGAGTCAATTTGCACTTTTCGCTTGGTTCGAGAACAAGTATCTGCCTTACCTGGCGTGTCTATGTGGGTGTAGGTTTTTTTCTAGACACATATGTTTTTATAGTTAACCGACGCTTACTGTGTTGTCTTGAATCGAGGTAGATTTTTCTCCGGAATTTTTGCCTATAGTGTCACCAAGTTTTGCTATATAAGAGGCTAGCGTGGATAACGTTTTCATCCAGCATCTTTATGTTTTGGTAGAATGGCTCAGCGTTTGTCCTTTTTTAAGTTTTTTACTTTTACCCAGTGTTCTCGTCGCTTACGAGTGCCAAGTTCGTTTCATGAACACTTATCGGAATTGCGGACTGGGATCGTCCAATTGGTAAGCCCGAACGGCTGTGTGTGGCCATCCATGCTGGTTATTGATAGGGGAACGGGTGAGGTAGGCATTGAGGAAGGGTAGGAAGCCTTCCATGTTGATCATGACATAGAGGCAGGGGATCTCCTAATTATCACTTTAGCTATTACCCACGCAGAGGACGTGCGTTTTGAAGTTGAAATGTTTGGGAGCGACTCCTGCCGTAGAGAAGTGGGTCCTTATCTTCGCCCGCGCACTTTGCCGGGATTTCCTAGCGACCCTGAGGACAGCGACGGGTGTGGAAGTCCGTGCGTCTCTTCCGAGTCTTATCGGAGTGGGTCCTCAGACGGATCTGAGGATTGTTAACTAGGGAATTCCGGCGGAGGAGATGTTTGTTTGTTCTGTTGCTTGGCTGTGTGTTTTGTAATACCATCACCGTTGTAAATGAATAAAGTTTATTAATTTGCTCATAAAGTTTTCGATTTCTTCAAGAGAAAATGATCACTGGTGATCCTATGTTGGGATGTGTGCGTTTTGTCCCTTATGGTGCGGGCTCTACACTGTGCTTGTTATTCCCTGAGACGCCACGTGTCTCTTTTACTATTTAGCATTAAAGAGGGGGAGGGGGTGGTGCGACACGCGTGGCATGCGCGTTTGTCAACATCATGATGGGCGCGGTTCTCTATGTGTCAGGCGGCGTTTGGTACTGCTGACGTGGGCGGAATTTTGATTTGTTCGAGGAAAAGTGATAATCAGATATCTGAACGGTCCAGATTTGTGGACCCTTGGTTCAACGGTTTTGATCGGAATGCGACCCTGAGATCTAACGGCCAGGGATTCGTTGCCTTTGTATATAAGCGAAATCGTACAGGCAGAAAAAGTTTGTTTCGAAAGTCGAATCGCGTCTTCTTCTTCAGATTTCTTCTTCTCCGGCGAGCCCTGGTTTTGAGCTTTCTGCGTTTTTCTTATCTTTTTCTTTTCCTAAGGTAATGGCTAGTGCTGCATCTTCCTCCTCTAGTTCTTCTCATGAGTCCTTGATTCCTTCTCCGTCCACCCCTACGGTTTCTGTCGCGATTCCGGGCGAACTTGGGGACGTTCCGGTTCAGAGTTCGCGGGTTCACCCTGCATCTAGGGCAATGGGTAGAGGGTCGGATACGTTCATAAGTCTTTTAGGGCAGAAGGATGTAGATGACCCGGTGGAGAAATATGAGATAAACCTCTCTCTGTTTGAGGTTAGGGTTCCTTGTTCAGGGGAGAGAGCGAGTGCTCCCAGGGAGGGGGAGATAGCTGTTTATCCGGATGCGTTCTTTGGCGCACTCGGGCTTCCTTTTCCCCGATTTTACTAAGGCGATCCTAGAGGAGTATCGTTTGTGTCCTTCGCACCGGTGACTCCAGAACTCTTGGAGGTCAGCTTCAACGGATTTGTTATGGTTTTTAAGAATTATGGGGTAAATCCAACCGTCCGTTGGTTCCGCCTGTTGTTTAGTCTTTGTTTGGAGTCTAATGCCGATTGGTATTATTTCTCGGCTCGCTCTGGGAGAAAGTTTCTAGGGAAAGTTCCCTCTTCCATTAAGCGATGGAAGAGTAAGTTTTTCTTTGTTAGATGTAAATCCGAGTGGGGTATTCGAACAAGGTGGGAGGTTCCCCGCGCGGACATTACTTGTGAGGAGATGACGAAAGAAGAGGGAAATCTTCTTAAGTCAATGACGGGGCTATCCAAAGTTTACATGGATAAGTTTTTGACCAAGGAAAACCTCGTTAAATGTCGTTTAATAGTGTCTACTGGTAGGACTCGCTCGCGTGCCCCATTTAGTTTGATTTTGGCTTGTGATGTCTAACCTTACTCGGAATTTATTTTGCAGAAAATCCGATGGAAGACGAAGATTTGAGCTTCGTTAAGGGTCTCCTGGCTTCTTTCGAAGGTGAAGTTCATCCGCCCTTAGCTCGTGGGCGGAAAATGAAAGAAGTGGCATCTAGCAAAGGTGCTGATACCTCCAAAGAGGAGAAAAAGAAAAGGAAGAGGAAGGAGACTGACCCTTCCAAGAAGGGGGTTAAAAGTGACCCCGATGTAGGGTCCTCACGGGAGAGGAGGACAAAGAGGAAGAATTCCGAGGACGCATCGGGTCCTGGAATTGTGGGGGAACAGGCGGCGTCGCCTCAGGAGGAAGCCCGTCCAGAAGAAGCCTGCCCGGCTTTGTCACCAATTTCAGAAGGTCCTTCTTCTAGCCGGCCGGAAGATATCCTTCTCGTAGAGGTGAGAACATACTTATAATATCCTTTTTTAAGAGTATGCTTCATTTAACTTCAGTTCATATAGGCGGAAGCGGGAGAAGCGGCCCTCCTGGATAAACTGAGGGTAGTAGACTCGGTTTTGAGGGGATCGGCAACTCAAGGGAAGGAGTTGCCCTCTGAGGACATCCCTTTCCGAGATGTTGCTACTGTAAAGACTGTTTTGATGGCCATGAGACCCGAACAGCTTTCCTCCAAACTTCGTAGAGCTGGAAGGGAAGAGGCCATCTCTCAACTATTTCGCTCGGTCATGCTGGTAAGGATTGCCCTCGTATTAGTTTTACTTTTTTGCTCGGTATTAATGCTGATAACTTATTTGTTACTTCGTAGACTGTGCAATGGGCGGACCGAGTTGGCAATCTTTGCCAAGAGGACTCGGCAAAGACAGAAGCGTATAGGGCGGAAATCGCCTAATTAAACTCTAAGGTGGCGGCCCTGGAGGGGAAAGAAAAAGAGCAGCTCGCTATTATCCATACTTATGAGAAGGATAAAGTTGAGCGGCTTCAGCAGCTGGCTGTTATGGCAAAAGAGGAGGATTTGTCGGCCAGGCTGTCCACTTCTGAGGGTTCCCTTCTTGCTGTTGAGGAGAATGTTAAAAAGTTACAAGATAACTCTAGCAGTTTGGAGAAAGAACTCAAATCTGCTTTCGAGGGGGCAAAATTTGAAGCCCGATGGGAGCCAATTTGAAGGTCTTGAAGCTTGTCTTTGTTCAAGCAGAGCTGGAGGAAGTAAAGGGGGAGCGCGACACCCTTAAGGCGGACCTAGCTTCACGACTAGAAACTCCCAAATCCGACTCGCAGGAAATTAAAGATTTGATAGAACGAGCGGATAAACTAGAGAAGGAGGTCGCTCGGCTTAGGGCGAAGGCTAAGGAGGGGGCCACCCGCATATATTCTGTGGTGCAGCAGGTGGGTCACCATATTCCCCCGGCGGAAGTGCTATCTATGGGGCTTGCTGGGGTCTTAAAGACTTATATGGAGCTAAAAGAGCAACAAATTATTAAGACCCCAGAGGCTTCTGTCCCCGCCCCCTCGGAGCCTTCAACCCAAGTTCCTTCAGAAGCAGCTGGTTGGCCCGAGGGTCCTAGTTCTTAGGATGTTTTAGTACTTTTGTGAAATGTTCTTGTAAATTCTCAATCATTTGGAATGTAACTCCTATTCGTATGAATGAAATGCAAACCTTGATTTTGGTGAAGATTTATTTCCGAGCGACGGTTATTTTTAACCATGCAAGGGATTCGTTGAAGTCCTTCGTAGAGTCTTTTCCTTCTTCATTTGGCTGGTAAGATAAACTTCGTGGCGGGTTCTTCTCTCCTTAGTCTGATCGCAGGACCTTAAGCTGTTGAGTAAGCTACTCGCCTTCATAAATGAGATGGTTGCCTCATATTTCGATCGGGATTTTGCCCCTTGTTTTTGGATGAGAGTTGTCGTTTTATCCTTGTAGGATAATACCGACTCATCCCTTAGGAATGGGAATTTCACCGCATTTTTGTAGAATGGGAATTTCACCACATTTTTGTATAGAATGGAAAAGACTTGACCCTTTATTCCATGAGACATTTAAGAGACTTCTACAGTTTTTACTGATAGTAGCATCATAGGTGTTCAGCATGAAATGGGCGTTTGAGAGTTTTTTCTTGCATATTCACTAGATAGTAAGTGCCTGCTCGGACAATTCTCTGAATGACGTAAGGGCCTTCCCAGTTAGGAGTTAGCTTCCCCGTTCGGCTTTTATTTCCTTGGAATTCATTTTCTCTCAGGACCAGATCACCGATTTGGAAGAAGACTCTTTTCACCCTTGTGTCGTAGAACCTTTTTACTCTTTGGCGGTAGATAGCCGCCTTTGTTTCCGCCGTTATTCTTCGTTCTTCGAGTAGATCAAGTTCCGCTCGGAGATTTTTCTCATTTTCTACTAATGAGAAAGTCTGTTGTGTTCGCAAGGTAGGCATTCCTATTTCTGCGGGAATGACGGCTTCGGCCCTGTAAGTAAGGGAAAATGGGCTTTCCCCTGTGGGAGTTCTTGCAGTTGTCCTGTAGGCCCAAAGGGCGCTCGGAATTTCTTCCACCCAATTAGTTCCGTTTTTGGACACTCGGGTTTTCAGAGTTTGGAGCAAGGTACGGTTTGTCACCTTTACCTGGCCATTGGTTTGAGGATGCGTTACAGAAGTTAATCTGGATTCAATTCCGAGTTCGGAACAAAAGCTTTTGAAAGCCTTGTTATCAAATTGTCGCCCATTATCAGAAATGAAGGCAACTAGAATCCCGAACCAACAGATAATTGTTCGCCATAAGAATCCTTGACACGCTTTTTCCGTGATCTTGGCCAAGGGCTCAACCTCTACCCATTTGGTGAAGTAGTCTATAGCAACTATTAGAAATTTCATCTGTCGAGTTGAAGTAGGAAATGGCCCAAGAAGATCAACCCCCCAGATAGCAAATGGTCGAGGGCTGATAATTGGTGTAAGCAGCGTAGGCGGTCGTCTTTGGATCTTGGAATGCCGTTGGCAGGCATCACATTTACGAGCGAATGCCACTGCACCTTGAGTTAATGTTGGCCAATAATAGCCTTGTCGCAGGACTTTGTAACTCAAGGCTTTGCCTCCTATATGACCTCCTCCGATGCCCTCGTGAATCTCTTGCAGAATATAGTTGGCTTCTTTGGGACGTACGCATCGTAAGAAGGGTTGTGTATAGGACCTTTTGTATAGGTTTTCACCAATAATGGTGTATTGAGCAGATCTATACGAAATCCGTCTGGCTTCCGTTTTGTCGGATGGTGGAGGTCCACCTTGCAGGTAGTTTCTAATGGGATCAATCCAACTTGTCTCTTCCGCCGTATTTTGCACTTCCTCTTCGAGCCTTTCAATAGTCCTTGTGGGAAGGTACTGTAGGTGAAAAGAGGATTCTGTATTTCCGTTGGATGTCGTGGCCTTTTTAGACAAGGCGTCTGCTTCTTCATTTTGTGCTCGGCCGATTTTTTCAATCTGGAAGTAAACGAAGTACGAAACTATTTTCTTTACCAAAGCTTGGTATTTGACCATGTTTTCCTCTTTTACTTCGAAACTACCCAAGGTGTGGTTTACGACCAACTGTGAGTCGGAATATACATGCAGATGCTGAATTCCGAGTCCCCTGGCCAAGTGCAGTCCTGTGACTAGGGCTTCGTATTCGGCTTCGTTATTCGTTGCTCGGAATTGGAACTTGAGTACCGTTGCAATCTTCCACTTAGAGGGAGAATAAAGGACGAAACTGGCCCCTGACTTTTCTTCCGTCGCTGATCCATCGACATATAGGAGCCATGAAATGCTAGGGTTTTCTTCTTGATTTGCTGATGGGATCTCATCTCCACTTGCAGGCATGGTTAACTCTGCTATAAAGTCTGCTAGCACTTGAGCCTTGATGGCCGTTCGGGGTTTATAAGTGAGATCGAACTCACCCAATTCTATCACCCACTTGGCTAGACGTTCGGAATTTTCAGGTTTATGGAGAACTTGCCTTAGTGGTTGATCAGTTAGCATAGTGACTTTGTGAGCTTGGAAATAGGGCCTCAATCTTCGTGCGGATGTGATGAGGGCGAAAGCCAACTTTTCAAGTGGCAGGTACCTCGACTCCGCGTCGTTAAGGATCTTACTTGTGTAGTAAACTGGTTTCTGAACTCCCTTGTCTTCTCTTAAAAGAACGGCGCTGACCGCTCGAGGAGCAGCGGCCAGGTAGATGTAGAGCCCTTCCCCTACTTGCGGCTTAGCTAGCAGCTGAGGCGATCGGAGATAATCTTTAAGTCCTTGAAAGGCTTTCTCGCATTCTTCTGTCCACTCCATTTTTGGCGCTTTTCGTAAGGCTTGGAAAAGTGGGAGGTTCTTCTCACCGGCTTTAGAAATGAACCTTCCCAGAGCCGCTAGGCGTCCGTTAAGCCGCTGTATTTCTTGAAGAGTTTTGGGTAACCCCATATCAAGAATGGCTTTGATTTTTTCTGGATTTGCCTCTATTCCTCTTTGCGTCAATACAAACCCCAGAAATTTCCCTGAGCGGACACCGAAAGAACACTTATTCGGATTTAAGCGCATGTTGTAAGTCCGAAGGGATAGAAAGGCCTCTTGTAAATCCGGTAGATGGTCGTCAGCTTTTTGGCTTTTTACCAAAATATCATCCACGTAAGCTTCAACATTTCTGCCGATTTGCTCCTTGAAGACTGTATTTATGAGTCTCTGGAAGGTGGCCCCTGCGTTCTTTAATCCGAACGGCATTACTTTATAGCAATAAGTCCCAGTGCTTGTAATGAAGGATGTTTTTTCTTCGTCTTTTTTGGCTATTCGGATTTGATTGTAGCCTGAGAAGGCGTCTAAGAAACTCAACATCTCATGCCCCGTCGTAGAATCAACTAAACCATCGATGGAAGGTAGGGGGAACGAATCTTTTGGACAAGCTTTGTTTAGGTCCGTAAAATCTACGCACATTCTCCATTTTTCGGACGGCTTTTTTACAAGAACCACATTAGCTAGCCAGTCGGGATAGTTCACCTCTCGGATAAATCCAGCCTTCAAGAGGGTTGATACTTCTTCCTCTGCGGCCTTCTGTCTTTCTGGTGCCGAATTTCTCCTTTTCTGTTTGATAGGCTTGAATGATTGATCTATGTTGAGGCGGTGTTCAATGACGTTGCGTTTCACACCTAGCATATCTTCTGATGACCAGGCGAAAAGGTCGGAATTTGTCCTTAGTACCACCATGAGATTTTCTTGCTGTACTCTTGTCAAATTCGCACCAATTCGCACCGTACGTTCTATCCTGGTTGTATCTAGAGGAACTGTAAGCAATTCTTCAACTGGTATTGGTCGGAATTCCTCATCTTCCTGCTCTGTTATTCTGTTGACCAGCATGGCTTCCGAAACTTTTGTTTTGCCCCTGTTTACGACTTTTCCTTTAAGGGTTGCAATATAGCACTGTCGTGCTAAAGGTTGGTCTCCCCTTACTTCTCCGCTGCCACTTTCAGTTGGAAACTTTAGGAGAAGATGGTAGGTAGAAATTACGGCTTTTAGGGCGTTGAGGGTTGGCCTACCAAGAATAACGTTGTAGCTTGAAGCACAGCGTACAACCAGAAAGTTTGTCGTCACTGTTGATGATCTTGGCAATTTTCCTACCATAACCGGCAAGGAGATCATTCCTTCTGGCTGTATAACTCCTCCGGAAAATCCTACTAAGGATGATTTTACTGGGAGCAAGTTATCCGCATCATATCTCATTCTCTCGAAAGCACTCCAAAAGAGAATGTCAACTGAACTTCCACTATCTATCAGAACTCTCTTCATTTGGAAGCTGGAAACCATAATGGCAATGACTAGAGCATCATCATGGAGGTGGCGAACCCTACTGACATCGTTATCATAAAAGATGATGGGAGTCATAGGTCGAGACCTCCTTTGAGGTGTTTCTGTTTCCTGCGCAACTCCTATCATTCGGGCGTAACTTTTCCGAGAGGCGGAACTTTCACCACCACAACCAGGTCCACCACTAATGAACCCCACCATTTCTCCTTCTTCTTCTTCAGGTTGTGGAGTGTCAGGTTCCTCTTGAATCTCAAGGTTGATGTATTGCTCCAGTTGCCCTCTTCGAACGACATCTTCTATAGCGTTCATCAAATGGGTACATTTCTCCATATCGTGTCCCTTAGATCGATGAAACTGACAATATCTCTTACTGTTCTTTTGCCGTTAGGGATTTTTTGCAGGCTCTGGCCATGTCAGGAGCTTTTGCTCTTTGATTTGCATAAGGATATGGCTTCTAGTTTGATTTAGTGGGGTATGGTGGTCATAACTGACAATTTTACTTTCCTTTGAAGGTTCTCTAGGCTGTGGCACATGCCGTTGAGGGCGTGTTGGGGTTTCCAGACCTCTATTTCCACCCTTACTGTACCTGCGTGACCCTTCCTCCTTTCGTATGTCCGGAGGCCTTCTGTTGACATTTTGGTAGGTTTTTCCTCTTTGAATTTCCACCGTTCAAGATCGAGCTTCTTCCGCCCAACCCGTGTAGATCTCATCGGAATTGATGTACTTTTGGGCATGGATCATAAGGGCGGGGATGGTCTTTGGTGGATCTAGGGTGAGGGAAAAACGAAAAGGGGATTCTAGCAGTCCTTCCATTAAAAAGGTCACGGCCATTCGCGGAAGGAGGTCCACAACGTTAGCTATCTCGTTTATGTAACGATTTAAATAGGCCTGAAGCGTTTCCCCCTCTCGCTGCTTAACGCGCAGAAGGGTAGATGGGGTTTTCTTTTGTTTTGAGTAATTAGCAAAGTAAGCTAGAAAGCGATCTGCTAGGATTTGAAAAGAAGGAATTGCGCTAGATGGAAGATCGACAAACCAGTCTTGCGCTTTTCCCTCTAAGGTGGCGGGAAAAGCTCGGCACATACGAGCGTCGGTAATTCCTGTGAGAAGCATCTTCGATCGGAAAGACTTCAGGTGACGAGACGGATCGGTTCTGCCTTCATATGCAATCATAGCAGGGGGTCTGAAATTATCAGGAACTTGCTCCTCCAATATTTCCTTGATAAAAGGTGAACACATGCTGAGAACGTGCCGTTCGGATTTCTTGTTTCCCCGCGAAGGATCCTGTCGCTGTGTTCTTCTGTCGACCGTTGGAACAGATGGGCTATTCCGTTCGGTCCTTGTCCGCTCCGCTCTTGTACGCTGTTCAATTCTTGTGGCAGCTTGTTCTCGACGTCGAGCGGAGGGGGGTTCCGAGCTAGCAGAGAAGGCGGTTCTCTCTCTTCTGTCTCCATGAGTGCGAGTCCTTGTCCTCCCTCTCGCTGAATCGGGCTGGTGGGATTGTTGGCGCACTTGGTGGAATTTGTGTGGGAGGAACTGGTGGATGAGTTAAAGCATGAACAGCTTGAGTTAACTGTTCCAACTGCTGCTGCATGTTGAGGTAAAACTCTGAGATGGGTCCTTGGGGTGGGGCGGGAGGATTTTCCGATGGAGGTAAGATAGGTGGATTATTCAACAGCGTCTCCTCGTGTCCTCGGACTTCTCCAGGTTCTTCAAGGTTACTTGGTGCTCCTTGTTCTTGGATCCGTTTTGACCTTCTGGTAGTAATCATTTGGCTTTTTGTAAGGGTCCCCACGGACGGCGCCAAACTGTTGATGCCAAAAACTGGTCCACCTCACACTTTGGCTACTGTCGCCTCGTGATCTGGCCTCAGCCTTCGACAAACAGTTGAAATTTATAGTTGGTGTGGACGATTACTTCAGCTTCCGAAGGAGGAACACGGAGAATGCTTTGGAGATCCGTTCGGAATTATCCTATGCAAAATCCGCTCGGAATTACCTTAGCTTTCCTTTGGAATGAACCTATAAAAGGGAGAAAACAGTGGTCGGAATTGGGCCTTTCTGCCCGGATTCAGCTCTGATGCCTAAGTCAGAAAATTAGTAAGAAGGCGGTTTTATATATGAGTTAGGTCTTTTGTGGTGAGTTTTTCCATCCCCATTTCTTCATTGTCGTTCTTCCTTTATAGTCATTTAAAGGCGGTTTAGGAAAGGCGGTGAATGAGAAAATATCTTCTAAGACGGTAAGAAAATATCTGCCTACTATGTAGGTGCTACGTAGGTAGGTAGAAAATATCTACCTACCGTGTGGGTGCCTCGTGTGTAAGTAGAAAATATCTACCTACTGTAGGGGTAAGTGGATAAGATCTACTTACTGTAGAGGCGTTGGATACGCTCTTGTCCAGATGGTTATCACCGTCTTGCCTCGTGTATAATTCCGACGGACTTTTTGTAGTGGTGAGCCCTCTTTATTTGCCGTACGGAATTGATACTAACGAACCTGGCGGTGACTGACCGTCCTGTGGCCGAGCGAAACGTAGCCCTGTGTATGACAGGTGGCCCTTTAGGAAGGTGACGCATGTTTTACCAAATATTTCCGTAACACTCAATAAATTGAAGAATGTCATAATAGCGAAAAACCAAATAAATCAAAGAAAGTAAAGATGGAATTAAAGGCAAACTTTGAACCATATTCTGAAACAATTTATGAGCTAAAATGAAATAAAGGATCTGATAAAGAAAAATTCACAAAGAAATTGCCAGTAATAAATCCTTTCAAAGAAATCCATTTACCAAAATAAACAAACAAAAGTTGATAATCAATGCACTTGATCGATCACTTGTCAACAATATTCATCAGCTAGAAAGATTACCAAACAAAATTATTTCAAATGCAACCATAGATCAAATCAGATTTCATAAGGGTATAAAGCAATATTTGACCCTTTTTCTATCTGAAATCATTCATGAAGCAACACCATACTCTACAAGAAGTTTCAAAAAACATCCAAGAAACAATGGTCAAATGAAAAAAATTCAATTTCGTAACAGCACCAAACAGTGTTCCAGAACTTCTGAAATAAAATCTGTGCTAACAGGAGATCCAAATCAGCAATGACCGCCAACCATAGTACTGAAGATGATTATCCATTAACCCTATAAAATACAAACAGAAATAACAATACAAATGATGTCCAATAGAAATCCCAAGGGCAAGTTGAAGGGAGAAAGGATGCAATTGTCAAGTTACCAACCCAAGGCAACTCCTATAGTTAACTATCTTCATTTCCTGGAAACAGGACCATAAAACTTTTGAAATCAGTTAGAAAAGCTACTGGTTAGAAGATAATAAGTTCTAAGAATATGGAACTCTAAATTGTGACAAAAAGAAAGTTCTATAAACAGACCTGGCACAATAATATTTACATTCCTGGAGAAGTACCAAACAATAAAAATTCAAAATAAAAAACAGTTTGCAGTGAAATCATATTTTGTTTAGTTTTATATGAATGTTTCATGAAAACAATGCTAATGGTAAAAAAATTTTCTCGTATAGCAAGTTAATGCATATAAAAAACCAAATTGTCAAATGATATATATTAAAAAAAATTGCAGCGAAATCATGTTAATAGATAAACAAAACCAAATTCGGAAACAATAAATGGATCAAAATGGAAGAGAGTTTGCGGTGGATATGGAACCACCGTTCAATAAAACAAAGCTGATGATAATTTTCCATGATCTAAGCTGTTGATAAATCTTCAAATTACCCGACAAAGATACTTCAAGTTTACAATGTAAATATGAAACATCTCCTGCATCCGCTTCTCTTTTTGTTCAAAAACTTATTTAATAAATACTAATGTACATAGGCCTCAAGCTAACATTTCCTTCCATACATCTTTATCCATCGTGAATTTATGGATAAATTTGTTTCAGGTGTAAATTTGGTTTTTTGTTTTCTTACACCTGCCGACACAGAATCATGAGTAGTAACTGAGATTCCATACATCTTTATTAATCAATCTCATTTATAGTAGGAAAATAGCTTTTCAAAATTTTGCAGGAATTAGAAAATTTTATTAAGCTTTGGGCAGATAACATGAATAAAATGTATATTCTTAAATATATATTCTTAAAATGTATATTCTTAAATATTTCTTTGGGCGGATTTACAAATCAGGACCAAATCAGAACTTGTTTTATTTGTTTCCCTTGGATTTATCTTATTTTCAAAGCATACAGAGCCTGTTTTTTCTTTGAATTGCTTTGGACATGACATTCCCACTTATGATCCACTGTGATTCCATTTAAAAAAGACCATCAAACTTTTTTAAAAAACAATCCATTCAACAAGGTTGGGTGGACAACAACATAATAATAATATAGATTTTCATGGTTAATATATGATTTCATTTCATAGAATTTTTACAAAAGGATCATTCCAAAACAGAATTTTAAAAGACCTATTTACTTCAGACCTAGATGCTATAAGAAAAACATACCAACAAAATAACTCAAACAATTGATCTTTCATCTTCTTCAATCATCCACTACATCATTGTCACTGTCATCCTTCAGTCGTACCATGATTTCCAACAAATCTGCAATTAAATGAAAAATTAGAATGCATAAAAAAACTTAGATAAAATAAAATTTCAGCTTACCATTCATTTTATCAAACTTCTTTTTGGATTTATCATAGTTCTTATAAGCTCCAGTCTGAAACTTTAGAAAATCACAATAATACTTCTTCAGTTTCTTACAACTCCCACAAACCCTATCCTTTTTTCTGTTGAGACAAAAAAATCAGCGTTAACATTAGCAAGGAAGAATAAAATCTAAAACAACATTGCTTGAATATAAATTTTGCAACATACTTATAGACAATAAGTTTGTTCTTTGAATCATCCTTAACTTTTCCCTTTCGCAGAGATAAAGGTGAAATTTGATCTCCATGAACCACCATTTCCCTTGACTTGTCTCCATAAACAACCATTTCCCTTGACTTCTCTCCAAAAGCCACCATTTTCTTGGATTTCTCCCCCTCTTCAGGATTAATTCCCTTCTTCATGGGGCATGATGCAACAAGAGTCAGTAGATTGGGTATATTGGGGAAGACACGAATAAGCTCATCCTGACAGAAGAATTGCTGGCAAGAGGGACAAGCAGGCTTCTTCGAGATAGACTGGGATTTTTCCATCCACTCGTGCAAACTTTAATTCAACAAAATTAAAACAAGAAACTATATATAAAAAAAAAACTTCAAAAAAATCCTGAGGATTGATAAAGCAATGGGTTGAAGGATGATCAGAGAACAAACCAAAAGCTATGGAAGAAATGGCCACAACTGCCAATGACCTTAACATCGTCTTTGCTGAAGTTATAGCTTTGGTGGCAAATGGCACATGCCGGCAAAGGAATCTGGGAGGTGAAACAAACATCCATGGTGTCTTCACAATTGTTGCTTTGCTACTTTCTTGTGAGCTTACACGCCTCCACCCTTGCTTCTTTATAACTTTCTAATGACCTGAGAGGTGAGAAGAACTCCCGCCCTAAATTTAGTCTGAGAACAAAGCGCGGCCTAAATTTCAATTGAATTTCCTAACGCGCGCCCTAAATTTCGTCTTTTCAATCAAGTCCAGATGCTCATGTGAGCCTAGAGTTGAGCCATTACCTATCCTACAACTTAACTTGTAGCCTTTTTTTTAAATAAAAGAGATCATGGAGTGAAATCTCTTTCAAAACATTTTATATAAATAAAATAAAAATTTTAATTAGTTAACATCATATTTAAAATTAATCATACATTAGCTTTAAGACAATTTATTTTTTTCAAATAATCCGATTGATTGGTTCCAATTTTTAACAACCAAACTTAGAAAATTTAATCCCAATTCCCAACCAAATGAATTATAAATAAAAATACTAAACTAAACCAATAGTTTTGTAATAAAAATTATTTTACCATTTTCTATTTTCCACTTTTTAATTGATTTTACAAACCATAAGATGGATAAAGACTGTTTTAGCCAATTAAATTACTCAAGTCAACACTTTTTTTGAAAAAAAAAATTATAGAAAAATGGAAATCCAAAATCTATCTCTTTAACCATTTGTGGATCATACTCTTCTCTTCCCGGCACAAGGCATGGTTTGCAGGCCCGTTCAATATTTTAAATAATTAATAGAAAAACACTAAACATCTAATAAATAGTTTAAAATTCAAAAAAAAAATAATCCAAAAATCTCATGTACTAAAAACTAGAGGGGGGCACGGGCCGGTTAACCGGGCCCGGCGGGTTTCAACCCGCGTTCCGGGCCTACCAAATCCGGACCTCGAACCGCCCGCCATTGCAACCCGGCCGGGCGTTGATCACCGGACCCTGGGCGGGTCACCGTCACCTTCGGTGACCCGTGAATCGCCTCGCCACAGAGAGAACTGGTCGGGCCCAACTGCCTAAGTAACTACCGCCCGCCGGTTTTTATTTTTTTTATAATTTTTTAAAAATTATTTAAAATATACAAAATATATACATTAAAAATTGAAAAAAATAGCAAAAAATGTGAAAAAAATGTTTAAAAAACAACTATGATATTTTGATATAAAAATATAATGAGAAAAAAATGTAAAACATTGAAAACTATAAAATTCATAATAAAATCTAAATTGTATAATTAAATATATATTTAAAAATATGAAAAATGAAAAAAAAAAACAAACCTATGCTTTTTATGTATAGAAATTTGAAAACTATAAAATTCATAATAAAAATCTAAATTGTATATTGTATAATATATATTTAAAAATATGAAAAATGAAAAACCTATGCTTTTATGTATAGAAATTAGAAATACAATAAGAAAATGTAAAAAAAATTTGAAAACTATAATATATGATAATCATAGATTCATATTTAATACTATATATCATAGACTCATGGTCTCATAGATTCATAGTTGTTCATAATATTATGGTTTTCATTTTTAAAAATAAAAAATAAAATGTAATTTGAAAATTATCAAAAAAAAAATGTAATTTAATGATATTATGATATATAGAAATAGAATGCAAAAATGGAAAAAAAAAAATGTTAAAAAAAAACTATAACATTATAATTACGGCTTGCACTTAATTCGCCACTCCATCAATTAAGTTGCCTACGTTTATCCTCTGGGTGTAAGAGGAATCAAAGCCTATTTAGCTTCTCTTTACCTTAAAATTTGAAGTTGTCACCCACTTACCTATCTTTCATCTACGCCGTTCGCCTTGCTCGCATCTGGGGCCGCGTTGTTGTGCTCATCATGTTATCGGGTGAAGAAGAAGTCACTCGCTTTTGGACTTCCCTACCGCTTCTTGTTGTCGTCGCTGTACGCTTCCAATCATCTCAAGAAACTTGAATTTCAATGTTTGGTGGACAATGAACGTGTTGAATCCAAAGATGTTTCCACTTGCACCGAAAGTCCGCTTCGACGCCATCAAGACATAGGACACGCAAAAATATCCTTTACAAGTAATTAAAAGAATAGGATACGGATTTCCATTACCTTGCCACCAAATTTAAGAATATCAAAAGTCATATCTACATTCACGCCCTCGTGAGAACCTGGCGTGGTATTCAAATACGTGTCGACCTTCCCCGTGGTAATGAGAACCCCTAGGCTTCTTCTTCGCTTGCCTTTGAAAATGAATCTCCCCCACTACTACTAGATCGTCTACCGCCATAAACCTCGTGGAACTATATGACTATAACGAGAAGAAGAGGTTTCCCATACAGCTTCAACGAGTCAGAATCTCTTAACTTCACTAACAATTACACTAATATCCGTGATAACTGGCCTTAATCCTGGTCCATACCATTGAGAGTCTAACTCACTCATGACCCATTGTTGACTATCTTGACCTCCATTAAACCCTAAGAACTTGTAATAAGCTTCTAAATATGCATTTAAACCTTCTAATTTTTGCCTAGGATCTAAAGCAAATGCAACTAAAGCAATAGGAGGTATATTTCTATAATAGCTCAACCACTTTGCCTTCATCTCTAGAAGGCCCGTGAACTAATTGAGCATCTAATCTAAAGTTCCACATTTGTTCCTCAAGAATATCAACAAAGACCATACAAAAGAATAAATGTATGGGAAAATAAACTTAAAAATAAATTTGTACATGTATTAAAACACGTAAAAGCAATTCCATAACTCTAGTAGCAATATTCCATCATTGGTATTCAAATAAACTAAAATTAGGCAAAGCTTCATTAACAAAAAGAAGTCAACAATGTTTTATAAGGAAATGTCGTGATTAAGAAGCCTATAGGTAGAGTTCCATCTAGTTTTAACGCCTTTTTGGGAATTTTTAGGCCTCATGTTATTTGCTTTACAATAACTAATTCCCATTGTTTCATCAATGTCATGTTCCTTCCTATATATGATACTATATCCCTAATCGGTCCTACAAATTGTTTTAGTGACTCTAATCCGGTTTGTACACATAAGTTCACACATGACAAGCACATCTAATATGGAAATATTTGCATTTAAGGCCTCAAATATTCTTCCAAAGGTCTAATCGAGGCCGTGATAGCGAGGCATTATCAAATGAAATTGAAAAATCCTAAAACTCAAACCATATTCTTCGATGATCCCACGAATCATCCTATAAATATTATCGGCGGTATGAGACTCGCTGAATACCTAAAAGCAATGACTCGCTTTTGGATATTCCACGAGTCATCAATCCAATGTGCCGTAATACCCATAAAAGAATTTTCATGGAATACATCGTCCATATATCGTAACATAAAAGAAACAGAGGAGGTACAAGAGCCGAAAATACTCACAAAGATTTTCTTTTCCATGCTTTGTATTGTTTGAAGATCGCTCTTTTGAATCGCCCTCCTTGATACCTCTTTTGCATGCGGCTGCAAGAACGCCTCATTGATGCACTCTTGCACTTGGCAACGCCCGCAGTTGAATGGCAAGTGCTCCACGTAAATCGCCTCCGATTTTATCCCTATATCTCGCCGAGAAAATGTAAATAAAGAAGAGTGGGAACCCGCATCTTCGTCCTACTTGGCCAATCAATTTGAGATTGATTTCGAGGATTTCCTACTTTGTCCGATGCTTCTTCTCCATATGCCTAGCAAATGTGCTATATACCCTCCTCCCTTGCTATGCTTAAATTCGAAGTACAATACTTACATTTAGCATGAGTTACGCATACAATCATTGTCATACACTTTTGTAAAATGGACTTTAAAAATATCGGATTTTGAAGTTGTTTCCAAATGAGATTTGTTCCTCCTCCAGCCTGGAGGGCTAGCGGATATGGCTGCATTCGCTACACCTTTCGCATCTTCTTGCCATTCATTCACTTTGAGTAGGCAAGGAGGCTTTAACCGACAATGCCTTTTCCCTCGAAGCCTACCACCACGGATGCCATTTCTCTTGAGTAAGCCTCTGCCAACCCCATCCAACGAAGGGAATTGTTGAGAGCCTTGTCGAGAGTCTGAGACTTGGAGAGAAATATAAAAAATTATGAGAAGAATAGAGTTTGATGTGAGAGCGAGGAGTGATATTGAAGAAAGAGGAGTATATATAGAGTTTAAAATAATTAAAAGAAAAAAAAAATTAAAAAAAATAAATACACCACCACTGTAGATGCGTTTGGTGTGTGAGAGTGAGACAGAGAGACGAGATGCGCTCTTCGTTCACATCAGAGCCGCTGGCCCGCGCCAACGGCTACAATTGTTTTATTATTATTTTTTAATTAACATTAACTCGCCGGCTCAACTCCTGGATTTGCTGGTCAATCGCTGGTCCACACCGTGCATCGCATGGGTTGACCAGCCGGGCCGCTGGTCCAAAATAATGGACGTAGAGCTGGGCTTCCATGCTCCCTGCTGGCCTGCTGGTCCCACTGACCCTACGTTTTCGCGGGTTTTCCGCCAAACCTACCGTGCCCCCTCTACTAAAAACATCCTAAACATAAATTAAGAAATTAAAAATAAATTAATAAAACCATAAAAAAATAACTTATAAACCCCTCCACCTTCCCCTCCCAAAAAAAAACCTCATAAAAAATTTATAAAATTCACAAACACTAGTATTTACAAATCCCCCAAAAAAAGGAAAAAAAGTTATAATAAAGTTGTAGAATTCGAAAACACATAAAAATATTTAAACGCCCAAAAAATAGAAAACTTCTAAAAAAATCCGAAAAGCCATGAGATTCCAAAAAAAATCAAAATAAACTCAGAAATTTTAAATTTAAAAGAATTCCCAAAACTTTAAGAAAATTCCCAAAAAAGCTCAGAAAATTCCAAATTCCAATTTTCTTTTAAAAATCTAAAAAATTTCTAAAAACCCCATAAAATTCACAAAAAAAAAACAAAAATTCATAAAATTCAAATATAGCAATTTTATAGCTAGTATAAAGGTTTTTTTATTTAAAAAGATTTAAAATAGAGCAAATTAATTATTAGTCCTTTACACTATTTCATACTATTTCTCCTTTAACTAAATCCCACCCAAAACACTATTTATATTAAGCCCCCAAACACCCCTACCTAGGGATCATATGGCAAATACTTCAATGTTCAAGCGATGAATAGTGAATTACCTATTTAAAATATAAAAAAATTGAGAAAAGCACTATGTGGCTCAAGTTGTGCCGACTCACGAGACTACATGGGTTGGGTCATGTCTAGGCACAGCCCGACTACTACAATGTCTGGTCATGCTTAGGCACGACCCGATTTGTAAAGACCATCCCTACCAAGAATGGTAGGAATTGGAATTTTGTTTAAATAAAATATTTATTATAATATTTGCCATTTGTTACGAAATGAAAATACCGAAGAATGGGGAACTAAGGTGAGAAAGGTCCATATAATGGCATGTTCATGCATGAGGACTTGCATGAATAGTCTTAAAAGGAGAACGGGTAATATGCAAATAAGATTTTGCCTTGATAATGGTTAATGGAAGTTTGCATGGCATGAGTTGTATAATAGAGGGTTTTTTATGCCAAGTGATTCATTATGTTGATGCCAAAAACTGGTCCACCTCACGCCTTGGCTACTGTGGCCTCGTGATCTGGTCTCAGCCTTCAACAAACAGTTGAAATTTATAGTTGGTGTGGACGATTACTTCAGCTTCTGAATGAGGAACACGGAGAATGCTTTGGAGATCCGTTTGGAATTATCCTATGAAAATCCGCTCGGAATTGCCTTAGCTTTCCTTTGGGATGAACCTATAAAAGGGAGAAAACAGTGGTCGGAATTGGGCCTTTCTGCCCGGATTCAGCTCCGATGCCTAAGTCAGAAAATTTGTAAGAAGGCGGTTTTAGACATGAGTTAGCTCTTTTTGTGGTCACTTTTTCGATCCCCTTATTTCTCCATTGTCGCTCTTCTTTTATAGTCATTTAAAGGCGGTTTAGGAAAGGCGGTGGAGTAGGTAAGAAAATATCTGCCTAATGTGTAGGTGCTACGTAGGTAGCTCGTGTGTAGGTAGAAAATATCTACCTACTGTAGGGGTAAGTGGATAAGATCTACTTACTGTAGAGGCGTTGGATACGCTCTTGTCCAGATGGTTATCACCTTCTTGCTTCGTGTATAATTCCGACGGACTTTTTGTAGGGGTGAGCCCTCTTTATTTGCCGTACGGAATTGATATTAACGAACCTGGTGGTGACTGACCGTCCTGTGGCCAAGCGAAACGTAGCCCTGTGTATGACAGGTGGCCATTTAGGAAGGCGACGCGTGTTTTACCAAATATTTCCGTAACACTAGACCCGCCCCAGAATGTATTTGTTCGAAAAATCTGAGCGAGGAGTGAGTCAATTCGCACTTTTCGCTTGGTTCGAGAACAAGTATCTGCCTTACCTGGCGTGTCTATGTGGGTGTAGGTTTTTTTCCTAGATACATATGTTTTAATAGGTAACCGACACTTACTGTGTTGTCTTTTCGTTGTCTTGAATCGAGGTAGATTTTTCTCCGGAATTTTCGCCTATAGTGTTACCAAGTTTTACTATATAAGAGGCTAGCGTGGATAACGTTTTCATCCAGCATCCTTGCGTTTTGGTAAAATGGCTCAGCGTTTGCCCTTTTTTAAGTTTTTTACTTTCACCCAGTGTTCTCGTCGCTTACGAGTTCCAAGTTCGTTTCATGAACACTTATCGGAATTGCGGACTGGGATTGTCCAATTGGTAAGTCCGAACAGCTGTGTGTGGCCATCCATGCTGGTTATTGATAGGGGAACGGGTGAGGTAAGCATTGAGGAAGGGTGGGAAGCCTTCCATGTTGATCATGACATAGAGGCAGGGGATCTTCTAATTATCACTTTAGCTATTACTCACGCAGGGGATGTGCGCTTTGAAGTTGAAATGTTTGGGAGCGACTCCTGCCGTAGAGAAGTGGGTCCTTATCTTCGCCCGCGCGCTTTGCCGGGATTTCCTAGTGATAATGAGGACAGCGACGGGTGTGGAAGTCCGTGCGTCTCTTCCGAGTCTTATCGGAGTGGGTCCTCAGACGGATCCGAGGATTGTTGACTAGGGAATTCCGGCGGAGGAGATGTTTATTTGTTCTGTTGCTTGGTTGTGTGCTTTGTAATACTATCGCCGTTGTAAATGAATAAAGTTTATTAATTTGCTCATAAAGTTTTCGACTTCTTCAAGAGAAAATGATCACTGGTGATCCTATGTTGGGATGTGTGCGTTTTGTCCCTTAGGGTGCGGGCTCTACACTATGCTTGTTATTCCCTGAGACGCCACGTGTCTCTTTTACTATTTAGCATTAAAAAGGGGGGTAGTGGCGCGATATGCGCGGCGTGCGCGTTTGTCAACATCATGATGGGCGCGGTTCTCTATGTGTCAGGCGGCGTTTGGTATTCTTGGCGTGGCGGGAATTTTGATTTGTTTGAGGAAAAGTGATAATCAGATATCTGAGCGGTCCAGATTTGTGGACCCTTGGTTCAACGGTTTTGATCGGAATGCGACCCTGAGATCTAACGGCCAGGGATTCGTTGCCTTTGTACATAAGCGAAATCGTACAGGCAGAAAAAGTTTGCTTCGAAAGTCGAATCGCGTCTTCTTCTTCAGATTTCTTCTTCTCCGGCGAGCCCTGGTTTTGAGCTTTCTGCGTTTTTCTTATCTTTTTCTTTTCCTAAGGTAATGGCTAGTGCTGCATCTTCCTCCTCTAGTTCTTCTCATGAGTCCTTGATTCCTTCTCCGTCCAACCCTACGGTTTCTGTCGCGATTCCGGGCGAACTTGGAGGCGTTCCAGTTCAGAGTTCGCGGGTTCACCCTGCCTCTAGGGCAATGGGTAGAGGGTCGGATACGTTCATAAGTCTTTTAGGGCAGAAGGATGTAGATGACCTGGTGGAGAAATATGAGATAAACCTCTCTCTGTTTGAGGTTAGGGTTCCTTGTTCCGGGGAGAGAGCGAGTGCTCCCAGGGAGGGGGAGATAGCTGTTTATCAGGATGCGTTGCTGGGCGGACTTAGGCTTCCTTTTCCTGATTTTACTAAGGCGATCCTAGAGGAGTATCGTTTGTATCCTTCGCAGTTGACTCCGAACTCTTGGAGGCTGCTCAACGGATTTGTTATGATTTTTAAGAATTATGGGGTAAATCCGACTGTCCGTTGGTTCCGCCTGTTGTTTAGTCTTTGTTTGGAGTCTAATGCCGATTGGTATTATTTCTCGGCTCGCTCTGAGAGAAAGTTTCTAGGGAAAGTTCCCTCTTCCATTAAGCGATGGAAGAGTAAGTTTTTCTTTGTTAGATGTAAATCCGAGTGGGGTATTCGAACAAGGTGGGAGGTTCCCCGCGGGGACATTACTTGTGAGGAGATGACGAAAGAAGAGGGAAATCTTCTTAAGTCAATGACGGGGCTATCCAAAGTTTATATGGATAAGTTTTTGACCAAGGAAAACCTCGTTAAATGTCGTTTAATAGTGTCTACTGGTAGGACTCGCTCACCTACCCAATTTAGTTTGATTTTGGCTTGTGATGTCTAACCTTATTCGGAATTTATTTTGCAGAAAATCCGATGGAAGACGAAGATTTGAGCTACGTTAAGGGTCTCCTGGCTTCTTTCGAAGGTGAAGTTCATCCGCCCTTAGCTCGTGGGCGGAAAAAGAAAGAAGTGGCATCTAGCAAAGGTGCTGATACCTCCAAAGAGGAGAAAAAGAAAAGGAAGAGAAAAGAGACTGACTCTTCCAAGAAGGGGGTTAAAAGTGACCCCGGTGCAGGGTCCTCACGGGAGAGGAGGACAAAGAGAAAGAATTCCGAGGACGCATCGGGTCCTGGAATTGTGGGAGAACAGGCGGCGTCGCCTCAGGAGGAAGCCCGTCCAGAAAAAGTCTGCCCGGCTTTGTCGCCAATTTCAGAAGGTCCTTCTTCTAGTCGGCCGGAAGATATCCTTCTTGTAGAGGTGAGAACATATTTATAATATCCTTTTTTAAGAGTATGTTTCACTTAACTTCAGTTCATGTAGGCGAAAGAGGGAGAAGCGGCTCTCCTGGATAAACTGAGGGTAGTAGACTCGGTTTTGAGGGGATCGGCAACTCAAGGGAAGGAGTTGCCCTCTGAGGACATCCCTTTCCTAGACGCCGCTACCGTAAAAACTGTCTTGACGGCCATGAGGCCTGAACAGTTCTCTTCCAAACTTCGAAGGGCTGGAAGGGAAGAGACCACCTCCCAACTATTCCGCTCGGTCATGTTGGTAAGAGCTGTTCTTATTTTACTTTCTAGTCCTTTCTAGTTCGGTATTAATGTCGATAACTCGTTTACTTTGTAGGCTGCACACTGGGCGGACCGAGTCGGCAATCTTTGTCAAGAGGACTTGGCAAAGATGGAAGCGGATAGGGTGGAAATCGCCCAACTAACCTCTAAGGTGGCGGCTTTAGGGGAAAAGGAGAAGGAGCAGCTCGCTATTATCCATGCTTTTGAGAGGGAAAAAACGAGCAGCTTCAACAACTGACTGTTGTGGGAAAGGAGAAGGACGATTTGGCGGCCAAGTTGTCCATTTCTGAGGGTTCTCTTCTTACTACTGGGGAGAATCTTAAAAAGCTACAAGACAATTTTGACGGTTTGGAGAAAGAACTCAAATCTTTCGAGGCAGACGCAATTTGAAGCCCGGTGGAATCAAGATGAAAAATCTTTGAACTTATCACTGCTCAAAGCGGAGTTGGAAGAGCTAAAGGGGGAGCGCGACACACTTAAAGAAGACTTAGCTTCCTGACTGACAACTCCTAAATCCGACTCGCAAGAAGTCAAAGATTTAGTAGAGCGAGCGGATAAGTTAGAGAAGGAGGTTGCCCGGCTTAGGGCGAGAGCTAAGGAAGGGGCCACCCGCATCTATTCAGTGGTACAGCAGGTGGGCCGCCATATCCCTCCTGCGGAAGTTTTGTCCATGGGGTTGGCTGGAGTCCTGAAGAAATTCACTGAGCTAAAAGAGCAACAAATTATTGAGACCCCAGAGGCTCCTGCTCCCGCCCCATCGGAATTTCCATCTCAAGTTCCTCCAGCAGTGGCCGACTGTCCCGAGGACCCTAGTTCCTAGGTTTAGGTTTTTTTTTTCGTTCTTCTAGATACTTTAGTCATTTTGGAATGTAATTTCTACTTATATGAAGTGTAATACAAACTGAAGTGAAATACAAACCTTGATGTTGATGAAGATTTATTTCCGAGTATTGATTATCCTTAATCATTAAGAACCTTGAAGCAGGTTCTTCTTTAGTTTTGCCATAGGACTTTGATTTGTCGAGTAAGATCCTGGCCTTCGTGAATGAGATTGTTGCCTCACATTTCGATCGGGATTTTTGCCCCTTGTTTCTAGATGAGAGGTCGCCTATCCTTGTAGGATAATTCCGACTCATCTCCTAGGGATGGGATTTTCACCTCATCTTGGTAGGATGGGATTTTCACCTCATCTTGGTGGGATGGGATTTTCACCCATTTGGTGTAGAATGGGATTTTCACCTCATTTTTGTATAGAATGGAAAAGACTTGACCCTTTATTCCATGAGACATTTAAGAGACTTCTACAGTTTTTACTGATAGTAGCGTCGTAGGTGTTCAGCATGAAATGGGCGTTTGAGCGTTTTTCCTTCCATATTTACTAGATAGTAAGTGCCTGCTCGGACAATTCTCTGAATGACGTAAGGGCCTTCCCAGTTAGGAGTTAGCTTCCCCGTTCGGCTTTTATTTCCTTGGAATTCATTTTCTCTCAGGACCAGATCACCGATTTGGAAGAAGACTCTTTTCACCCTTGTGTCGTAGAACCTTTTCACTCTTTGGCGATAGATAGCTGCCTTTGTTTCCGCCGTTATTCTTCGTTCTTCGAGTAGATCAAGTTCCGCTCGGAGATTTTTCTCATTTTCTTCTAATGAGAAAGTCTGTTGTGTTCGCAAGGTAGACATTCCTATTTCTGCGGGAATGACGGCTTCGGCCCCGTAAGTAAGAGAAAATGGGCTTTCCCCTGTGGGAGTTCTTGCAGTTGTCCTGTAGGCCCAAAGGGCGCTCGGAATTTCTTCCACCCAATTAGTTCCATTTTTGGACACCCGTGTTTTCAGAGTCTGGAGCAAGGTACGGTTTGTCACCTCTACCTGGCCATTGGTTTAAGGATGTGTTACAAAAGTTAATCTGGATTCAATTCCGAGCTCGGAACAAAAGCTTTTGAAAGCCTTGTTATCAAATTGTCGCCCATTATCAGAAATGAAGGCAACTGGAATTCCGAATCGACAGATAACCGTTCGCCATAAGAATCCTTGACACGCTTTTTCCGTTATCTTGGCCAAGGGATCAACCTCTACCCATTTGGTGAAGTAGTCTATAGCTACTATTAGAAATTTCATCTGTCGAGTTGAAGTAGGAAATGGCCCTAGAAGATCAACCCCCCAGATAGCGAATGGTCGAGGGCTGATAATTGGCGTAAGCAGCGTAGGCGGTCGTCTTTGGATCTTGGAATGCCGCTATGTGCATCACATTTACGGGCGAATGCCACTGCATCTTGAGTTAATGTTGGCCAATAATAGCCTTGTCGCAGGACTTTGTAACTCAAGGCTTTGCCTCCTATATGACCTCCTCCGATGCCCTCGTGAATCTCCTGCAGAATATAGTTGGCTTCTTTGGGATGTACTCATCGTAAGAAGGGTTGTGTATAGGACCTTTTGTATAGGTTTTCGCCAATAATGGTGTATTGAGCAGATCTATACGAAATCCGTCTGGCTTCCGTTTTGTTGGATGGTGAAGGTCCACCTTGCAGGTAATTTCTAATGGGATCAATCCAACTCGTCTCTTCCGCCGTATTTTGCACTTCCTCTTCGAGCCTTTCAATAGTCTTTGTGGGAAGGTACTGTAGGTTAAAAGAGGATTCTGTATTTCCGTTGGATGTCGTGGCCTTTTTAGACAAGGCGTCTGCTTCTTCATTTTGTGTTCGGCCGACTTTTTCAATCTGGAAGTAAACGAAGTATGAAACCATTTTCTTTACCACAGCTTGGTATTTGACCATGTTTTCCTCTTTTGCTTCGAAACTACCCAAGGTGTGGTTTATGACCAACTGTGAGTCGGAATATACATGCAGATGCTGAATTCCGAGTCCCCTGGCCAAGTGCAGTCCTGCGATTAGGGCTTCGTATTCGGCTTCATTATTCGTTGCTCGGAATTGGAACTTGAGTACCGTTGCAATCTTCCACTTGGAGGGAGAATAAAGGACGAAACCGGCCCCTGACTTTTCTTCCGCCGCTGATCCATCAACATATAGGAGCCATGGGATGCTAGTGTTTTCTTCTGGATTTGCTGATGGGATCTCATCTCCACTTGTGGGCATGGTTAACTCTGCTATAAAGTCTGCTAGCATTTGAGCCTTGATGGCCGTTCGGAGTTTATAAGTGAGATCGAACTCACCCAATTCTATTACCCACTTGGATAGACGTCCGAAATTTTCAGGTTTATGGAGAACTTGCCTTAGTGGTTGATCAGTTAGCACAGTGACTTTGTGAGCTTGGAAATAGGGCCTCAATCTTCGTGCGGATGTGATGAGGGCCAAAGCCAACTTTTCAAGTGGGAGATACCTCGACTCCGCGTCGCTAAGGATCTTACTTGTGTAATAAACTGGTTTCTGAACTCCCTTGTCTTCTCTTAAAAGAACGGTGCTGACCGCTCGAGGAGCAGCGGCCAGGTAGATGTAGAGCTCTTCCCCTACTTGCGGCTTAGCTAGCAGCTGAGGCGATCGGAGATAATTTTTAAGTCCTTGAAAGGCTTTCTCACATTCTTCTGTCCACTCCATTTTTGGCGCTTTTCGTAAGGCTTGAAAAAGTGGGAGGTTCTTCTCGCTGGCTTTAGAAATGAACCTTCCCAGAGCCGCTAGGCGTCCGTTAAGCCGCTGTATTTCTTGAAGAGTTTTGGGTGACCCCATATCAAGAATGGCTTTGATTTTTTCCGGATTTGCCTCTATTCCTCTTTGTGTCAATACAAACCCCAGAAATTTCCCTGAGCGGACACCGAAAAAACACTTATAAATATCATCCACCTATTCGGATTTAAGCGCATGTTGTAAGTCCGAAGGGATAGAAAGGCCTCTTGTAAATCCGGTAGATGTTCGTTGGCTTTTTGGCTTTTTACCAAAATATCATCCACGTAAGCTTCAACATTTCTGCCGATTTGCTCTTTGAAGACTGTATTTATAAGTCTCTAAAAGGTGGCCCCTGCGTTCTTTAATCCGAACGGCATTACTTTATAGCAATAAGTCCCAGTGCTTGTAATGAAGGATGTTTTTTCTTCGTCTTTTTCGGCCATTCGGATTTGATTGTAGCCTGAGAAGGCGTCTAAGAAACTCAACATCTCATGGCCCGTCGTAGAGTCAACTAAACTACGATGGAAGGTAGGGGGAACGAATCTTTTGGACAAGCTTTGTTTAGGTCCGTAAAATCTACGCACATTCTCCATTTTTCGGACGGCTTTTTTACAAGAACCACATTAGCTAGCCAGTCTGGATAGTTCACCTCTCGGATAAATCCAGCCTTCAAGAGGGTTGATACTTCTTCCTCTGCGGCCTTCTGTCTTTCTGGTGCCGAATTTCTCCTTTTCTGTTTGATAGGCTTGAATGATTGATCTATGTTGAGGCGGTGTTCGATGACGTTGCGTTTCACACCTGGCATATCTTCTGATGACCAGGCGAAAAGGTCGGAATTTGTCCTTAGTACCACCATGAGATTTTCTTGCTGTACTTTTGTCAAATTCGCACCAATTCGCACCGTACGTTCCATCCTGGTTGTATCTAGAGGAACAGTAAGCAATTCTTCAACTGGTATTGGTCGGAATTCCTCATCTTCCTGCTCGGCTATTCTATTGACCAGCATGGCTTCCGAAACTTTTGTTTTGCCCCTGTTTACGACTTTTCCTTTAAGGGTTGCAATATAGCACTGTCGTCCTAAAGGTTGGTCTCCTCTTACTTCTCCGCTGCCACTTTCAGTTGGAAATTTTAGGAGGAGATGGTAGGTAGAAATTACGGCTTTCAAGGCGTTGAGGGTTCTACCAAGAATAACGTTGTAGCTAGAAGCACAGCGTACAACCAGAAAGTTTGTTGTCACTGTTGATGATCTTGGCGACTTTCCTACCATAACCGGCAAGGAGATCATTCCTTCTGGCTGTATAACTCCTCCGGAAAACCCTACTAAGGATGATTTTACGGGGAGCAAGTTATCCGCATCATATCTCATTCTCTTGAAAGCACTCCAAAAGAGAATGTCAACTGAACTCCCACTGTCTATCAGAACTCTCTTCATTTGGAAGCTGGAAACCATGATGGCAATGACTAGAGCATCATCATGGGGGTGGCGAACCCTGCTGACATCGTTATCATAAAAGATGATGGGAGTCATAGGTCGAGACCTCCTTTGAGGTGTTTCTGTTTCCTGCGCAACTCCTATCATTCGGGCGTAACTTTTCCGAGAGGCGGAACTTTCACCACCACAACCGGATCCACCACTAATGAACCCCACCATTTCTCCTGCTTCTTCTTCAGGTTGTGGAATGTCAGGCTCCTCTTGAATCTCAAGGTTGATGTATTGCTCCAGTTGCCCTCTTCGAACGACATCTTCTATGGCGTTCATCAAATGGGTACATTTCTCCGTATCGTGTCCCTTAGATTGATGAAACTGACAATATCTTTTACTGTTCTTTTGCCGTTCGGGATTTTTTGCAGGCTCTGGCCATGTCAGGAGCTTTTGCTCTTTGATTTGCATAAGGATATGACTTCTAGTTTGATTTAGTGGGGTATGGTGGTCATATCTGACAATTTTACTTTCCTTTGAAGGTTCTCTAGGCTGTAGTACATGCCGTTGAGGGCGTGTTGAGGTTCCCAACCTCTATTTTCACCCTTACTGTACCTGCGTGACCCTCCCTCCTTTCGTATGTCCGAAGGCCTTCTGTTGACATTTTGGTAGGTTTTTCCTCTTTGAATTTCCACCGGTTCACGTCGAGCTTCTTCCTCCCAACCCGTGTAGATCTCATCGGAATTGATGTACTTTTGGGCATGGATCATAAGGGCGGGGATGGTCTTTGGTGGATCTAGGGTGAGGGAAAAACAAAAAGGGGATTCTAGCAGTCCTTCCATTAAAAAAGTCATAGCCATTCGCGGAAGGAGGTCCGCAACGTTAGCTGTCTCGTCTATGTAACGATTTAAATAAGCCTGGAGCGTTTCCCCCTCTCTCTGCTTAATGCGCAGAAGGGTAGATGGGGTTTTCTTTTGTTTTGAGTAATTAGCAAAGTAAGCTAGAAAGCGATCTGCTAGAATTTGGAAAGAAGGAACTGTGTTAGATGGAAGATCGACAAACCAGTCTTGCGCTTTTCCCTCTAAGGTGGCGGGAAAAGCTCGGCACATACGAGCGTCGGTAATTCCTGTGAGAAGCATCTTCGATCGGAAAGACTTCAGGTGACGAGACGGATCGGTTCTGCCTTCATATGCAATCATAGCGAGTGCAGAAATTATCGTGAACTTGCTCCTCCAATATTTCCTTGATAAAAGGTGAACACATCGCCGAGAACGCGTGCTCGGATTTCTTGTTTCCCGCCGAAGGATCCTGTCGTGTTCTTACATCGACCGTTGGAACAGATGGTCTATTCCGTTCGGTCCTTGTCCGCTCCGCTCTTGTATGCTATTCAGTTCTTGTGGCAGCTTGTTCTCGACGTCGAACGGAGGGGGGTTCCGAGCTAGCAGAGAAGGCGGTTCTCTCTCTTCTGTCTCCATGAGTGCGAGTCCTTGTCCTCCCTCTGCTTTCGGAATTGGCTGGTGGGATTGTTGGCACACTTGGTGGAATTTGTGTGGGAGGAACTGGTGGATGAGTTAAAGCATGAACAGCTTGAGTTAACTGTTCCAACTGCTGCTGCATGTTGAGGTAAAACTCCGGGATGGGTTCTTGGGGTGGGGCGGGAGAATTTTCCGATGGAGGTAAGATAGGTGGATTATTCAACGGAATCTCCTCATGTCCTCGGACTTCTCCCGGTTCTTCAGGGTTACTTGGTGCTCCTTGTTCTTGGATCCGTTTTGACCTTCTGGTAGTAATCATTTGGATTTTTGTAAAGGTCCCCACGGATGGCGCCAAACTGTTGATGCCAAAAACTGGTCCACCTCACGCCTTGGCTACTGTGGCCTCGTGATCTGGTCTCAGCCTTCAACAAACAGTTGAAATTTATAGTTGGTGTGGACGATTACTTCAGCTTCTGAATGAAGAACACGGAGAATGCTTTGGAGATCCGTTCGGAATTATCCTATGAAAATCCGCTAGGAATTGCCTTAGCTTTCCTTTGGGATGAACCTATAAAAGGGAGAAAACAGTGGTCGGAATTGGGCCTTTCTGCCCGGATTCAGCTCCGATGCCTAAGTCAGAAAATTTGTAAGAAGGCGGTTTTAGACATGAGTTAGCTCTTTTTGTGGTCACTTTTTCGATCCCCTTATTTCTCCATTGTCGCTCTTCTTTTATAGTCATTTAAAGGCGGTTTAGGAAAGGCGGTGGAGTAGGTAAGAAAATATCTGCCTAATGTGTAGGTGCTACGTAGGTAGGTAGAAAATATCTACCTACCGTGTAGGTAGCTCGTGTGTAGGTAGAAAATATCTACCTACTGTAGGGGTAAGTGGATAAGATCTACTTACTGTAGAGGCGTTGGATACGCTCTTGTCCAGATGGTTATCACCTTCTTGCTTCGTGTATAATTCCGACGGACTTTTTGTAGGGGTGAGCCCTCTTTATTTGCCGTCTGAATTGATATTAACTGAACACGGTAGTGGTGACCGTCTTGTGTGGCCAAGCAAAGCGTAATACATGTATGACAGGTGGCCCTTTAGGAAGGCGACGCGTGTTTTACCAAATATTTCCGTAACACATTATAATAATTCCTCTTTCTTAAGCTTAGGTGTGCGACCATTGATCATTTAATAGAGCATGACAAGAGAGGATTAAAATCCCGTGTGATAATGGAACAATGGAACGGGATGGGTTGTAACAAAGTTAGAGTAGATCTCTTAGCAGCAGCTAAACTCAACTCTCATTAAACATATGGAAACATGCTATACACATGGAGACATGCATATCTCATGTGCATGCTCGGCGTACACATGATCCCCAACGGACCATTATCCTCTTGCATGAAAGCGCCAAATGAGCGAACGATTCGAGGAGGTTAGGCAACCATCTCTTCATACCCAGCTACCCTCCTGGATTCGTGGTATTTTAAAAGCTTGAGAGAATCCACCTTTTTCCCCAGTTTTTTTTAGCCAAATGAGAGAAGAAACTTCCTCCTACTTTCATCCTATCCGGAGAACCTACAACTTCTCCATTAACTGAGCCATCAGCCCTTCCTCCCCCTTGTCCGAAAAAGGATACAACCTCTTTCTCCCCACCTGGGTGTTGGTTTTAGATCTTGGGAAAACAATTTTCAAAATATGCGGAAGCGTGAATAAACACGTATAAAACCAAGATCTTGGATCGGTATTCATCAAAAACACTTTTTATGAATACTTTGTAAATTATAATAATTAATTCTACTTATGAATTAATAAAATTAGATCAAGAATAAAAATCGCGACGGAAACTTTTCCCTCGCTATTCCCTCGCTGATTTATCTTAGCGACGGAAATTGATGATTTCGCGAGGGAAATTTTCCCTAGCTATTTTCCAGATTTCTTAGCGTACCTTGAAGTTGTAGAAGTTTAAATCCTCCGAGATCGGTAGATCTTCTTTTCCCGAAACCACGGTCTTCCTTCCGGTGACAAAGATCCGAGATGGACTTGTGTGTGGGCACAACTCAAGATTAATCAGATCACTAAACTGATTATTGTCTCTCTAAAACTCATCTAATGAGCAATTGAGACTAGGACTTTTGAGAAAGAACTTTTCTCTCTCTTTTCTCTTTTAGGATTCCTCAATTGGTTCCTATCTCACACTCTCTAAAACTTATATCAAACTCTTTTGAAACTCATCATAAACTCTTATGATGAGAGGAGAAAGGCTACTCCTTTTATAGAGAAAATAACTCTCCTTTTTAAACTAAGATAAGATTTCAATTTGAATTGAATTCAAATACCCTTTTGAATTCAAAATCAAATTTTTGTCATACAAAAATTTAGAGAGATTTTAGGCCAAATTTAAAAGATAAAATATCTTTATATGTATCTTTTTTCACGTGTTTAGTTATTCGATTTTAAATTCAAAATCAAAATCAAACTTAGCAACCAACTTACTACATATATTGAATCTAGACATATGCTTTACAAGCTTATCTAAATTCAAATTAATTTGAGTTTATCTTAATTTTAACTCAAATTTAAACACATGTGTCTTGGCTCACATTATCCAATAAGTCCATAAATAAATATATAATCAAATTATGTATTTATTTATTTTATTTATAAATAATACTACAAATTAATTCTCAATTAATTTGTAATAAAGTGATCAACACAAAATCAACTAAACTTGTCCAATCGGAGTTCCTTGTCCGGAGGGGGACTTATGGACCTATAATCCCGGGCTCCAATAAAACTTTATATTAATCAATTAAACTCTTATATTAATCAATATGTTTTATTAATTCCAAAGTTACTCCACTAAAAACTTGGAATTGCACTCCCGAAATTATAGATATAAAATTACTCGGGATTCGAGTAGTCCATATGATATAGTCATCTCCTATATATTGATCCTCCATGAATAATTCATAGTTAGAGCTAGGTAAAGATCCGTTAACCTCTCTAATTACATCTTTATCCTCAAGTACCAATGATTCTCTAATGAATGATAAGATTCAAGGACAAATCAAGAATCTGAGTATTCATACCATTCAAGCCCTGAATCATCACTCAAGGGAATTATCTGTCTACTTCTTATGAAGAAGGAATGGATTCCGTCTTGCAATGTTAACATTCCCTGCTATTCATTTTGTTACACCTCCAACATACAAAGCTTAAGGATCATGATCTTATAATCTGTACCGAGTAAATCAAAAGATGTAACGCAATAAATAGGAGTTTGCTAACCACTCAGGATTAAGATCATTACATATCCGACCATCATTGACATGATTTGAATGCATTATATTTTAACGGAAATTATCAGTGATTCAAATCACATCGTGTCCCAGTCCTACATAATCTCATTATGTATATTGCACTCATTAGATGTCCCTCTACATCAATGGTTTGGATAAAATCATTTTATTCTTAATGATAATGAGTTGCACTAGTGAAAATCAATTAAAGATTCCATACTTTAATTGTTAAGTCAATTGACTAGTTTTCACGGACTAATTTAAATTATCATCCTTAAATAATATCCTCCCATATATATAACACTTATATATATATTTATTCAAGGTTACGTAGATAATTATGGAATTTTGTGATATTCATAAAGTATTCAAACAATACATGCACTTGTAATAATTATATTATTTTATTCATAATTAAATAATATTCATAGCATCATATGCTTTAGGGCATACATCCCAACACTGGGTAACCCTGGTGAAAAGATCATGGCCAAGGTGATTTTGGAGGAGTTCAATGGCCAAGTCTACTGCAAAGACCGTTGTTGCACCTCTCTGGGAGTTGTGGAGCTGCTGGTGTTTAAGCCAAGAGGGAGTTAGAGCAATGAAGGACTGGGGACTTCAACGAAGGACAAAGGATTGACGGGTTGGCTTGTGGCGCTTGAATGGAGAGCGTAGGCAGGCTATAACCAGTCAGGAAGCTCAAGGAATTACTAGTAAGCAATGAAACAATGAGCCCTCCCTTCCCTTTTCTTGTCATGAATGCTGTCACACAACACTTCTCTGTGGCTTCTAATAGAACATTTAGAATTCACGTACACATATGAAGGAGAGAAGAAGAAAGAGAGCTTAAACCTTTCCTCTTCTTTAAGCCTATGTGAATCTTCAAATAGGAGAGATGAAGAAACTTAGAGAGAAAGACTCAGTTAACCTTTTGCCATAGCGACCCAAGAGGGAGAAGATAGTTTAATTGAAGATCCATGAGCTACCATGTTGAGCCACCACATAATAATCATGTTGTTCTTAATTCCTTTGTACCACACTATGGTTTAGGATACCTAACACACCTCTTTCCAAAGTGTCCTTGTTACTCCAGAGAAAGTTTTTCTACCCTCTGCACGCAATAGTCGTGTCCCTCATTTGTTGGCTTATTCTGTTAAGAATCACTCTTAGTCATCCTATCTTCAGCTGAAAAAGTCTATAAGTAGGCCTCAGTGGGGTTGGGACCTTTCATCCTTCTTCGCCAGGTCATATGTGAAACTTTTGGATCTTCTCCTCTTTCCTGGTCTCGACCATAGAAATACCGTTCCTGTCTTAGGACCGGTGTCTTGCCATTGGGATAGTAGTTTCCATTCATATTTCGTTCTGACACGGAGTCGTCTTATTTCATACTCCTCCACCATCTAGTCATCTCTGCAAATTTCCTTCGTTCGAGGAAAAGCATCATAGATGTCCCCGGTTCGAGGGGTACCTATTGTTTAGGTACTATGCCGGTAGAGAGATGGCGGTGGCTCTTTGAACCCGATCAGTGTGGGGCGGAGGCTCGGCTCCAAGGGTCTTTAGACTACCCTCGAGTTATGCCTCTTTGTAGAGCCTCCGCCCCAGCAATAGCCTCTCTGCTAGGTTTCTTTTCCAACCGGATTGGTCGCTTGTACCCAAGATCCTAAGAAACACGGTCGGGGTGAGACCTATGCATCCAATACTCAGTTGGGCCCCCCTCTTTGCTTTCTTCTACGGCTACAGACCTTCTTTGGCTGTCCCAGAATGACCTTTGGCCATTCATCCTCCAACCTTGTATCTCTTGCCCCCTAAGTTCCTTGTCTCTGAGAATGGGTAGAAGACTCTTGTGGTTTCTAACTTCAACTGCTTGTAGTGTCGGCTTTATATTCTGATAACTCTTTATTTAACTTTTCTGTAAACTTAATTGAAGTAGAGAATACTATAATCTCCCCTTTCATTTTTTTTTCACGTCTGAAAGCAAGTGAGAACTCGGAATTTCCCAACTAGGGCAATTTTACTAATTATTTTTCCTACTCTCACCAAGAGTGACAATCTGACTACGATGGGCCGACTATCCTGTGAGTTTCATTGATTATCATTTTCACTCTCATTAAGAGTGACAATCCAGCCATAGTGTGTTGGCTTAATGCCCACTGGCTTGTCTGATTATCATTTCTACTCTTATTGGGAGTGACGATCTAACCTCATCATGTTAGTCTCAAGTCTTACTAGTTTTTCTAATTTTCATTCAACTCTTGTCAAGAGTGATGATCCGACCTCAATGGGTTTTTCCTTCACCCAAAAGCCTGTTGATAGAAGGCCTCTGATGATACGATATCACAGTTGGCTCATCCCAGGAGAGGTGGCTGAGCTCTTATTCGTCCCTTAGTAGGTGACGAGATGATACCTAAAGAGATGATAACGATTGGCTTGTCCCTGAAAGGTGATAAAGTCCATATATGTCCCTTGAGAGGTGACGAAATCATCCCTGAAATAGCGATGATGCAGTCTACTTATCCCTAAGAAGGTGACAGAGTCCATGTTTCGCGAACAGGTGGCGAGGTCCCCAAGAACAGTAAAGGCTCATCTGCTAGGTTTTGGGCTTAGCAACGATTTTCTTCAAGCCATATCCGCGGGGAGTTTAATATGAACAACAGTGATCCCGTATATTCGGCCCTTCGGGACTTTGGCTCAAGTACATGGTCGTAACTTGGCACATAGAGTAGAGAAGGTTCCATTAAGAGTAACACTAAGCTACTCGGGCCTTAAGAGGGACTTTCAGACAAGTATGAGTGAAGCTGCACTACTCGGCCCTTAAGAGGAACTTTGAGATGAGTACAAGCAGATCTACTGTGAAGACCATCTCCTAAACAACCATTATCCGTTGTCCATCCCGGGACGTGATCGCCACACCAACCCAACTCCGGCTGTTCTATCTTGCTAGACATGTATAATCATGACAAGAGGTATTCAACATAAAATAAACACTTGCCATATCATCTAGTAATGGAATACAAGTCTAACATCCTAGATACTGTACATCAAAATACAGGAAAGACCAATTTTACAATATCCACAAAATCACATATATAGTATGTTTCACAAGTCGAGTACTCAGAGCCCACTAAACACATATCAAAATAAAAACTAGCTGCTTGCACATCTCCCTTCAACGATCTAAGTCCTCCTCTAGATCCATTCCTGTGGGGAAAAAGGGAGTGGTGAGCTGACACGCGCTCAATGAGTGAAAACATCACTACAGGGGTTAGTATATAAAATAGACATCCATGCATTTAATCAATATGCATATGCTGATCATAATCAAGATAAGAATCCAGGATTACATGTAAATCCACTCACTATCTTAAATTCAGTTAACATGTCATTCATACGGAAAACCCCGTATAAAACCGATAAAACAATCAACATAATGCATCTCAACATTCATCAATATCAATCATGCCAAGTATTGCACCTAATCATGTCCACGTAAGTTGAACCCTTACTATGTATGAGGTATGAATCCCATGCCAAAGCATGAAGTAATCATATGCCGAAGCATGAAGTAATCTCATGCCGAAGCATGAAGTAATCTAGCGCGAAGCTAATGTCATGTACGTACAGACTCCCCCAAAGGGCAAACAACTAGTACCATGCTCCCAAAAAGTATGGGTAGGGGTTTTTCATAAAAATCAATATCTCCATTTTAAAAGTCCCCTCCCAAATAGGCACTGACTGCGGTCCCAAAGACCTATCATGTTCATTCTCTGAACACTGAGTTAACTACGTCAATCAGACAAGGTGCACACAAGACACAAATTCCCAATTTCTTATCATTGGTTATCTCAGTATATATTCTATCTAGTGTTACGGATATATTTGGTAAGACACGTGCCATTAACCTAAAGGACCACCTGTCATACACAAGGCCGTGTCTCTTTGGCCACATGGCAATATTCACACAATTCCGTTCGGACATTATGAGGATTCAATCTCACAAACAAGTCCGTCGGAATTATAGCAACCCTCTTATACAAGCCGTGAGGTGGAAAGAGAGGAATAAATATCTAACACCTCTACAGTGGGTAGGCCTTATCCACCCACTACAGTAGGCAGATATTTACTCTATTTTTACCCACGTGGCACCTACACATTAGGCAGTAGATATTTTCCTACCGCCTTAGAGGATATTTTAACCCACCGCCTTACTCCACCGCCTTTCCTAAACCGCCTCTAGGGTGCTATAAAAGGAGAACGGCAGTAGAAGAGAGGGAGGGGAAAAAAAGATACAAAGAACTGTCTAATTTAAGACCCCTAACTCGAGTTTTCTGACTGAAGCATCGGAGTTAAATCCGGGCAGAAAGGCCCAATTCCGATCACTGCCCTCTCCTTTTTTACAGGTTTGTTAATGGGTAATTCCGATCGGACTTCCAAGGTGTTCCCTTCGTTCTCTGTTTCCTAAGCAGAAGTAAGCGTCCACACCAACTATAAATTCTAACCGTTTTGTCGAAGGCTGAGGCCAGATCACGAGGCGACAGTAGCCAAGGCGTGAGGTGGACCAGTTTTTGGCATCAACAGTTTGGCGCCGTCTGTGGGGACCCTTACAAAAAGCCAAATGATTACTACCAGAAGGTCAAAGCGGATTCAAGAAAAAGGAGCACCAAGTAACCCTGAAGAACCTGGAGAAGTCCGAAGGCAGGAGGAGATTCCGTTGAATAATCCGCCGATCTTACCTCCATTGGAAAATCCTCCCGTGCCACCCCAAGAACCCATCCCTGAATTTTACCTCAACGTCTGGCCCGGTTGGAGCAGTTAACTCAAAACATTTCATGCTTTAGCTCACCCTTGATCCCTCCACACAAATTCCACCAAATATGCCAACAATCCCACCACCAATTCCGAAGCAGAGGGAGGACAAGGACCCTTTTCGGGGAGGCGAGAGAGAACCGCTTTCTCTACTAGCTCGGAACCCCCCTCCGTTCGACGTCGAGAGCAAGCTGAACGGAATAGCCCATCTATTCCAACGGTCGACGGAAGAACACAGCGACAGGATCTCTCGCGAGGAAACAAGAAGTCCGAACGACACGTTCTCAGCATGTGTTCGCCTTTTATCAAGGAAATATTGGAAGAGCAAGTTCCTGATAATTTCAGACCCCCTGCTATGGTTGCATATGAAGGCAGAACCGATCCGTCTCGTCACCTGAAGTCTTTCCGATCGAAGATGCTTCTCACAGGAATTACCGATGCTCGTATGTGCCGAGCTTTTCCCGCCACCTTAGAGGGAAAAGCGCAAGACTGGTTTATCGATCTTCCTTCTAGCACAGTTCCTTCTTTTCAAATTCTAGCAGATCGCTTCCTAGCTTACTTTGCAAATTACTCAAAACAAAAGAAGACCCCGTCTACCCTTTTGCGCGTTAAGCAGCGAGAAGGGGAAACGCTCCAGGCCTATTTAAATCGTTACATAGACGAGACAGCTAACGTTGTGGACCTCCTTCCGCGAATGGCTGTGACCTTTTTAATGGAAGGATTGCTAGAATCCCCTTTTCGTTTTTCCCTCACCCTAGATCCACCAAAAACCATCCCCGCCCTTATGATCCATGCCCAAAAGTACATCAATTCCGATGAGATCTACACGGGTTGGGAGGAAGAGGCCCGACGCGAACCGGCGGAAATTCAAAGAGGAAAAACCAACCAAAATGTCAACAGAAGACCTCCGGATATACGAAAGGAGGGAGAGTCACGCAGGTACAGTAAAGGTGGAAACAGAGGTCTGGAAACCCCAACACGACCTCAACGGCATGTACCACAGCCTAGAGAACCTTCAAAGGAAAAGAAAATCGTCAGATATGACCACCATACCCCACTAAACCAAACTAGAAGCCATATCCTTATGCAAATCAAAGAGCAAAAGCTCCTAACATGGCCAGAGCCTGCAAGAAATCCCGAGCGGCAAAAGAACAGTAAGAGATATTGCCAGTTTCATCGATCTAAAGGACACGATACGGAGAAATGCACCCATTTGATGAACGCCATAGAAGATGTCGTTCGAAGAGGGCAACTGGAGCAATACATCAACCTTGAGATTCAAGGGGAACCTGACTCTCCACAACCTGAAGAAGAAGAAGGAGAAATGGTGGGGTTCATTAGTGGCGGACCCGGTTGTGGTGGTGAAAGTTCCGCCTCTCGGAAAAGTTACGCCCGAATGATAGGAGTGACGCAAGAAACAGAAACACCCCAGAGGAGGTCTCGACCTATGACTCCCATCATCTTTTATGACAACGATGTCAGCAGGGTTCGCCACCCCCATGATGATGCTCTAGTCATTGCCATCATGGTTTCCAGCTTCCAAATGAAGAGAGTTCTGATAGACAGTGGAAGTTCAGTTGACATTCTCTTTTGGAGTGCTTTCGAAAGAATGAGATATGACGCGGATAACTTGCTCCCCGTAAAATCATCCTTAGTGGGATTTTCCGGAGGGGTTATACAGCCAGAAGGAATGATCTCCTTGCCGGTTATGGTGGGAAAATCGCCAAGATCGTCAACGGTAATGACAAACTTTCTGGTTGTGCGGTGTGCTTCGAGCTACAACGTTATTCTTGGTAGGCCAACCCTCAACGCCTTGAAAGCCGTGATTTCTACCTACCATCTTCTCTTAAAATTTCCAACTGAAAGTGGCAGTGGAGAAGTAAGAGGAGACCAACCTCTAGCACGACAGTGCTACATTGCAACCCTTAAAGGAAAAGTCGTAAACGGGGGCAAAACAAAAGTTTCGGAGGCCATGCTAGTCAATAGAATAGCCGAGCAGGAAGAAGAGGAATTCCGACCAATACCCGTTGAAGAGTTGCTTACAGTTCCTCTAAATACAACCAAGATGGAACGTACGGTACGAATTGGTGCGAATTTAACAAGAGTACAGCGAGAAAATCTCATGGTGGTACTAAGGACAAATTCCGACCTTTTCGCCTGGTCACCAGAAGATATGCCAGGTGTAAAATGCAACGTCATCGAACACCGCCTCAACATAGACCAGTCATTCAAGCCTATCAAACAGAAAAGGAGAAATTCGGCACCAGAAAGACAGAAAGCCGCAGAAGAAGAAGTATCGACCCTCTTGAAGGCTGGATTTATCCGAGAGGTGAACTATCCCGACTGGCTAGCTAATGTGGTTCTTGTGAAAAAGCCGTCCGAAAAATGGAGAATGTGCGTAGATTTTACGGACCTAAATAAAGCTTGTCCAAAGGATTCGTTCCCCTGCCTTCCATCGATGGTTTAGTTGATTCTACGACAGGACATGAGATGTTGAGTTTTCTAACGCCTTCTCAGGCTATAATCAAATCCGAATGGCCGAAAAGGACGAGAAAAAAACATCCTTCATTACAAGCACTGGGACTTATTGCTATAAAGTAATGCCGTTCGGATTAAAGAACGCAGGAGCCACCTTCCAGAGACTTATAAATACGGTCTTCAAAGAGCAAATCGGCAGAAAAGTTGAAGCTTACGTGGATGATATTTTGGTAAAAAGCCAAAAAGCCGACGAACATCTACCGGATTTACAGGAGGCCTTTCTATCCCTTCGGACTTACAACATGCGCTTAAATCCGAATAAATGCTCTTTCGGTGTTCGCTCAGGGAAATTTCTGGGGTTTGTATTGACACAAAGAGGAATAGAGGCAAATCCGGAAAAAAATCAGAGCCATTCTTGATATGGGGTCACCCAAAACTCTTCAAGAAATACAGCGACTTAACGGGCGCCTGGCGGCTCTGGGAAGGTTCATTTCTAAAGCTGGCGAGAAGAACCTCCCACTTTTTCAAGCCCAACGAAAAGCGCCAAAAATGGAGTGGACAGAAGAATGTGAGAAAGCCTTTCAAGGACTTAAAGATTATCTCCGATCGCCTCAGCTGTTAGCTAAGCCGCAGGTAGGAGAAGAGCTCTACATCTACCTGGCCGCTGCCCCTCGAGCGGTCAGCGCTGTTCTCTTAAGAGAAGACAAGGGAGTTCAGAAACCAGTTTATTACACCAGTAAAATCCTTAACGACGCAGAGTCAAGGTATCTGCCGCTTGAAAAGTTGGCCTTCGCCCTCATCACATCCGCACGAAAATTGAGGCCTTATTTCCAAGCCCACAAAGTCACTGTGCTAACCAATCAACCACTAAGGCAAGTTCTCCATAAACCTGAAAATTCCGGACGTCTAGCCAAGTGGGTAATAGAATTGGGTGAGTTCGATCTCACTTATAAACCCCGAACAGCTATTAAGGCTCAAGTGCTAGCGGACTTTATAGCAGAGTTAACCATGCCCACAAGTGGAGATGAGATCCCATCAGCAAATCCAGAAGAAAGCCCTAGCATCCCATGGCTCCTATATGTCGATGGATCAGCGACGGAAGAAAAGTCAGGAGCCGGTTTCGTCCTTTATTCTCCCTCTAAGTGGAAGATGGCAACGATACTCAAGTTCCAATTCCGAGTAACGAATAATGAGGCTGAATACGAAGCCCTAATCGCAGGATTACACTTGGCCAGGGGGCTCGGAATTCAGAACCTGCATGTGTATTCCGACTCACAGTTGGTCGTAAACCACACCTTGGGTAGTTTCGAAGCAAAAGAGGAAAACATGGTTAAGTACCAAGCTGTGGTAAAGAAGATAGTTTCATACTTCGTTCACTTCCAGATTGAAAAAATCGGTCGAGCACAAAATGAAGAAGCAGACGCCTTATCTAAAAAGGCCACAACTTCCAACGGAAATACAGAATCCTCTTTTAACCTACAATACCTTCCCACAAGGACTATTGAAAGGCTCGAAGAGGAAGTACAAAATACGGCGGAAGAGACAAGTTGGATTGATCCCATTAGAAACTACCTGCAAGGTGGACCTCCACCATCCAACAAAACGGAAGCCAGACGGATTTCGTATAGATCTGCGCAGTACACCATTATTGGCGAAAACTTATACAAAAGGTCCTATACACAACCCTTCTTACGATGCGTACGTCCCAAAGAAGCCAACTATATTCTGCAAGAAATTCACGAGGGCATCGGAGGAGGCCATATAGGAGGCAAAGCCCTGAGTTACAAAGTCCTGCGACAAGGCTACTATTGGCCAACATTAACTCAAGATGCAGTGGCATTCACCCGTAAGTGTGACGCCTGCCAACGGCATTCCAAGATCCAAAGACGACCGCCTACGCTGCTTACACCAATTATCAGCCCTCGACCATTTGCTATCTGGGGGGTCGATCTTCTAGGACCATTTCCTACTTCAACTCGACAGATGAAATTTCTAATAGTTGCTATAGACTACTTCACCAAATGGGTAGAGGTCGAGCCCTTGGCCAAGATCACGGAAAAGGCGTGTCAAGGATTCTTATGGCGAACGGTTATCTGTCGATTCGGAATTCCAGTCGCCTTCATCTCCGATAATGGGCGACAATTTGATAACAAGGCTTTCAAAAGTTTCTGCTCCGAGCTCGGAATTGAATCCAGGTTGACTTCTGTAACGCACCCTCAAGCCAACGGCCAGGTAGAGGTGACCAACCGTACCTTGCTCCAAACTCTGAAAACCCGGGTGTCCAAAAATGGAACCAATTGGGTAGAAGAAATTCCGAGCGCCCTTTGGGCCCTCTGGAGACTACAAGAACTCCCAGGGAGAAAGCCCGTTTTCCCTCACTTATGGGGCGAAGCCGTCACCCCCGAGAAATAGGAATGCCTACCTTACGGACGCAAATGCACTTTCTCATCGAGGAGGAAAGCGAGAAAAATCTCCTCCGGCGTAACTTGATTTGCTCGACGAACGAAGAGAAGCTGCGGAAACAAAAGCAGCTATCTATCGCCAAAGAGTAAAAAGGTTCTACGACACAAAGGTGAAAAGAGTCTTCTTCCAAATCGGTGATTTGGTCCTGAGAGAAAATGAATTTCAAGGAAATAAAAGCCGAACGGGGAAGCTAACTCCTAACTGGGAAGGCCCTTACGTCATCCAAAGAATTGTCCGAACAGGCACTTACTACCTAGTGAATATGGACGGAAAAACACTCAAACGTCCATTCCATGCTGAACGCTTACGACGCTACTATCAGTAAATTCCGTAGCTATCTCTTAAAGTCTCATGGAATAAAGCTCAAGTCTTTCCCATTCTACAAAAATGCGGTGAAATTCCCATTCTAACAAAAATGTGGTGAAAATCCCATTCCTCAGAGATAAGTCGGAATTATCCTACAAGGGTAAGGGACAACTCCCATCCAAAAACAAGGGGCAAAAATCCCGATCGAAATATGAGGCAACAATCTCATTTACGAAGGCAAGCGGTCCCATGACTAGGCTAAGAAGAAAAGAACTTGCTACGAAGCTTATCTTACAAACCAAACAAAGAAGGAAAGACTTTACGAAGGACTTCACAAACACTTCTTTCTTACATGGTTAGAACAACCATTACTCGGGAATAAATCTTCACCAAAATAAAGGTTTGCATTTCATTCATATGAATAGAAGATACATTCCAAATGACTTAAAAATTTACAAGAACAGTTCACAAAAATGCTAAAATATCCCTAAGAACTAGGACCCTCGGGGCGACCAACCAAAGGAACTTGAGTTGAAGGCTCCGAGGGGGCAGGAGCAGAAGCCTCTGGGGTCTTAATAAGTTGTTGCTCTTTTAGTTCCATGTAAGTCTTTAGAACCCCAGCAAGCCCCATGGATAGCACTTCAGCCGGAGGGACGTGGTGACCCACCTGCTGCACCACCGAATATATGCGGGTGGCGCCTTCCTTAGCTTTCGCCCTAAGCCGGGCAACCTCCTTCTCTAGTTTATCCGCTCGTTCTATTAAATCCTTAATTTCTTGCGAGTCGGATTTAGGAGCTTTCAGGCGGGAAGCTAAGTCTTCCTTGAGTGTGTCGCGCTCCCCCTTTACTTCCGCCAACTCAGCTTGAACGGCGGCAAACTCAGCGGCCTTCATCTTTAAGTCCCATCGAGCTGCGGCCCGCTCATCCTGAGTAGATTTAAGTTCCTTCTTCAAACTGCTGGATTCATTTTGTAACTGTTTGATATTCTGCTCAGCAGTAAGAAGAGAACCCTTGGAAATAGATAGCTGGGCCGCTAGATCGTTTTTCTCCTTTTCCATAGTAGCTAACTGTTGCAGCCGCTCGGCTTTATCTTGCTCAAGGGCCTGGATAGCCTCAAGTTGTTCTTTCTCCTTTTCTTCTAAGGCCGCCACCCTAGAGCTTAGCTGGGCGATGTCTGCCCTGCTCATTTCCATCTTTGCCAAATCTTCTTGGCAAAGATTACCAGCTCGATCCGCCCAGTGCGCAGCCTACAAAATAATAGATAAGTCATCGACGTTAACATCAAACCAGAAAGAACTAGAAGGTAAAATAAGAATAGTTCTTACCAACATGACCGAACGGAACAATTGAGAGGTGGCCTCTTCCCTTCCAGCTCCACGTAGTTTAGACGAGAGCTGTTCGGGTCTCATGGCCATCAAAACTGTCTTTGTAGCAGCGACATCCCGAAAGGGGACATCTTCGGAGGGCATCTCCTTCCCTTGGGGCGTCGATCCCCTTAAAACCGAATCCGCTACCCTTAATTTGTCCAGGAGAGCCGCTTCTCCTGCCTCCGCCTGTAAAATAGACCCTAGGTTCAAGATTCTGAACGAAGCATACCTATAGAAAATGTATACATCAAGATTCTCACCTCCATAAGAAGGATATCCTCCGGCCGACTGGAGGAAGGACCTTCAGAAATTAGAGACAAGGCCGGGCGGACTTCTTCCGCACTGACTTCTCCCGGAGGCACCTCCACTTGTTCTCCCACAATTCCGGGACCCGATGCGTCCTCGGAATTCTTTCTCTTTGTCCTCTTCTCCCGTGAGGACCCTGCATTAAGATCGCTTTTGACCCTCTTCTTGGAAGAGTCAACTTCTTTTCTCTTCCTCTTCCTCTTTTCCTCCTTGGAGGTATCAGCGCCTGTGCTAGACACCGCCTCCTTCTTCTTCCGCCCGCGAGGCAAAGGCGGATGAACTTCACCTTCAAAGGAAGCCAAAAGGCCCTTAACATAGCTTAGGTCCTCGTCCTCCATCAGATTTTCTGCAAGAGGAATTCCGAAGCAAGTTAGCTATCATAGTTACAAGTTAAAATTTGAATCAGAAACACGAGTAAGTCCTACCGGCAAACACTATTAAACGACATTTAACAAGATTTTCTTTTGTCAAGAACTCATCCATATACACTTTGGATAGCCCCGTCATCGACTTAAGAAGAACCTCCTCTTCTTTCGTCATTTCCTCACAGGCAATATCCGTTCGGGGAACCTCCCACTTGGTTCGGACATCCCACTCAGATTTACTTTTAACAAAGAAAAATTTACTCTTCCATCGCTTAATGGAAGAGGGAACTTTCCCTAAAAACTTCCTTCCAGAGCGAGCCGAAAAGTAATACCAGTCGGCATTGGACTCTAAGCACAGACTAAATAACATACGGAACCAACGGACAGTCAGATTTACTCCGTAATTCTTGAAAACAACAACAAAACCGTTTAGTAACCTCCAAGAATTCAGGGTCAACTACGAAGGATACAGGTGATATTCCTCTAGGATCGCCTTGGCAAAGTTAGAAAAGGGAAGCCTAAGGTCGCCCGATAGCGCATCCAGAATGATGGCTATCTCCCCCTCCCTGGGAGAACTCGCCCTCTCCCCAGAACAGGGAACCCTAACCTCGAACAGAGAGGGGTCTATCTCATATCTTTCCACCAGGCTATCTACATCCTTTTGCCCAAGGAGACTTATAAACGTACCCGACCCCCTACCCATTGCCCTAGACGCAGGATGAATTCGCGGACCTTGAACTAGAACATCCCTAGGTTCGCCTGGAGCCGCACTAGAAATCACGGGGTTGGACGGTGAAGGGATCAGAGGCCCATGAGAAGAACTAGAGGAAGAACTAGAGGAAGAAGATGTCGCACTAGCCATTACCTTAGAAGGAAAAAAGACAAGGAAAAGACACAGAAAGCTTAAACCAAAGTTCGCCGGAGAAGAAGAAGTATTAGGAAGAAGACGACACGCTTCCACTTTCAAGATAAAACCTTTTTCTTTTCTGTACGATTCCTCTTATAAGCAAAGAAGATGGATCCTTCACCGTTGGATCACAGAGCCACACTACCATCGAACCGTCGAACCAAAAGCCCTCGAATCGGGGCCGTCCAAATAACCATCATTACGCCTCCTCAAACAGTTCAAAATTCCGTCCACGTCAGCACACCAAACGCCGCCTGACACACATAGAAAACCACGCTCATCACCCATCATGATGTTGACAAACGCGCACGCCGCGCACGTCGCACCACTATCTCCCTTTAAAGCCAAATAGTAGAAGGGACACGTGTCTTCTCAGGACTTTAAAGCAAAATAGTAGAAGGGACACGTGTCTTCTCAGGGAACAATAAGCGTCACATGGGAAGTGGAGCCTGTGCTGTAGAAGACAAGGCACACACTCCAACATAGGATCATCAGTGATGGCCTCATAAAAACACCAAAGAATTTAGAAGCAAAACGACAAATGATCATTTATTCATGTTACAGAACGATAAAAAAAAAAACAAACAAACAAAACAAACAGCATAGCAAACCCTAAACATGTTTTCCGACGGACTCCCCTAGCTAAACATCCGCGGACCCATCAGAAGACACGCACGGATAAGACTCAGAAGAGACGCACGGACTTCCGCAACCATCATCATCCTCATTATTATTGGGGGAACCTGGTTCGGCGCGGGGGCGAAGGTGGGGGCCCACCTCTCTACGGTAGGAGTCATCTCCAAACATCTCAACTTCGAAACGCATACCCCCTGCATAAGTAAAAATTAAGAGGTCCCCCGCCTCCACGTCGTGATCAACATAGAAAGCTTCCCACCCTGCGTCGATGCTCATCTCGCCCACACCCCTGTCAATCAGCAGAATAGACGGCCATACACAGCCGTTCGGACTTACCAACTGGATCACTCCAGTCCTTAATTCCGATAGATGCTCGTAAAAAGAACTGGGAATTCGTAAGTGTCGAGAACACTGAGAAAAAGTAAAAAATTTGTAAAAGGACAAGCGTTGAACCATGATGCAAAGACAAAAGTTTTACAAAAGACTTCTGGCCAAACACACTAGCCATGCAAGCCCTTAAATAGAAGAACCTATCGACACTATAGGCGAGAATTCTGAAAAAATCTACCTTGATAACAGCGAAAGGATAACACAGTAAACGTCGGTCGCCTATTTAGGCACATGTACTTTAGACATCGTAGACATAGACAGAGCCTACGCCTACATAGACATGGTGAAAGATACTTGTTCTCGAACCAAGCGAAACGTGCGATTAGCTCACCCCTCGCTCAGATTTTTCGAACAAGTTCACTTTGGGGGGACTAGTGTTACGGATATATTTGGTAAGACACGTGCCATTAACCTAAAGGACCACCTGTCATACACAAGGCCGTGTCTCTTTGGCCACATGGCAATATTCACACAATTCCGTTCGGACATTATGAGGATTCAATCTCACAAACAAGTCCTTCGGAATTATAGCAACCCTCTTATACAAGGCGTGAGGTGGAAAGAGAGGAGTAAATATCTAACACCACTACAGTGGGTAGGCCTTATCCACCCACTACAGTAGGCAGATATTTACTCTATTTTTACCCACGTGGCACCTACACATTAGGCAGTAGATATTTTCCTACCGCCTTAGAGGATATTTTAACCCACCGCCTTACTCCACCGCCTTTCCTAAACCGCCTCTAGGGTGCTATAAAAGGAGAACGGTAGTAGAAGAGAGGGAGGGGAAAAAAAGATACAAAGAACTGTCTAATTTAAGACCCCTAACTCGAGTTTTCTGACTGAAGCATCGGAGTTAAATCCGGGCAGAAAGGCCCAATTCCGATCACTGCCCTCTCCTTTTTTACAGGTTTGTTAATGGGTAATTCCGATCGGACTTCCAGGGTGTTCCCTTCGTTCTCTGTTTCCTAAGCAGAAGTAAGCGTCCACACCAACTATAAATTCTAACCGTTTTGTCGAAGGCTGAGGCCAGATCACGAGGCGACAGTAGCCAAGGCGTGAGGTGGACCAGTTTTTGGCATCAACATATCTTATAATGAAAGTGTCAACACACTAATTCTATGTATTCAATCATGTCCCGTCAGACAACTCAGTGAATGACTACCATTACTAGCCATTCACAAATCTCATATCAAAATCATGCATTCACAAGCTATTTTCTAGTAAATCATGCATCTCATCATATGCAAACCCTCACTAGGGGTAATCAACTTGTAAATAACAAAATAATATTCAAAACATTAATTGAAATCATTTATAAAACATGCGCTGAAAAACAAGTCTTGTAGGTCATCCACTTTCCACTCACCTCAGTGTAACTATGCACTAGTTATCCTCCGATCCTCCCGCTGAGATATCGACGCCTTTCCCACGTCCTATTCATGGTTTCATACCATTACTCATCATTTCATATCAATCAGAAAGTATTTCTAATATGAAATGATACTATTCATGTATATTCTAAAATGTCAGCTTTTTAATCTATAACCGACGAATTCGGGTCTTTAAACACCTGCCCACACTTTACCTATCAGTTTAAATGTATTCCCGAACTATCAGAAAAATCGGAATCGAATTCTGAGCATTTTAAAAAAAATTGTCAAAAAATGCACTATCCATGCCTATGTAGAGAGCTAGGCGGGCCCGCGTAGGTCTAGGTGATCCCACGTGGCTCTCTGCAGCCCATTTCCCCTCCAAAATAGAGGGCTAGGAGGGCCCGTTTTGGGTCCAGGCGGGCCCGCCTAGGCCTTTGTTTTGTGCTAGTTCGTTCCTGCAGTAATTGCTAAAGTATTCCTTCAACTTGGATCTCTTACTCCAAGCTTGATTTACATCCAATTAACTCCAAATCACTTATAAACTCCAAATACACCTTATTTGATTCATTTCCATCTATTTATGCATCATTTAATCCATTAAAATCCCATATATAGGTCTCCTTCATCAATTCATGAACTCATGACCTAATATGCATGAATACTCAATTAAAACCATTCAAATGCTCCATTGTTGGTGTTAAGCTTACCTTTTTGAAGACTCAAGCTCTAAAATTCGTATTCTCGAGCTTTTCCTTGAGTTCCTTCGATTTCCTCCTCAAATGTCCTAAATCATGAACCGAAGCTCATAATCTAAAAAATCAAGCTCCAAATGGAGAGAATTCAATCTATACATGCTATCTAAGCGTTTCCCACCTTTGATTCTAGCTCAACGCCGAAGAATGATGAGTATCCTTCAAAATCCTCAAGGTGCTACAGTGTTTCTCTTTGGTTTGCCCGTGAGAGTGAGGAAGTGAGAGAGAGATGAAAGAATCCATTCATTCTTATCTCTTAAATTCACTAAGTGTTTACTTGAGGGGAAAAATGGTCATTTCACCTCTCAAGCTTCATTAACTCATTTAATCCTCAAAAATAACTTAATCAATGTTATTCTCACCTAAACATATTTCTTGACCCTAATTTCTAACTTTATTGGACTATTTTACCCCTCATTTGAGGTTTCTAGAAAAAGTCGGGTCGTTATAGCTGCGCTACTCAGCCCTTAGGAGGGATCTTGAGACAAGCACAAGTGAAACTATGATTCCAGACCCTTAAGAGGGATATTCAGATGAGTACGAGCAGAGCTGTGTTACTCGATCCTTAAGAGAAACTTTGAGATGAGAACGAGCGAAGTTGTGCTACCTGGACGTCCTTAAGAGAGACTTTGAGACGAGTACGTGCGGAGCTACGCTACTTGACCCTTAAGAGAGACTTTGATACAAGTATGAGCGAAGCTGTGCTACTAGACCTTTCGGAGGGACTATTAGACGAGTACGAGTGTTGTTGCGCTACTCGACCATTAAGAGGGACTTTGAGACGAGTATGAGCGGAGCTGCGCTACTCGACCCTTAAGTGGGTCTTTGAGACAAGTATGAGCGGAGCTGTGTGTTAGCTTTCTAACACCAAAGCTTAACATGGAAACCCCACAAATCGGGGAAAAAAACAAGAGTTTTCCATTTGGGAGAAAGAAATCCACTATCGATGTTTTTTGGCGTACATAAGAGGGAAAGAGGGTTGAGGGAGAGGGACCAATGAGTGTCCAAAAGAAAAGTTCCCTGACTGGTGTGAGGTATCCGCTATTTATAGGTTTCAGGTGTGCCCTTTTCAGACTTCAGCTCGGTTGCTGGTTCTTCTAGAAGGACTAAAGGCTCCTCGATAATCTCCTTGGATCCTTCGGCTGTAGGTTGCTTCGGTATGTTAATGAGGACATGGGATATAGACGGGAAGTCTTCTCCTCGAAACCGAGGAGTAATCTCTTTACAAACCCGAGGAGGGATGGATTTGTGGTTGTCCGAGGGGGTGTTTGTGAAGTTGTATAGATAAGACCGTCTAGTGATCTGAGGAGGTGCATAACTGAGGTGATGTCATGACGAACTGGTTGGAAGAAACCAAGGGCTCAGATCTTTCCACGTGTCATGCTGGGTTGACTCCACGTGTCCCTCTAAACTTATCTCTATCAATATCTATATGTACTAGAATTAAACTTTTAACTGAAATATCATAAATTACTGAAACAAACAGGATTCAAAACATATCCGAGTAATAAAACTATAAATCTAAATCGTACAAAAATGTATTATCATGTGGAGAAACTAGGTATTAATAATACTCAATTATTTAGTTGTTCTTTTCACGACCTTGTATGTGCTGCTCTCAACACCTCTAGCTATGTCTTGAAAATCGATAATCTGCTATATAATCTAATAAATTAAGTGTTGATAATTGATGTCTGATAACTGTGTCACATGCGCATGTACGCCTCCAAAGGACAGGACACCAAGTACCGTGCTCCCAAAGAGTTTAGGTAGGGGGTTTTGTAAAAACTTTCTTTCTAGTTTTGAAAACATCCCTTCCTAAATGTAATATTGAATATCATCCCAAAGACCTCTAGAGCAGTTACACCAAGGCTTGACATAACTGAGTGAATCTTGAAGAATTACATACGTGACCTGGTTTGATTTACTATTACTTACCTTTGATCATTCATAATCATTTATTCAAACAAACAATAAAGCTCAAATAATGAAAACTTATTAAAAGCAACACTGAGTTAGCTCTACTATAAGCAATACACATATATACTGAAAATAATCTTTTTCTGTAACTAAAACACCAAAGATCATAAAATATGTAATTATGAATCAAATGCCTGAAGTTCCTTTGTCATCCACTCACCTAATTTTTTCCCAATACTTAAGCTTGATTGGACCCTCTTGCTTGATCCTCTACTTGTTTACTTTGTCCTATAAAAATAATTAGGACACATTAAGGGTAAGTATATTATTTATAAGTTCTACCCCTCTTCCAAAATTATTAACTTATGAATGTATGAATGGTTATAACTCTTAAAGGGTGTTTAATTAAATTCTAATGTAGTTTTTACTACATCATGGGAATAATTAGGGTGTAAGCATGCAAATAGGCATCTTAATCCTTATTTATTACCTACACTTCTTATGTTACATGTTTAAAGAGATATGTGTGCTTCAAGGTTTAATAACTCACTAAACCTCTTCCTTATCAGCTAGAACACACCCAACCAAACTATACAAAAACAATATTATCATCTTAACCAATCTCTCATTCATCTCAATACTCTTAACATCCTTTTGAAGGTTGAAAAAGACATGCATATACCCAAGCCTTAATCTCACACAAATAACATCTGGAACCTTACATTTTATCTACCAAACAATCATCTTCGCACTTGACAATAGAGATTTTGCAAGAGTTCCATTAAAAATTAATAATACTCCCTCACAAGGTCTCTCCATCATATTTACCCAACCTACATATCATGTATGCATGCCCACATGAAGCCTCAAGACCACCCTTAAACTTCCTATTAGCTGATTGGTGATTAATATCTGATATGCATGCTCTAACCCATTCTACTATAAATAAGCTCAAAGATAGAAGCCTGCTAGGTTGCAACCGTTGTAATAAAGCTACAAGGAAGTCAAGCTACAATGTGTGCGCAACTGTGGCCTGATTATGCAGTAGCCAAGCTTGGTCACTCCTTGGTGTCATGAGCCATAACCAAGGGTGAGGTGACTTGGTTTCAATTAAAGAGGATTAGTATCCTGCTTTCCTAAACCAAGAAGGGTGAGGTAGCTTGATTTCAACTGCACGAAAACTTTTATATGCAAATACCTATGATTTGGTCGACTATTAACTTAATACTTTCAAAATAGTAAGGCCCTAGAGAGAGAAGCTCTGAGGCGATTGCGATTCCAATGGCTCGCGTGAAAACGGAAGGGCTTCCCTCTCCCTTGCCTCGGTAGGTAGGGGAGAGCGATGGCTCCGAGGGGAGCTGGACAGCAACCGGCCACCATTAACCACCAAAAATCAGGAGATTTGAATATGGTCTTTGTTTCGGTGGAATTTTGAGACCACTTAAGACTTTCTACGCAGGGACCGAGAGGGCAATCTCCCACACTAGAACTAAATCGAGAGGGCAAGACGATGGGAATGGAAAACAGCAAGCCAGTCGCCAGAGCTGAAAATCACAGGTCATGGTCGCAGGTGGTGCAAGCAAGAAGGTCGAGCCTCCTGGAGGAATCAGCCTTCACTCCGGGGCTTCTGCTGTACAGATTCATGGGGTCAGTAGAAGACAATATAACACTGAATGAGGATTTCATCAACTGATCAGTATGGGAGAAGATGAAGGGGTGTCTCTATGGTAAGTTCCTAGGTAGGCCACCTCCACTAGATGTTGTTAGAGAATCTCTTAACAGGCCATGGGAATCCATGGTGGAGGTTATGATTGTAGACATGGAAAATGGGTTTTTCTTGATTCGTTGTTCATCGGAGATGATGATGGAGACGATCCTTGAAGAAGGACCGTGGACCATCAATGGAATGATACGCCATCTGATGAGATGGAAACCAAACTTTCAGGCTTACTTCGAAAACTCTCATCGGCAACAATGTGGATTCAACTATACAACTTGCCCTTGAATACTAGGATGTAGAAGCCCTAGAGTCTATGGTTACATCTCTCGGTCGGGTGAAGGTGGATATTACCACACTCGTGGTAGATCAAGCCTGGTATTCTTGAGTGTGTGTGGATCTTGACCTCACCAAACCTCTGAGACCAGGAGTTTGGGTGAGAACCCTCTTTACTCGCTTTTTCATCCCAGTCTTATATGAAAAACTATATGTATTTTGATACAGGTGTGGTACAAACAACCATGGCACAGAGAAATGCCAGACGACGGTCATTAGGAGTCGTTCGGGAGGTATTGATTTCAAACCGAGCCAACCAACCCTGATGGGGAAGGAAGACGTAACTGAGGAAGACGGAACCGCTATCTGGAATACAAACAACCCTCTTAGTATGGAGCCTAAAAATGAAAAGCCAAAGGACGACCAAGTCGAGGAACCAGAATTTGGCTCTTGGCTGGTCGTCCGAAGGCGACAAAACAGAGGAGGTGGCCTTACCGCCCAGTCGGCAGTCATCCAACCGGCGGCGAAAAGCACACGTGAGATGACCGAGTGGAGATGAAGACCACGTGCCAGGAACCAAAGCTGCACATGGCTCCTGACCGATCAATCGATCAATGCAGTAGAGGACACATGGCATAGAGAGGCTGAGGAAGGAATGTTGGTCATAACGCCCAATGAGGGCTTGTAATCAAGACATGGGAGAGGTATGGTGGAGAAGCACGTGATGCACGTGGCTCCAGAGAGAGAAAGCAGGACCTTTATCTCCATCACTCTCCAGATCACACACAAAAGGAGTAGTGGGAACGAGTTGGTCTGGACCGTCCACAATTCAATACATTGGACTACTTCATAGATAAGGACACAACAAAGGGTGAGGATAGAGATGGTGGCATTGGAAAACTATCCCAGCAGAAGGATATGCAAGGGGTATAATAGTTATATGGAAAAAGGGCAGTGGGATGGTCACACCCATAGCACAATCCAGGTATGTTCTACACTTAGTGATAACAATAGAGACAAAAAAACTTGGCTTTTGTCAAAAGTCTACAATAGCCAACTACTGGGGGAACAAAAGAAAGTTTGGAGAGAACTCAGTAGTTTGGTTGGGATATAAATGAACCATGGTTTATTGTTGGGGACTTCAACACCATCGGGAAGCCTCAGAGAAACAAGGAGGGAACCAAGCGAGACGAACATGTATGAAGACATAACTCTTTAATGCATTTATGGTTAATAACAACCTTTTAAAGCTCAAATTCCTTGGCTAACCATTCACCTAGTGTAACAACCAGAAAGGAAGAGCTAGGATTTAGGCAAGGTTGGATAGAGTAATAGCACACAACATGAGGTATGATTCTATCTCTTCATATATTATTAGAAACCTACCTAGGTATCAGTCAAATCATAACCCAATACTTTTGTAATGTAGATTCAACACTAACAAAGGTCACAGACCCTTCATGTTTGTCATCACATGGGCACAATCCTCTATATACCATGATAGTGTTAAGGAAATTAATATGGCTCCTAAAGAATACATGCAACCCCATATATAATCTCAATCAGAAATTCTTCCTTCTTAGGAAAAACTTAATTAGGAAATGTGGTAGTATGAATCAGGGATTAGAAAATTAAATCAAAGGCGCTACTGAGGAACAAATTATGGAACTAGAAAAAGAACACAACCAATCTCAGAACAACCCTGATTTAAAGAAAAGGCTAAGAAGCTTATACAATAAACAACAGGCACTATTAAGGAAAAATACATCAATTTGGGCTCAAAGATCTAGGGTTCAATGGTTACAAGATGGGGATAATAACTCAGAGTTTTTCCACCAAATTACAAAGAACCACAGAGCTCACAATAGGATAACCCACATAGTTACATCCTCACAACAAAGCCTCACTATATTTGAAGATATAGAACATGAATTTATCCAATTCTACTCTAATTTATGGAAAAGAGATAGCACCCAAGACTTGAACCAACTCAGAAGGGCACTTCCTGATGATATCCTCACCCTAACAGCAACTCAACATAATAGATTAACTCGACTAATAACTAAACATGAAATATAACAAGCCCTCTCAACAATGCCCAAAGGAAAATCACCTGGTCCCAATGGGCTCAATATGGAATTCTTCAAATACTATTGGGAAACAATAGGAGAATCAGTAACACAAGCAGTCATGAATTTTTTCCATCACACACAAATGCCATATAACTGGAATAGGACAAACATTTGCCTAATGCCCAAGAAATAGCATCCCAAGATGGTTAATGATTTTAGACCCATATCACTATGCAACATAAATTACAAAATCATTACCAAGATAATATCTACCAGACTAAAAGAAATAATGCCAGACCTTATAGGAATAGAACAAACTACTTTTGTAAATGGGAGAAGCATCTTTGAAAATATTCTTATGGCACAAGAGCTCATACACTCACTAGAAAAAAACACCTTAGACCACCCTGTGATGATGTTGAAAATTGATATGGAAAAGGCCTATGATGTGGTGAGATGTGACTCTCTTTATGTTGTACTTATACAAATGAATTTCCCTCTGATTTGGATTGAATGGGTTAAAGCATCCATTGAGACATCAACTATGGCATTCATAATTAATGGCAAAGTTGGACAAAGGTTTAAACCTAATGCTGGCCTTAGACAAGGAAACTCATTATCACTGTAACACCCCGGATTTTTCTAAATAAATATTCAGCAAATTTTTAAAAATTAAATGAGGTTAATTAGTACAGAAAACAGATTAATTATTTAAACCTCAAATTAAAAGAAAATCAGGAATTAATGGACCCAAAATCCATCCTCGCAATTATAAGGCCAAGAGAAGGCCTTATTGGGCCAAACCACTTTTACATAGAATAGTTGGAGGTGGATAGACAACAAAGCCAAATTAATTAAACAGGAAATTATTTAAGTGTTAATTAATCCAGATTAATTAAGTAGGAGATACCGGACAAAAGTAAAGAGTCCCGATAAAGTAGATCCAGTCGGGTCAAAAGCCTAAAATATCAGATCTAGTACTGTTAGGGATCAATCCCGTGATGCCACAGTACTCCTGTGTCACTGGGGTCGTCTGACCCGGGATTCCCGGATCTAGGTCGATGAATTATTGAGAAGATATTGTTAATTAATAGTGACGTGACATAAAGTTAGAGATAACTTAAATTAAAGGAGCCATGTGACAATAAATACAAGGATAAGTTAATTAATTGATTTAATTATTATAAAGATAATAATATTATTATTTATGTTATCATGATAAAGGAGAAGGGGACTTAGGGTTGATGAAGAAATTGAAAGCAACAAAGCTCTCTCTCCTTTAAACCCTCGAGCAGCCACCTCCTCCTCCATCCCTCTCCTGTTGAGATCCGGGTCTAGGACGATCAGTGAAGCTCCGACGAGACCCTAGCTCACCTTCTCCTCCTTTTCCCTCTTCTTTTCCCGACCGATTTGCACGATCGCCGGCATTCAGCGCCGCCTACGCCGTGTCTGTGTCAAGCCAGCCCATCAACAAGAGCATGCGCGTGCACTGCCGTCGCGAAGCGCCTGGCCCGCCCAGCCGCTTTGCTGCCCAGCGCCTCCAGCGCTGAGTCGCGCCGCTAATAGCGCCAGCTGCTGCTAAGATTTGACCCCTGGCCAACAACACCACCGCCTCCCTCTTCACTCCCCCTACGCGTGCAGCCTATGACCAGCTTTGCCGCCTGGTCCTCCGTGCGCAAGGCACCAGTCCAAGAGCAAGCTTTCAGCCGCGGTCCAGCCAACCTTGGCCTACGAGCACGCCACTGCAGTCCTTCTGTTCTCAGACCATACCTCCCCTTCCTTGCGATCTCTCCTCTACTCCGGTGAGATTAGCATGAATAACTAAACAAGTGACTGGTAATTGGATATAGGCTGAGGTAGAGGCCAGAACTATGATTAATAACCGAACTATGAAAGTAATCCATGCTTGTAGTAATGAAACTATGATATGTGGATGAATTTCTAAGTGTTATGGTGAATGTTTGTATCCAAAATGAATTTGCTTATTCGAAAAATCTAAGTCCTATAAACAAAGGAGACTGCCGAAATTTTGTCGGTTTCATTTAGTAGATTAACCATGCTATGTTTAGCAAGTAATTGTCTTAAGGAGAGCATGTTAGAAGCCCCGAGATATGCTTAAGATGAAGTAGATTCTATATCATAACATGTGATAAATTCATGTTAATTAAGTTATTAATTTCGTGTTAATTTATAAACCTTGAAGACATGAAACGCATGTTAAATAAGAATTCATGCTCTAGTGAGTTAAGGGTCTTCATCGTATTTTATCGAATCTAAATAATAGTACAAGCTAAGAATACGGTCTCCGTATTCATGATTTCCCTATTTCAATTACTAGGGAAAAGTAAAGGCAAGGGCAAGGGTAAATCTGGAGCTGTTGAAGGATCAAGCCAGCCTTAGAGCTAACTAGACTCAGGTGAAGGAACTAGTTGTACAGTTCGTGCTTTTGTTGTATTTTCTTACAATATTTGATTTCAAATTGAAAAGCATAAGTTAAAAATTTTATGAAAATTTCCTGAGTTTTGGAAATCATTTCATGCATATTGATAAAAACCCCGTTGGGGATAGATTCCCCTTTTAGAACTCATGGATAGTAATCAGTAAGAGAAAATATAAATAGATATAGAGATTGATGGACTACACTTTATTGATTTACTTGCCTGAACCAGTGGTGGCTCTTAGAGAGCCAGAGAGTACGACATTAGGTTAGGGAAAGGGTGATTTATAACTGTGTTTTTCTATAGCGAACTATCTGTTTGGAAACTCTCCATTTTCATGAAATTAAAACCCTCTTTCCATTATCTTTGAGTGCCTAGTGTACATATATAATTTTGGCCCAGTGTAGTGTGGATAGATCTACTCATCGGCCGCTAGTCTTGCAGTATTGAAGTAGATGTGTAGTTAGTGATGATAGTATTGTGATGATAAGATGACTCTGTATTTCCCACCTCCTGATAGCGATTAGAGATCGACCGTGGAGGCCATTGGTACAAATTATTAAGGGAAATTTCTGAAATTCATTCACAATATAGAGGATTAAATAAAGATACGCATCATGAGATTTCTATGCATATTGGCATAATTATGCCAGATTGAAGATAATGCATTGACTAGCATCTTTATTTGCTTAGCATCTACTTTCAGTTACAATATTTATTTTCAGTTATTTATGTATGCATAATTTTATGCTTCAGCTTTTACAGTTTTATTTGATATACGGGTGTAGTTCTATACCCGGTGGTACTGTTCCTAGATCACTGAGCTCGAGTAGCTCAGCCCCTCTTTCACGATGTTTTTATGCAGGCGATAGACAGGAGTCCAGGTAGAGGATTCGTCTACTCGCAAGACTATCGAGGAGTGTTAGTAGTAGACTTTGACTCCATGTGTTGTAGTTCTTGATTATGTACTGTTGTTACTGTATTTAAGACAAATAAGTCTAAGACAGTATTTATATTTGGTATTTACTAAACAGTATCCTGAGTTTGAAGTTATGATATTAGTTGTTGCCTTAATAGCTTCCGCAATTACTTTCATTACTTTTGATTACCAGTTTTACAGCCTTAGGTTTAGGGTTCATTCCCTTGACCTTGTTGGTTTGACACGTGTCCCCTAATTAGGAGATGGGTGTTACAATCACCTTACCATTTCATTATTATTTACCAAGTTCTAACCAATTTACTCAATAAGGCAAGAGCCTTGGAAATGCTTAAAGGAACCCAGATTAGCCAAACCAAGAAGTTAACCATAGTCGCTATGAGATGACCTTCTAATTTCTTCCAAAGCTACCAGAAAGAATGCCAAAACCATCCTTATGTGTCTGAATATCTACTCAGCACTAATTGGATAGAAACCAAACCTTAGAAAGTCTGAGAAGTTCTTTTCCATCATGTCTTAACCCCAAACTCAAGAGATCCATACTTAGAGTACTCAATATACAACAAGGTGCATTTCTATTTAAGTACCTAGGGTATTGGGTGGGCCTAAAAAGAATCCTTTCAAGTTATTATAAACCAATGATTGATAAAGCAGGGAGGAAGTTGGCACACTGGAGAACTCAATGTCTATTATGGAAATTAAGGAGAATCACCCTTGCTAAATCCACACTCATGGCACTACCTATTTATGTACTTAATACATATGAATCCTGGACAAAATAACTCAAATGGTTAGGAGGTTCATATGGCAAAGTACAAGCAATGGTAGAGGCCTCTACCTAATTAACTGGAATATTGTTTCTAGTAACGACAAGTCTGAGGGGGTCTAGGGTTTAGAAACTTAAAAGTTATGAGAAACACATTGTTAGCGAAGCATGTACTAGAAATATTAAACTGTAATAGTAAACCCTGGGCTCAACTAATGATCTTCAAATATGGTAAACTAAATTTGTGGAATCTAAAGCATTGCAGGAATACTTCATACATATACAAATCCATTTTACAAGCTGCCAGTAAGGTCAAAAATAGATTTACCATGGACACAATTACCTGGGATACTTTAGTAACTCATGATCTATAACTTTTTGATACACCATGTCAATCCAAGCCAAACACTGTTAGTATGAATTATGATCTGCATGATATGACTGTTAAAAAAAATGGGATGATGAGATATTTAAAGATATATTTGACCCTATACTGTCAGAAACAATCCTCAACATGTAGGTAAAGCAAAACCCTGTAGCCAGCAATTGGGAGTGGTTACTAGGGACATCAAGTAAATCCTTAACAACCTCCATATACAAAGAACTTAATGGAATACAGAAAATACAGAAATGGAGGCGTTGGAAGGCATTATTGAAACTAAAGATGACACCAAAAGTCAAATGCTTTCTATGGAAAGTCTCCCATGAAAAGATTACAACCAAGGAATACTTATACAAGAGAAGCATGGGCCCTGATGAACCATGTCTCAGGTGTAATTTACACAAATAAATTGTTTACCATATGTTTATTGAGTGTAGGTGGTCCCAAATGATCTGGGAAGACAGAAGGATACAACAAATATTGCAACAAAAGGAAATAAAAAAAGAAGAGGTGCTTGCAGGGATAATGGATGGAAAACAAGGGGAAAAACCACAAGAAGAGATAGAAGAAGAAGCTAGAAAGATTGCCTATATACTCTGGTATATCTGGAAATCAAGATGCTTCTTGATTTTCAAAGGGCAGAATACCAATACTAACAAAACAATAGATCTGGGCATCAATGCTGCAATGGGATACGTACAAAGATACCAAGCCATTAAGATAGCAGTTGAAGAAAAAAAGGAAGGGAAAATTTCACTAAACTACCATGTGGTTTGTCTTTTTATCAATACGGGGCTTGTGGTTTGACTTGTGACACTTTACCCTATAGTCTAATCCGTGAGCAAAAAGGTACCAAAACACATAACTCAGTTAATACATGCTGACGAGGCATGAAAAAAATCAGAAAAAAATTAAAGAATTAAAAAATATTAAAAAAGGAAAATAGGAAAAATTCTGAAAAAATTCTGAAAAGAGAAAACCCCATATATGAAAAACATCATAAATAAATTTAGGAAATTACCAAAAAAAACAAAAATCTTTAAAAATCCAAAAAAACAGAAAAACTTATAAAACCCCCAGCAAATCGCTTAAATTTCAAAATAAATAAATAAAATAAAATAAAATAAATAAAATCTTTAAAAACCCGAACAAATTAGAAAAACTTCTAAAAAAATCCCTAATCCATGAAATTTGAAAAATAAAAATAAAATAAAGTTATAAATTTCCTAAAATAACCACACAAAACTCTTTAAAAAAACAGAAAAATCTGAATATTTTTTAAAAGTGTAGAAAATCCCAAACAAATCCACAAAATCCCCTAAAAACCTAAAAAAAACCTAGAAAAATTTGTAAAATATCCAGAAAATTCACAAAAAAATAAAAATAAAAAGTAAATATAAAAAATAAATAAATAAGATAAATGAAAAAAAAAACTGAAGTTTATATACAAATTTTGGGTTCTAATTAATTGAATTATTTATTTATATTTTGGGATTTTTTTGTGAATTGTCTGGATATTTTACAAAATTTTCTAGGTTTTTTTTAGTTTTTTAGGGGATTTTGTGGAAAATTTTGGGATTTTCTGCCCTTTTTACAAATTTTTCAGATTTTTCTGTTAAAAGAGTTTTGTGGGTATTTGTGTTTTAGAAATTTCTAAGTTTATTTTTGGTTATTGTTACAAATTTCATGGATTACAGATTTTCTAGGTTTTTTGGGGGGTTAAAGATTTTTTTTTTTTGTATTTATTTTGAAACTTTAGCGATTTCAAGGATTTTTATTAGTTTTTCTTTTTTTTTTTTTAAATTTTTCCTGAATTTTTTATGCCACGTCTAACTTTTTTGCTTACAGATTAGACTCCTTTGATTCTTATCAGCGGTTGGCCTAGCCAGTTCGCTCATTCGGTCAAAAAAAAAAGCGGTACAAATCAGATCACATGCTTTGAATTGATATAAAGGCAAACCATAGGATAGTTTAATGAAATTTCCTCCAAAAAAGAAACATGGGAAAAAAAAAACACCAAGTTATTAGGGCAGTAGCAGATCAAAATAATCCTACATCCTCGTAATATAATCACTCATAATATAATTGGTTCGCTCGCAAAAACCTCTACTCCAAGACGAATACCTACATGACAATTAACTCAGTTTAAAAATTGAAATACCCAAAATAAACCTCTGCATAATCTACTTTTCTCCCTTGTCACATTCTTTTTTTGCAAAGGATTTTTACAGCATTTGATTGGAAGATCTAAACAAGGTTTGAAATCCATAATTTGAAAATTCAGTTGACTAGTCAGAGAGAACCTACAAGAAGAATAAAACATGAGGAAACTAATAGTGATTTGATGTCTTGGACTAAATAAGGGCAGCTGATGTCAATTACTTTAAAACATCTAAAATTATAAATTCACATACCAAACATTCACTAAATTTTTTGTGAAGCAACCAGCTATAATCATTCACCGACGTCCAACAAACATTTTCCACAATGAAGCATAACCAGTTATTGGACACAATGTAGGCAAGAATTTTCCCTTTCCACGTGAGATGACAAGAATGCTTGCATTCTACAGAAAGCAACCAAGTGTTCAATGACAACTAGGCAGAATCAAACACCATTTGTCCGACCAGCCAAACATACCCAAGCATTGACTCCTGATTGGACTTCCATTCTCATGTACACAATGGCAGTAAACATGCCAACAATGAGGAAAGCAAAAGCATTAATGTAATCAAGGGGGCATGAACTATGATGCATTTTCCTTGGAGCTTTCAAATTTCACATATCACTTGGCCAATCATTGTTTACACCACCAGTGACAGTGAAGATACACAGAATTAATATTTCACAGTTCATTACTCACCTGAATTACTTAGGCACCCTTCCCACCTTTCTGTCTCTTCACCTCCAGCCTTGCAGCTTCATTTAACATGTCCGTAGCATCACTGTGCATGTTTAGCTTAGCTAGTGCAACCGCCTGCATGTAAAACGCCGTGGGCCATTCAGGATAAACACATTGTACTTGCATGGCATCCCTTAGAGCAGCATCAGCTTGATCACACATAAGATGGCACAAGCTTCGCCTTGCATAAACTGTTGGTGAGACCATGGTTCCCACGTCAATGAACTGCAATTACAAAAAGTGCAATGTAGGAGAAAATCCGGACTGATGGGTCTTTCGAAATTCATGTGTCAGATTTTACTGGCTTGAAGAGATTATAATGTTCTCTGTGAAACAGGATCATGGCAGATGCAATCATTATTACCTGAGTATAACAATCAATGGCCGTCTTAAAATCTTTATCACGGAAAGCAAAATCTCCTCTCTTCCTAGCATCCAGCATGTCTTTCATTTGTTGGGTCCACTCCTGGAATGATAGCTGATACCAGGGAAAGAACAGAAAGTTGAAAAAGAATTGCCTCATTAGAACGTGTACAGTTTTCCTAGGATAAATTTCAAAAACTTGGTATGAATTACTGCAAGTATGAAGTCTACAGAGATGAATTATGCCTTTGCAGAAAAGATGGTCTACTAAGACTGCTGACTTGTATAATATATATACCTCACTAGTGCCTTCATCATCCCGGTAATGTGTCATCACTAAAATCTGATGGATTGCGGTTAGGTCCATTCTGGAACAAGCTTCACCCATTGCTGAGAGAGGATGTTGCAGTGGAGGAGGGGCTTCCTCTTCCTTTGAAATCCCCAGCATCACATGAGATGGTATCTGGATGACAAAGTTTCATCATTTGATGCCACAGTGTAGACAGATTATTAACAGATCTAATATAATTAATGATATAATTGAGATCCATTATTTTGAACAAATAGCAACATAAAGTATAAGTAAACAAAAATATATCAGTTAACTTTCATAAAACGCATTATGGTGAGCTCTGAGATGTGATCCATTCACATAGTTTAGACCCATCTGCTAGCCATCTTATCAAATTAAATCAACAGGCAGCGTGGTGCTACAAAGCTCCGGGGAAGGGTCGGACCACTTGGGAGAAAAAAAAGCTGGCAAACAATGTTGAAATGACAGATGCAATTTTAGTGAACACCATATCATGTCCAAGTACTAATATCATAGCTGTACGTCCACCATATTCAATTGCAGCACTGTCAATCAGTATTGTTCACTATATATATTGAAGCATTACAATGTATGGTGTCATTTTCTGTGTTTCCTTTTATCTTATTTGTTTAGTTATGGTCAAGATAGATTGTTTGATGGTACAAATTAATTATTTAGTTATGGTCATAGAACTTTCAGGAGATGAAAGTTTCAGAGTCAAGAGATTTCCTATCAACCTTTAGCGGATGTGATGCTTTCCAACTCCTAGGGAAGATGTAACTAAGAACCTATCCAAGCAAGAAAATAGTAAATGAGATATGTAGAAGACACAAGGAGATGTGGTCACAATCAAAGAGTACAAGCTAGAGGTGTATTTTATGAACGATAGAAGTCAAAACTCATCTAGAGCAGGTAGATGAGGATAAGACAAAGTAAAGGGAAGAGGGTATATTCCATGAAAAAATGACACATCTAATATGGAGTGTTATAATTGTCATAGGCATGGTCATTATTCATAGGAATGCTGCAACATAAAATATAAGGCTGGGGAAAAAGCAAATCTCAATTGCTGAGAATGAAATGGAGTCTACTTTATTGATAGCAATGAAGTTGAGACAAAAGAAGAAAGTTTTCATGGTATATTGACAATGATGCAAGAAACCACACATGGAGATAAAAGCAAGTTCATACAACTTGATGAGAAACAATGGAGCAACATTTCTTTTGGAGATGCTTCAAATATACAGATTGAAGAGACAGATACCATTTTTAATTTCTTGGGAAGATGGTGACAAGAGGCTTATCACAATTGATTATTATGTTCCAAAAAGTTGAAAAGCAATATTTTGAGTTTTATTTTATGTTTGGGACGACTCTTGGAAAAAGGCTATGAGGCACGCCCAAAAAAAATAAAAATAAAAATAAAAAAATTGTTGGCTTTAGCTAAGAGACCAAAATCCTAACTTGATTGCGAAAGTTTTCTATGCAAAAGAAGAGTGTTTTTATTGAATTTGAAAATAGATAGGCCAAAGTGTTTACAAGCTTGTTTGAAGGATCCGGCATGCCGTTGGAACGTGAGGTTTGGTCACTTAAACTTTGGAGAGTTAGATCATTGAGTGAAAATAAGTTGATGAATGAAATACCATCTATTAACCTACCAAAAGAGTTATATAAAGCATGTACTCATAGAAAATATTCAAGGAAAAGTTTCCCCAAGGAAGCTACTTCAAGAGCATCTAACCACTTCAATTGGTTCATGCTGATGTACGTGGACCAATCAACCAGGCTTGATTAAGTACAAATAATTAGTTTTTAATTTTTCTTGAAGATTTTAGCCGAGAGACTCGGGTTTATTTTCTTAAGATGAAGTCCAAGGCTTTTGAAGCATTTAAAAGATTTACACCACTTGTTCAGAACGAAATGGGTTATGTCATTACTATTGCAGTTAGCATGGAGGCAAAACAAGAAAAAAAAAAAAGGAACTAATTTTGCAATCTGTTTGGTGGATTCTGGATAGAACAAAACAACTATTGTTTTGTCTCGTTGGACAATCTACCAAATTCTTGTCTCATGCTAATATCGGACAACTTTATCCAATTATGGAACCAACTTTTTTGGTGAGTGTTTACCAATTTATCCCCTCTCTCTATATATAATAAGAGAGTATATATATAGTATTTGCAAATATAACCCTAACAAGTATATTTTTGAAAATTATACTAATATTAATTTTAGATATATTTATAAAAAAGTAAATTATTTAAATAGTCACCCAACTATTCGGGTACTCCTATTTGAGTCACCAAATTATAAAAAATTTCAATTGGATACCCAACTTTAGAATCACATTCAATTGAGTCACCTATACTAACACCGTTAACGATGGGATGACGTGGCATGACACGTGGCACACAGTACGTCAACCATGCCACGTGGCCATCTTTTTTGGGTAAAGTATTTTAATAGTCACCCAACTATTCGGGTACTCCTATTTGAGTCACAGAATCATAAAAAGTTTTAATTTGGTACCCCAACTTTAGAATCATGTTCAATTGAGTCATCCATGCTAACACCGTTAACAGCAGGATGACGTGGCATGACACATGGTGCATAGTACATCACATCAGCTATGCCACGTGACCATATACACTGGAGTGTTTGTAAACAAGCTCTTAGGTCCTAAATGACTTCATCTTTATAGCCACAAAAACCAAAACTAACGACAACCAAACCCTAAGAAGCAAGGGATCAATCTTTATATGAGAATTGTTCTAGGGGAGAGAATAAGTGGTAGCGTGCGATTCTAGTAACTTTACCCGGATCACCCTTCTCTCCCACTGATCCCTAATCCCCTTTCCCCTCCTGAAGGCCACTAATCCCTAATCCATGTAGGCATTCTCTACTCTTTCGACACCAACAAGCCAAAGGTGATCCGGGTAAAATCACTAGAATCACACGCCACCACTGATTCTCTACTCCAGTATGCACCATTGAGATAACACCAAGATGCCGAAGGTGATCCGGGTAAAGTCATTGGAATCACATGCCGCCACTGATTCTCTCCCCCAGAACAATGCTCATATGAAGATTGATCATTTGCTCGTTAGGGTTTGGTTGTTAGTTTTGGTTTTTGTGGCTATGAAGATGAAGTTATTTAGGACCTACGAGCTTGTTTAAAACCACTCTAGTGTATATGGCAATGTGACATGGTTGACATGGCGTACTGTGCGCCACATGTCATGGTATCCGCCATTAACGGTGTTAGTATGGATGACTCAATTGAACGTGTTTCCAAAGTTGGGGTACTCAATTGAAATTTGTTATAATTCGGTGACTCACATAGGAGCACCTGAATTGTTGGGTGAATATTTAAATAATTTACCCAAGTTACTTGGCCACGTGGCATGGCTAACGTGGCGTATTGTGTGTCACTTGTCATACCACGTCATCCTGCCGTTAACGGTGTTAGCATGAATGACTCAATTGAATGTGATTTTAAAGTTGAGGTACCCAATTGAAATTTTTTATAAGTCAATGATTAAAATAGGAGTAATCGAATAATTGGGTGACTATTTGAATAATTTACCCTTTATAAAATTTGTAGAGAGATAAATAACCTTGTAAAATTTGAAATTATATGTACACACTAAAACAAAGATTATCAAATACATGTTCTTGTAAAATGAAATAAACTCTTTTACTAATATTAACAAAAACTTTGAATTTTAACTTTTTTTAAAAAAATATTTTATCTACTTTAGGTTTGTCTTTTAAATAAATAAATTTTATTCAGATATTTTAAATATTCTTTGTCATTATACTTTTATTATAATAATATATCTGTAAGATAGATTTATATTTTTATATTACTCAAAAATATTTTGAATGATAGTTATATATTTATGACAAATATTTTGCTTTACACATTAAATGACTTGTATTCATATTATATTTTTTTAACATCAAAAATGAGTTTCAAAAATATTAAATAATAGGGGCATATTCACCATTTTGCAAGTTTGTGTTTCGTTCCGTCTATGGTTTACCAAATATCAAGATGAACAATAAAATTATTATATCTTGTATTGGCATGTTCTCCTTTATACAATTTTATTATGTCCACATCATTCTTCCAAGTGTCGAGCTCCACGAAAATCTTTGAAGTTTTGATAGAGGTAAGTTCACTTCCAAAGAATTCACTAAATAGATAATGAACTATTGGTCCCTGGCATTGTTTGCTTTTTGCCTTGGAGTCCTTAGGGGGAGCGGGTGTAGAGGTTTAGTATAATAATGTTTTGGGTGTGTGTGTTTTGGGTGGAAAATAGTACCTAATAATGCCAAGGACTAATATATAATTTCTCTTTCACTAAATTCTATGTTTCAATTCTGTCAGACACATGATATTGGGTGCAAAAATAATTATTTTTTATATATACATACTAAAAAAAAAGATTATCAAATACATATTCTCACAAGGATTAAAATGAAATAATATTTACAGAAATTTTGCATGTTAACTTTCTAAAAAATTTATTTCATTTTTTCTCTATTTTTTAAATAAATAAATTGTATTTAGATGTTTTGAATATTTTTTGTAACAGTAGTGTTAGGATCAGGCCGGCCACACTTGCTACCGTCTGATCCTAACACTACTTTTATATATTAAATATATATATATATATATATATATATATATATATATATATATATTATATTTTTTATAATGTATTTATATATATATATAGATTTATTTATATATTTTACATAATATATAGATATACATATATAATTTTTAAAATATCTTATCATTAGAATACATACATATATATATATATATATATATATATATATATACAGAGGTGTTAGAGTCACCCAACTGAAAAAAATAAAAAAAGAAAGCCCAACCCCACCCATGAGCGGCTGAGTGTTACAGTTTTGCGGCCGGCCTGACCGTAACATTTATATATATATATATATATATATATATATACACGACTGATAACATCCGGCCGGTCGTAACACTGTGCAGTTACGGCCGGCCTCCCATTTGACCCCCTGGAGCATGTTTGAAGGATTTTTGAAGGTATGGATGGGAAGATCTGCTCAAAATAAGCTAGCCTGTCAATTTTCATACAATTTGGTAACCGTTTGGTCCTCCCACTTAACGGTTGAAATTCTGGACCGTTCAGATTCCTATAAAATAAGAACCGTTAAGTGGGAGGACCAAACGGTTACCAAATTATATGAAAATTGACAGGCTAGCTTATTTTTCGATGATCTTCCCATCCATACGGTTGGAAATCCTTCAAACATGCTCTAGAAAAATATTACTCGGCCGCAACTATCACGTGTTGCGGCTGATATGTCGAGGACTGTATGTATATATATATATATATATATATATATATATATATATATATATATATATATATATATAAATACATTATAAAAAATATAATATATATATTTTATATATAATTAATATATTAAAACAGTGATAGGATCAGGCGGCCGCACTTGCGGCCTGCCTGATCCTATCACCATTCTTCTTTGTTATTATAATTTTAATATAATCTGTTAGGGTGAAAATCGGTTTTGATCCCAACTTTACTCTAACAATTGAATTTGTATTAAGGTTGGGACTAAGAACTCAAGGGAAATTAGAGAAAAATCGGGCAACCGAGAAGAAAACACAGGTTTAACGTCGAAACCCTCGAATCAGGGAAAAACCACGGGCTCCGGCAATGAGCAAGATGCACTAGTTATTTCTTGTACAAATTGGATAAGGAAAGTTGGTCTGCTTGTACAGATAATGGGGAAAACGGAGAGTGGAGATCTGGGTGCTTGCCGTGGGGTTATCTGACTCGGAATGTTCATGTTCTTTGGGTGTTCTTTCTTCCCCCGTTTAAGAAGAGATTTTGAATTGATGAGAAGATCCCGCCCTTTTCTCCTGGATCCACGCCATTACCTTGATTTCGGTCTGCGTATCCTACGTGTGATTGACTTTCCATTATGGTCCACGATCCGCATATTGCAATCTTGGAGAGCCACATGTCCATGCCTTGACCGTCAGATGTCCGCTTAATGTAGCCTTACTCTTCTGTCACTGCTTCGAGCCGAACCGGGTCCTGTCCGAGGGAGAGAACGGGCAGCACTGTAGCATCAAGGGGCCTTGCTAGGCCAGGAAGGCTGAAGGGCCCGAATGGTTGTGAATAGTATGTTGCTTAGTCTGGGACGGGGCTCTAGGAGGATATGGCTCAGGGATGGACTGTTAGATTTCCTGGCGGATCACCGTGTATCCGCTGGAGAGTGTTTGGTTTTTGTCCATCTGGCAGGGCTGATCCTTGAGGTCATGATATTCGACCGGGACGGGAGGATGAAGATGTTCGGCCCCGACGTTCGTCCAGATGAGGGCCGAGCTCTGGCATCTTTTCCTTCTCCCGGGTTTTCTATGTAAAAGAGGGAGCGTTATTCTTCTTCTCTTAAATTTAAATAAAGTATTATAGTCTCATCTGTGCATCGCTTTTTCTCTGCTCTCTTCTCTCGCCTTTCTCTTATTCTCGGTTGTGTGGGCATTCGACGTTGTTCGGATGGGGGGGTCGTTTCGTTTGAGTCTTTGCTCGCTCGATTCTCCGATTTGCTCCCTCTTCTTCCTCTGTGTATAGTCCAAACGTGCAATTTGAGCGCAAGCGCGAGTGTGCCTTCGAGAGAAATGTGTCTTTGTGAACGAGTATAAACGCGGGTGTGCTTTCGGGAGGAGTGTGCCTTTGTGGAATATCTTTTGTTGACGACTGCATTGGATCGACTCTCATGATAGACATGTCTTCAAGCTGAAGGGCGTTCTCGAAGGGCTTTTTGATGATATCCTCTGAGGCATTACGATCGCATCGGATCAGCTCTCACGGGGGATATGCCTTCGAGCCAAAGGGCGTTCACGAAGGGCTTTTCGATAATATCCTCCGAGGCGTTATGATCGTATCGGATCGGCTCTCACGGGTGATATGCCTTCGAGCCAAAGGGCGTTCACGAAGGGCTTTTCGATAATATCCTCCGAGGCGTTATGATCGTATCGGATCGGCTCTCACGGAGGATATGCCTTCGGGCCAAAGGGCGTTTACGAGGAACTTTTCGATAATATCCTCTGAGGCGTTATGATCGTATCGGATCGGCTCTCACAAAGGATATACCTTCGGGCCAAAAGGTGTTCACGAAGGGCTTTTCGATGATATCCTCCGAGGCGTTGTGATCGCATCGGATCGGCTCTCATGGAGGATATGCCGTCGGGCCAAAGGGCATTCACGAAGGGCTGTTTGTTCAGGAAAAATAAATAAAGCATCGAAGGGGCAAAACTCAATTTTATTGATAATATCGTCGCAGATGCTCGAAGTAGTAGGGACGCTAGAGTCTTCGCCTATTAACTTCGGCGAGCCAATAGGTCCCGGGTCATACAATTTCTTAAATAAGATAAGGTCCCTCCCAGTTGAGAGTTAGTTTACCTGTTCGGCTGTTATTGCCCCAGAACTTATTCGCTCGGAGGACCAGGTCGCCAAGCTGGAAGGTCACCTCCTTCACTCGTGAGTTATAGAGGCGCCTGACACTTTGACGGCATGCTGCAGCTCGGATGCTGGCGCAATCCCTTTTCTCCTCGAGGAGATCGAGTTCAGCTCGAAGTCGCTCTTCGTTGTCAACTTGATTGAAATCCTGCGTCCTCGGAGTGGGAACTTTGATCTCCACGAGGATAACAGTCTCAACGCCAAAGACAAGGGCGAAGGGGGTTTCTCTAGTAGGTGTTTGGTTTGTGGTACGGTAAGCCCACAATAAACTTTGGATTTCCTTCACCCAGCTGGTACCGTTTCGAAGGACTTGGGTCTTTAAGCTGTGGAGATGGGTTTGGTTTGTGACTTCGACTTGGCCATTTGCCTGAGGGTGGGTAACTGAGGTGAGCCTGGACTGAATCCCTAATTCGGCACAGAAAAGGGACAAAACTCAATTTTATTGATAATATCGTCGGAGATACTCGGAGTGGTAGGGACGCTCGAGTCTTTGCCCATTAACTTCGGCGAGCCAATAGGTCCCGGGTCTTACAATTTCTTAAATGAGATAAGGTCCCTCCCAGTTGGGAGTTAGTTTACCTGTTCGGCTCTTATTGCCCTAGAACTTATTTGCTCGGAGGACCAGGTCGCCAAGCTGGAAGGTCACCTCCTTCACTCGTGAGTTATAGAGGCGCCTGAAACTTTGACGGCATGCTGCAGCTCGGATGCTGGCGCAATCCCTTTTCTCATGGAGGAGATCGAGTTCAGCCCGAAGTCGCTCTTCGTTGTCAACTTGATTGAAATCCTGCATCCTCGGAGTGGGAACATTGATCTCCACGAGGATGACAGTCTCAACGACAAAGGCAAGGGCGAGGGGGGTTTGTCTAGTAGGTGTTTGGTTTGTGGTACGGTAAGCCCACAATAAACTTGGGATTTCCTCCACCCAGTTGGTACCGTTTCGAAGGACTTGGGTCTTTAAGCTGTGGAGATGGGTTTGGTTTGTGACTTCGACTTGGCCATTTGCCTGGGGGTGGGTAACTGAGGTGAGCCTGGACTGAATCCCTAATTCGGCACAGAAAAGGGGCAAAACTCAATTTTATTGATAATATCATCGGAGATGCTCGGAGTGGTAGGGACGCTTGAGTCTTCGCCCATTAACTTCGGCGAGCCGATAGGTCCCGGGTCTTACAATTTCTTAAATGTGATAAGGTCCCTCCCAGTTAGGAGTTAGTTTACCTGTTCGGCTCTTATTGCCCTAGAACTTATTCGCTCGGAGGACCAGGTCGCCAAGCTGGAAGGTCACCTCCTTCACTCGGGAGTTACAGAGGCGCCTGCCACTTTGACGGCTTCGGATCTGGATGTCGGCGCGCAATCCCTTTTCTCCTCGAGGAGATCGAGTTCAGCTCGAAGTCGCTCTTCGTTGTCAACTTGATTGAAATCCTGCGTCCTCGGAGTGGGAACTTTGATCTCCACGAGGATGACAGTCTCAACGCCAAAGGCAAGGGCGAGGGGGGTTTGTCTAGTAGGTGTTTGGTTTGTGGTACGGTAAGCCCACAATAAACTTGGGATTTCCTCCACCCAGCTGGTACCGTTTCGAAGGAATTGGGTCTTTAAGCTGTGGAGATGGGTTTGGTTTGTGACTTCGACTTGGCCATTTGCCTGAGGGTGGGTAACTGAGGTGAGCCTGGACTGAATCCCTAATTCGGCACAGAAAAGGGGCAAAACTCAATTTTATTGATAATATCGTCGGAGATACTCGGAGTGGTAGGGACACTTGAGTCTTTGCCCATTAACTTCGGCGAGCCAATAGGTCCCGGGTCTTACAATTTCTTAAATGAGATAAGGTCCCTCCCAGTTGGGAGTTAGTTTACCTGTTGGGCTCTTATTGCCCTAGAACTTATTCGCTCGGAGGACCAGGTTGCCAAGCTGGAAGGTCACCTCCTTCACTCGGAGGAAAGGTAAGGTGTACGACCTCTTGTAAAGCTGTCCATCCAAGATGCAATACTGAGCAGCTTTAGTCAATATTCGACATGCCTCCTTCGGATCTGTCGACAGTGTCCCTTCCTGTAAGTAGTTCAAAATTGGATCAATCCAACTTGGCTCACCTTCAATCTCCATTAATTCCTCCTCGCGTCGGCACTCGATGGTCCTCGCCGATAAGTATTGAAAGTTGATGGGCCTACCAATATACGTGCCTGAAGAGGCAAGCTTCGACAAGAGGTCTTCTTGGTTCTCGGATCTAGGGACTTTGACAATGTGGAAGTCAGGCGGTCAACTTCTCTACCATTGTCTTGTACTTTACCATATTGTCTACCCTAGCTTCTAAGTCTTTGGTCAAGTACCCAACCACCAGTTGCGAGTCGGTGTTGGCTTGCAATTCTTTCACCCCAAGGCCTCGGGCTAGATGAAGCCCTGCTATGATAGCTTCATATTCAGCTTCATTGTTTGTAGCTTTGAAGTCTAGCTTCAAAATCATAGGCGTGCTCCAGACGGAGGAAGAGCGTAAGATGATCCCCACACCGACACTGTTAGATGTAGCCGAACCGTCTGTATGTAAGATCCACTGTGGGGAAAAAGGCTCCTCTGCTTCCATGGGTTCTTCGGTCGAGGCATCTTCGGCACCTGTTATGGTTAGTTCGGCGATGAAGTCAGCTAGTACCTTAGCTTTAATGGCAGTACGTGGTCGGTAGGTGATGTCGTATTCTCCAAGCTCGATCACCCATTTTGTCAGTCGTCCGGATATTTCTGGCAGGTGAAGCGCTTGTCGTAGAGGTTGATCGGTGAGCACCATAACTTTGTGAGTTTGAAAGTATGGGCGAAGCTTTCGAGCCGAGACGATGAGTGCATAGGCCAGCTTCTTAAGGGGGAGATATCTTGATTCAGTGTCAGTGAGCACTTTACTTATGTAGTAGATGGGCTTCTACAACTCATCTTCTTCTTTCAAGAGCACAGAGCTGACAGCCAGATCCGTGACAGCCAGGTAAACATAGAGCTCCTTTCCAGGCCTCGGCTTAGCCAGCAAGATAGGTGACTAAAGGTAATCTTTGAATTGCGACAGGGCCTTTTCGCACTCCTCCGTCCACTCTAGCTTCGGGGCTTTCCGCAAGGCTCGAAAAGAAGGTAGATTCTTTTCTCCAGATTTGGATATGAAGCATCCAAGGGCAACCAATTGCCTATTGAGCCTCTGTATCTCCTTGATACTCCTTAGAGATCTTGTTTGAAGGATGGCCTGAATCTGTTCGGGATTCGCTTCTATCCCTCGCTGGGTAATCATGAAACCGAGGAACTTTCTAGAACGAACTCCGAAGGCACATTTGTTTGGATTTAGGCTCATGCCGTGTGCCCTGAGGGCCCTAAATATCTCTGCTAGGTCGGCCGCATGATGTTCAATTTTCTCACTCTTGACGATGATATCATCCACGTAAGCCTCGACGTTTCTTCCAATTTGGTTCCTAAAAACCTTGTTCACCAAATACTGACAAATCGCCCCTGCGTTCTTTAATCCGAACGACATGACTTTGTAACAGTAGGTTCCTCGGCTCGTGATGAAAGAAGTATTCTCCTCATCTGCTTCTGCCATTCGGACTTGATTATATCCCAAGAATGCATCGAGGAAGCTAAGCATTTCATAGCCTGATGTGGAGTCAACCATGCTATCTATGTGAGGCACAATCTTTAGGACAAGCTTTATTGAGATCAGTGAAATCAACAGACATGCGCCACTTTCCTGTGGACTTCTTGACAAGTACAACATTAGATAACCACTTCGGGTATTGCACTTCTCTAATAAAGTCGGCCTTCAACAGCTTGTCTATCTCCTCCTCGGCGGCCCTTAGCCGGTCCGGTACGAAATTTCTCCTCTTCTGTACCACGGGCTTATGCTCTGGATCCACGTTCAGACGATGCTCCATAACTTCTCACAGGACTCCTGGCATCTCCTCGGCTGACCAAGCGAACATGTCTGAGTTGCTCTTCAAAAAGGACATCAGTTCTTTTTGTAGTTCAAGACTGAGTTCGATGCCGAGGCGGACAATACGCTCAGGCTGAGCTTCGTTAAGAGAGAGCACTTTCAAGCCTTCAACCGGAGTAGGTCGGCGTGCCTCCCTTTTCTCATCTTCCTCTTGCAACTCCTCTACCGTTAAGGCCTCAGAAGCTTTGTCACTCCCTTCTCCTCGGTTCCTAAGCATGGTTGCGTAACATTAGCGGGAAACGGACTAGTCTCCTTTCATTTCCCCACACCCAACCTCTGTTACACCCAGCCTTTGTTGGAAATTTCAGCTTCAGGTGTCCAGTAGAGATGATTACTCCTAGGAGGTTGAAGGAAGACCTTCCCAGGATGGCGTTGCAGCTTGATGGGCAGTGAACAACCACGAAATTGACTAGAGTAGTGACCACCAGAGGAGGACTGCCGAGGGCCAATGGAAGGGTAATTGCTCCCTCAGGTTGGAGAAGACTTCTGTTGAACCCTACAAGGGGTGATTTCAAGGGCTTCAAATGTTCGGACCCGATCAGATCTCGCCAAGGACGCCCCGTAAGGCGATATCCACCGATCTCCCAATGCGCGTAACTCAGATATGCAGTAGACGCCAATCTTTACAGAGATGACGCGGGCGTCGTCGTGTGGCTAGTGCACACTTTTGAAGTCTTCGTCTGAGAAGCTGACGGCTGATGATGCGCGGGGCCTTTTCTAGAAGAAGTATCTTGTAATGAACCTACTACTCTGGCATGGTTCTTTCTGGATGATGAGCTTTCCCCCCCGTATCCTAGTCCTCCGGATACAGGGGTAAAGCTCATCATCCAGAAACATTCTGGTCTCGGATCTGCATCAAAATGTTTTCCTAAGAAGTATTGAGGAGAGTGTAGTTATACCTTGCTCAGGGTCCTGGCTCGCCTGCCAGTAGGGTCTATCTCGGTTTTTGTCAGCATCCCTCCCGAGGGGACCTTTCCTCGACTCTCCCCGTCGGGACTCTCGGTGTTCACCTCTTAAAGGCTCCTGTCTGCGAAACATTCTCTCCCAGTGTAGGGCTTCTTCCCTCCATCCAGCTTTCATTTCCTCCGAGGCGATGAATTCCTCGGACAGATCAAAAAGCTCGGCAAAATCTCGCGGGGCTCTCTGCTAGGTTCATCTCTGAATGGTCCATCCCGAAGCTCCTCCAGCACGGCTCCGATGACAAGGAACGAATCTTGATGAGTCACGGTTGCAAGTTCGTTTATGAAGCACCCAAGGTAGTCCCGCAGACTGTCTCTCTCCTTCTGTTTGCACCTGAGGAGTATCATCGGGTTCCTCTTTGCCTTTCTGCTATGGGCGGAGCGACGGGAGAAGAGGCTGGCCAACTGCCCGAAGCTGGCTATGCTGCCAACTTGTAGGCCCTTGAACCACTCATGGGCGTTTCCAGTGTGGGTCTTCGGGAGCGCTCGGCACAAAGTGGCCTCAGTGGGGTTATTGACCATCATCTCCGTGTTGTATGACTCCCAGTGTTACCAGGGATCCGTGCTGCCATCATAGGGTCAGATGTTCGGCGTTACGAAGCTATCGGGGAATGGAACCTCCCATATCGCTCGGATGAAGGGGGAAGGTAGGCGAGGAACAATCCTCATGACCCTCTCTCTGTCCGACAGGTGGCGTCGAGCTCGACTCCCACACGGGGAACGACGCGTCAACGACTCGTGTAGAGGAGAATAGGCCCGTTGGCGAGGCGAATGTGAGGCCGGTCTGCGCCACAGAGTGACCTGTCGCCTTCCTAGATATATTCCTCCAATCTGCGGCCATGTCGCCGGTGTTGCTGGGGCGAACCCCTTCGGTCGCGTCTTCCATATAACTAAGGGGATCCGAGCTGATAGGGGAGGGTGTGAAGCTTGCACTCTTCCTGTCCAACCTTCTCCGACGTCTCGCCGTCGATCGGGTGACGGATCTCCCACAGTCTTTTGGAGGTCGGGGGACCGCAGATGGGGCCGCCACATGGGACGTATTGTGCTCGACGACCTTTATGACTCGAGTTAGCCGCTTAAGTCTTTCTTCCATGGCTCCGAACCTGCGTTCCTGTTGGTCATCATCCTAGCGGTGGATCCACGGTCCCGGTTCGACCGTGAGGGGCACTTGCTGCAGAATGGGCAGGGCTTCTTCCGCTTTGGGGACAACGCTGGAGGTTCCTGTTTCCCTTTGCTGGTCCTGGAGAATTCTCTTTGACTTCTTGGTAGTAGCCAGAAACTTTTCGTTCGAGTCCACACAGACGGCGCCAAACTGTTAGGGTGAAAATCTGTTTTGATCCTAACTTCACTCTAACGGTTGAATTTATATTAAGGTTGGGACTAAAAACTCAAGGGAAATCAGAGAAAAATCAGGCAACCGAGAAGAAAACACAAGTTTAACATGGAAATCCTCGAATCGGGGAAAAACCACAGGCTCCGACAACGAGAGCAAGATGCACTAGTTATTTGTTGTACAAATTGGATAGGGAAAGTTGGGTTGCTTGTACAGATAGCGGGGAAGAAGAAGAGTGGAGATCCGAGTGCTTGTCGTGGGGTTATCCGGCTGGGAATATTCCTGTTCTTTTAGCTCATGTTTGATAGGGGGATATCCTCAAGTGGGATATCCCCAACACATTCCCCAATGAAAATTTTTCCCGCCAAAAACTTTAATTTAAGTTTAAGAATATAATAATAACCCACCCACCAATGCATGGAAGCCACATAGCTATCTTATCATTAATACTTTTACTTTAAAATTTTCCCCCAAAAAATTCAAAACTTTTCAAAAGTTATTCCTAATCCCAAGTGGGATATTCCCCTATTAAACACAAGCTTAGTGTTCTTCCTTCCCCTTTTAAGAAGAGATTTTGAATTAATGAGAAGATCGCGCCTTTTTCTCCTGGATCCAAGCCATTACCTTGATTTCGGCCTGTGTATCCTGCGTGTGATTGACTTTCTATTATGGTCCACGATCCGCATGCTGCAATCTTGGAGAGCCACATGTCCCTGCCTTGATCGTCGGATGTCCGCTTGATGCAGCCTTACTCTTCGATCACTGCTTCGGGCCGAACCGGGTCTCGTCCGAGGGAGAGAGCGGGCAACACTGCAGCATCAAGGGGCCTTGCCTTGTATGCCTGAGCCGAAAAGTCTGACGAAGCGGATTCTCGAAGTGGATGGTGAGCATAGTTTTGAAGGGGGTGCTCGGGTAGCAACCCAAAAAAAGGGGGTCGTACTCCGAAACAGAAGGGGGGCGCTTCGCCACTGAGCGTGAGACCCACCTTCAGTTCCATTGCGGGTATGTCTGGATGGGTGCCACGTGTCTTCCCACTTTCATCCTTATCATAATCAAATACATTTTAACATAAATTTGTATTTTTTATTTTACTCAAAAATGTTTTGAATGATAGTTATATACCGAAAGTGACACTTCGGAGAAGTGGACTGGAAGTGTCGGTCCCCGAAGTGACTGAAGTGACTGTAAAGTTAGACCCATGGTGTTCTTTTGAGGGTAAGTAGTTACTGTGAGAAGTGTTCACTTTTTCAGTTTGGATGTTCTTTTTTATGAAAGTGGGGCTGAAGTGGGATTGAAGTGGGTTGGGACTGAAGTGACCTTTTATACCAAAGTCACTTCGTCCACTTCGGTCCAAAATTGGCTGAAGTTGGTCTAGTTAATTTTTGGCGAAAGTCCCACTTCTACGAAAGTGGTCGAAGTGGGACTTCCGCCTAAAAAAACACTAGTAGTGACAGAAGTGGTTTACTTCCCCACTTCCACTACTTACTTACCCCTAAAAGAACGCCAAACAACTTATATTCATATTGTATTTTTTTCAAACATAAAAAATGAACTTTAAAAATATTAAATAATGAGTACATTTTTTATATTTGGCAAGTTTGTGTTTTTATGATTTAGTTGACAACAAAAACAATAAAATTATTATATCTTGTATTTTCTCATTCTCCTCTATCCAGTTATATTTAGTCCACATTATTCTTCCAATTGCCAAACGCTCTCAAAATCTTTAAATTTTGATCAAAGAGCTAAGCTCACCTCCAAACAATTAACTACATTGTGCAAGACACATGATATGCAGTGTTCACTGACAATTCCACAATCTCCTAAAAAATTGATGTTCTCGAAAGAAAAAAGTAGAATTACTCTAAATATGGTATGAGTATATGCTAAAAAGCAAGACGTCAAAAGAATTTTAGGCCAAAGTTTGTATCCAGTTAGTTTATTTCTCTAACTATTGTTCAACAAAGAGTGTTGTTCATCAAATAACTCAAGACGCTTACAATGGGATGAAACCAACAATATCTCTCACGGGGTAACATAAAGTATTTAGAAGCATTGGTTATGTCCATGTGCCATATCATGATAAATCAAAACTTAATATGAAAGTTAAGCTTGTTTTTATTAGGAATGATGCAAGGCTACAAGCTATACAACCCTAGTAGCGGAAAAATGGTGATCAATAGAAATATTGATTCGATGAACAAGCGGAGTTGGGGTTCTAAAGAAGATGTTTATGATTATTTTCCTCATTTTGAAAAAGATCAAGAAGAAGAAGAAGATTCTAAGTTGTCTACACCATCCCCGTTGCCAATAGTTTCCACTCGAGATACATTATCTTTTCCAGATAGTTCAAGTTAGAGACCACACGGAAAAAGACTTGTAGATATCTATAATAAAACTGAGATGCTAGGTAGTCTTTCTTTGTTTTACATCTTTACAAAAGTCGAACCTTTACATTTTGAAGACGCATCCAAAGATGAGAACTAAAGTAAAGCTATGAAAAAAGAAATCATATCCAATACAAAAAATTGAGACAAGGGAGCTTACTATGCTTCCAAAGGGGGCACAAATGTTGTAAAATGGATCTGCAAGGTAAAGAAGAATGCCAAAGGTGAAGTAGAAAGATAAAAGGCAAGACTTGTGGCTAAAGACAACCAAAGGCAAGGAATTAAATGCAAAGATGTGCTTGCTCCTATTCCTCATATAGAGCTAGTATTTTAATATTTTTACAAATCTCTCATCAAACCCAAAAGAGTTAGATTTTTTCCCAGGTTTATTGTGAATTAATATCTTTGGACCATCTAGTTATGGTACATATAACTCCTTCAATACTCTTTTTAAGCCTAATGACATGACATGCACAAGTTTTAACTAACATAGTCGACTCACAAGTTGATAATATCATGTTTAGTTGCTTCTTGGAAATCAATGAAACTGCATTTTCTCGTATGAAAATACAAAACCACTAGTGCTTTTCTGAGGTCCCTACAGTTGGATTAGACTTTGATTGTTTATACAAAAACAATTGATATATTTGAGAACTATCTTCCTTTTCTAAATTAAGGAAAATTTCTTGACCTAAGGAAAATGATTTAAATTATAGGTCGAGAAGGTTGGAGAACTGTACAATGAAACATAGAGTTATTAAATTTATATCAAACACTATTATTTGGCATGGTCAAGTATGAGAAGTTGCCTTTGAGTTTAAGTTATGTTTCTAATATTACTTTTAGAGACATTCTGGTAATTTCAGATTTTGCCTGCAAGAGTTAGGTGGGTTCATTTACAATTTTATTTGAAGTTTGAATCAATCAATATGGCAAGAAGTTAAAAATAGGTTGTTCTTTTCTTGTAGTCAGTTTCCTTGTATAATGTTTGTAATTATGTAATTGAGATGGACAATTTTTCAGAGAGGAATGGACAAGGTTGTTCAGCTCAGTGTTATTTTGATGGTGTTATTCCCTTCTTATAAGTGTTAGTACCTAGAACTTATAGGTGTGATTATCTAGAGAACAAGTCCTATTGCCTATGTTATCTAGTATCAATATTTATACATTAATTTAAAGAAAAATATTGATCATGGAGGAGAGATCAGAGAGACATGTTTTCCATGACTGAAAATAAGATGTAGTTTAGAAAAAGTGATTTTGCAAGAGTCAAATTATAGAGATATATCACCTTGATACAAGGATTGACTGATAATAGCAGCAAACTATAGCTGAACTCCTATTTACTCTAAACAAAACTAAAGACCATTCAGAAAAATGATAACTGAAGGAATCTAGTTATTTGTATTGGTAATTTAAAAGACTTCACTCCTGCAGAAATTCAGAGCTGGATAGGAATTCATGTCCACAAAGTTCTTTACTGAACTCAAGATATCTTTTCTTCTTTAGGCACAACAATTCGAATATGAATCGAAGTTATAGCATAAATTAATGTTCTTGATCATTTGAAAGAAAGAAATCAGACCACACAAGTTCAAAATTCATATATTGCATAAAAAAGTGAAGGACAGAAAAGAAACATCACGAAGATCACATAAAAAATGGCCATGATTGGCAGAGCTATGAGAGCTTACCTCTGATTTAGTTTGCAAAGGTGCAAGTGTTTCAACCAGATCTTTTGGATTTGGTCGTTCCCTAGGTTCATATTGCAGACATTGGGAAGCAAGGACCACTAGTGCAGTTGCCTCTTCCGTTGAAAAGTTGCCCTCCAAATGTGAATCCATTAAAAGCAAGACATTTTTACCTCTGATCATATCAAGAGCCTGCACAGAGTCACGAGAAAATGAATCATGAGAACTAGTGTAAATGGAAAACTAAAAATAATAAAATCACCATTAAAAATGAAAGGCATTAAAAAAAATTATGTGAATGGCAAAAGGAGATATGTGAATGGCAAAATGTCACGTGTAAAGCAAAAAAATTCTTGTTTAGGGAAAAAAACAATCGCTCGCCGAATGATAAAACTTTCCAATGCTTGTGATCAAAATGAAGTGAGCCTTACAAGATATAATTCCCCACAAGCAAGGTGTTCCCTGAAAAGTAGAAAACGTCTTTTTAAGATCATGAGATCACCTGAGGATTCTATAAACTTTAAATCTGGCTTAGGACCCTGCTGAGTGAAACTTAGCATGAAAATTTTAAATGGGTCGCCTATAATGTGGACTAAAGACTGAAGTCCATATTGGCAAGCCTTAGAATTTTTTCCATTAGCTTGGCAACCCCTAGAGCTTCAAAAAGAGTTAATCCAGCCATAGAAAATGAGGATCATTATCCTCCTCAAACATTCATAATCGACATGGACCACTTCAATACTCTTCTCATACAACTCCTCTGGAGAGAGTACTGTACATGTATTTCATCTCCTCGCAAACATGTTACTAGAGACAGCCTTTCATTGTGGGACAAAAGCAAAAAACTTCTCAACACTTCGAAACACCTCGACATGTGAAATGAGCTATAAGAAAAAATCTTAGAAACTTTGAAAGTTATGGAAATGGAGTTCTCCATTATTTAAAACTAAGGTAGTGTTCCAACGTTCAAAAGCCTTTTTGAAATAGATCTTGGAATCTCCCCAAGCAAGCCCGTGGTGAAAAAGGCAACCCATCAACTGCCTTTAGTTTCGTTGTGGACTAGATCATTGGACTCCCTTCTACTGGCAACAAGTTACGCATCAGCATGGTTAGGCAGATGATGGTCAAAACTTGCTTTCCCTGACATAAACTGGTATGTTGTAACAGGATTTCAATGCTTCAATCCTCCAATGTTCCATATCTAATAAACAATCTAAAGAAGGCTAGAATGAGATTATAAAGAAGATGTTCAGATAGGCATATGCTAACAGAACCTCACTTCTTTGATATTTTGGCTGCCTTTTTGCAAAGAGATACTCAAAAGACTGCCAAATAATTAGTACATGCATAAAATTGCCTAATTAATAAGCAGAATGGACAAATTACCTCTTGCTATGGTATAGATTATCAAATGAATGATCATGATGTCACAACTAATTAATGTTTGTATGGCAACTTTTGAAAGGAAGAAATCAAAGAAGCAGGTTATTTGGCATCTCTTTACAGCAAGATCCAATCCCACGCCAGAAGATGTGCGACCAATTTTTCACAGGTGTCAAAACATAGTAGTAATCAATCAATTAAGTAAAATATGCAGCATTCCTCATATAAAGTTTTTTGTTTTGTCAACATAACTACCTTGCAGTATCACCTGACCCGACTTGTCAAAACCATCATATAGATTTCACCTATGGAATGGCAGAGTCTGCATTTCCTTGAACTATTTCAGTAATTGTTAAAGAAAACCTTGTTGTTCTTCTCATTTTACAAGTATCCAAACATCAGCCTACAACCAAAGGTTCTTCCAGAATGCAATTGAATTATCATTAACTAATTTAGTTGTAGTTTGGCCATCATATAAGATAGGGAACTTGTGAACAGGAATGATTTTAATTCTATTTTCAACTTGTGAAGAGGAAAATCTCAATTCTATTTTGAACACATGATATGACTTTAAAGATTCAGTATAAATGATAGAAATATCAAACCAAAGTGGTATGACCCTAAAGTTCTGAAATAAGTGTTAGAAATATCAAACCAAATAAAGGTAAAATCATCTTAAACATAAAGCAAATATAAATAAAAGATGCAGAAAAAATTCCTAGTTTCAAGATTCAATAGTTGAAGTTTAAACTGCAGCATGCTTTTGTATCAAAACATATATGAAGTAGTTACATGGCTTGGAGGTATGTGCTTTCCACTTAGAAGATCCAAAAGTATAGTTCCGAAGCTAAATATCACACTTTCGGGAGTGACTCTTCCTGCAATAAAAAAAAAAAAAATCTATGGGTATCATATAGAACTTTTTCGGTTGATAATGTCTTAAGTTGGTCAAGCTAGCACAACTCAAAATCTATTTGATTGTAAAATCATAGAGAAAATGAAAATGAGAAACACACACACACACACACAAACAATGAAGGACCATACTAAAAGCATTAAAGGTGCTGATTTTTCTTAAAAAAACATGGTAATAAAATAAACAGTTTCACACTAAATAAGGAAAAGAAAAGAAAAATAAGCATAGTTTCAAGAATAATCAATTTCCTAGTGTTCTCATTCGGCTAATTTGCTCATTGTATTGTTGTCACCCACACATAGAAGGGTTGGTGAGACACTCTCCCAAGTGAGAGGTCAAGAGTTGGAGACATTTGGTGCCAAAAACACAAAAACAATAAAAGAAACCAAATAATCGAAGTGTTGGAGATGTTTTTATAGGTTTATTAGCTGGACTATAATAAAAAAAGAACTGCAACCTACTACATTCTTCAAGTAGAAATACTGCAATCTAAGTGTTTGATTTGAAAAGTTAACCTCTGAAAAGTAATTCTCAAAATACAAGAAGGATATACCATTTCTCAGATACTCTGGCGGGGTATAAGCCAGGTTTGTGCTATAACTCTTGCCATCTCTGCTATTTTTCATTAGCCCAAAACAAGAAAGACGTGGATCACCATCCTGCATAGCAAAACTTTAACATCTGTATTTACAGAAAGACAATTCAAAGACTGATCTATGAGAATAGACACCTTATATCTAGTAAACATAACAACACTATTGCATTACTAAACCTAAAAAGTACATTAAAGCAACACAAATATGAATCTAATTTTCATAGCCACATACATGACCATTAAAAGTTCTTTGTTCAAGAAACCAGGTCATAAAGTACATTCTAGCATACTCTACCATATTTGTCATGCTGTATTTCCTGAGAGGTATGTGACAAAGCAATAGTTATCAATTAGTTAAACCCTTTGTATCGACTTAAAAAGTTAATGTTTTAAGTCTTGGCTGTGCAGAAGAGAAAGCTAAACCTCTATTCCCTTTCCAGAAAATCATTAGCATTTCCATGCAAAATCTGCTATGCCCCTCCTAATATTACTACCTGAAGAAATTCTTCTTCTCCAAATTTTTAAACACTGCTCCAAAATCCTAGTAAGATCTTTTGAGGATCTTTTATTGTAGCTTTTCCTTTTTTGAACTTTCCTTCATGTTTGTTTGTCTGTTTATGCAGGTCATATGATTCTAAAGTATCCAACTCATAATTTTAAAAAATCAGCAGTATAAAGTTTGGAAGAGTCTAATATGTCTTCAAAGTTTGGAAAAATCTATGTATCCAACGAGTCTAAGGCTACTTGAGTGAGATATATCATTGTAAAAGTTCTGACAGAACATGAAGTGGACACTTAGAGAAAGTGATGGCTTTGTATGTCTGTAAATCTAATAACCAGTAACCAACAAAAGAATTGGTCATACAAGCTATTTCACCTCATCAAATAAGACTCTATAAGCATTCAGATCATGATACAAAGGTCTCCCCTCATTGCTGCAATATTCTAAAGCTTCAGCAATGTAAAAAGCTACTCGTAGGCGCATTGTCCATTCGATGGTTTGACTTTCCCCTGTCAAAACAAAAAATAATAATAATTAAGTAAATAACCAGCAGACCATGTCAGTATATACTATCAAAAGAATCAGCATGATCGACAAACAGAGCACTGCTCATATATTTAATTAACATCAAGGGCGATCAAGTTCGAGCTTGACTGATATAGCCATTCCCAAGAAAATCACAAACAAAAATGTCACAAGTCAGTAATAAGCATTTTGTTAGGTGGCCAGAACATATTTCTGCATGCCTGTTCTTTCAAGGAAACCATAGATATACCTTCTAGAAAAAGACAAATCTCTATATTGCAGTAACCTTTTTTACATCAACTTCTAGAAGTAGAAGATAAAACAAATAAAAATAGATTTGCAGTCAATGAGAATTGGATGACAATGTGGAACCAAAATTTACAGCTCAAGAAAGAAAACCAAGCTCACAAAACATCTAATTTTGGGGGTTGAGGTGAGGATTAGCTTCTGCTACTTGAATGTCCATTAAATCTAGTTAGCAGGACAAGATACAGCGCTATCATCTGGGTTCAATTTTGAAGTTCTGGTGAAAAAAAAAAAAAACACTGATCCCAAGGTTCCATTTGCTTATCACATTTGAAATAAACGCTGCTTTGACTGCCGGGGCACAAAATTGCAACAGTGACAGGAAAGGAACAAATCATAAAATCGCCAAGGAAAGAAAGACAGGGCATACAATGGAACAGGTGCTTGGCAAGGGTGTCATTGGGCATGTACTCGGTGACAAGGAGCCGCTCATCCCCGTCGCAACAATACCCAATCAAGTTGGCCAGTCTCCGATGCCTCAGTTTCCCCACACCACACGCTTCTTCCTGCAAACCCCGCCCATTTCCTTAATCAGAAAACACAATAAACCCATGATGCAAAGAAGAAGAAGAAAAAAAAAAGAATCAGGAACCTACGGCGAATTGCTTAGGGTCGGGCCAGGCCATCCTGGTGAACTTCTTGACAGCGATCCATGTCCGGTTCTGGAGCCGGCCTTTGTAAACCAGATTCGGCGCCTTCTCGCCGCTCTCCGACACGATGTTGTCTGAGCTGAATCCACCGGTGGCCGCTTTCAGCTCCGCCAACGAGAACTCCGCGAAGGCGGCGGGCGCGGGCGTACCCTCTGCAGCAGGCGGCGCGCGGTGCAGTGAGAAGGAGGCCCGCTGTGGCTGGTACTGCTGGTGTTTGGCATGCTGATGGTTCTGCTTCTCCGGGTGTGTCTCGGCTAGCTCGGAGGAGCAGCAGCTCCCCATCGTGGCCCCCTTCTCTCTCAGACACACCACACACTCACTCACTTGTATCTGATATAATACAATATAAAAAAAATAAGAGCACTCCACTCCAGTTTTACCAGTCCAGTGCAGTGCAGTGCACTATCCTTATATTCTATTCTTTTATATTCTGAGCCCTGCTATGTTGCTGTCGCTGTGTGGTGCCTTGATGGGACTGGGAAAGAGAAGGGGGCACTGATGGCTCTAAAGAAGCTAAAGAAGATTGGGAAGGAAAAAAAAACGCTTTCTTCCTTTATAATCTCACTTTTCCTTGTACGCGTGTGGGTGCCTGGGATTTAAAAGCGAGATCTAAACTCCATCCCTTTCCGGTCCTCTTTTTCTCTCATCTTTTCCCACTGCTCTCCCTCTTGCTCCTCCCCTGTGCTGTGGTCCTTTGGATCAGAGCTGTACTTTTAACATCACCCAAGCACCATTTCTAGAATTTTTTTTTTCAAAATTTTATTGGTTTCTCTCTGGATTTTCTGAAATACACATCAAATATTGTAGGGCAAATTATCTTAAAGTCCCTGGTACTGTTTGCAGGGACCTTAAGATCACAACACACATAACCACCCCCAAAAAGAATACTAAACAAAACTCACTAAGTACCCATGGCAAATAGTTTACTATTCAAAAAATGAATAGTGAATTATCTAAATATTGTATAAAATTTTGATAATTTTATCCCACTCTATCAAAATTTAAATTGTATAATCATTTTATTGTTTTTACAAACCAAACCAAGAAATGAAATGGGTGATTCGTTCACAACAACACGTCGCGGATTTGAAGTGAAGGAACGGGAGTAGAAATATAATTTTTTTCATTTTTCTTTTTCTTTATTTTGTGGGTAAGAACAACGAAAAGGGAAGAGGTTGTTGGAGGAGCATCAATTGGAGCAATAGGTAGGGTCGGGGATCGCTCTACTTGCCGTTCTGTCTGTGTATGGAGGTGTTGCCGTGGTTCTCACGGTAGGGGTGAAATCGGTTCGGTTTGGGTTGATTTGAACGAATTTTCAAACCAAACCGGTATTTTTCGGTTTGAAAATAATCAAACCAAACCGGACAGAACAGTTTGAAAAATGAAACCAAACCAAACTAGTTCGGTTCGGTTTGAACCGCGGTTTGAAAAATAGATCATAATTCCATATCTATTCTCTCATCATATCTCTCCTTATGTAGATGCGAGTGTGAGATAAATCATGAACTTTTTATAATTATCCTTATGAGATGAATCTTGATCCAATTCAAATTCAAGTATCAAATCATAATCAAATTATGATTATCTTCTTTCATCTCATACTAATCCCTACAAGGTTAACCAAGTCGGATGACATATGTCGGTTCAATCATATTAAAAGTGGGAATATGCGGTCCGGTTCTGTTCAAACCGCATTTCTGAATTTTCAAATTGAACCAAATCGAATATTAGTCGATTTCAAACCAAACCAAACTAATTTATTTTCGGTTTCAACGGTTTGAGTTTGGAGCAGTTTTGGGCGGTTTGGCGGTTTGGAGTTTCAGCCCTACCTCACGGGGTCAATCAGATGGCCTAACATCATAATTCTTCTATTTCTAATTGATAATACGTGGGCTCATTTTTGGCCTTTTTGCTTTGTTCCTATTTCATGAATTATTTTTTTTAATTTTCATCACAATTATACATTTCGTTTACGAATAACCCCTTTATTTTTTTTTATCCACAATTATTTTGTTCATGGCAGATCCACTAAATAGATAAGGAAAAAGTCAGATTCTAATTTTTTTAAATACAAAACCTCTTACTTCAAAAAATAAATAATAAATTGTTGATGTTGTCCTCAGGATCGATGACAGTCCTGATCAGTGACTAAGATCTTGGTGGAGATGATGAACTTCTTGTGGATTGATTAGGGAAATGAGTTGGGATTGCCGACAGGATGGTCGATCACCATCTTTAGAGCCCATGAACCTTTGAATCGCAGTCACGCTCCTGCAAGGGAAGTCCGAGGGCTCCTCTCAAGACCCTCCAATGATCAAGTCAGTGGGGTGATCAGTGGAGAAGAAGATCAATCCAAAAGAAGAGATTCTCAAATGGATTGGAAGAAAGAGAAAATGAGGAAGAGAGAGAGAGAGAGGGGGTGTAAGCTCGTGGAAAGGATTGGAGATGCCTTTTTCTCTTTCCTCTGCCCCTTTCGTACCTTAGAAGGGACCGTTAGGATGTTACGAGTGGCTTGGGCCGCAAGCTATCACTAGCTCGGTGATTACTCGCGCGCCTAGCTGCTGTTGGCCAACTGCAAGCTTGCCACAACAATCGAGCGCTTTTTAGAAGCCTTGTTAGTTAGGCCCCATTGATAAGCCCTTGATCATGTCATGTGTACACTCGAATTTACCCCGTAGGCCATAACACTTATGCCCCCCCCCCCCCTCCTTACGCCTTCTAAAGGATACACTTGCTCCTTGTGTATCCTCTTTTCAAAGATATTATTAACTTTTATAACGTTTGTCCTGCCCAACTCTCTCTAAACAGCTGGAACATCATGTGTGGTTTTGTCATTATTTCTTGTAAGCTTCGCTTGGTCCCCACTCTTCGTTGGTGACTGATAAGCGTTCAATTGAGCATATTTACATACCATATATATACTTATTTTCATGTCAAATGCAATGATTTGTAGCCTGCTGGTACTTAAAATGCTTCATATTTTGTAAACAGGGCATAAATAGGCCACCCCGATGAAAAGGAAGCATTTATCAACAAAATGAAGACCAAACGAGGACATTTTGAAGTAAATAGGGGGTGAACGGCCTTGTGAACGGCCGTTCACACCTGGGCACAACGGCAGGCACAAAAAGAGTGTGAACGACCTTGTGAATGGCCGCTCATCCGCACGGTTCAGAGCAAAGGATGGCGTGAGGTGAACCGGCCGATGAACCGCCAGCCACTACCCGATTGAACAAGTCGAGAGGTGAACGGGGTGATGAACGGCCGCTGACTACCCGGTTGAGCAAATCGTGTGAGATGAATCGGACCGATGAACAGCCGTTCACGCAGGCCGCTCATCGTAACTTTTGCGCTTCATGGGCCCAATCAAGGGTAATGTTGTAATTTTTTAGTGGAGCCCTAATTCATGGGTATAAATAGTTAAGTATGAGAGTTTAGATGGAGTTTTGGCTTGGGAGAGAGGCTAGAGGAGAGATTAGGGCTTGGGGGGTCATCTCCCCCAAATCTTGATTGTAGAGAACCCTTGGAGTTGCAAGCATTGGAGGTAATGGTGTTCTCCATTAATCTTTCATTGTTTTGTAAGCTTTCCTATTTTGGTTTGAGTTCCCCATTTATGGGGAACTAATCTATTGGTACTTGGGTATGTTGAACTTTTGGATTGAGCATTAATAGCATTGAATGTTTATGATGATTTGTTGGTACCTTCTTGAATGTCTAATGAATGTTATGTATTGATTGTAATTTCATCACTAGAAATTACTTGTGTGCAATACAATACTTTTTATTCATTTATAATTATTTACAAAGACTGATAATATTATTGATCACATCCCAAACACTCCTGTTTATATGTTTTTTGTGTTTTTTTATCAAGTATTTTGAGGAAAGTTATGAAACTTTTTGTGTTTCGGTGAATCTTATCTGTATAGGATGGCACATGAAAGGATGTGAGTCTCCATGAGTACAAGGGGAAGGTCCTTTTGATTGTCAATGTTGCATCTAAGTGGTAAATAGTCTCCGTGCTTAATTTCGCTCCACTGAAGATGAATATTTGTTGTTTTATATTGTCTGAATTCTTGTGAACTCCCATATAGTGCATTGACAAAGTCTAATTACAAACAGCTGACTGAGTTGTCTGAGAAGTTCAAGGATAAAGGTGTTGATCCTTAGCTTATTTTGTGTTTCTTCTTGTTTAATCTGAAGATATTTTTTGTGATATTTATATATGCCATAATAAAAAATACTAGCATTTGTGAATGAATGATATTGGTGTTGTTCAACCAGCTCGGAGGCAAGGCCATTGCCCTCCACTCACAGGTATTGTTTCTCTCCATTCTCTCTCTCTCTCTCTCTAATTCTTCATCTTTGTTCAATAAATTGGTGCTATGGATAAGATGTGTTTGTGTTAATTTGTAGGTGATCACTGAGTTTTGCAAGACTATAGGAGCTGATAATAAGCAGAGGCAGGGGCTTATCAAATTGGCCAAGAAGAATGTAGAGAGACTTGGTTTCTTAGCATGAATGCCTTCAAGCTCTGCATTCTTCTATCCATAGTTTCTGCTTAATTATTGTGAGGTTTGTATGTAATTGTAATTATATGAATACTATCACAGTGTTTTCTGATTCTCATCCTGTGAGATCTTAGATTTTTCAATCACTGAGAACTTTATTAAATTATAGTGGTGCCATTTAACTATATCGAATCTTATGTTAAAACAGAATACTATATGTAAGTGGTGGATGGGAATATTATGTAAAAATTGAATGATATTATATAAATTTCAGATGTTGCATTAATTGAATTTTCTTTCCTATATGTTTATGTTGAAGTTTAAATTTTATTTTTGATGTTTATGAATTTATAGTTGGTAGCTAATTTTGTACTACAGGGGACTAATAAATAAATAAAATATATATATTGGTGGCAAATGATTAGTGAAGGAATGGCTACGGAATAGTGAGGGCATCAATTTAAAAAAAAAAATGAAAGATAGCTACGGATTAGCGACGACATTTGTACCCTTGCTAAATAGCTTCAGTAAATACCTCGCTAAGTCCTCGCTATAGGGGAGATTAAGCGACGGACTATAGCTACAGAATAGAGATGGATTATTGGCCCCCGCTAAATAGCTACAGCTAATCCATCGCTATGTCCTTGCAACCCATCAAATAAAGAGGGAAGTTTGTGAGAGAATTTAGCGTGGACTAGCGACAGATACACTACCCTTGCTAAATAGCTAGGAATATAATCCCTCGCTAATTCCTCACTAAACATCAGCGATGGACGATTTCCTCGCAAAATATTTGCTAGGAGCAGTATCACGACGGAAAATTATCCGTCGCTAGTTCCTCGCTAAATTAATTTAGCGATAGAAATTCATGATTTAGCGGGGGGATTTGTCCTTAGCTATTTTCCAGTTTTCTTGTAGTGTACCTGCACTTTGGATAAATCATGAAGTTCATGAAGAATTCATTGAGCATTAGTGTGTGTGTGTGTGTGTGTGTGTGTGTGTGTGTGTATTATTTGAATAACTTTAATTAACACCGTCATATTAGTAGTGAGCACACTAAGTACATGATTAGGCAAATAGACCCAATTAGGGGAACATACTCAGTATGCATAATGATACTGCGGTGGTATTTCATCTATTAGATACCGATGTAGAGCACTGAGCCCCGTCAGGAGGGACACAGACTGATCGGGTAGATCTTTGCTACAGGTAAATACTCTTGCCTAGTTCCCAATCAGTGATTGAGTACTTCTTGATTTTTGTTGCTACCATGCTTTAGCATATTTCCTTGATGCCTGGATCATTGCTTTATTAATTGCATACACATACTCGTTTTCTTGATTTGTTGGATTGATTCCATGATTGTGTATACATGCTGGTTTGTTGAATGTTGGCACCCATTTATGTGTTTTTGTACTTGCTGAGTATGCCTATCTATTGACCGATACGTGGCCGTGGAAACACCTGAGCTTGTGCGTTGGCCGAATAGGTGTATGTCAGCTATTTTTGTGGATCCTTCCACTAGGTGCAGTGGAGCAAGGATCCGGTAGGTGTACAGGACCGAGGACACCCTAACGTCCTGGTAGTCTGTGGTAGTGTGAGGATACTCTAGTTGTCCAGCCCATCAGTTGAACGATTAGCTGACCGTGTCAACACGTATGAGAGGTGGAGCTACCGACTTTCAACCGAGGGTCGATTCCAACTCAGGTTGATGACTGACCTGGGGATACTTCGAGCATCTTCCTTGGACGCTCGTTTGAGCTTGAGTTTGCAGTTGTTGATAGGAGTCCCTACTATTGATAAACTCTTTAGAGTAGGTTTGAGACTCCCAGATATTGGATGGTGTAGGGCGTAGTCCCCGCTTGGTTGGCTGAGTCAATTAATTTATTGACTATCTCTGTTTTGGTTTATCCTACTTTCAATTGCAGAATTTCATGGCACTCCTTGCGGCGGTACTTACTAAGCTTTCCTTTACAAGCTCATCCACTTGTCGACTTCTTTTCAGATCCTGAGTAGTAGCTGACTTGGACTTGGGAGTGGTACGTGGGTTGGGAGACTATTTGTCGAGGTTTGCGAACCTCTTATTTTACTTTGAGTGAGGATAAGACTTTTAGGACCTTGATAGGGCCTTTTATGTATTTGGCATTATAGAGTGTTTGACCATTTTTATATTTTCCGCTATGTAGACTCTAATATTTTGATTATGTTTTCTTATTATATTTGTTATTGCTTCATGATTACCTAGGCCTTGTATTTGAATGGGGCTTGTCTCTACTTAGGTACTACCGGTCTATCACATTCCCGAGGCCCATGATTTTGGGTCGGGGCGTGATTGATTAAAGTGGTATTAGAGAACTCAGATAAAGGACACCTTAGTTGCCCTAGTGACCTAGTCAAGTAGGTAGAACTGAGTGTTGGGTTGGGTGGGCAAGGTCTCTAGAATAATAGACTGACGTTTTACTATCTAGCAGCGAACATGTCTGGAGAAGAATACCGATGTCACCGATACTTCCAACCGTCATCCTTTGAGGATGTGGAGTCTGTGCGAGAGAACTCCATACTGCCCAGGTCAGAGGACCGTCCAGTACTTGAGACAGACCGATCCCCGGCTTGATCGGAGGTAGGACAGAGAGGATCTGATGTTAAGAGGGCCATTGATGCGATTAATCAGCGCATTGATGGGTTGGAAGCTATTGTGGAGTTTGTGTTCCAGAGACAGTTGGAGGAAGATCTGAGGAGGCCCTAACGAGTGTGCATAGCCCAGGATTATCGCAGGAGCCTCGCGGCTTGACATGGCATTAGAGTTGGAGGCTCATCGGTCGGGGCTAGTAGCTGGGAGAGGTGCCTTTGTTACAGAGGTTACGGACACCAGTAGACGGACTGTCAACACTCACCTAGCAGGTGCCTTAGTTGTGGGAGTGAGTACCACCTCACCATGTACTGCCTTGGGGACCTCCATGGGCCGAGCAGAAGTAGGAGGCCTTCAAGCTTGTGGGGATTCCTTCCACCGGAGGACGATCCGCAAGACACATATAGCCCGTTGACACCGTAAAGGCTAGATTGAGTCATGTTGTTACGCTTATGTTAGTGTTTATCTAAGACATTGTAGTAGTCTTACAAGCCACTTGTGTTGTATGAACTACTTATGTAATGTTGAAACTATGTTTTGTTTAACTATTATCAGTTTGCCTGTTACTATTATGCACGCCGTGTTTTGAACTAAACCCTACTAATGTCTGGCATCCATCATGATGAGAGGTAGAGGCCAACTGGGATGACCTTGTCGAGTGGAGGTACCTCAGCCTCCGGTAGAGGATGTACCCCCGCTACTAGAGGAAATGGAGATAGAGTTGATACTGTGGTATCTGCTCAGTCTGATACTGTGAGACCGCAGGTAGCGGTCCGGACTTGAGGGAGAGGTGCCCCTTATTACCATAATAGAAATGATGAGAGAGATGGTGGGCCTCATCCGGGATCAAAGGGAGCACCAGCAACAGACACCATCCCCACCTGTCATGCCAACCACTAACATGGGTTTACTTGGGGAGATCAGGAGACCATCCCCTCGTCCATTTGAGGGAGCTGCCGACCCTCAGGCGCAGAGTTGTGGATCAGGGAGTTGGAGAAGGAATTTGATATATTCCAGGCCAGTGATACGGATAAGGTAAGGATAACTACCAACTTACTTCAGGGCAGTGCAAAAGATTAGTACATCAGGGAGGTACGACTCAGTAATAGGATACTCTTCGACAATTGGGTAGACTTTAAGAAGGCCTTCTATGAGAAGTGTTTCTCTCAGGGAGGACTTTTGCAGTTGGAGCAGCAGTTTATCCACCACACACAGGGTTGGATGACGGTCGTACAGTATGAGGCTGAGTTCGAACGTTTGGCTCGATTTGTTCCAGACTTGGTACCGACTGATGCCAGCAGGGTTCCAAGATTCGAGGATGGCCTCCTGCTGTCGCTCAAGAAGATCATAGCTGGGTTTATGTACACTAGTTATGCTGAGGTGGTGGCCAGGGCGAAATCCATCAATGCCTTCAGTTAGGGAGACTCACAGGGGCCACCCTAGAAAGACAAGAAGAAGGACAAGGGGCAGAGTACCAGTCATAGTCAGCTGTCTAGAAAGAGTTCTGGACGTTCAAGGTTCGAGCGCAGGTCTCAACCTTATAGCATATCATCTGGTTTATCAGTCGCATTTGGAGGCAAAGGTTCTTCTGGAAGTATATTTCAGCTTGTCCGTGCTACTCGTGTAGAGAACCACACAAGAAGGCTCAATACCCGATCATTACAGGGTGTTGTTTTATCTGCGTCAGCCTGGAGAACCGGAAGCCGTAGTATCCTCAGATTCAGACAAGGCAGGGTACAGATAGAGGAGCGCAGAGTTTACAAAAGTCCTCTAGTGGCTTGCGATAGTCAGGTGCACCAGTGTAGAGACAGCAAGGTGATGACCAAAAGGGGAAGGCAACCGGGATAGATCAGCCGTCTTCCTCTAGCCTGCCACCAACATAACAGAGGCCGATAACCCATGGATGGGTCTACCATCTCACTACGAAGGGGCACAAGGATCGCCCGATGTCATCACATATACCATTGTTATCAGCTTTTTCTACGCTTGCACTTTGTTTTATCCGGGTACCATACACTCTTTGTTTCCACATTATTTGCACGGAAACACTTGCTACAGGTGGTCTGACTACCGTATGAGCTGAGCGTTGACACCCTGGTAGAAGCTGCTAGATTAGTGAGTTGGATGGCACCGACATACACAATATTGATTGAGGGTCGGGAGTTAACAACTGATTTGCACGTGATGGACCTGAGGGATTATAATATGATACTTGGGATAGATTGACTCTCTTCAGTATATGAGGTGGTGGATTACCACAGGAAGAGAGTGCACTTCAAAATGCCGGATGATGAAGAGTTCACCTTCTGCGGCTGCCAGGGCTACTCTTTGGTTCCAGAGATTTCAACTATTCAAGCCTAGAGGTTACTCTATAGCAGACGTGTGGGGGTATCGAGCCTCGATCTCAGAGGCTAAGCATGGGAGTGGCCCGTAGTCACAAACGTTCTAGTGGTGAACGAGTATCCAGATGTGTTCCCTAGAGACCTACCAGGATTACCCCCGGAGAGAGAGTTGGAATTCTCTATTGACTTGGTTCCTGGTACGACACCAGTGTTTAGGGCCCCGTACAAGTGGCGACCGCGGAGCTGAAAGAACTAAAGACGCAATTGGAGAAGCTGTTGGAGAAGGGTTTTATTCAACCGAGCATGTCACCTTTAGGAGCTCCAGTGTTGTTCGTCAAGAAGAAGGATGGATCGTTAAGACTTTGGATCTACTACAGGGAGTTAAACAAGGTGATAGTAAAAAATAAGTACCCGTTGCTGAGGATTGATGACCTCATAGATCAGCTGTAGGGAGCCTAGGTGTTCTCCAAGATTTACTTGAGATTTGGGTATCATCAGGTACGGATAAGAGAGGAGGACATTCCAAAGAGTGCCTTTCGGACTCGATAAGGGTATTATGAGTTCCTGGTGATGCTGTTTGGGTTTACCAATACCTCGACAGTGTTCATGGACTTGATGAAACTCTGTATCTTGGCAGTATCAGGACCAGTTCGTGGTGGTCTTCATTGATAATATCTTGAATTATTCTCGCAGTCGTCAGGCACACAGGGAGCACTTGAGAATAGTATTGGAGACTTTGAGGCAGCATCATCTATATGCCAAGTTCTCCTAGTGTAAGTTCGGGATGGATAGTATAGCCTTCTTGGGATAGGTCATCAGTTGTGTCGTAGTATCAGTGGACCCCAAGAAGATAGAGCAATAGTTGATTAGAAGAGACCGACCACCGTCAATGAGATACAGAGTTTCTTGGGATTAGCAATTTACTATCTAAGATTTGTTGAGGGCTTCTCTTATTGGGCAGCACCCCTGATGAGACTAGGAAGGGTGCTCGATTTGTTTGGACCGAGGCATGCGAGAAAAGCTTCCTGGAGTTGAAGCACAGATTAGTGTCCGCACCAGTTCTTGCCTTACCACCGAGTGGACGCGGGTACACGGTCTACAGTGATACCTATAAAACAGGCTTGGGGTTACTTCTGATGTAGGACGGGCGAGTCATTGCCTATGCTTCATGTCAGTTAAAGCCATATGAGGAGAACTACCCCATACACGATCTGGAGCTCGCATCGATCGTGTTTGCATTGAAGATCTTGCGGCACTTTCTCTACGTTGTATTGTGCGAGATTTACACTGCTCACAAGAGCCTCAAGTACATCTTCACTCAAAAAGACCTGAACATGAGACAGTGGTCATGGTTGGAGTTGATCAAGGATTATAAGCTGAGTATCCATTACTATCCGAGCAAGGCTAACGTGGTGGCAGACGCACTATACAGAGAGTACACCTACGGAGTCTCCGTACTTTTGAATTCGAAGAGGCCCTTGTTGGAGGATATGAGGAGGTTGGAGTTGGAAGTTATATTGCTAGATATAGAGATCAGCTTGGCTAGTTTGTGCATACGACCCATAGTATTGGGAAGGATCTGAGATACTCAAAGACAGGATCCATATTTGGAGGAGATCCAGGGTCAGGTCGAGCAGGGTGTACCAGCACGGTTTTGGATCCACAAGGATGGTACACTCAGGTACGATGATCGAGTCTGCGTGCCTAATATCCCAGAGCTGAAGAAATAGATACTAGAGGAGGCCTATTACTCAAGCTATGCGATCCATCCCGGAGGCAGTAAGATGTACAGAGGATTGAAGGACCACTTTTGGTGGAAAGGCATGAAACGGGAGGTCGCTGAGTTTGTTACACAATGCCTTACCTGTCAGCTGGTAAAGGCAGAACATCAGAGGTCAGCTGGGAAGTTGCAACCCTTACCCATTCTAAAGTGGAAGTGGGAACATATTAACATGGATTTGTGATAGGGCTATCCTGTACTCAGAAGGGACATGAGTCAGTTTGGGTGATAGTGGATTGACTGACTGAGTCGGCACATTTTTTAGCTTTGAGGAGGGGTACCACATTGGAGCATTTAACATGGTTGTACGTTAATGAGATCTTGGTAAGATAGAACAACCACTCAGATCGAGAAGCGACATGGGAACGTGAAGATAACATGAGAGAGCGTTACCTAGAGCTATTTGGTACCTGATGATATGTTTTGGGAACAAATTTCGAGAACGAAATTTTTTGTAAGGGAGGAGGATTGTAAAAGCCGCACCTTTTTTTGGATTAATTAAATTCTTAAAAATCCTCTAATTATATTTGGATTAATCTGATAAAATAAGGGATTAAACTAATTAATACAATGACGCACATAATAAACCCCAAAAGTGAGGGTTAAATTACAAATGATGTGCTTGGGATAGATTGACCTCATTGGAGGGGCTTAGATGTAAAATGACATAATTAAAAGAATCTGTGAATTACAGTAGCTGAGAATTAGAGATTAATTAAAAGATTTGACTCAATGTAAAATGAATCTTCATTGAGTATATATATATAAAATCCTGATACAGTGAGGCCGATCGCATCATTATGCTAGTAAGGTCATCTCATTTTGCTGTGTTTGGAAAGTATTTTTTTCAAATCCGATCGTATGGATGGAAAGAACATTAAAAAATAAGATACCATGTCGATTTTCATTCAATTTGGTGAGGTGATGAGTATTCATCATAAAGGGTGAAATTTTATAAAAATCTTGTCGGTTCAGAATTTCACCCTTTAAGATGAATGACCATCACCTCCCCAAATTGTATGAAAATCGACATGTTATATTATTTTTTGATGTTCTTTTCATCCATATGGTTGGATTTGAAAAAAATACTCTCCAAATGCCTCAAAATGAGTTGACCGTAAATAAATAGTGATAAGGCCAGCCGGACTGTATCATGACTATATATATATATATATATATATATATATATATATATATATATATATACATATATACAGCAGTGATGTTATCAGGCTGGCCGGAAATTATATATTTCCGGTCGCCTGTTCATTCTGGCCCCTGGAGCATATTTGAACAATTTCTGGAAAGATCATCGAAAAATAAGTTAGCCTGTCAATTTTCATACAATTTGGGAACTTGTAGGGTCTTCATCTTAACGGATCAAAACTTATAGGAATCTGAACGGTCCAGAATTTCAACCGTTAAGTGGGAGGACCAAACGGTTACCAAATTGTATGAAAATTGACAGGATAGCTTATTTTTAACAGATCTTCCCATCCATATAAAAAAAAAAATACTCCAGGGGCCCAAATGGGCGGCCGAATTTGAAATGAAAGATATTCGTACGCACGATTATCATTCCTCTATATATATATATATATATATATATATATATATATATATATATATATATATATATATAGGGCTGTTAGGATCATCCGGCTGATCCTAACAGCCCTTATCTAATATGTTGATGCTGAAATCGGTCTGCCTCGAGATCGAGGACCGGCGTCGAAACCAACGGTCGAATTTATTTGAGATTGTGACCCTTGAATAGTACGAAGGAGACAAAGACCAAGCAAGCATTCACAGAGAGAGACAAATTTAACGTCGAAAAACCCCTAGCAATGGGAAAAAACCACAGGGAAGGGAGATGCACTATCATTCAATGTTTACAGGTGCCTTTTAAGAGAGGACGAGTACATTAACCTTCATGAGAGACTGAGGATGAGAGTGAGGATCCATGGCACGCCTTCTTTTGCGGGTTTGGTGTGCTTGTCCCTTATCTTACTGTAGCAACTTCTTCATATAGGTCAGGATATTTGGACGCAAGCCATCACTCAGGGCACGTACCCATTGATTAGGCATTTAGTTATCTATCTCCTAGATCTTCAGCGATCGCTCTTGTGAAAGGGGACCGAGAATCAGCCTCTGGTGAGCCACACAGAACCAGCAAGTCGCGGGAAGCTGGCCGGGCACATAGGATCGGTGAGTCATGCTTAGGTGACCTGTTGAACGGCTCTGCGGAGGCGATACCAATGAGTTGTCTGTTCAAGCGCCGGATCATCTTGTGGGGGCGTGCTGCTTTAGGATCTGGACACTTGGCCGCTGTGGATAAACGCCACTTTTCTTCCCACTTTTACCCCCATCACAAGCCCCCCCCCCCCAAGTATGCTTGCGGCGGGTCTGAAGAATGAGCGGATTCTTTGATCATTGTTCGAACTTGTATAGCTAAGCATATAGCTGGTCCGATATGATGCTCGTACTGATTTGTTTTTGGGAGGCCTTCCAACCGTCATGTCCGCTATACCTTGCGGGGCCCCTCATCCATCTTCTCATCCTGGTATTCTTTGTTGAAGCCGTTCGATGCCACCTTTTTGGCACTAAGTTCCACCCCAGGATCTCATAATGCTTGGGTTGCAGGATTCATGAAGGCAAAGCTATATTTTCCATCTTCTTCATTTAATGCAGGCCATGCTTACGTGCCCATGCACGATTATCGAAGGATGGCGCAGGGCGGCAAAGGGCGTGGGCGAAGGTAAGCAATGATGGGGTTAGTTTTTTTCCAGGGCCAAGTGTCTATAATCTACCTGATCGAGTCCTTTTATTCGATCTGTACCGTTGGACGGAGTTACGCGTGCACCTCTGCTGTTCGTGCATCATTCATCCGTGAGATTCAGGCCGTTGGATACATCTTACAGCTGTTAAAAACGTACATCTAAAATTTTCATCTCCCCCTGCTTTTGAAAGGGAACTGCGGCGTTTCTTTTTTTACTTTGTTCTTCATCCTAGTGACTGTTCTCCTTCTTCCACTCCTTAGCGTCCCAGCGTTCTTGGTTATGTTCGCTTATCTAAGTACGGATTCTATCACAGCTTCTCAGTCTGAGATGTCGCCTCCCAAGGTTGTTTTGACCTCCCCCTCTAGGGCTAAGGCCAAGGGGCCAAAGAATCCAGGCCTAATTCCAGCTCCTTTAGTAATATTTTGTCTAGATCGGAGATCACGAGGCTCGCGGAGAAATACAAACTTTCTCGACCTCCGCTTTTCTATAGGATCCCTGCTTCCAACAAATATGCTTGTTTGCCTTCCCGGAAGGGAGATCTGGTTATTTATTACGAAGCCTTGTTGGCTAGCCTTAGGCTGCCTTTTCCCCCTGTTTTCATTGATATCTTCCGCCATTTCAACGTGAGCCCTTCCCTATTGTCTCCGAATTCCAGGAGGATTCTCTGTGGGTTTGTGATAGTTCTGCGTTACTGCAAAGTTAACCTTCCGCCCCCTTTTCCAATCTCTTCTTTAGTCTAAATCAGGACAGGAACACCGATTGGTATTATTTCTGCGCTAGGCAGGGTAGGCAATTCCTTGGTCCTATGTCGGATTCGATAAAGAGATGGAAGAGTAGGTTCTTTTTTGTCTCTAATAGGGATAGGTAGGGGTTCCCGGTCGAGTGGGGCATTCCTCGGACTCATGTCACAAACAAGGAGAGGCTAAGTTTAGAGGAGAAGAGATGGCTGGAGTCGTTTAAGGAATTTTAAAATGTTCCGATTAACGAATATCTAACCGACCAGCGGCTTCAAGACTGCGGTCTCTATATGGCCTTTAGTAGGGACCTTCAGAGCCCGCCTGTATGATTATGTCCTGGCAGGTCACCCGCTGACTTTTCATGATTTTTTGCTTTTTTGGCTACAGGTGACGCAATGTTCGCGGAGAAGATAGTCGGAGCGATGTTAGCAGGTGTATTGGCTGTGGAGGCAGCAAAGAGGGCCGCCCGGGAGGGGCTAAGGAAAAGAAAGGAATCCGGGGTTCCCCTTGAGATAGTAAGCAAGGAATCCGTGGAAGGATCGTAGGAAGATTTCGATGATGTTTCGATCAGCATGGCTTTCCAAGCGCAAGGGATCGGTTGGGGGCGGCGAGGCTGAAGCCGCTGAGGGATCCCAGGTCAAGGGTGGCACGCTGGCTTCTCGGAAGAGACGACGCTGGAGCCGGAGGCTGATCGTGGTCCACACCACCCTGGAGAGGGCTCATCGGCGCCTAAAAAGAAGAAAGTGGTCGGGGCACTCGATATATCCGGTTCTGTGGTTAGCACCCCGGATCTTCCCCCTGCCTCGGAGGTCATCGCTAGCCACGGGGCAGGAACTTCCTTGCCCCCCCACATTGGACCTGGTGGTGCTTTTAGAAGTACTGGTTGACCGGGTTATCAGTTCAATCTCTAATGTGCCCCCAGGTCTCGCAGCTCCATGCCGATCTGACGTGGAGCCTCCGTTGAGGGTGAGGCTTGTAAGGAAGGAAAAGGACACTGGAGTCGCTAATGTTCAAGGTATGTTTCTCTCTGACATTGTAGGACTAAGATATGCCAAAAATGAAGGTCCTCGACTCTTATTCATTCTCCACAGGTGCCCCTAGGATAGGACTGGTCGCTCAGCCAGATGGGGGTGAGGTCCCGAGAACAGGAAGACGTTGCTCTATCCATCGGATCAACACCACTCTGAATGTTGACTCAGGGGCGGTTGAGGCATCCCTGAGGACCCTTCGCTCAGATGATATTTGTGCCCACATTCAGCAATTTGACAGGGAGGAGGTTGCTGCCCACATTCATTCATCTATGGCCACGGTAAGCCCCTCTATTATCCATTGGTCCCTTTTCTATTCATTGGCGTCATTGTGCTGAGTTCAACTTATGTAGTCATTCTTATAGGGAGATCGCGTAGCCTATTTAGCTGCAAGGGGTGACCCTCGAAGCGCGATGATAAATCAACTGGAGGATACCATTCGAGGGCTTTCGGACAAACTTCGTGGCAAGTCCTCGGAGTTGAAGGGCCTGAAGGACGACAAAGATCGCGTTCTTAGGCTCCATAAAGAAGTTTCCACTCTAGTAAAGGAGACTTCAGAGGAGTGTGAGAGCTTGAAGTGCACTCTCCACCTTCTCGAGTGGAGCCTCGCTGAGTTGAACGCCCACCTTAAAAAGGTGAGAGAAGAGAAGAAGCTGGTTCTTGATGAACGGGATGCAAGCTTGAAGGAGTGCACCTCACTTAGGAAGGTTAACGTCGCTTCGCATCAGGCCTTCGAGGATATGAAGACCAAGCTAGAAGAGGCCGACTCAAAGGACGCCCGCTTCAAGAATAAGTGTAACTCCCTTTCTTCCGAGAAGGAGGCGAGCGACGAACTCCTCCGCTGTTCCAAGATAGAGGTAAATCGAGCCGAGCTGGAGCGGGATAGCACCCAATCTTCGTTGGTTTCATCCCAGGAGGAGGCCACCCTCTACGCCGGAGAGGTCGAGGGGTTGAGGGCCCGGGTTGCTGTGCTGGAAGAATCCTTGAAGAGGAAGGAGAAGGAAGTCGACGAGTACACTTAAGAGGTCGACCCAGGTGTGTTCGAAGTCTTCTAGACCTTGCAGGTGAGGGATCCCTTAATCAACTTTGGACGTCTGACGTACGCCCAAGCGATGAAGTTGTACTACGGGAGGAAAGATTCGCTCTCCACTTCTTTTGGTTCCGAAGAGGAGGCAGATGCCCCTCACGGAGGTAACTTTTCCTTTTCTCTTGCCATTGTTTATTATCTTATTTGGGAGTATACCGTGCTAAGTCATTTTGAGCTTCTTGGAACCTGTCATCGCAGTTGCCGGAGAGGAAGAGCCCTCAACCTCTGTCGCCGATGCGGCGGTGGCTGAGTCGGCTGTCGAGTCGGACCTTGGATGTCCGGTTCTGGAGTAGGGTGTTAGTGGGGAAGGGCGTGACATAACCGCCGAACTGGCCTCCATCGTTCCTCTAGATGTGCCTAATCTGCCATCGCAGGGCGATGAATTCCCGCTGGATCATGGCGCTGCTGACACCACCACCATTAACCCTTGTGCGGTGAATTCTAAGCACATCGAGGCCGGGCCGGTTGATTTGCCACCGGGGAAGATCGTTCCGGGGGTCCCTTTCCCCGTCGAGTGGGGTGATGCGGGAGTAGAGGCCCCAGCCTTGGTGGGAGGATATGCAGGGGCCACCGCGGAATCTACTCCAGCGTGCTCTATGGGATCCAACTCTGCTGTTATTGAAATCGACGAAGAGGATTTTACGGGTACCTCCTCCCCCTTCTCGCACTTTTCTTCGGCTATTCCTTTGGTTCTCTTGTACTGAGGACCATCCTTCCGATTTTATATTGGAAGGTGAAGAGGTGGGGCAAGGAACCTGCGTTAAGATCCCTGGCTTCGAGCTAGAACCAGGTAAGGGACAACCTCGCCTTTACCATTCCTTGTGGGGGCTTCCTTTCCCCCAACTATGAAAAGTATTGTTTCTTTCCGATATGGACACTGTTGAACTGGTTTCTGATGTTTCCAGAGAGATAGCTTATGGGACTGTCATCCGGTCGCTACGCAATCAACAGGCAAGAGGTAGGGACTTGGTTCATGTTTAACTTTAATTCCTTCGGGGATGGTTTCTGGTGAAGAACTGACACCGGACCTCCTCCTTATTGCTGCAGACCGTGAGGCCTATGAGGAGCGGGAGCAAAGGATCTGGGGCTTCAAAATTACTATGCTGGAGCGCCTCGATAAGCTATGTAGATCAAGGTATACCGCGGGGGTCCATGCCAATTCTTACTCCGCACTGGCTTCAGTATGCCGCGTTGATTCACAAAATTTGGCTGAGAGGCCAGGCTGCCTTCATGATTCAAAAATTCTAGCGAAAGGGTCGTACAACCCCCTCGCGGATGGACCATACTATTCCGGGAGAGAGCTTAATGAAGGATGAATAGGGCCTTGCTGTATGTCTTTACTACATTTAAATCACGAACATTATTTGTATCTTTTGGCTGTTATAGCTTGCGTGCATGTATGTTTGTGTTGTTCTTTCTTTTCATCTGGTCTGAACTGTCTGTGTCTATTACACTGTCCTCCTGCTCGGCTCCCGCATTTCCTTTTGACTTTTTCGATGTGAGCTTGTCACTCTTCCTGGTGTGCGGGCTTATTGCTCATCAAAAATGATACCTGTGGCTCGGTGTGAGTTCCCAGGCGCACCTTGCTTCTCCTGACTGGGGCGAGGGTTAGTCGAACATCGTTACATGTCCTGAGGGCATGACGATCATGGTATTTAAGTGCCTTCGCCACTCGGGTTCATGAAATCCCATTTTCCTCTTGTAATGGCGGAAAACCGGCCCTTGTCTTTCCACATAGTGTTCAACACTTCCCGCCACTTCTCCCAGTTTCGTCTCTCACTACCTTTCAGCTGTCGCGTCGGTGATCTCAGGAGGGGAGCTCGGTCGCCACTCTGAGGGGTCCTAGTAGGAACGAATGGGATGTGATGTTGTATCGGGGAATAGTCTCCGAGGATGTGTTCTTCTTGTATGGGTCGACTCGCTTCTTGGCAGACCATCGTGTCTCGGTGGGAGATCGCCCGATCTTTTCATACCTTGGGGACGCCACATTTCGAGTCGATATGTTCACGCCAGACAGGAGCCCGAACGCGCTGGCCTTCTGCGTCTGTCCGGGAGGAGATGAAGATGCCGCTTCTTCAGGGTCCTAAATCCTTCATTGAGGATTCGATTATGCTATCTTGCTTTCGGAGAGATTGGCTTTTCAATGTACTTTCTTTTTCTTCTTGTATGGGGGGCAGTGCCCTTCACCGATTGTACGTCTTTGTTCATTCATAATGTATTATCTCCGTTCCTTTTCCTTTGATCTGTGGGGGCCCTCCCGCGTGTTGGGCGGCCGTTGGGTGAAGTTGGTGTAATATTGTTTCTTGACATGAGATTTATTCTGGCGAGGCCGGCGCTCCAGTCCTCCCTTCGCGCGGGGTTCTGATGCGATATCTTGACTTTCGGGGCCTCAAGCATGGGCGACTCTTGGATTCTCGATACTGGCATCATTACACTTGGGGACTCTCGATGGAATTAATGGAGGGTAGGCGGTCAAACGTCACACGTCGCTTCGAATGGAGGGTCAAGCGTTAAACACCCTTTGGGATTCACAACAAAGAGCTCGACCCTTTCCATCTTTCAACTCGTTCCCCTCTCAGGGTCCTCTATAAATTGAGTGGGAGGGTTGCTCTCAAGAAGACATACCTTTGAGCACCATGAGTTGCAACAACCGCCCCTCGTTCTACCACTTCCTGTTTCCAGGCAGCATCCGGCGACGACTCTGGTCCCCATGTCGTTCCATGTGACATGCGCCATATCCGTGATGGGTCGGTACAACTGCAAGGGCCAAGCTAGCATCGCTGGTGGGTGGAGGTGTCGCGGGGCGGGGCGAGGGGTAGGGGGGGGGGCGACTTCGGGGAGGTTGTTTTCTCTGTTGGGTGGTCGTCGTTTGTGGATGACCATCACCACTTGGAGGAGGAGGATCTGCTTATCTTTGTCCTCCGCGAAGATGATGTGTTCGATGTCCACATCCTTGGCCACAACCGGTGCACAAAGCGGTCGGCCCTTGGCGCTCAGCCCGGTGGGAGTTTGGAACGTGGTGATGTGGCCCTTGGGGGCCTCTCGTAGGCAACTGCCTTGAGTTGTAACAACCTTTTGTCTTCTTGTTAATGAAATCATGGTTGTATTTCTTTTCTCGTTACCAGTGAATGTCATGCTATTGTTTGTTTTGTTATTTACGGCGGGTGTTCTTTACTTCCAGTTTTCTCGCTCCGGAGCTGGTTATACGCCACACTTTTCGTCACCTATATCTGGAGGAGCTTTCTCTCTGGAATTAGGCCGGTCGCGTTAGGCGTTCCAGCTTGGTCTGGGTAAGGGCATTTGTTCCTGTAGAGGGATAGTTGGAGTATCCTCTCCTACGAACTTGGACCGGTCGCGTTAGGCGTTACGGCCAGGTCGGGGGGATAGCACTCTCCTACTGATATAGAGGGAGTGGCTGACTTTATCCGATCTAGGGGCGCACTATCGCCCTTAGATGCTGGTAGTTTGGCCCTCAGGTGGATTGTGCCTCTTAGGAAGGCTTCTTTAGCACTTGTTTTCCGGAGGTCGCGCTGCTTCGGTAGGTGGGTTTTTGGCTCGAGATTATTGGCCCTCCTCGTTAGGAGGAAAGGCCTTTTCACATCGCCAAATCACATAAACAGATTGCAAGAAAATAGTGTTATAAAGTAATAGAGGGTAATACTAGAGAGATAATAATTAATTTTATTGATAATACCTCCGCAAATGTTCGGCGTGGAACTGGCGCTTGAGTTTCCACCCATCCATCTTAGTAAGCCAATAGGTGTCTGGTCGTACAATTTCTTTTACAACATAGGGGCCGTCCTAGTTGGCGTTCAGCTTCCCAGTCCTACTTTTGTTGCCTTGGAACTTGTTCTCTCTCAAGGGTAGGTCTCCGACTTGGAAATTCACTTCCCTGACTTTGGAGTTGTAGAATTTCTTAACCTTCTGCCGGTATGCTGTTGCTCGGATGTTCGCACAATCTCGCCTTTCCTCCAAGAGGTCGAGCTCCGATCTAAGTTGTTCTTCATTGTTCACCGGATTATAGGATTGCACCCGGGGGGTGGGTATTGCAACTTCTTCTAGGAGCACTGCTTCAACTCCAAATGCTAGGGCGAACGGTGTCTCACCGGTAGACGTCCGTTCGGTTGTCCGGTATGCCCACAGTGCACCCGGTACTTCTTCTACCCATGTGGTCCCATTCTGGAGTACCCGGGTCTTCAAGCTATGAAGGAGCGTTCTGTTGGTAACTTCGACTTGCCCATTATCTTGGGGGTGTGTGATCGAGGTCAGCCTCGATTCTATGCCCAAGTCAGTACAGAATTTCTTGAACGCCGTGTTGTCGAATTGGCGTCCGTTGTTTGTGATGAACGCTATCGGGAGTCCGAACCAGCACACAACTGACCTCCATAGGAAGTTCTGGTAAGCCTTCTCTGTGATGGATGCCAACGGTTCCGCCTCCACCCACTTAGGGGCTGTTTCGTTACCCGTGTTTCAAATCACAGTGTAAGTGGAATCACTTGTAATTTGAATTACTGTATTTTAACTTACATCAAGGGTTGTTTGGTTTCCCGTAATTGTAAATGCTGCATTTCATTTTCTATTGTTTGGTTTGATGTAAGTTGAGTGATACATTTACCCTGTAAAGTAAGTGGTGAGGTTACCCATAATCAATTTTTTTTTAATATTTATTATTGATAATATTTAAGTTTAAATTAATTTATAAACTAAGCTTAATTAAATGACTCGATGGATTAATTATTCATATAATTAACATAGTGTTGAATCTCTAACCCAATTATTATTCATAAACTTTTTGGATCAATTAACCTATAAAATTGATAAATAAATAAATAAAATCATACAATTTTTACCTATAAGCATAATTGAACAGCAAGTAGATCTGGGTAGAGTACACAAGAAAACAAATACCAGATGACAAATCAAGATGGTGTGGTTCTCTGACCCATCACCACAAATACTAAATTGAATTTAACCTTTAATTCTGAATAAAAAAGAACCACAAACTATAAAATCTGAATTTGCAAAATTTTAATCCAAACACCCACACAGAGCAAGCTGAGATTCCTCTCAAAGAGAAGAACAAAAACTTTATTATTGATAATTTTGAAGAGAGAACTTATTACAATAGAAAAATATCCACCAGTTTCTTGTTATTAATTATTGTAAGAGTTTTTTACTTGCAACCCCCTCAAAAATAGCCAAATCACTTGTCACCCCCTCACTTTTTAATAATACCCCATAACCCCCTCTTCTTTTATTTTATTTTACTTGCCACCCCTTGAGTTAGTTATTCACACTAAAAGTTTTGAATAGTTTTTAAAAACATTCAAATAACAAAGTAAAAGACAAAAATACCCCTTTTTTCATAATTATTATTTAATCATGACTAATAAATAATTAAAAAATTCCAAAAATGGTTATAAGTAAATTATGAGTTTATTAAGGAAAATACAAATAATATTAAATTTATAAAAAATATTATTAATATGTATATTTTTTAAATATTAATAACATACATTAAAAAATTAATTGTAAGATGTTCAAAATAAAACAAAATAATTATATTTCTATTAAAAAATTATATTTTATAGAAGGATAATAATGATAATAATAATAATAATAATAATAATAATAATAATAACATTTTATCACCAACAAAATACATAATTATTAAAAATAGAAAATATGAGAAATTTATTAAAAATAATATTATATATAAAAAGGGTAAACTTGTCAATTTATATATATTATAAACTTAGATTTTATATTTAACCAAGGTTAAAATTTAAAACTTTAGTCAAAAGGATGGCAAGTAAAATAAAAATAAAGGAGGGTGCTATGAGGTATTTTTGAAAAGTGAGGGGGTGGTAAGTGATTTAGCTATGTTTGAGGGGGTGGCAAGTAAAAAACTCTTATTGTAACTAACATTGAAATTTGAAACTGTATTATATTAAATAGAAGAAACCAAACATAAATAATATTCTCTTCCAATAAAAGTGCTTGAGATGGGAACCCATTTCATCGGCAATGTGCTTCAACCAAACTCCTTAGGCATTTTCTTCCACATAAAGCGAAGTAATTTGATGGTCATTTGATTCTTTATTTGAAGCTAAAAAAATGAAGCATCCTGTATCATGTTTAGCATAACAAAGACCGAGTTAATGAATGTAGATAAATAATACTATGAAGTAGAAAATCTAATTAAACATTGCTTCAAGCTATAGCTTACTTGACAAAAATATATTTACCTTGGGTTATCTCAAAACCTTGCTATGATCATTGACTGAATATTACAGTTATTCAAAATGAAAATCAAGAAAAAAAATCTACTCAACACACATGCAAACCATCAACGTACTGTACATTGGATGAATTCATCAATCTGATCAAACTTGGTTCAAAGCTTAATTAGAACTTCAAGTTTAAGCTATGAATGTTATATATAATAATTAGAGCCATGATGTTCATCCATCTCAAGCAATCTAAAAATTTAAATCTGTTCAACAACTTTTGTTCAAGAAAAAATATCCACTCATCAACCCACATGAAAACTACTCTTCCACCTACCATAATCTTGCAATCCAAGGTAACCATCAACCAAGGAGAGAACAGAAAATGTCCAAATAAAAGTACAACAATCCAAAACTAAATTCATGCCAAACTCACAACACCTAGTAGGATACAAAGTCCAAATCAACTGCACTACTATCACTATGAAATCCCCATTAAAAACAACAAAAAACCTAAAATCTAACCACAAATTGTTAAAAGAGAACAAAGAATTAGTCAATTGACAAAGAAATCCCAAGAAAGAGCGAGGGGTGTTACAATCTTATAGAGGAAGTCGATGTTGAGGCGGCCCTCAGAGAAGCGGCTGGCGGGACGGAGGAAGTAGGTCTCGCCGTAAGGAGGGTTAATTTCCTCAAGTCCCATAGCCACGGGACGCTAGCGTCTAGAGTCACCGAAGTTGAAGACGGTCGAGTATTTGAAGTTGATGGAATGGGAGTGGGGGAGAAGGAGGAGGAGGAGAAGAAGAAATAGAGAGATGGAGATCATAGAGGAGGCCATGGAGGGAGATGGAGCTGAAGGGAGGGCACGGAGCATCCATGGAGGTTGGAGGGGCTTTTAGCGGGGGATCCTGGTGAGATAGCGGGGATCCGGATCGCCGGAGAAGAAGCCAAACCAAGGATTTCGGCGAGGAAAAGAGGAGGAGGGGTATGAGAGAGATGGTTGAAGGGTGATCATAGACCATGAGTTTTACTGCATTTCAACTCACGGCCAATTTAGCCGTGAGTTGAAATGTTGCAAAATGGGCTTGAGAAGTAAAATAACTTACATGTAACTGGTACTTTTACAGCAAACCAAACATTCAAAAGTTCTATTTACCTGTAAAATAACTTACTTTACAGCTACTTACAGGTAACCAAACAACCCCTTAGTGAAGTAATCAATCGCTACGATTAGGAACTTCAGTTGCCGGACCGCCAGTGGGAAGGGGCCTAGGATGTCGACTCCCCATAGAGCGAATGGCCTCGCGCTTATGACTGGGGTGAGAAGGCAGCAGTCCGTCGCTGGATGTTTGCGTGGCGCTGGCAGGCTTCGCACCTCTGGGCAAAGTCCTTGGCATCCCTGGTCAGCGTTGGCCAATAGTACCCCCTATCTCAGTACCTTGTTGGCGAGAACTTTTCCCCCCATATGGTCTCCAGCTATCCCTTCATGGACTTCTTGGAGCACATATGCCGCTTCGGTGGGTCGGAGGTATTTTAGGAGCAGTAGGGTATAGGACCTTTTGTAAAGCTGCCCCTCCACTAGGCTATAGCGGGATGATCGGGTCATTACCCTCTGAGCCTCCTTGGGACCTGGGGCTGGGTGCCAGCTTGCAAATAATTCATGATAGGGTCTATTCAACAGGGCTCATTGTTGATGTCCATGAGTTCTTCATCCGGTCGGCATTCGATAGTTCTGGTCGCCAGGTATTGAGTATTGATTGGCTTCCCTATGTCGGCATCAGAGGAGGCAAGCTTCGAGAGGGAGTCAGCCTCCTGGTTCCCCGCCCTGGGATTTTTGTAATCTGACAATTTTGGAAGCTAGAAACAAGCTTTTGCACCATGTCTTTATACTTGACCTTGTTCCCTTCTCTGGCCTCGAATTCTTCTGTCAGGTGCCCCACCACGAGTTGTGAGTCAGTGTTGGCCTTCAAATTTTGTACTCCCATGCCTTGGGCTAGCTGCAGACCAACAATCATCGCCTCGTACTTAGCCTCATTGTTGGTCGCCTTAAAGCCAAATCTCAGGGCCGTTGACATACTCCAGCCGAACGGTGAGCGGAGAACCAGCCCCACGCCTGAGCTATCGTTAGTGGAAGACCCGTTTGTATGTGAAACCAACTGGGAGGGAGGGTTTGCCATTTCTTCAGGTCTCTCTTCATAAGCAATTTGCTCATCACCAGTAATGGTTAGTTCAACAATAAAATTTGTGAGTACCTAGGCCTTGATGGCTGTTCGGGGCTCGTAGCTGATGTTGTATTCCCCAAGCTTGATCACCCATCTGGTTAGTCGACCCGATATTTCAGGCCGGTATGGCACTTGGAGGAGTGGCTGGTCGGTCAACACCTTCACCTTATGGGACTGGACGTAGGGGCGGAGTCGACGAGCGGAAAACACCAGGGCGTATGCTAATTTCTCGAGGGAGAGGTACCTCGACTCCGTGTCCGTAAGCACCTTACTTACATAATAGACCGGCTTCTGTGTCCCATCCTTTTCCTTCACCAGCACAGTACTGACCACTGCTTCTATGACTGATAGGTACATGTAGAGCTCCTCCTCGGGCTGCGGCTTGGCCAGGAGTATGGGTGACTGCAGATACTCCTTCAACTGCTGTAGCGACCTCTCACATTCATCGGTCCATTCAAGCTTCGGTGCTTTCCTCAGCGCCCGAAAGAACCGAAGGTTCTTCTCTCCTGACTTTGATATGAACCTCCCAAGCACCGCCAGCTGGCCGTTGAGCCTTTGTATCTCCTTGATGGTCCTTGGTGACCTGGTTTCCATTATGGCTTTGATCTTCTCGGGGTTAGCTTCAATGCCTGTTGGGTCAACATGAATCCGAGGAATTTCCTGGACCGGACACCGAATGCGCACTTACTCGGGTTGAGGCTCATGCCGTGCAGCTATAGTGTAGTGAAGGTTTATTGGAGATTTGCAGCGTGCTGTTCAGCTCTGGAGCTTTTTACCAAGATGTCAACGACATATGCTTCGACGTTCTGGCCTATCTGGTTCTTGAACACCTTGTTCACCAACCTTTGGAAAGTCACTCCAGCGTTCTTCAACCTAAAGGGCATAACCTTGTAGCAATAAGTCCCCCTATCGGTAATGAAGGAGGTTTTTTCCTCATCGGCTCGAGCCATCCTGATTTGGTTGTACCTTGAGAAGGCGTCCAGGAAGCTAAGCATTTCGTAACCCGACGTGGAATCAACCATGTTATCTATATGGGGCAAGGGGTAGCAATCTTTAGGGCAGGCTTTATTTAAATCAGTAAAATCAACACACATGCGCCACTTCTTAATAAGCTTTTTGACTAGTACAACGTTTGACAGCCACTCTGGGTAGTGGACCTCCCTGACCAAATTTGCCTTCACCAGCTTGTCAACCTCCTCCTCAGCGGCCTTCAGGCGATCAGGGGCAAAAGCTCTCCTCTTTTGCACCACCGGTTTGTGTTCCGGGTCCACGCTGAGGCGGTGTTCAATGATATCCCGTGGGACCCCTAGCATCTCCTCAGCTGTCCAGGTAAACACATCGGAGTTGTTTTTCAGCAATGCCATGATTTCTCCTCGCTGCTCGGCACTCAACTCCGCTCCTAGCTGGACTGTCCGCTCAGTTTGTTCTTCCCGTAGTGGTAAGGATATCAATTCCTCAACCGGTGTGGGTCTGCGCATCTCCCTTTCTTCATCTAGCTGCTGCATATCTTCTACAACCAGCGCCTCGACCCTCCCGGTGCCTCCTTCTCCCAGATCCCTGAGCATGGTCGCGTAGCATTAGCGGGAAGCGAGCTGGTTGCCTTTCACTTCTCCGCAGTCGTTGGGTGTGGGGAACTTCATCATCATGTGATAAGTCGATGGAACGGCTCCCAGGGAGTTGATTGACGGCCTCCCTATAATCATGTTATAGCTCGATGGGCAACGAACTATAAGGAAGTTAACGAGGGTGGTGGCCGTCTGAGGAGAAGTGCCAAGCAGAAGCGGGAGGGCAATCAAACCGTCAGGCTGGAGGGGGCTCCCGTTGAAACCGATCAGCGGAGACTTTACTGCCCTCAATTTCTCCGTAGGGATCTCTATCTGGTCGAAAGCATTGGAAAAGTTTATGTCCACGGAGCTCCCCGTATCGACCAACACCCTGTCAACTGTGAAGATCCCAAACTGGGCCATGATGACCAAAGCATCATCATTGGGGTGACTTACCCCTCTGAGATCTTCATCAGAAAAGCATATGTCAGAGGACACTCGGGGCCTCTTTGCCGATGCCGCATTCTGCACAGCCCCCACCGTACGGACATAATTCTTCCTTGAAGATAAACTTTCCCCTACGCATCTGGGCCCCCCAGCTATCATCGTGATGCGCGGGCTCTTGATGGTCACAGGTACGGGTGGGTCTGTTGAGGTGCCTTCTGCTGCCAGGTCCTTCTTCAAGTATTGGGAAAGCTTGCCTTCCCGGATGAGGTCTTCTATAGCGTCCTTCAGGTGGACGTACTCATCAGTTGAATTCCCTTGGTCTTGGTGGAATCTGCAGAACTTCTTGCTCTTCTTCCTCTTCGGATTCTCCCTCATCGGGGGAGGTTGCTTCAGAATCTTCTCGTCCTGTATCTACAGGAGAATGTTTTCAAGTGAGGTGTTGAGAATTGCGTAGTTACGGTACCTTACTATCCGGTCGGGGTCTCTTGGCGGCCGATATGCGGGCCTCCTCTCATCGGGTAGGTGTTGTGTTCCTTGGTCCCGCCAGCCGCCTCTTCGGGATCTATCTTCCTTTGCCTCCGCCTGTCGGTATCCTTGCTGTTTTGACACCATTCCTCGTGCGAGCTCCATCCTCATCCGGTCCTCTTCATCCCACCTAGCCTTCGTCTCATCGGAAGCGATCTGTTTCTCGGCCCGGGCGAGGAATTCTGCCAAGTTAGCGGGGACATCTAGGGTGACACCTCCTTAAACGGGCCTTCCCTTAGACCCCTTATGACGGTCCCAAAGTCCATATATGAGTCAAGGCCTGCCATACCCGTGATCTCCTCCTTGAAGCGCTCGATGTAGCTCCGCAAGCTTTCCGCCGGCCTTTGCATGAACCCGAAGAGTGTAAGAGGATCCTTCTTCAGTTTTTGCTTATTTGCGAACCGGGTCAAGAAAAGGTTGGTCAACTGCTTGAAGTTGGAGATGGTCCCGGCAGGCAGACTTGAGAGCCACTCGAACGCCACACCGCTAAGCGTTCGTGGGAAAGCACGGCACATAACCACTTCAGTGGTTCGATTTGTCATCATCTCAGCAGAATACCTTTCGATATGCTCCAACGGATCTGTGGAGCCATCATAGTATTGGATATTCGGAGGTCGAAACTGCTCAGGAAAGGGGACCTCCCAAATCGCCTGTATGTAGGGAGAGGTGAGCTCCGGTACCAACTGTAAGACCCTATCTCTCTCCGTCATGTGAGGCGGGGAGCGGTCATGTTAAGGGTGCCTTCTTGGTGAGCGGTGTCGCGGTTAGTAGCAACTGGGGGATTGGTTCCGATATGTCGGTGCGATGGAGAGCGAGATAGTGACCGGCAGCACCTTCTTCGTTGCCGCGGGGGGGTCGCATGACGGTAGGGGGGTGTCGAAATCCTCCTCCCCCCTCCATTCCTTCTTATGGATAGATGACCCCGCCTCTAGTGTGGGCAGGATGAGCCTGAACTCCCCACTGAGGACTCTACTGTTTGAGCCCTGATTGGGGATCGTGGTTGTAGCTTGGGGGAGAGGGTCCTGGGTCGCCCTCTCAATTCGTCCAGCGGCCTCGCGTCATGCGGGACCAGAGTCTGGGAGACATTGTGTTCTACATTCCGCAACGGCTGTTTAAGTTTGCAATCTCTTGTGCAATGGCCTGGAACCTGTCATCCGGTTGGCCCGTGCCTGCAAGAGGTGCTCCATTCTTTTTGGGGCTCTAGGAGCTTCCGCAGTGGGAGGGTCGCTGGTGGGAGGAAAGCTCGCCGCCGGTGGATCAGTTGATTGATGTCCCTCCTCGAGGCTCGTGGCCTTGTTTCCTCTTCGACTTTCTCAAGGTTGCCATGACTTCACGTTTAGGAGTCCCCACAGACAGCGCCAAACTGTTGATGCTGAAATCGGTCTGCCTCGAGATCGAGGACCGGCCTCACACCAACAGTTGAATTTATTTGAGGTTGGGACCCTTGAACAGTACAAAGGAGACAAAGACCACGCAAGCATTCACAGAGAGAGACAAATTTAACGTGGAAAAACCCCTAGAAATGGGGAAAAAACCACAGGGAAGGGAGATGCACTATCATTCAATGTTTACAGGTGCCTTTTTAGGCATTTAAGAGAGGACGAGTACAATAACCTTCATGAGAGACTGAGGATGAGAGTGAGGATCCATGGCTTGCCTTCTTTTGCGGGTGGTGGCGCTCCTTTTCACGAATATTTTTTAGGGTTTGGTGTGCTTGTCCCTTGTCTCACTGTAGAAACTTCTTTATACAGGTCAGGATTTCTTGGGGCGCAAGCCATCACTCAGGGCACGTGCCCATTAATTAGGTATTTAGTTATCTGTCTCCCAGATCTTCCGTGATCGCTCTTGTGAAATGGGACCGAGAAATCAACCTTCGGTGAGCCACACAGAATCGGCGAGTCGCGGGAAGCTGGCCGGGCACATAGGACCGGTGAGAGTCATGCTTAGGTGACCTGCTGAACGGCTCTGTGGAGGCGATACCGATGAGTTGTCTGTTCAAGAGCCGTATCATCTTGTAGGGCGTGCTGCTTCAAGATCTGGACACTTGGCTGCTGTGGATAAACGCCACGTGGCTACTATGGATAAACGCCACGTGTCTTCCCTCCGGTATTTATGTGTATTTTTGTTTTTTTACATATATCTACTTTTTAAATTATCTTATTCTGAAAATCCAGTTATATGTCTACATATTTCTATAATAATTACATATATGTAAAAAAAAATATACGTAAATACATATATATATATATATATATATATATATATATATATATATATATATATATATATATATATATATAGTATATATAAAATCTAATATATATATTCCAATATATATATATATATATATATATATATATATATATATATATACACACATAAATACATATATATATATATATATATATATATTCCAATATATATGTCTACAAATATCTATAATAATTACATATATGTAAAAAAATAAAAATATACGTAAATACATATATATATATACATAGTATATATAAAATCTAAAATATATATTCCAATATATATATATATATATATATATATATATATATATATATATATATATGTATATATGTATATATATATGTTAACTATGAAAATGGGTCTGCCTCGAGATCAACCCCAATTCCAAGTCAACCGTTAAATTTGTTTGATTTGTAGGGATTTGAACAATGAGAAAGTAAAAGAGGAATCAATCACACAAGAGATTGAGGCAAGGATTTAACATGGAAAACCCTTTAATAGGGAAAAAAACCACGGAGAAAAGAGAGAAATTCTCATTGATCTGGACCTTGAAGGCCATTTTACAAAGTGGAAATTTAAAAGAGTGGATCAGTTCCCAGTGAAGCAGAGCTTCGCTGTCTCTAATGTCCTCTATCAAAATGAGCGGGGGTCATGGCCTTTTATAGGCTTCGGTAGCTTGGAGAGGAAGCTAGTAATTTCGACACGTGCTTTATTGAATTAGGCCGCGTGTTAAATTATGGAGTAAGTTTCCGCTAGACTACTGCACAGGCGTTGATTGTAAGTCTTCTAGAAGATTTCTGAAACTGAGTCGATGAGTGGAGTGTGCGTTCGGAATGAGGACGGTGAGGAGAATTTCCGGGGTGATGAATTGGGAGTTGTTTTCCGATCCGTTCTGCTTTGAAGTTCAACGGTTTGATTCGACCCATGTTTCTCTTGACTGATCCGATATGATGAGAGACGGTCATTATGGTAAGGGCCGATCCGGTATGGTTGAGCCCATTCCTGTTGAGGGGTCTTGTGATGTTGACACGTGGATGTTCCCGATATCCTCCACGTGTCTTGTCATCTTTCTCCCTATCACAAGTCCCCCCCTAAGTATGCTTGCGACAAGCTAAGCATACGAATATCTCAACAAGTGACCTCTCATTCGATATATTTCCTTGAGTCGTCTCTTCGTTTGGTTTCTGAATAACGATCCTTCCGATAAGATAATCTCCATGCAATCTTGAAGGGTAAGTTTCTGAAGGGTGATCACGTCTTTTCCCTCGGATCATTTATTGTCCGTCACTTAGTCTTTGGGCTCCGCTTTCGAGGATGGATAAAGGGATATATCAGCGATATGGGACCTTTAAAAGCAATGATGGAATAACTGATCTTTGCTCCACGTGTTAAGTATCATCACCGTCAAAAGCGATTTCACGCTTCTGTAGAAGATTCATAGTTGGAGGGTTTTTCAAACTTCGCTGCGGCGGTGCTTCTCCCTCTATTTTGTACTGTGACTCTCATACAAGATCTTCTTCTTCTTTTCTAAAAGTTCTGATCATCAAGTGAGAGTGTTATCACAGGTATGGGATCTCGAACTGCTCCTGTGGTTTCTTCTTCTGATGTTCTTTTGTCATCTGAGAACAAGATTGAGTCGAAAAGAACTAGGGCTTGTTCCGATTATTACGCCAATGTTCTTCCGGTGGATGTGATTGAAAAGCTCGTGGGTCATTACAGACTATCTATTCCTCCTTATAGTAATAGAATTCCCGCTTCGACTGAAAGAGCTTATTCACCATCTGAAGAGGGAGATTTAGTAGTTTATTACGACGCTTTGATCGCTGGGCTTAGGCTTCCTTTTCCTCAAATCTTTATTGACATCTTTCGCTTTTACAATGTATGTCCTTCTCAATTGTCTCCCAATTCTTGGAGGATCTTGTGCGGTTTTGTGATAATATTATCTCAGAATAATCTTGTGCCTTCTGTTCATCTTTTCAACCTTCTTTTTAGTCTGAACAAAGATAGGAACACAGACTGGTACTATTTTTGTGTTAGACAAGGTAGGCAATTTTTGGGCTCTATTCCTGATTCCATTAAGGAGTGGAAGAGCAAGTTCTTCTTTATCTCCTGTAGTGAGGATTGGGGCTTTCCCATCAAGTGGGGTGTTCCACGGACCCATATAGCTAATAAGGAAAAACCTGATTCCAAAGAGATGGAGATAGTGAAAAGATTACAGAAGCTTCATCTCGGCCCCCTTAATGAACTTTTAACCGATCGGCTACTTCAAGAAAATGGCTTATACCTTGCCATGGGTAGGGGCCCCTTTTAGGATTTTCCATGTTATTCACAGATCTACTGGTTCTTTATTTCAGGAATTAATATTTCCTTTTCATCGGTTGTTAGGTAACGAAATGCCTTCTGATAAAGGTGTTGATATTGCCGATAGAATGCGAGCTATTACCCGTGCCATGAAGCAGAAAGAGAAAGCTCTTTCCAAGACCAAGGGTCAAGTAGTTAGTGGGGCCCCTTCAGAAAAGAGAACTTCCGGTGAACGTGGTGAGGAAACTGTGGTCAAAACAAATCTTCCGAAGTCTACTGGTTGAACCAACATTGGAACTGCCAAGGAAAAAGATCTTTTGAAGGGTGTATCATCGAGGAAAAGAGGACAACCTTTGGGCGATGAACCAATTGTGCCTGACGAGAGGGGTCGCAATATTCCTTATACTGATCAGAGAATCGAGTATTCAACTGTTGAAGCGCCTGTTGCGGCTTCTCTCCCTCCCCTAATCATCGAACCAGCTCCAACTAAAAGAAGGAAGTTGGTTTTGATTGATGATAATGATGTTAGGAATGCTCCTACTTGTTCAACGGCTTCCGATCGTTCCCAGTCGATCTCCAAAGCTTTCCTGACCACTTCTTTGGATGTGGGATCTTTCCCTCCCCCTCCAACTGTCACAGCCGATCGAACCTTTGTTCCAGGCTAGTTGGGAGAAGGGTTGTCTTTAGTGAGAAAGGAAACAAGTAACGTTCCTCCTGTTCCGGGTGTATTTGTACGCTTTCTTCATATTTTTTATCAATATTTTCGTGAAAATTCTTGAACAATGTCTTCTCGATAGAAGGCACTATTGGTCGGACATCCGATGATGAGGTTTCCAGGACTGATTCTGGAACTTCCTGAGCCAAGAGTTGCAGACGGATCAACCGCCGGGATACTATTCTACCTATTGATTATCACTTGATCGGCGAATCCGTACGCACTTGGGGAGGTGAGAGAGTTGATGTTCATGTAGGTCAATTTAGTGGTCTTCAATCCGTGGGACATCTCTGCTACAACTTGGCTTCTGTAAGTAATTATGGGATATTTTCTGTTCATTCTCTTCTCTATGTTTTTCGAAATTCATACCCATGTATTCTTTGTAGTCTCTCAAATGGGTCGACCAAGTCGATAAATGTTTGAGTAGGGAGAATTCTGATTTTTTTGCCCGCTTAGAGAAGGTACAAGCTGAAAATGCTCGATTAGTGAAAGAATTACTTCGTAAGGACGAAGTAATTATCAAAATGGCCGATGAAGCAGATCGATCTTTAGAGAAATATAGGGTGCTCGAAGAGTCTTTCAGAATGCTTGAATGTGAACGCAATACTCTTCGAGAATCCGTTCGCTTGTTGGAAGAGAGCACTTCTGCTTTATCACGAAATTTCGATAAGATTAAGAAAGAGAAGGAAATACTTTCTTAGGACTTATCGAATATTGCAGGGGAAAATGCCATATTCAAGCTGTCTAATGCTTCACTGAAGTAGTAGAATGCCATCCTTACTGAGAGAGCAAAGGATGCTGAAGATGAAGCTCGAGCTACTAAAATTGAGAAGAGCGTTCTTATAGTGAAAATAACAACCCTTCAAACTGCTCTTTTTGAAGCTGAAGGTAAAGAGGCTGATATTAAGGCCGAAAAAGACAGGGTCTTGTCTGAATTATCATCTTGCATGGATGAACTGGGTCGAAGCAAAGGGAAAATTAGTGAGCTGGAGACCCAAGTTGAGACTTTGAAAGGGTCAACAGAGGATGCAAGGGAGATTTCTGAGGATGAGTTGCAAAAGCTTGGGGAAGATATTCATAAAATGTTCAGCGACCTCCAATCCGCCGATCCCTCCATTGTTTTCAAAGACTTGAGTTATGCCGATACGGTGGAAGAATATTTTACAAAATGTCGAGGGCAACCATCCTCCCCGCTTTCTGAGAATGAGGAAACTAATCTTAAAGGTATGTAATCCTGTGTTCTTATTCGATTTGCTCATCTTCTTAAGAGTTCCTTGGTTTTCTTGTTTTATATTCTTCCTAATCAGATGATTCCAGTCCTGATGGAGGTGAACCAGTTGTAGATGAAGCCGCTGTTAATAGGGTCGTTGAGGAACTAGCTTTGATAGTTGCCTCCGATGATTTTTCTAACTCCATGAGTGGACGAGATGTGGAGATCGAGGCTGTCGACAGACCGGATTTTTTGGTCAACAAGAAGATCCCTTCCACTGTTGATAAGGATATTGACTCATCAGAACCAATTGATAAGGAGGATCCTATAGCGGTGAAAGAATTCATTGGGTCATTACCGGCCGCTAAAGGCCTTGAAATCATTTCTATCGAACAGTTAGGGGGAGATAATGCTACTATCGGTGTTGCTGTCGGTTAGAATTTTTCCTTCACTCTTATTTAATCTCCTTGGCTGGTTCTTTGAATTATTTTTCATTTTTCCTCCCTTCACATTTAACAGAGCAAACCACTATTAACCCTGTTTCTGATTCGATTTCCGTTGACATGGTTGAAAAGAGGACTGTTGATTCTGATAAAACGTCTTCGGAGCTCAGGTCGAGGGCAGGTGAATATGATTTTCTGTCTCAATTCTCTTCCTCTACTTTATTAGAAAGATGGCTTACTTGAATTGTGGGTATTACTGAACTAGTTTCCGCTGATTTTAGAGATATAGGATTCCAATCCCGCCTTCGGATCTTAAGAGCCAAACGTCCCTGTATAGGTATAATATTTCCTGTTCTTTTTTTTATATCTCTTCGCAATACATCTTCATCGACTTTTATAACTCTCCAGTTGGAGCTAAGGCTGAAGCTGTTCGTGAAGAAATTAAAATTCTGGAAGCAGAACTGATGAAATGGGTAAAGAAACTGCCTAGGAGTGTTGAAGCTAGGTCTATGCCTATTTTGGGTCCTCATAGTGAACCTTATGCTTCGTATATCAAAGAACTTTGGGATAAGTTGGATCAAGAGGAGAAAATCTGCAGAGGACCAGTGATCGTTAATCCCCCAAAAAATTGGGATGTTATTCCTTGAATTATTTTTGTAACACGACCAGATCCGATATATCGCTTGATGTGGTCGTTTATCTTTTTTTGCATTCGAACTTGTTGGTTTCTGATCCGATGACTAAATGGGTCAAGTCCCATTCTTTTTTACCCCTTTTTTTTTTTTAAGGATTATACCTTTTCCATAATGTTCCACTGTTTAGATCTTGTGCGATTTGATTCAGTCAATATTCTTTGGATATTCTCTGAATTTATTACTGCTTTGACTTATAGTTGCAAGCGGTCTTTTATATGTCCTTCTATATAGGTAATAAAATCCTCTCGATGGGTCTCGGAACCATATTATCCTTTTGACATCACTTCAAGAGGTCGACGCGTCTTTTTATAAGAGCGACCTCTAAGGATTTGAATAGGCTTCATAAATCTTGTTTTCAATCGAGGAGCCATCACTAACTTAGACGCTTCGTTTCGCTTGAATGTTAACTGCTCCCCCTTGGCTTTCTCTTCGGAGATAGTATAAATGGGGAAACATGGGAGCGTTGATCCTTCACGAATATCTAGTTTGAACGATATGGTAAATAACAGCTATCCTTCTTTTTATAAATTCTTCCTTCCAGGTGATCATAACCAGAGTTTGTGGATTCCTCGTTCCTTCCACGAACGCATGACGTCTATCGCCAACGGGCCCATTATGCAGCAAGGGCCGAGCGGCCACTTTCAGGTTATAGAGAGGTGGGGGAGGCCAAGTTCACTGAGGGGTGGAGAGATTTTGCATCTGACCATCGTTTGGAGGAAGGTGACCTCCTCGTGTTTTTTCTTCGTGGAGACAGTTGTTTTGAAGTTCATATTCTTGGGTGGAACAGGTGTCAAAAGGCATACACTCTCCACGTTGTTCCTTCTCTGCCTCCAGATTATGATGAACTGATTTCTGCTTGTGAAGAATCATCCTGTTTTCTTTAATTTGAATGTTCGCTTTGTACTTTCTTCTCCTGTTTTGTCAATGAAATTGGTGTCTCTCTTTTTTTTTTTTTTTGACTTCTTCTTTGATTCTCCTTGGTTTATTGCTCTTTATCTATTGAGTTTTTGTCTTATGTTCTTTGTTTGTATATGTTTGATGTAAGTCGATCTCTTCTCTTTTCTTTTATGCATCAGTGTGAACTTTTCGGAAAGGCATATGTATCTGCTTTTTTTGGATGAGACCATATCACTTGTTGTTGCATTTTCCGGGAGTTGAGAATCGGTATGTGTATTCTTTGATGGGAAGTAGATCACAACCTTTAACGCGCCGGATGAATGCAATCATTTGCTGTAGAGAACTAGTGTATTTTCCATGGTGTGTGGAGATCGCTGTAATTCTTTCAACATATTTGGCTGATATGGCATCTGTCGATATATAAGACCGGTTATAGTTCTTTTTATGGGGTCGGTATGACCTATTGTTGTAATGGGCCGGTATGGTTTTTTTTGTAACGGAGGACCGGTATGGTCATCTTCGTTTTTGGGGACTGGTATGGTCTGTTGATGTTTTTGGGACCGATATGGTCCATTGATGCTTTTTGGAACCGGTATGGTTCATCGATGCTTTTTGGAACCGGTATGGTTCATCGATGCTTTTTTTGGCTCTTTATGAGATCAAAGCTCGATACATCAGATCGGTATGATCCTATTAAAAGTAGATGATTGATCTGGCTTTCTATGAGATCGAAGTTGTTATTCCTTTTTGTATGCGGATCTCCATTGTGTTAGGCATTTCTAGCGATCTTCATATTCATTGTTCTCTTTCCTATAAAAGAAAAAGGTAACAAGAAAAAACGATAATTTGCAAAGAAGTAATCAATTTTATTGATAGTACTTCCGTAGATGTTCAACATGGTATGGGCGTTTAATGATATACGGTCCTTCCCAATTGGTGTTCAGCTTCCTGATTCGGCTCTTATTTCCTTAGAACTTGTTCTCCCAGAGAACCAAGTCACCAACTTGGAAAGTTACCTGCTTCACTTTAGCATTATAGAACTTCTTGACCTTTCGCCGATATGCTTCAGCCCGAATGCAAGCACAATCCCTCCTTTCTTCCAAGAGATCAAGTTCAGCCCTAAGTCGCTCCTCATTAATTGCTTGGTCGAAAGATTGTATGCGCGGGGTAGGAACCGACACTTCTGCGGGCAAGACTGCTTCGACACCAAAGGCCAGTGTAAAAGGTGTTTCTCCTGTAGGAGTTCGAACAATGGTTCGATATGCTCATAAGGCTCCTGGTACTTCATCCACCCAACTGGACCCGTTCCGAAGAACTCGGGTCTTCAGACCATGCAACAAGGTCCTGTTAGTTACTTCAACTTGGCCGTTTGATTGAGGATGTGTGACGGAAGTGAGCCTGGACTCTATTTCGAGATCTGTGCAGAATTTCTTAAATGCTGGATTATCAAATTGACGACCATTATCAGTGATAAACGACACTGGTATACCAAATCTACAAATCACCGATTTCCACAGGAAACTTTGGCAAGCTTTTTCTGTGATGGAGGTTATCGGTTCAACTTCGACCCATTTGGTGAAATAATCAATCGCCACAATCAGAAATTTTAATTGCCGAACAGCTGTTGGGAAAGGACCAAGTATATCCACTCCCCACAAAGCAAAATGCCTCGTGCTCACGATGGCCGTCAACGGGGCTGCTGGTCGCGATGGATGTTTGAGTGGCGTTGACATGCTCACATTTCTTGATAAAATCTATGTAATCTTTGACAAGGGTTGGCCAATAGTATCTCTGCCGTAGAACCTTGTGACTAAGAGCTCTTCCCCCCAAATGATCTCCAGCAATCCCCTCATGGATTTCTTGAAGGACATAAGTTGATTCTGACGGACGGAGACATTTCAAGAGTGGAAGAGTATATGATCTCTTATAAAGCTGTCCCTCCACTATGCTGTATCAGGACGATCTGGTAACAACTCTTCGCGCTTCTTTTGGATCTTCGGGGAGGGTCCCATCCTAAAGGTATTTCAGAATTGGGTCGATCCAACATGGTGTGTCATCTATGTCCATCAACTCCTCAACCGGTCAGCACTCAATTGTTTTTGCCATCAGATATTGAATATTGATTGGTTGTTTGATGTTTGCATCCGATGAAGCAAGTTTTGAGAGAAGATCGACATCTTGGTTTTCCGCCCTAGGAATCTTTGAAATATAACACCTCTGGAAGCTGGAAGTCAGTTTCTGCACTAAAGCTTTATACTTCATCATGTTCTCTTCTCTAGCCTCAAATTCTTTGGTTTGACCAATTGAGAATCTGTATTAGCTTGTAGGTTTTGAACTCCAAGCCCACGGGCTAGTTGTAACCCTGCAATCATGGCCTCATATTCCGCTTCATTGTTTGTTGCTTTAAAGTTAACCTTTAAAGCGGTGGATGTCCTCCATCCCGATGGTGATTTCAAGACTAAGCCTGCCCCTGCCCTATCACTGGTCGACGATCCGTCGGTATGTAGAACCCACTGATCGGAAGATATTTCTTTTTCTTCAGATAACTCTTGATTTACTTCTCCCTCATTACTCGTTATGGTGAGCTCAGCAATAAAGTCAGCTAGTACTTGAGCTTTTATGGTTGTCCTAGGCTCATAACTGATACCATACTCTCCCAACTCTATTACCCATGGGGCCAATCGACCAGATGTGTCGGGCCGATGAAGGACCTGCCTCAATGGTTGATCGGTCAGCACTCGGATCTTATGAGACTGAAAGTATGTGCGGAGTCGCCGGGCGGAGATTATCAAAGCATAGGCCAGCTTCTCTAGAGGGAGATATCTAGATTCGGTATCTGTGAGGACTTTGCTGGTGTAGTATACAGGCTTCTGCACATTCTCCTCTATTTTCACCAGAACTGCACTGACCACTACATCAGTAGTAGCGAGATAGATATAAAGATCTTCTCCTTGTCTGGGTTTGGCTAACAACGTCGGTGACTGTAGATATTCCTTCAATTATACAAAGGACTTTTCACACGCTTCAGTCCATTCAACCTTGGGTGCCTTTCTCAGGGCTCGGAAGAAAGGGAGGTTCTTTTCACCGGATTTGGAAATGAATCTTCCCAAAGCAGCTAGCTGGCCATTAAGCCTCTGTATTTCTTTGATGGTCTTTGGAGACCTCATTTCTAGAATCACCTTGATTTTCTCAAGGTTTGCTTCTATGCCCCGCTGAGTAAGCATGAATCCAAGAAACTTCCCAGATCGGACACCAAATGCACATTTGTTGGGATTGAGGCTCATTCCATGTTTCCGAAGAGCATTGAAAGTTTCTTGGAGATCAAGTGTATGTTGCTCAGCATTATCACTCTTCACCAATATATCATCCACATACGCTTCCACATTCCTTCCGATCTGCTGTTTAAAAACTTTGTTCACTAGTCTTTGGAATGTGGCGCCTGCGTTTTTTAAGCCAAAAGGCATAACTTTATAGCAATAAGTCCCTCGCCCAGTTATGAAAGAAGTTTTCTCTTCATCGGATTCGGCCATGCGAATGTGATTATACCCAGAGAAGGCGTCTAAGAAGCTGAGCATTTGATATCCCGATGTGGAATCTACCAAATTATCAATATGAGGCAAGGGGTAGCAATCCTTGGGGCAAGCTTTATTAAGATCAGTGAAATCTACACACATACACCACTTTCCAGTGGATTTCTTTACAAGTACCACGTTCGACAACCAATCAGGATAATTCACCTCTCTAATAAAATTGGCTTTCATCTGTTTGTCAACTTCTTCTTCAGCTGCCTGCAGACGATCTGGAGCGAAGTTCCTTCATTTTTGCACGACCGGTTTGTGTTCTGGGTTGACATTGAGATGGTGCTCGATAACCTCCCGTGGTACTCCGGGCATTTCCTCAACCGTCCAGGCGAATACGTCGGAATTGTTTTTAAGTAGATCCAGGATCTTAGCACTCTGATCTGCCTTCAATTCCGCCCCTAATTGTATAATTCGCTCAGGCTGTTCTACTTTTAAGGGGAAGGCCATCAATTCTTCAACAGGTGTTGGTCTTCTCTTCTCCCTCTCTTCATCTTCTCCTATGGTTCTTCAATCACCAAAGCTTCTCCCGCTGTGATGCTCCCTTTTCCCAGATCTTTGAGCATAGTTGTGTAATACTTCCTGGAAGCCAGCTGATTGCCCTTCACCTCCTCGCAGCCGTTTGGTGTCGGGAATTTCATCATCATATGGTATGTTGATGGGACTGCTCCCATCAAATTGATAGACAGCCTCCCTATTATTACATTGTAGCTGGACGGACAACGAACAACAAGAAAATTAATGTCTACAGTTGTTGTCCTAGGAGGAGTACCAAGGCATAGAGGAAGAGAAATCATACCGTCTGGCTGGAGGGGGCTACCATTGAATCCGATGAGAGGGGACTTCACCGGCTTTAGATTCTCGACCGGTATCTTCATTCGGTCAAAGGCGCAACAGAAAATAATATCTACTGACCTTCCAGTATCCACAAGTACTCGCTCTACTGTGAAGATCCCGATCTTTGCAGTGATCACTAAAGCGTCATCGTGTGGATGATGGACGCCTTCCAAATCTTCATCAGAGAAACAGATCTCCATGGATGAGCGAGGCCTCTTTAATGGTAAGACATTCTGTACTGCCCCCACCATCCTGGTATAATTCTTCCTGGAAGTGGAGCTTTCCCCTCCATATCCTGGTCCTCCTGCGATCACCGTGACATGAGTGTCACTCACTGGGAGTGGTGGTACAGAAGAAGAATCTTCAGGTTTCTGTTCTTTCTGTAAGAATTGATCAAGTTTCCCTTCTTGTATAAGATCTTCTATTGCATCCTTCATATGAACGCACTCATCGGTTGAATGCCCCTTATCCTGATGGTACTTGCAAAATTTCTTGCTCTTCTTCCTTTTAGGGTTATCCTTCATCGGCTGTGGCGGTTTCAGGATTTTCTGGTCCTGAACCTGTCGCAAGATATCTTCCCTGGAGGTATTCAGGACTGAATAACTGTGATATCTCGCCAATCTCTCCGGGTCATACCGTTACCGATGAGGTGGCCTCCTATCATCAGGTCGCATCGGTTCGCCCCGATCCCTTGCGCCTTCTCTTCGAGGCCTATCTTCCTTCAAAGGTCCCTGCTTAGGATCCTTATATTCCCTTCTCTGTGGTTCCCTGCTCCGGAACTCCTCCATTTTGAGATGATATTCTTCTTCCCATCTGGCCTTCATCTCTTCTGCGGCTATATATTTCTCTGCAATTGTGAAGAATTCAGATATATCCCAAGGGACATCTCGGGTAAGGGAGTCCTTGAATGGTCCTTCATTTAGCCCTCTGATCGCAGTTCCTACCACCATGATGGAACTGAGATCAGTCATCCCAGTGATGTCTCAATTAAAGCGACGGATGTAGTCACGCAGACTTTCCATCGTTTTATGCTTGTAACCCAGGAGGATGATCGGATTCTTCTTCAACCGCTTATTACTAGCGAAGCGTTGAAGAAAAAGGTCGGAGAGCTGCTGGAAACTATATACGGTTCCTGGGGGTATGCTTCGGAACCAATCATGAGCAATGTCTGTTAATGTTTGCGGGAAGGCCCGACACATTACAGCTTCCGAAGTCCTGTTGATCGCTATTTCATCAGAATATCGCTCAAGGTGCTCTAGCGGGTCCGATGAACCGTCAAATTTTTTGAATATTTGGCGGTTTGAATTGGTCTGGGAATGGAACTTCCCAGATCTCTCTGATGAATGGTAAAGTGGGTTGTGACACAAGTTGAAGGACCCTTTCTTTCTCAGTGAGGTATCGCCGTGGTGAATGATGACGGCGATGCGGTGAATACCGGTGAGGGGAACGATATCTTGGTGAATATCGTCGTGGTGATCGTTCTGGTGATAGCGGACGCCGATCTGAAATCGATCGATGCTTGGTTGGGTGATTTGCTGGTGAATAAGCTCTCCTCCTTGCAGTGTGTCGGGCTGGGGAGACAGAGAATCTCCTTTGTTTCCTATCTTTTCCCCGATCTCATACACCGTGGATCCCATATGAATGATGCGGATCCGAACTTCCGGGTGAGGACCTAGGACTCCTACTTCTCCTTGGAGAGTGCATCGCCTGATGTTGGGGAGGGTGATTTGCCGATCCATCCCTCTCTACCCTCAAGGGTCGTGCATCATGTGGTACAGTGGTTTGCGAAACGTGCTGCTGCACATCACGCAAGGTACGTTGAAACTCCTTAATCTCTCGTGCCATGGCCTTGATCTGGGCATTATCTTCAGTAACTCCTTTCTCCTTCTGGGGTATCTCCTCCCCCTCGGGAGCTGCTGGAATATCCTCCGGTGCCTGAACGTCTCCTAAAGGAGAGGCTAACGGAGCCTCACCTTTCCCCTCTTGGTGCTGGAATCTCTTCGATTTCCTCACTACTGTCGCCTTTGACTTCTCGCTCGTGATCCCACAGACGGCGCCAAACTGTTAACTATGAAAATGGGTCTGCCTCGAGATCAACCCCAATTCCAAGTCAACCTTTAAATTTGTTTGATTTGTAGGGATTTGAACAACTAGAAAGTAAAAGAGGTATCAATCACACAAGAGATTGAGGCGAGGATTAAACGTGGAAAACCCTTTAATAGGGAAAAAACCACGGAGAAAAGAGAGAAATTCTCATTGATCTTGACCTTGAAGGCCATTTTACAAAGTGGAAATTTAAAAGAGTGGATCAGTTCCCAGTGAAGCAGAGCTTCGCTGTCTCTAATGTCCTCTATCAAAATGAGCGGGGGTCATGGCCTTTTATAGGCTTCGGTAGCTTGGAGAGGAAGCTAGTAATTTCGACACGTGCTTTATTGAATTAGGCCGCGTGTTAAATTATGGAGTAAGTTTCCAGTTAGACTCTGCCTGGGCGTTCAGTTGTAAGTCTTCTAGAAGATTTCTGAAACTGAGTCGATGAGTGGAGTGTGCGTTCGGAATGAGGACGGTGAGGAGAATTTCCGGGGTGATGAATTGGGAGTTGTTTTCCGATCCGTTCTGCTTTGAAGTTCAACGGTTTGATTCGACCCATGTTTCTCTTGACTGATCCGATATGATGAGAGACGGTCATTATGGTAAGGGCCGATCCGGTATGGTTGAGCCCATTCCTGTTGAGGGGTCTTGTGATATTGACACGTGGATGTTCCCGATATCCTCCACGTGTCTTGTCATCTTTCTCCCTATATATATATATATATATATATATATATATATATATATATATATATATATATATATATATATATATATATATATATATATATACGGTGATGCTAAGATCAGGCCGGTCGGATATTGTTCATTTCTGACCGACCTCCCATTCTGGCCCCTGGAGCATGTTTGAAAGATTTCCAACCGTACGGATGGGAAGATCATCAAAAAATAAGCTAGTATGTCCATTTTCATATAATTTAGTGACCGTTTGGTCCTCCCACTTAACGGTTCTTATTTTAGGAAAATTTTAACGATTCAAAATTTCAATCATTAAGTGAGAGGACTAAACGGTCACCAAATTCTATGAAAATTCACATGCTAGCTTATTTTTCGATGATCTTCCCATCCGTGTGGTTGGAAATCTTTCAAACATGTTCCAGGGGCCAAATTAGGAGGCGGCCGATCGATCGATGTTCCTACGTACCGCATCAGTATCATTCCCCTATATATATAGACGTCTGACAAATCCACCGGCCAGAATCCGATCGACCGGACATGTGTCAGGCCTCTATTGGTTGGTCAACATTACTTAATCATTAAGTAATATATATATATATATATATGTATATATCTTTCTTTATCATAAGAAATGAAAATAAACAGCGTGCGGTGTGTAATGATATTTGCAAATCTATATATATATATATATATATATATATATATATATATATATATATAAAATACAGTCTGACCAGTCTTATCACTATTCATTTATGGTCACCTTATTTTGAGGCATTTAGAGAGTATTTTTTCCAAATCCAACCCTATGGATGGAAAGAACATCGAAAATTAAGATAACATGTCGATTTTCATACAATTTGGGGAGGTGATGATCATTCATCTTAAAGGGTGAAATTCTGAACCGATAAGATTTCTATAAAATTTCACCCTTTAAGATGAATACTCGTCACCTCACCAAACTCTAAGAGAATCGATATGTTATCTTATTTTTCGATGTTCTTTCCATCCATATGGTTGAATTTTGAAAAAATACTCTTCAAATGCCTCAAAATGAGGCGACCTTAGGTCTTCAGTGAACTGATGAAGTCTTTTGGGAGAGAAGACTTCTACGTAGGTGTTCTCTTGTGTATTTCACCTGAAAAGGGGACAAGGCAAAGAAAGATTGTAAGACGAAGTGGGGCTCTGTTGCCCGTGCCCGCTCCGACTGTCAAGTTAGTGGTCTGATTGGAAGAAGGAGATGATAGAGGAGAAGGTTTTCTAAGTTTCCCCATTGCTTACCTTGGTTGTCTAGTCTCTTATCCTTAAGTCCCTTTTTCCCTTCTTGGGATCTGTGTCACCTTTATCGTCATGATAAGATCCTAGGCGCGCCATCCTTGCTCCTAGGGAGGTATGGTGGCGCCTTATGGGTTTGTATAAGCCATAGAGAGGCCATGATGGGGACAGGTGGTCGGGTAGATCCTCTGTATATCACTAGCCCCCCTCCCCTCGTTTTTGATCCGAGGTCTTTGGGAATCTCGTGTTAAACCGACATGTGAGCATGTGAGGAGCCAAGACCTGCCTGGCGAACCTCGTATGAGTTGCGCATGGCGATCCTTGAGAGCTTGGGAAATGTCTGTGAGAGCGGTTCATTCCCGAGAACTTTGACAAGGTTGAATGATTTCTTGAAAGCAATTTAAAAAGCGCTAATTTCATTTATGCAAAACAAAAAGCGGGAATTCCATAATTTGTACCGTTTAAGTAGGTTGGGTTGATGGTTGATGAGTTTCGTTCTCCCATCATTCTTCAGGTGTAAGAGAAATGCTTGAGACTTCGTGCACTCTTCAAACAATTGTTGGAGGAAGGGCCGAGTGGCTTCCCAAAGGGCCTTCCTCATTTGAGTCGTGCTTGACGAATTGAGTGAGCTGGCCTTTTCGGATCTGATGCTCAATTTCATCCTTCAGGTTCCAACACTCTTCCGTGTCGTGGTTATGCTCCTGATGGAAGAAGTAATACTTGTCTTTCCAGTGGAAGGGGTTTCTTATCTTGGCGGGCACCATCAGGATATTCTGACTCTGTACTTGCATAAGGATATTGGCCCTGGTGTCGTTGAGATTGGCAAACTCCCGGTATCTTAACTCATCCCCTCTTGGGTGGTCCCAAGTTAGGGGAAGTGGGCGCCCCCTTGGAGGGCTAGGTGGTGCTTGTTTTGGGGACTCCACGGGTACTCTAGCGTCTAGCATGGTCATTTTTGCCTATGGTAGGGCCGTCTTCTTCCTTCCCCTCCATCCGAGTTGTATTTCCTCCCCGTTGATGTATTTTTCGGTTCGTGCGAGGAGCTCGAAGAATTCCTCGGGCTGTTCTAGAGATAGGTTGTGTTTGCAGGGTGACTCAAGTAGGCCCTCCATTAGTGCCACCACGGTGATAGACTGATTAAGCCAGATGATAGTGCAGGTTTCTTCAGTGAAGCAGTTGACGTAGTTGCGGAGGGTTTCTCCTTCTTGTTGTTGTACGCTCATAAGGGTAGCTGACGTTTTATTGCGTCTTTTACCGCCTACAAAATGGCCAAGGAAAAGGGCGCACAACACTTCAAACAAGGGGACAGAGTTGGGGGGGAGGCTCTTGAACCAAATTAGTGCTTGTCCTCAAAGTGTTACTGGGAAGAGCCAGCACATCATGGCATCGGAAGACGCATCCATAAGCATGAGGGTTTCATAGGCTCCCATATGGTCATTTGGGTCTGTTGTGGCACTAAACATTTCCATTTGGGGGGGGGTTGATTTTGTAAGGGAGGTATGCCTTCATGATCTTTCGGGTGAAAGGGGTCGTCGAGCGTCGGGTACCATATGTGTCTTCTCCATAAGGGCTTGGCTCCCTCTGTCCTTCCCGCTTTCTCTGGGGAGAGTCGGGTATTTGGACCATCTTGGAGTGTTGTCGATGGGGTGGAGACCCAGAACTGCTTGTCTCCATATTTGCCCGATTTTTGTCTTTACTCACGAGTAGGTTCGGGTCCCTATCTGCACGTCGGTCGGATCTTTCCGTGCAGAGATCTGATCTTGCCTTTCCACCAAAGATCCTTGGAGAGATGGGCCATGGCGCGGAGTTTTGGGAAACTTGTTTATCCAGTCTGAGGAGGGCTTGCATCATAAGGTTTGGGTCCTCTGGTCTCACCGCCAATGGCCTCGATGCTTCGCCTTCCTCTTAGCCTTGGGCTCGACTGTGGGTGATCCTCTTCATGTTTTATGACTTTTCGTTACTAACCATCCTCACAGACCGCGCCAATCTATTAGCCGGGAATTTGGTTTCACCACGTGGACTTCTCAAGTCTCCAGTTAACCAATGAAGTCTTTTGCGAGAGAAGACTTCTTTATAGGTGTCCTCTTGTGGATTTCACCTGAAAAAAGGACAAGGCAAAGAAAGACTGTGAAAGGGGGTGGGGCTCTGTTGCCCGTGCCCGCTCTGACGGTCAAATTAGTAGCCTGATCGGAGGAAGGAGATGTGGAGGATAAAGTTTTCTTAGTTTTCTCATTGCTTACCTTCGTTGCCAGGTCTCTTCTCCTTAAGTCCTCTTCTTCCTTCTTGGGATCTATGTCACCTTTATCTGGTCATGATGAGATCCTAGGCGCGCTAATATCCTTGCTCCTAGGGTAGCTTTGCTTTCTCCTAAGGAGGTATGGGGGCGCCTTGTGGGTTTGTATAAGCCATAGACGGTCAAATTAGTAGCTTGATCGGATGAAGGAGATGATGGAGGATAAGGTTTTCTTAGTTTTCCTGTTGCTTACCTTGGTTGCCAGGTCTCTTCTCCTTAAGTCCTCTTCTTCCTTCTTGGGATCTGTGTCACCTTTATCTGGTCATGATGAGATCCTAGGCGCGCCAATATCCTTGCTCCTACGGTAGCTCTGCTTTCTCCTAGGGAGGTATGGGGCGCCTTGTGGGTTTGTATAAGCCATAGAGAGGGCATGATGGGGACAGGTGATCCGGTAGATCCTCCGTATATATATATATTATATATATATATATATATATATATGATTCCAAAAAAATCTCAGAACATTCTGAAAAATAAAAAATAAATCTTTGAAATTTCCAAAAATCTAAACAATTGAGCAAAACTCCAAAAACAAATCTCATAAAATTTCCTTAAAAAATCCCAAAATTCCCTAAGATTAAAATATAACAATTTTATAGATAATATAAAGGTTTTTATTTAAAAAGGTTTAAAATTCGTACCGGCATGCGAGCCGTGTGGGACCGGCCTAGAACAGGTCTGAACCTAGGCTGCTATAGTATCGAGCCATGATTAGGCACGACCCATTCGTGTTGGCCCACGGGCAACACGACCAGGTCGGTACCTCTAGACCAAGTTCAAAACCATGTTGTGTACTTTTTTCTTAAGGACCCTTTGGCGCTTGTCATCTTTATCAAAAAAAAAAAAAAAAAAATCATGGCCTTTAAGAAAAATTTAAATCCAAAGATTATTTATTAGAAAAGTTGGAATTTATAAGTTTTAAAAAATAATTTTAAGTATGTAATAAATACTTATATTAATTTTTTTAAAAAAAGGCAGAAGCCAACTTTGAAACAAAAGCTTCACTATGCTGTGTAAATTTTAGCTCATACCAAGTTAACTACGAAACCGCTTTAGGCTATACAAATTCTAGTATAAACTGCAAACAGGATAATTGACAAATTTTGGTTGTTTCTGTCTGGTTTGATTTTATATAATATTTGTTTAACATTGTTGTAATTTTTATATAGCTTGTTCTTTTGGTTGCTATTTCATGGTGCCTTCTAGCACCCAACCCCGACTCTAGGAGGCACCCCACCGTATGCTATCGTGCTTACTGTAGCACAGTAGCATAGCATTTACTGTTATTTCAGTTCAATTCGACTTTTGAATTTATATCCAAACTAACCAAATAAACAAAACTAGGAGTGTATGCACACATTATACAAACCTACGCACTCAGATGTGTATAATTGGACTTCTTTGATGAGGTCAGCAAAGTGCAAACTTTATGAACTAGAAAAACCATAAACCCTAAAATAATTGACTTAAATTTAGTTAATTTGATTTTCACTCTTTCTACCAAAACTGTTGGTTAGATTTGTAAATGTAAAACCCTTGACATTGGTCATCATTATAATAAAACCACTCAAACACCAAATAATTGATTATAGCATCATCCACATCAATCCAAGATCTAACATAATGAATATATAGTGATGTAAAAAATAAAAATTCAAGCAACACCAAGCACAATCACAACATAAAAATTTATATGGTTTATTGCTAAAGTGAGATGTACTAAGGCATCCACACAAGTGCACATGTCAACAAGTAATATAATTATAAGAAAGTATCAATCTTACGAGGAATTATGATTTGAGTGCCAAATTATATCAAGCTAATATTACACAATCTCTCAATTCTTAGGAGGTGAAACTAAAGAATCTAATAAAATGAATATAAAGACAAAATTAGGGGAGATTATGATCAATAATGATGGATCTAGGATTTTGACTTCTCTTGACAATGTAAGATGGATATCCTTCTCCTCTCATTTGAATGAATGAATTGGATTGCTAGCCTATTATTCTCAAATGTCTTTTGGATGATTTGAGAACCTACCTATTAATCTTAACTCTGCATGTTTATGAGAATTAAAGAGTTCATGGATCTTGAGGTCTAAGCTCTAATCGTGACTATGGATTACTCATGAGTGTATGTCTACCCCATGAACTAATCAATCCCTGCTACAACATGTGATTGAACATCCATTGCATAATCATTGGCCTCTCCTAGCTTCCTTTTCTCAAGTTCATCTAGGGGATCCAACACAATCAAATGATCTCTCAATCAAGAAAACATTAAGAACATAAATTAGACAAACAATCCAACATCATTCATACAAGAGAGAAAGAGAATCCAAGTATAATGTTGATGCATGGAATCAACTCTTTCTCGAGATCAGAGTTTATCCTTATCAACTAGTAAAATTTGATGGAGATTGTAGCTTCTTCAGCTAGGAGCAAGAAATATGATTAGCCTCCGGCGGTTGCTCTGGCAAGAAGAACTTGATGCAGGAGAGCCCGAGTCAGACGATGCCGAGCTGTCTAATCGCACCATGAGAGCTTTGGCATACCACGACTTGGTGGACCGACGTAAAGGCGGAAGGTGATCGAGCCAAGTCCGGAATTGGGGAGCACTTTGGACACGTTTCGGTATTTTGGCCATAACTTTGGCTACCGATATCGGATTCGCGCGCTCAACCCCAATTCGGAAAGCTCATCTCGACGCACACGTGGGGTCCATCAGTTTTGCTGGATGGATCCTTCCTTCATCCTAAAATTCCACTATTTTCCCCGTCGTTTCTTCGTTTCTCGGTGTTTTTTTTCATTTTTAGCAATAATTCGTATGTCAATTTAGGATAGGATATGAATCCGATTTGAACTCGGATTTTTAGGAGTTATCTGTTTTGTTTAGTTATTTTAGAATTAGATAAGTTTTTCTATTGGACCAAAATTTGCCAATTTGGGCAAATTTGGATAAGAAGATAGAATTTCTAGGTTATCTAGGTTAGTTTTTTTTAGCTATTTAAACCCGGCTTGTGGGTTGAATTTTATTCATTGATTATTGAGTTATATTTTTTTTTTAACTTTTCAGAGACTTTTCTTCTCTGTTTGTCCTCCCTTTTTCTTGCTCTTTCATCAATCCCCCCTGTTTACCACCACCCGCAGGTTAATCACTACCCTGCCCGGCGTTAGTTGGTATCAGAGATCATCTTCTTCCGTGGCCTCGGCATCAATGGCTGGAGGTCGTGGTGGCCGTGGTGGTCGTCATGGTGGACATGTTCCGGCAGAGGAAGGTCCGTCTCGAGACCCAATCTCCTTGGAAGCAATGAACGAGGATCTGCATAGACAAGTAGCAGAGTTGACCCAACGATTGGCTGCGTGAGATTTGGGGGATCGTGAGGTTTCAGACCACGACTCCGAGTCTACCTTCGTCAACCCCTATTCCCGGTGTGGGCGCCCGTAGAGCACCGTACGCGAGAGGAGCGTCACGGAGATCTCGGCTTTCGGGTGGAGTTGCCCGAATTTACTGGAACCCTACATGCTGAAGTCTTCATCGACTGGCTGAACGAGGTCTAGAGGATATTTGAGTACAAGGAGGTCCCTGATCGTCTGAAGGTGAAGCTAGTTGCCAAGTTGAAGGGCCGAGCATCCGCATGGTGGGAGAACTGCGGCGTTCATGGGATAAGCAAGGCAAACCAAAGATCGTAGATTGTGACAAGATGAAGAAGAAGATGAAGGGGCACTTCCTCCCTTTGGCTACACCCAAACCTTGTTTCAACGACTTCATATGATGAGACAGGGCGCAAGATCGGTAGATGAGTATATAGAGGACTTCTACCAATTGATCGCGCGGAACGACTTGTCCAAGACCGAGGAGCAACTGGTAGCTAGATATCTGGGAGGTTTGCGCCAACCACTGCAAGATGTTCTCAGTCTACACTCATTATGGATTGTTTCGGAGGCATACCAGCGCGCCCTCACTGTTGAAAAGCAGCAGAATAGAAGACCACCAATCAGGAGCGATCAGAGTAGCCGGACAGCTCGCCCTCAGGCACCCCGCCCAGTCCAGCAAGCATCGTCAGGTAGTTCTAACTCTGGAGTTCATTGTTATAAATGTGGTGAGCAGGGGCATAAATCACCCAAGTGTCGGAAACCTGCTAGTCAGAAGGGCAAGAACCTGATGATTGAAGAGATCGAGGCTGAGGAACCAATTTATAATGATTATGGCGATGATGATGAGGCTGGTGACGTGCTGATTGGGGATAGCTATAAGACCCTCATTGTTCGCAAGAGTCTGTTGGCACCCAAGGATGAATCACGGGACGACTGGCTGAGAAACAACATCTTCTACACCACCTGCACAGTGGCCGACAAGGTTTGCAAGGTGATCATCAACAGCGGTAGTTGTGAGAACGTGGTGTCTGAAGACACTGTCCAGAAGTTGCAGTTGAAGACAGAATGACATCCGAAGCCCTACAATCTATCATGGCTGAGCAAAGGCACCGAGGTAAAAGTAGATCGGCGATGTCTCGTGTCTTTCTCTATTAGGCAGAGGTACTTTGACAATGCATGGTACGACATCGTGTCAATGGATGCCTGTCACCTACTACTGGGGCGACCATGGCAGTATGATCGAAGCGTGGTCCATGATGGAAGGAAGAATACTTATTCCCTCAGCATCAAGGGAAAAAAGATCGTGTTGGCACCCCGCCAAGAAGAAAAGCATCCTGCTCCGGTAACCAATACTAACCTACTTTCTATATCCAGATTTTTAAGCGGGATCAAGCAGGGCGATGTAGTCTATGCATTGCTACCTTGCATGCATAGTTCCACAGACATGGATCCAGATCTGCCAATAGAAGTGCAGCAGTTGCTCCTGGAGTTCGCGGACTTAATGCCAGAGGAACTTCCCCCGGGACTCCCACCTATGAGGGACATCCAACACCAGATAGATCTTGTCCCAGGATCGAGCTTGCCGAACTGACCAGCATACCGCCTCAGTCCCAAGGAGGCCGAGGAATTACAGCGGCAAGTGGAGGAGTTATTAAGGAACTACTACATCCGAGAGAGCATGAGTCCCTGCGCAGTTCCAGCCCTGTTGGTGCCAAAGAAGGATGGCTCGTGGCGCATGTGTATAGACAACCGAGCAATCAATAAAATCACCATCAAGTACCGCTACCCCATCCCCCACCTGGATGACATGTTGGATCAGCTATCTGGCTCGAAGGTCTTCTCAAAAATCGATCTGAAGAGCGGATACCACCAGATCAGAATACGGCCTGGAGATGAGTGGAAGACGACGTTCAAGACACAGCATGGACTGTACGAGTGGATGGTGATGCCTTTTGGGTTGTCCAAAGCCCCCAGCACATTCATGTGATTCATGCACCAGGTTTTGCGACCGTTTATGGGCAAGTTTGTGGTAGTCTATTTCGATGACATCCTCATCTATAGTCCGAATTGGTCCTCACACTTTGACCACCTTCGCTACTCTTTGAGTTAGAACGGAGCGCTGCTCGTCACGTACCGAAAGAAGTGTTCCTTCTTCACCACTTCTGTGACCTTCCTTGGTTTTGTTGTTTCTACTGACAGTGTTCATGGAGATCAATCAAAGATCGATGCAATCTTGGAGTGGCCAGACCGAGGACCTTGCATGATGTTCTAAGCTTCTATGGGTTGGCCTCGTTCTACAGAAGATTCATCCGAAACTTTAGCACGTTGATTGCCCCCATCACCGAGTGTCTCAAGGGTAGTGATTTCAAGTGGACGGATGAGGCCGAAACTAGCTTCCACCTGGTCAAACAAAAGATGACTGAAGCACCAGTTCTCGCACTTCCCGACTTCAACAAAGTGTTCGAGGTCAATTGTGATGCATCTGGAGTTGGCGTTGGAGGTGTTCTGAGTCAGTCAGGACAACAGGTAGCTTTCTTTAGAGAGAAGCTGTCGGGGTTGAAGAAGAACTACTCCACTTATGACCTGGAGTTTTATGCCATAGTTCAGTCGCTGAAGCAATGGCGCAACTACCTCATACAAAGGAGTTCATCCTGTTCACCGATCATGAAGAACTAAAGTACATCAATGGTCAACACAAACTGAGCAGGCGGCACGCTAAGTGGGTGGCGTACTTGCAAGAGTTCACCTTTACTCTGAAGCATCAAGTAGGAAGCCTCAACCGTGTAGCAGATGCTTTGAGCCGCCTCAGATCTCTTCTCACCACAATGAGCGCCAAAGTTGCAGGGTTTGAAGCTTTCACGGATATATATGCGGATGATCCTTCCTTCGGGCGGATCCTTCAGCAGGTAACTGATGGGCATCGTCACGATTTTATTTTGCATACGATTACTGCTTTCATTCGCATTTGTGCATCCTCGACTGTTCATTGCGACAGCAGATCATAAGTGAACTCCATAAATGAGGGGCACTTTGGTCGTGATAAGACCAACGCCCTCATAGCTGCAGACTTTTATTGGCCGAAGTTGTCTCACTTTGTGGAGCGCTGCTTTGTATGTCAGCGGGCCAAAGGAGTTCTCACCAACGCAGGCCTGTACACTCCCTTGCCAATCCCTGAAGCCCCTTGGCTTGACGTCAGTATGGATTTTGTTTTGGGCCTCCCTCGTACCCAGCGAGCCTCAGACTCTATTATGGTGGTGGTTGACAGATTTTCCAAGATGGCTCATTTTGTAGCTTGTTGGAAGACTATGGATGCTACCCGCATTGCACATCTTTACTTTCGAGAGGTTGTTCGCTTGCATGGTGTCCCTCGCTCCATCACATCTAATCATGAAACCAAGTTCGTTAGCCTCTTCTAGAAGAGCTTGTGGGGAAAATTGGAGACGCAGTTGAACTTTAGAGGTGCATACCACCCCCAAACATATGGCCAGATTGAAGTGGTGAACCGGAGTTTGGGCAACCTATTGAGGAGTTTGGCTGGAACTAAACCGAAGCAGTGAGATTTGGCACTACCTCAAGCCGAATTCGCCTACAATAGATCAAAGAATCGGACTACCGGCTTGAGCCCATTCGAGGTTGTCTATGGGCGGAACCCATTAGGAGTACTTGATCTCACCCCCGTCCCACGAATTGGTTATGTTTACCCCCGAGCTGATGAGATGGCTGAGCACCTTCGGGTTATTCATGAGCAGGTCAAGTCAGCTATTCAGGAGAGTAATACCAAGTACAAGATGAATGTAGAAAAACGGCGGTGTCAGGTGCTGTTCGATGAGGGCGACTTAGTATGGGCTGTCCTCACTCGAGATCGCTTCCCTGTGGGTGAGTATAACAAGCTAAAGGAACGAAAGATCGGACCCTGTGAAGTGCTGCAGAAGATCAACGACAATGCATACCGGTTGCGCTTTCCCAGTTATTTGAAGACCTCTAACATCTTCAATGTGAAGCATCCGAGCCTTTGTTTTGTGGAGTTGACTGATCCTATTACGAACTCGAGGGCAAGTTCTTTCCAACCCAGGGAGGCTGATGCAGGAGAGCCCGAGTCAGACGATGCCGAGCTGTCTGATTGCACCATGAGAGCTTTGGCATACCACAACTTGGTGGACCGACGTAAAGGCGGAAGGTGATCGAGCCAAGTCCAAAATTGGGGAGCACTTTGGACACGTTTCGGTATTTTGGCCATAACTTTGGCTACTGATATCGGATTCGCGCGCTCAACCCCAATTCGGAAAGCTCGTCTCGAAGCGCACGTGGGGTCCATCAGTTTTTCTCTATGGACCCTTCATTCATCCTCAAATTCCACTGTTTTCCTCGTCGTTTCTTCTTTTCTCAGTGTTTTTTTTTTCCATTTTTGGCAATACTTCGTATGCCAATATAGGATAGTATATGAATCCGATTTGAACTCGGATTTTTAGGAGTTATCTGTTTTGTTTAGTTATTTTAGAATTAGATAAGTTTTTCTATTGGACCAAAATTTGCCGATTTGGGCAAATTTGGATAAGAAGATAGAATTTCTAGGTTATCTAGGTTAGTTTTTTTTTAGCTATTTAAACCTGGCTTGTGGGTTGAATTTTATTTATTGATTATTGAGTTATATTTTCTTTTTAAAGTTTCAGAGACTTTTCTTCTCTGTTTGTCCTCCCTTTTTCTTGCTCTTTCATCAATCCCCCCTGTTTACCACCGCACGCAGGTTAATCACGACCCTACCCGGCGTCAGAACTCCTGCCGTCAAAGTATAGGGATGAGCACGACCTGCAAGGGGAAGTTTGGGGGCTATCCCCAGACTCTCCGATGATTAAGTCAGTCGAACGGGATCACGGAGAGAAGGAGACAGATCCTCGAAGGAATTCAAAAAGGAAATTGGATCAAAGAATGAGTAGAGTGTAAGCTAGGAGTGCACAAGAGAGAGAGAGAGAGAGAGAGAGAGAGAGAGAGAGAGAGAGAGAGAGAGAGAGATGGAGTCTGTGGAATGATTCCGGTTCAAAGAAGAAGATTCTGAGAGGAAGTCCCTTGCTCTCTCTTATTGCCCCTTTTTATACTTTCCCAAAGGTGGTTGGTTGGATGGTTGGAGGTGACTTGGATGCCAAGAAAGCCGTTGCTTGGGCACCAAGTGGTTGCTAACCCAGCGCCAGCTCGGATGGAGCCTTCTAGCCTCTTAGAGAAGCTTGCTCAGTGTTCCCCTGAGGCCTTATGAATACTTGGTTCTTCGTTAATTGGTCATAAAGTCGTTAGGGATGTCCTAAGCTTTCCATCGCTAGGATCATGCCACGTGTACAATGAGATTTTCCCCATAACACTTGCCCCCGACTTGTTAGGTCAGCGAGCCTTCGGCTTAAGACAACCTAAGAAGTCAAGTTGCGTTTAGGTTGTGTGATCTGACTTGAGGATGCACTTTTCTTTATTTGCATGCTGTTCAGTGGTCCAACTAAGGCTGCCTAGTTATTCCCAGCTACTAACTAAGGGTGTGCCTCAGCCTTGTGACGGGGTTAGCTTTGTCCAGAAGGATCAAGTTGTCCAGGGGAATAATCCGATTTGGAAGCTTGCCCCATGTGGCTTAATCCCAACTTACTTTTTCTCGAGATGGGTCATGGTTGTTGTCATTAATATTCATATCTTCTTCGGTTTTCTGTTCTGCGACATTTTGGGTGTGTCATGCTTTTTGAAGCGTGCCTCCTTTTAAAGGAATTTAGTGGGCGCCATCATGAGTGTTGTCCCCGAGGAAACTTATTTGAAAGGTTACAGGTGTTATGGCCCATGTGTCTTCCTTCCAAAAGATGCCTTTTTGAAGGAATATCCCGACCCGTTGAATTATAACCACTACATCACCATTTCTGAAGACTCTTCGAGGGTTCCTGTGTGGGTTTCTTCTATCTTCTTTGTTGGTGTTTCCAGAGAGTCCCAACCTTCTTCAGAACAATCCTTTCCTTGTTCTTATACCGAGGTAATAGAAGTTTCTCCCCTTTCCTTTATAGGGATCCTGCTGGTAAGGTTGAGTCCTATGGCAGCAATGTCCCTCATTCTAATATTTATCACCTCTATGAGACTTATGTCATTATGTAGACTGCCTCTACCTAATGAGCAGGCTGACCGTCCCGACTCTGGGAAGATTGGGTTTTATATAAAGTCTTTCAAAGCGGGCCTAAGACTCCTGATTCCTCTTGTGTTCGAAGACATCCTGAACTTTCACCATCTTTGTCCTTCTCAGTTGACTCCAAAGTCGTGGAGAATTCTCTGCAGGTTTGTCATTGTTTTTAGAGAGAACAATCTAGAACCCAACCTCCAGTAGTTTTGACATCTCTTCTTCTTGAAGAAACTCTCCGATGGTTGGTTCTTTTTTGCAACTAGGGCAAATAGGTCCCTCTTAGGTAAACTTCCCTCCTTGATTCACGACTAGAAGCCGGGGTTCATTTTAATTTCTTGTGATTCCCACTAGTCGGTCCTGATGTCTTAGGGGTCCCCCTTCTTAGTAGATGTCCCTTATGAGGAAGTGATGTCTCCTGATGAGTTGAAACAATTGGCTAATTTCCGGAAGTTAAATAAAATCTCACTTACTGATTTGATTACTACTTCTAACCTCTAGAGAGCAAAGCTCTTCTCAGTAACAGGTAGAGTGGATCTCTTCTTAGGTAGCTATTTATGCATATTTGCAGTCTTTGATTTGTCTGATCCCTCGGTTCTGCCTTTTCAGAGGACCCTATGAATATATGGAACTTGGTGCAGACTCTGAAGGAATTCGCCAGCAGTCCCACTTTATCTTTTTCAACCTCTCGAAAAAGGAAAAGGTCCAAGGAAAGTGATCCCTAGTCAGGTGAGGTGAGCTACGTTCAGCTAACTTCACTTGTAGGGGGAGTTAGATTCTAAAGGCGACCTAGTTTGCATTCCTTAGAAGGTTCGAAGGCTCACATCCGGTGGGCCTCATGAGGGATCCCTTCCTATTATCCCTCTTCCGGCGTCGGAAGCACCGATTCCAGAGGCGGAACCCTTATGGCGACTTATGGACCCCTTCCCCTGCGTTGGCGACTTATGGACCTCTTCCCTTTAAGGCAGTGGAACCACATGGCTTTCCTTTGCAGGAGGAAAATCTATAAGTCGAGGCCAACCTATAAGTGGCAAAGGCTAGGCTGGAGAAGGTCGAGACTGGTTTAGTGTTAGCTCTCAGAAGAGAGCTAATTTAGAGATCTAAACATGGTAAATTAGAAACAATTAGGATGTTGAATTGAGTTTATAAGCTTTTTGGTTCTAGTTCATGAAATGTGTTTTTGGAGTAGTTCTGCTTGATTTAGTGCATTCTTAGTACATGTTATGCTTATACATGCACTAATTTGAATTAACGTTGATTATACAAGAAATGTGGATCACTCAAAAGAATGAAGGCATTTTGAACATTCTCCACAGGAGCAATGTCGCGATGGTATCTGGTAGCGTTGCGACGGAGCAACCCAGGAGTGTAGAGAACCAGCATCGCGACAACACTGTCGCAGGTTCGCAATGCTGTACACAGAAGGACTACAGAGAGTGAGTGTCGCGACGGTAACCCTTAGCGTTATGGCAGATATCGGGAAGAATAGATGTCATGCCCCGACCTCAAGCACGTACACAGACCGGCCGTATCCAGGTGGAGACGGTCCCCGCTCGGATTCAAGGCCTAAGCAATTCAAAAACATATAACAAAATATCATAAATAACTCAAAATTTATTTATCAGATTTACAACAGAAATAAAAAATAAAACTTATGCACCCTACATCATCCAGGCCCTACAGGGGTCCTACAAATCAGAACTAGTTGAGATTTTCCAACCTCCGCAAGCTGTGTTCTGACGCTCCTAAAACCAACTCAGCTAATCCCTTAACCTGAAAAAGAGGAAAAGAAAGTGGAGTGAGCTTTTGAAAGGAAAGTTCAGTAAGTTCCCCGCAGGGATAACAACGAAATCAAAATATCGACATTAAAAGTCAACAGTCAATAAGTCAAACAACTGAGCCATGCCCCTTCACAAACAAAACTCTAGGAGACTAGGAAAGAAGAAACTCCTAGATCAAGAAACAACAAACTTCTCCAGTCAATACCCAGTCTCATCTGGAATCGACATCGGTCTCTCGTACGTGCCGACACGGTCAGTATATCGTCCCACTGACAGGTTCGACTACCAGGGCATCCTCCCCCTGGCATGGAACTATCAGAACGTCAGGGTGTCCTCAGCCCTAAGCGTTCCACATGAGCATTTGCTCCACTGAACCGGCAGAATAAGAACTCACATGGCGCACATTTGCCTGGCCAGCACATTAGACCATATGTCCATGATCAAATATATGTCACAGGGCGGTGTACCCAACAAACCAAACAACAGGCAATGAAAGCACATCAACCATGCACATACAAAGAAGGAAACAAATAACAGGTATGTGCACACATTCCAATAACTGGTAGACAATAGACATGCTAAAAGAAATAGCAACAATAAAACAAGGAAACCCATTGATGGGTGGGAAACTAGGCAGAGGTAACTTACCTTTGTGATATCTGAAAACCTTCCCTGACCTTACTCTCGAATAGTCTCTATGTCGGTATCTGGCAGTAAGATCTAATTAATAACAGCAACATTCAAAATTTTCTAATAAAAACATGCATGATGCCCTAATTCAACCCAAGTCCGATTTATGGCCATTTTATTCTCTAAGCTTTTCCCCTTTTTATTAATAAGCTTTCTCTACTCATCTCAAAAGAACCAACTAGCATAGTGGTTAAGGCCCACCAAGCCCAAAAGATGTCCCTGGTTCAATCCCCCTTCTCTACACCTTTTTGTAGATTTTTGTTTTTATTTGATTTCCAAACTTTAACTAAACCCAACCAGCTAGCCAACTTGACCTAGCCTCTTATAGTCGATTGAACCTAACCTGATTAAACCTAATCATCTAGACCCAATTAACTAGATTTGACTCAACCAACTACTTAAATCCATATCAACTCATCATACCCAAATCAATTAATTGATTAACCTAACTATGAACCGGTTTAGACCAAAACTTTTTAATCAAATCAACAAACTTTAAAATCAAACCCAATCAGCCAACTTAAATCAATTAAACCCAAGCCCAACAAACTTGACTCAGTCCAATTAATTTGATTTAATCTGGATTTGGATCTTAGCCCAAATGACTTGGTTCAATCACCTTAACTTACTTATTGGATCTGATTTTAGAATTGAACCCGAACCCGTTAACAATCTCAAATCCGACCTATTATTACCTTCTTCAACCTCAAGCCAGACCACCTCGCCGGAGAGAGGTCTTGCTTGTCCCTGGACGGTGATCGCCGGTGGTGAATGCGCCGACCTAATCATCCCGGGACTCCGTACCAGCAGCAGGTGGTTCATGCGCCGTTCGCGCCGGCCTGGTAGAGAACCATCAGTTCTCACTCTCCCCTTCGTCGGAGCGTCGCTCCTCGCCCGGTTCCGATTATCGTCGGACAGAGGCCTTTCCAGCCCCCTCTCTCTCTTTCTCTTTTCCTCCCCTCTTCCCGGCGTCGTGCATGCATGAAAAAAAAAATCAGGAAGACGATCAGAACGAGAGACTCACCAGCGTTCGATCGTTCGTGGCTCTCCTCCGTAGTGAAGCTCCGTCGCCGTCCCCCTTGCTTGTCTGGAGGAGGATCTGGTCTGTGAACGCGCCTCAGTGCTCTCCCCTTCTCCTCCCTGTCTCTCTGTCCTGCACGGCGGTAGCGGCGGTGCTGGCTCTCGTCCGATGATGGCTGGGCTCTCAGGGCTCCTCTGGCTTATATAGTCCTCGGTTCAAGTCCGGATAGACTCCAAAGATTCAAATTGGTGATCGGATAGTGTTTATCATCAATTTAAACTAGGATTTCTAGAAGGCCGCCGGATAAAGATCGTCGGAGACGCGACTGTGCGGCGACACTGCTCGCTGGAGAAGAACGCGGCTGGGTGTCTCATGATTCGTTTGCTCTATCGGACGGCCATGATTAAAACCAGCGATCCAACGATTCCTTTCGTTTTCTAATGCCTCAGATCCGTCTCCATTTTGGATCAACAGTCACGATTATTTCATGACGGACAGTTGGATCAACTCTAATCCCTCGAACTTATGCTAGATCCGAGATGAACGTCCCAGATCATCTCCCACCATTTAATAAATGAATGGCCAAGATTAAAACCTATGCCTCGAACTTATCCCTTGATCTGAGATCTTTTAATCTCAGCCGTCTATTCCTTTAATTATTCCTCTCTGCATGAGTTCACGTGTATTATTGCAGATAAGTCCCTTCTCTTTAATTATTTACATGCAGGTCCTCCTTATAGAGAGATGCAAAATTCTTGTTAGATCCCTGAGTTTTCTAAATTTACAACTAGGTCCCTGGTCCAAAGAGGGACACATTATCCTTCAGTCCCTGATCTTTTCTAAAATTACCATTAGGTCCTTAATGACCCTAATTAACCCTAATTAGGGTATTTTTCATTTAAATTTCTCTTTGTATAAACAACCATTAAATTTTCATTTACGATAAGTTTCTCAAATTGCAAAATTAAACAAAGACATTAATTTTTATTCAAGTAAAAATTTAAACATCTTCTGAACTTGGGAGACTCTCCCTTATTCACTAAACAATAAAGAAACATAATTAATTAAATCCTAAAATAAAACATAAATCTCTAAAGACCAAAGTCTGAAACACTGAAAATCTTGGGCTTCACAGTAGATCTTGGCTTTACTGTCACGACGCCACATTCATGGAGTGGCGACGCTCCTCGTTGTCCTTATATAATTTGCTGCTAAATTTTAGGGTTGCTCATTCTGAGTCTCTAACTGATTCCCAGGCATAGAGCGGAGCAGGCTGTCAACAGTGGTGGGACTCCTCGCATAATCATCCCGGGGTCCTTAATGTGGTAGGGAGCATCAAGCCTTTAGAGGAGGGTATAGAGCCATCAATAGAAGGGGAGTATTGATCTTTCTCAATGTTTATTACCCTCTATTGGTTTTTTTGTAATGAATATGAATGCTTGGGCTTTAGTATCATCTTTATTCATTAGCACTATGTATTTAGACTAAACCCCTCTTTTTAGTGCTTGTATGAACTCCTTAGTATGGGAATGAATTACTATCTTGAAATATACCCTTTTTGTCACTATATGTATATAGCGACGGATTTAAAATGCCGTTAAATCCTTCGTCGCTAGAGGTTTTAGCAGCGGAAAATCCAACAATATCGACAGATATAATCGCTACTAAAAATTGTATATACTGGCGGATATATAGCTATAACGATGGATATATCCGCCGCTACAGGGTGTATAATAATAATAATAATAATAATAATAATAATAATAATAATAACAATCAGATAATTACACAAATACACTTGATAATATCTTGAAAAAATCAAATTAATTAATAATAAGAAACAAACTATATTTAATTAATAATCAATACATTTGTATTCATCAACAATAACAATACTCACTTCATCAACACTAATAATGAAAGAACTATTCATATATATTACCATCGTGTCTAAAATGGATTATCAAGTTCAAACAGTTACTCAATTTATAGTTTTTAAAGCCATACATTTGAACACTTGTCTTAGTGTGTTGTACAGCCTTGAGGATCTCAAAACTATCAGAATTTGGTAATACAACCATTGTTGGCGATGGTTTCATATTACCATAGGTTGTGCCGCTGTAGTGCATTAGCTTGTTGACACATCACTCAATATGGGACACCAATGTTTTGAGCTTCGGTTATTTTTGCACACCATTGCACATATCTTTTTCCTGCTTCTCAAAATGGTCCCATAATGTTCCCATACTCATTTTTAATCTGTTTTGTTTATATTAGGGTGAAAATCGGTTTTGATTCCAACTTCACTCTAACGGTTGAATTTATTTTGAGGATGAGACTTAAAACACAGTGGAAATCAATAAGAAAACAAGCAATCACAAAGATGAACACCGATTTAACGTGAAAAACCCTCAAATCGGGGGGAAAAACCACGAGCTCTAATGATGAGAACCGAATCCGCTATTCATTCTTTGGTACAATGGAAAGCAAGAAGGGGTGGGGGTGAAGCTTTTGAGCTGAAGTACATGGAGGAGAGGGCCTTGTTTTTCAATGTGGCAGGCTTTGTCGTTGGGAGAGGATCCTTTTCAATGAAGTGTCCTTCTTCTTTTATAGACCGAGGGAGCTTGGGCCCCAAGTTTGAGCTGCTTGTTGCTAAATCCATTGTCCTAGGCTCGAGCCATGGTTATTCGTGCGGCTCAAGCCAAAGTCTATCTTGCGGCTCAAGCCAAATCAGAGTCACAGTCATGCACAAGAGGAGAAACAACAGTTGCACAACCAAAAATCAATCTCATAAACATTTGACTTTTATCCTCAGTAAAATTCATGTATGGTTCTAGTGAAAATTAAACTTACTACTGCAACTAAGAAGGCTCCCTTCAAGTTTGCACAGGCTTCACAGCAAGCTTTAGTGTTAAGAAAAGGAAACCATCTGTGGATTGATTGATCTTAGTGATTATCCAATTTTATTTTCTGAATTGAAAATTAAAGATGTTAATGTTATTCATGGATTCAATTATACCTGTGCCATTCTCCATTAGCACCAGAAGAATAACCAAGGATATTTCCAAATGCCATCCATGAACAAAAAATTGAGTTTGCAGCATTGCATCCATGTTTCCCTACATAAATACACGGTAGAATTCAGATTATCCTACTTTTAAAATTCTTGAAAGTGGAACTTGAATGAAAAAGCTATCATCAAAATTTACCTGATAGATCAACCATAAGTGCACGAGCCGGACCCTGCAATCGGTACATTCCACAAAAAAATGAACATATAATAATGAAAACTAGAAACAAAGAATGGATGAACCATAAGTGCACGAGCCGTACCCTGCAATCGGTACATTCCACAAAAATTTACCTGATAAATACCTTTGTTTACCAATATTGAAAACTAGAAACAAAGAATGGATGAAGCTCACTTACACTGCATTTTAGAGAAATCTAATATCAAAAATCCTACAACATATACAACAGCAGCTGCCCAATGATTTCCATGATAAACATTGTTTATTAACAAAATAAACCTTGTCAAAGCTTAAACATGATGAATGAAAGACAAGTTATGTATGAACAAAAAAGGCAATATCAACCTGCAATGCTGTTTTGTGTCCCCTAAAGCAGAGCCAATATCTGAAGAGCAGCCTATAAAAATCACCTAAATTGAAAATAATTAATTAACAAGTGAGGGAACATTAATTATACACCAAGGATAGAAAAGAAAGTACTCAAGTTTCAACAACACTCACTGCAGTGCATATAAACAAAACATCCTTCAGTCTCATCCATTAATCTCAATAAAACACAAAACAGTAAAAAGAAAGAAAGAACAACAAACAAGACTAACCAAGCTTCCTCTCTCCTCACCTCTCCTCAAACTCTCAATATAACAGCTAATACATAAACCATCCAAAAGCCCAAAGAATTTCAATTCTAAGCTTCCAGATGAACTAAACTCACCAGGAATGCCTGCCTAAAAGTATAAGAACATGAACCTTCATGCCTTCCATCAGTAAAATTACCAACTTAAATCATATCATATGGTTCACTAATCTCAAAATCCATCTTCAAAATTCATATTAACTAACAGACACGCAAGAAACTTTCAATATCAACAAACAATAGAATATTGCTTATTTATTTATCTGAGTAATATTATTCTACATTGACAAAATGCAAGAAGACTGATGCATGGTAGGTACTTGAAATATAATGTTGATGCCAAAAACTGGTCTACGTCACGCTTTGGTCACTGTTGCCTCGTGATATGGCCTCAGCTCTCGGTCAACGGTTAAAATTTATAGTTGGTGTGGACGCTTACTTCTGCTTACGAACAGGAAGCGCGGAGAACATTATGAAAACTCCGGTCGGAATTACCCATGAGCGAACCTGTAAAAAAGGAGAGGGTAGCGAGCGGAATTGGGCCTCTCTGCCCGGATTCAAATTCGTGCTTAAGTCAGAAAACTTGAGTAAAGAGTCTTTAATTTAGGCAATTCTCTGTGTGATGAGCTTTTTTCGATCCCCTTTCTTCTATTAACGCTCTCCTTTTATAGCACCTTAGAGGCGGTTCAGGAAAGGCGGTGGAATGAGGCGGTGAGTTAGGTAAATATCTCTTAAGGCGGTAGGAAAATATCTGCCACCTAGCGCGTAGATACCACGCAGGCAAAACGGGGTAGATATCTGCCCACTGTAGCAAGTGGATAAGGCCTACTTACTGTAGGGGCGTTAGATATTTCTCTCTCTCTCTCTCCCCACCCTGCGCCCTGAAGAGGGTTGTTACAATTCCGACGGACTTGTTTGCGAAGAGGGTTGTTACAATTCCGACGGACTTGTTCGCAGGATTGAATCCTCACGTTATTTGCCGAACGGAATTGTGTAAAGACCTTATTGCCATGTGGCCAAAGGAACAAGTGGTCCTTTAGGTTAATGACACCTGTCTTCACCAAATATATCAGGTACACTAGTCCCCCCCAAAGTATACTTGTTCGAAAAATCTGAGCGAGGGGTGAGCTAACCGCACGTTTCGCTTGGTTCGAGAACAAGTATCGTTCTGAGTTGGCATGTCTATGTAGGTGCAGGCTTTGTGTACGGTTACTTACGTCTAAAGTACACGTGTTTTAATAGGCGACCGACGTTTACTGTGTTATCCTTTCGCTGTTATCGAGGTAGATTTTTTGCTCCGGAATTTTCGTCTATAGTGTTGATAGGTTTTCCTATTTAAGGGCTTGTATGAATGGCGGTTTTAGGCAGAAATCTTTTTATACTCTTGTATCTTTGTATCATGGCTCAGCGCTTGTCTTTTTATAAGTTTTTTACTTTTTCTCAATGTTCTCGACACTTACGAATTCCCAGCTCTTTTTACGAGCATCTATCGGAATTAAGGACTGGAATAATCCACTTGGTAAGTCCGAACGGCTGTGTATGGCCGGCTATTCTGTTAATCGACAGGGGGGTTGGTGAGATGAGTATCGACGCTGGGTGGGAAGCTTTTCATGTCGATCATGATGTGGAAGCGGGGGACCTCTTAATTTTTACCTATGCAGGGGGTACGCGTTTCGAAGTTGAGATGTTCGGAGATGACTCCTGCCGCAGAGAGGTGGGCCCTCACCTTCGCCCCCGTGCCGAACCCGGTTCCCCTAATGATAATGGGGACAGTGATGGTTGTGGAAGTCCGTGCGTCTCTTCTGAATCTTATCCAAGTGTGTCTTCGGACGGGTCTGCGGATATTTAACTTTAGTCCGTCGGACAACATGTTTTTTGTTATTTTGCTTTGTTTGCGTTTCACTATGCAACCTGAATAAATGACATTTGTCGTTTCGTTTCTAAATCCTTTGGTATTTTTATGTGGCCTTTACTGGCAATTCTATGTTGGAGTGTGTGCTTTGTCTTATGCGGTACAGGCTCTACTTTCCACTTAACGCTCCTTGCTTCCTAAGACGACACGTGTCTCTTTTACTGTTTAGCATTAAAGGGGGATAGTGGTGCGGCGTCTTGTGGCGTCGCGTTTGTCGGCGTTATGATGGGTGATGAGCGTGGCTTTCCATGTGTGTCGGTAGCGTTTGGTATTCTTGGCGTGGGGCGTAATTTTAAAAGCTTTTGAGGAGGTGTAATGATGGTTATTTTGAACGGTTCAGATTTGTGGACTCTTGGTTCGACGGCTCTGATCGGAATACCATCCTAAGATCTAACGGCTACGGATTCGTTGCCTTTGTATATAAGCGGAACCGTACAGGCAGCAAAAGGTTGTTTTGAAAATCGAGTCGCGTCTTCTTCTCCAGATTTCTTCTTCTCCGGCGAGCCCTGGCCTTGAGCTTTCTGCGTTTTTCTTGTCCTTTTTCCTTTCCTAAGGTAATGGCTAGTGCTGCTTCTTCCTCTTCTAGTTCTTCTCATGAGCCCTCGATTCCTTCTCCGTCCAACCCTACGGTTTCTGTTGCGATTCCGGGTGAACTTGGAGGCGTTCCAGTCCAGGGTTCGCGGGTTCATCCTGCCTCTAGGGCAATGGGTAGAGGGTCGGACACATTCATAAGCCTTCTAGGGCAAAAAGATGTAGATGACCTAGTAGAGAGATACAAGATTGACCTCTCTTTATTTGATGTTAGGGTTCCTTGTTCAGGGGAGAGGGCGAGTGCCCCCAGGGAGGGAGAGATAGCTATTTATCAAGACGCGTTGTTAGGCGGGCTTAGGCTTCCTTTCCCTGATTTTGCTAAGGCAATCCTAGAGGAATATCATTTGTGTCCCTCGCAGTTAACTCCGAACTCTTGGAGGCTGCTCAACGGATTTGTCATGGTTTTTAAGAATTATGGGGTAAATCCGACCGTCCGTTGGTTCCGCCTGTTGTTTAGCCTTTGCTTGGAGTCTAATGCCGACTGGTATTATTTTTCGGCTCTCCCTGGGAGAAAGTTTCTAGGGAAAGTTCCTTCTTTCATCAAACGATGGAAGAGCAAGTTTTTCTTTGTTAAATGTAAGTCCGAGTGGGATATCCGAACAAGGTGGGAGGTTCCCCGTGCGGACATTACTTGTGAGGAGATGTCAGAAGAAGAGGGAATTCTTCTTAAGTCAATGACGGGGCTATCCAAAGTCTATATGGATAGGTTTTTGACCGAGGAAAACCTCATTAAGTGTAGTTTAATAGTGTCTAATGGTAGGATTCGCTTGCGTACTCAATTTAGTTTGGTTTTGATTTGTGATGTCTAACCTTATTCAGAATTTGTTTTGCAGAAAATCCGATGGAAGACGAAGACTTGAGCTATGTTAAGGGTCTTCTGGCTTCTTTCGAAGGCGAAGTTCATCCGCCCTTGGCTCGCGGGCGGAAAAAAAAGGAAGTGGTACCTAGCCAAGGTGTCGATACCTCCAAAGAGGAGAGAAAGAAGAGGAAGAGAAAAGAGACTGACTCTTCCAAAAGGGGGTTAAAAGTGACCCCGGTGCAGGGTCCTCACGGGAGAGGAGAACCAAGAGAAAGAATTCCGAGGACGTATCAGGTCCCGAAATTGTAGGAGAACAGGTGGAGGCGCCTCGGGAAGAGGTTCGTGCGGAAGAAATCCGCCCGGCTTTATCCCCAATTTCTGAAGGTCCTTCTTCCAGCCGGCCTGAGGATGTCCTTCTTATAGAGGTGAGGATTTCTACACACACATTTTCCATTTTCTATGGGTGCTTCATGCTTCGTTCAGAACCTTTAACTTTTTTATAGGCGGAGGCAGGAGAAGCGGCTCTCCTGGATAAATTGAGGGTGGCGGACTCGGTTTTAAGGGGACCGTCATCTCAAGGCAAGGGGGTGTCCTCCGAAGACGTCCCTTTTCGGGATGCCGCTTCGGTAAAGACTGTTCTGATGGCCATGAGACCCGAACAGCTCTCCTCCAAACTTCATAGAGCTGGGAGGGAAGAGGCTATTTCTCGATTATTCCGCTTCGGTTATCTTTGGTGAGGATTATCCTCGTGTTAGTTTTACTTTTAGCTTCGGTATTAATGCTACTAACTTATTTGTTTGCTATTTAAGTAGGCTAGCGCCTTTGGCGGACCGAGTTGACAATCTTTGCCAAGATGATTCGGCAAAGATGGAAGCATTTAGGGCGGAAATCGCCCAATTGAATTCTAGGGTGGTGGCCTTGGAAGGGAAAAACAAAGAGCAGCTCACCATTATCCATGTTCTTGAGAAGGATAAGGCCGAGCGGCTTCAAATAACCATCGCCGCGGAAAGGAGAAGGATGATTTGGCGGCCAAGTTGTCTACTTCTGAGGGTTCCCTCCTTACTGCTGAGGAGAATATTAAAAAGTTGCAGGAGAACTCTAGCAGTTTGGTAAAGGATCTCCAATCTACCCGAGAGGGGCAAGTCAAGGATGGGGGAGCTGAAAAAAAGCCGAACTTCTTTGCTTTCGGTGAGTTGGAGGAGCTAAAGGGGGAGCGTGACGTACTTAAAGAGGACTTAGCTTCCCGATTGACAACTTCTAAATCCGACCCGCAAGAAATCAAGGGTTTAATAGAGCGAAGGATAAATCGAGAGAAGGAGGTCGCCTAGCTTAGGGCTTAAAGCTAAAGAAGGGCCACCGTATTTATTCGTGGTACAAAGAGGTGGGCCGCCATATCCCTCCTGCATAAGTTTTGTCTATGGGGCTGGCTGGGGTTTTGAAGAAGTTCACAGAGCTCAAAGAGCAACATGTTACCAAGACCCCGGAGGCTTCTGTCCCCGCCCCTTTGGAGCCTTCTACTCAAGTTCCCTCAGAAGCAGGTGGCTGCCCTGAGGGTCCTAGTTCTTAGGATGTTTTCTTTTGTGAATGTTCTTGTAAATTCTCAATTACTTGGAATGTAACTTCTATTCATATGAATGAAACGCAAACCTTATTTTGGTGAAGGTTTATTTCCGAGTGATGGTTATCTTTAACCATGTAAGAAATTTGTTTGAGAAGTATTTTTGAAGTCCTTCGCAAATTTCTTCCTTCTTCATCTGGCTTGTATGATGAGCTTCGTAACGAGTCTTCAGTCCAATCATGGGACTTTGAGTGAGGTACTCGCCTTCATGAATGAGATTGTTGCCTCATATTTCGATCGGGATTTTTGCCCCCCCTTTTTTTTTATAAGAGTTGTCGTTTATCCTTATAGGATAATTCCGACTCATCTTCTAAGGATGGGAATTTCACCGCATCTTTGTAGGATGGGAATTTCACCGCATCTTTGTAGGATGAGAAAGACTTGAGCTTTATTTCATGAATTTTAAGAGAGCTACTGATAGTAGCGTCGTAAATGTTCAGCATGGAACGGGCGCTTGAGCGCTTTTCCGTCCATATTTACTAGATAATAGGTGCTGGCTTGGACGATTCTTTGTATGACGTAAGGGCCTTCCCAGTTGGGGGTTAGCTTCCCCGTTCGGCTTTTATTTCCATGAAATTCATTTTCCCGCAGGACTAGATCGCCGATTTGGAAGAAGACTCTTTTCACCCTTGCGTCATAAAACCTTTTCACTCTCTGACGATAGATGGCTGCCCTTGTCTCCACCGTTTCTCTCCGTTCTTCGAGTAGATCAAGTTCTGCTCGGAGTTTTTCCTCATTCTCTTCTGGCGAGAAGGTTTGCTGTGTCCGTAAGGTAGGCATTCCTATTTCTGCAGGGATGACAGCCTCCGCCCCATAAGTGAGAGAGAATGGGGTTTCTCCTGTAGGAGTTCTTGTTGTTGTCCTGTAGGCCCAAAGGGCGCTCGGGATTTCTTCTACCCAGTTAGTTCCATTTCTGAACACCCGCGTTTTTAGTGTTTGAAGCAGGGTGCGGTTCGTCACTTCTACTTGGCCATTAGCTTGGGGATGTGTCACAGAAGTTAATGTGGATTCAATTCCGAGCCCTGAACAGAAGCTTTTGAAAGCTTTGTTATCAAATTGCCGCCCATTATCAGAAATGAAGGCGATCGGAATTCCGAATCGACAGATGATTGCTCGCCATAAGAATCCCTGACAAGCCTTCTCCGTGATCTTGGCCAAGGGTTCAACTTCTACCCATTTGGTGAAGTAGTCAATAGCGACTATTAGAAACTTCATTTGCCGGCCGGTGGGGAACGGCCCTAGAAGATCGACTCCCCGGATGGAAAATGGTCGAGGGCTAATAATTGGCGTAAAATTTGTCGCGGTGGTCGCCTCTGAATCTTGGAATGCCGCTGGCAGGCATCACATTTTCGAGCGAACGCTATTGCGTCTTGAGTTAGTGGTGGCCAGTAATAACCTTGTCGTAGGACTTTGTAACTCAAGGCTTTGCCCCCTATGTGACCTCCTCCGATGCCCTAGTGAATTTCCTGAAGGATATATAGCGAGCTTCTATTGGACGCAAGCATCGCAAGAAAGGTTGTGTATAAGATCTTCTATATAGGTTCTCATTGATGACGGTGTACTGAGCGGATTTGTAGGAAATTCGTCTGGCCTCTGCTTTGTTGGGTGGTGCGGGTCTACCTTGTAGATAATTTCTGATGGGGTCCATCCAACTTGGCTCTTCGGTTGCACTTTGTACCTCTTCTTCCAATCCGTCGATGGTTTTTGCGGGAAGATATCAGAGGTTAAAGGAAGACTCATTGCCTCCGTTTGGTCGTGGCCTTTTTAGATAGAGCGTTCGCCTCTTCATTTTGCGCTCGACAGATTTTTTCAATTCGGAAGTAAGCGAAGTATGGAACTATTTTCTTCACCACTTCTTGGTATCTGATCATGTTCTCTTCCTTCACTTCAAAGTCGCCCAAGGTGTGGCTCACAACTAATCACGAGTCGGAATATACGTCACGAGATGTTGAATTTCGAGCCCCGGGCGGATGCAATCCTGCGATGAGGGCTTCAGATTTGGCCTCATTGTTGGTTGCTTTCGAATTGGAACTTCAAGATCGCTGCAATTTTCCATTTGGAAGGAGAATAAAGGATGAATCCTGCCCCTGACTTTTCTTCTGTTGCTGATCCGTCAACATATAAGGACCATGGAATGCTGGGACTTTCTTCTGGACTCTGTAATGGGGGTTCGTCCCTAGTTGCGGGAAAAGTTAACTCCGCGACGAAATCTGCCAGTACTTGAGCCTTGATTGCCGTTCGGGTTTTATAGGTGAGATCGAACTCGGCTAACTCTATCACCCACTTGGCCAAGCGTCCAGAGTTTTCAGGCTTATGAAGAATTTGTTTTAACGGCTGATCAGTCAACACTGTGATCCTGTGGGCTTGAAAATACGGCCTTAATCTCCGTGCGAATGTGACAAGAGCAAAGGCCAACTTTTCGAGCGGTAGATATCTTGACTCCGCATCACTAAGGATTTTGCTCGTGTAGTAGACTGGTTTTTGAACTCCGTTTTCTTCTTTCAAAAGGACCGCGCTGACCGCATGCAGGGCGACCGCCAAATAGATATAGAGTTCCTCTCCCACTTGCGGCTTAGCTAATAGCTGAGGCGATCGGAGATAATTTTTAAGCCCCTGAAAGGCTTTTTCACATTCTTCTGTCCACTCCATTTTTGGTGCTTTTCGCAGAGCTTGGAAGAGTGGGAGATTTTTCTCTCCGGCTTTGGAGATAAATCTGCCAAGCTCGGCGAGGCGTCCGTTAAGCCGCTGAATTTCTTGAAGACTTTTGGGCGACCCCATGTCAAGAATAGCTCTGATTTTTTCTGGATTTGCTTCTATTCCTCTTTGTGTCAAGATAAACCCCAGGAATTTTCCCGATCGAACGCCAAAAGAACATTTATTCGGGTTTAACCGCATAGTATAAATCCGAAGAGACTGAAAAGCTTCTTGTAAGTCTGATAGGTGTTCATTGGCTTTTCGGCTTTTCACCAAGATATCATCCACATAGGCTTCAACATTTCTGCCAATTTGTTCTCTGAAGACTGTATTTATGAGCCTCTGGAAGGTGGCTCCGGCATTTTTTAGGCCGAACGGCATCACCTTATAGCGAGAAGTTCCCGTGCTCATAATGAAGGGGCGTTTTTCTTCGTCGCCTTTGGCCATTCGGATTTGGTTGTAGCCTGAGAAGGCATCTAAGAAACTTAGCATCTCATGCCCCGTTGTAGAGTCAACCAAACTATCGATTGATGGTAAGGGAAAAGAATCTTTTGGACAAGCTTTGTTTAAGTCCGTGAAATCAACGCACATTCTCCACTTTCCGGGCGGCTTTTTTACTAAAACCACATTAGCCAACCAATCTGGGTAATGCACCTCTCGGATAAACTTAGCTTTTAGGAGGTTTGATAATTCTTCCTCTGCGGCCTTCTGCCTTTCTGGTACTGAATTTCTCCTTTTCTGTTTCGTAGGCTTAAACGATTGATCGATATTGAGACGGTGCTCGATGATATCGCGTTTTATGCCCGACATATCTTCTGAAGACCAAGCGAAGAGGTCGGAATTTGCTTTTAATACTCTCATGAGATCTTCTCGCTGCTCGATTGTCAAATCTGCCCCAATCCGCACCGTGCGGTCTACTCTGGTCGTGTCTAGGGGGACTGTTAGCAATTCTTCAACAGGTGTAGGTCGAAGCTCTTCATTTTCACGTTCGGCCATTCTGCTGACTAGCATGGCTTCTGAAACCTTTGTCTTGCTGCTGTTGAGGGCTTTTCCTTTGAGGGTTGAGACATAACATTGCCGTGCCAGAGGCTGATCTCCTCTCACTTCTCCACTACCACTTTCAGTTGGGAATTTGAGAAGAAGGTGGTAGGTAGAGATTACGGCTTTCAGGGCGTTGAGAGTTGGCCTGCCAAGGATCACGTTGTAACTTGAAGCACAACGCACAACCAAGAAATTTGTTGTTACGGTTGATGATCTTGGCGGGTTCCCTACTGTGATTGGTAAGGAGATCATTCCTTCTAGCCGTACCGCCTCCTGAGAATCCTATTAAGGATGATTTTACCGAAGCAAGTCATCCGTCATATCTCATTCTTTCGAAAGCACTCCAAAGAGGATATCAACCGAACTCCCACCGCCTATCGTAACTCTTTTCATCTGGAATCTGGAAACTTTGATAGCGACAACCAACGCGTCATCATGAGGGTGGCGAACTCCGCTGACGTCATTGTCATAAAAGATGATTGGAGCCGTAGGTCGAGATCGTCTCCGTGGTGTTTCTATTTCCTGTGTGGTTCCCACCATTCGGGCATAACTTTTCCGAGAGGCGGAACTTTCACCACCGCAACCAGGACCTCCACTAATAAATCCCACCATTTCCCCCTTTTCTTCTTCAGGTTGTGAAACTTCAGGTCCCCCTTGAATTTCAAGGTTGATGTACTGCTCCAATTGTCCTTTCCGAACGACATCTTCTATTGCGTTCATCAAGTGGGTACACTTTTCCGTATCATGTCCTTTGGATTGATGAAACTGGCAATATTTCTTACTATTCTTTTGTCGTTCGGCATTTCTTGCGGGTTCCGGCCATGTCAGAAGCTTTTGTTCTTTGATTTGCATAAGGATGTGGCTTCTGGTTTGATTCAGCGGGGTATGGTGATCATATCTGACAATTTTTCCTTCCTTTGAAGGTTCTCTGGGCTGCAGCATATGTCGTTGGGGTTGTGTTGAGGTTTCCAGACCTCTGTTTGCACCTTTGTTATCCCTGTGCGATCCTTTTTCCTTTCGTACATCCGGGGGCCTTCTGTTGACGTTGTGGTGGGTTTTTCCCTTCTGGGTGTCCATAGGTCCACGCCTAGCCTCCTCTTCCCAACCCATATAAATTTCCTCGGAATTGATATATTTTTGGGCGTGGATCATAAGGGCGAGAATGGTTTTTGGTGGATCCAGTGTGAGGGAAAAACGAAAGGGGGATTCTAATAGTCCTTCCATTAGAAAAGTCACGGCCATCCGCGGAGGGAGGTCCGCAACATTAGCTGTCTCGTCTATGTAACGGCTTAAATAGGCCTGGAGCGTTTCTCCCCCTCGCTGTTTAATGCGCAGGAGGGTAGACGGGGTTTTCTTTTGCTTTGAGTAATTGGCAAAGTAGGCCAGAAAGCGATCTGCTAAAATCACGAAGAAGTAATTGTACTAGATGGGAGATCGACAAACCCAGCCTTGCGCTTTTCCCTCTAAGGTGGCGGGAAAAGCTCGCACATCTTGGCGTCTGTGATTCCAGCTGAGGAGCATCTTCAATCGAAAAGACTTCAAAGCGTCGGGGACGGATCGGTTTTGCCTTCATATGCGGTCATAACCGGCGGTCCGAAGCTATCAGGAACTTGTTCTCCCAATATTTCTTTGTCAAAAGGCGAACACATACTGAGAATATGCCGTTCGGACTTTCCGTTTTCTTGGGAGAGGTCCTGTCGTAGAGTCCTTCTATCAACTGTTTGAACAGATGGACTATTCCGTTCCGTTCTTGTAGTGGCCTGCTGTCTGCGTCGAACAGAGGGGGGTTCTGAACTAGCGGAAAAGGCGGTTCTTTCTTTCCTCTCTTTATGGAATATCCAGTGGGGCTGTTGGTATGTTTGGTGTCGGAACTTGTGTAGGAGGAGGCGGAGGATGGGTCAAAGTATGAACAGCCTGGGTCAACCGTTCCAATTGTTGCTGTATGTTAAGGTAAAACTCGAAATGCAATTCTTGGGGTTGGAAGGAAGGAATTTCTGATGGGGGTAAGATGGGCGGATTATCTACCCGGATTTCTCCATGCCTTCGGACTTCGCCAGGTCCTTCGGGATTACTTGGGGCTCCCTGTTCTTGGATTCGTTTTGATCTTCTGGTAGTGGTCATTTGGCTTTTCGTAAGGGTCCCCACGGACGGCGCCAAACTGTTGGTGCCAAAAACTGGTCTACGTCACGCTTTGGTCACTGTTGCCTCGTGATATGGCCTCAGCTCTCGGTCAACGGTTAAAATTTATAGTTGGTGTGGACGCTTACTTCTGCTTACGAGCAGGAAGCGTGGAGAACATTATGAAAACTCCGGTCGGAATTACCCATGAGCGAACACAGTAAAAGGAGAGGTAGCGGCGGAATTGGGCCTCTACGCGGGATTCAAACTCAGATGCTTAAGTCAGAAAACTTGAGTAAAGAGTCTTTAATTTAGGCAATTCTCTGTGTGATGAGCTTTTTTCGATCCCCTTTCTTCTACTAACGCTCTCCTTTTATAGCACCATAGAGGCGGTTCAGGAAAGGCGGTGGAATGAGGCGGTGAGTTAGGTAAATATCTTAAGGCGGTAGGAAAATATCTGCCACCTAGCGCGTAGATGCCACGCAGGCAAAACGGGGTAGATATCTGCCCACTGTAGCAAGTGGATAAGGCCTACTTACTGTAGGGGCGTTAGATATTTCTCTCTCTCTCTCCACACCCTGCGCCCTGAAGAGGGTTGTTACAATTCCGACGGACTTGTTTGCGAAGAGGGTTGTTACAATTCCGACGGACTTGTTCGCAGGATTGAATCCTCACGTTATTTGCCGAACGGAATTGTGTAAAGACCTTATTGCCATGTGGTCAAAGGAACAAGTGGTCCTTTAGGTTAATGACACCTGTCTTCACCAAATATATCCGTAACATATAATAATGGAAGTAAGAGCTAGCAAGAAAAAGGAATAATCCTACCATTGACACCTTGCATTTTTATAGAACAGACCTATAGGTTTTAAGCAATCACAATTAGAAGAAGATAGCAATAAAATCATCTACAGATCATATTATGCTTACAAACAGAAGAAGAAAAAAAGAAAATTTTTTTTACATTCAATCTCTTACAAATATCCATATTTTGAATTAGACCCTACCAGATCTGATCATCATTTGACCTATTGACAAAGTGACATTAAGTAATATCAATGATCTAAAGACCCAAAACAGCTTCGTCCACTATAAATCACATCAAATAACGCATAGCTAAATTGATTGAGCCTCAACAAAACACAATTGATTCTGCCACCAGTCTATCCATCAAGTTTCCAATTGTAAAAGTAATTATTCGTGGGTAGAAAGAAATACTCAAAGCAATCAATATGGGTGTTGTTCCATAGCTTCAAAGTGATTCAATTAACACTTAAATCTACAAAGTAACGAGAGTAAAAGAAAAGAAAAAACTGTAAGAAAGAATGTTCAGACAAAAATTATATGCACATCAGAGAGACCAAAAAAATGAGAAAGCTCACCCCAGGAGACAGATCATAGCCAATTGCATTTGTCCCAACACCAGACAAAAACATCAGAGGATGAATCCTTGACGACGCCTGCATATGATAAAACCCCATGCTAAGAAACGACAAGGGGGTTGTGAACAACGAAGAACCTGGCTCGAGGGCAAATAGCGATAGAGAGCTGTCCTCCATTCGGTGCCCGGCACGGTAACGTAGTGAAGCTCGTCAGCGTTGCAAACGGCCGATTTCTTGTCCTCCTTCAGATCGGAGGAATACTCGAGCATCCCAGGGATCGGATTCCGAGACGAAGAAGAGTGCACCATGAGACGATAGGAAGTCGCCAGAGATCTCCCACGACAGGAAAATCTATGGGGGATGGGATTGGGGCAACAGGCCGTCCGTACTCCCGCGTGGTGGAAGAGGAACATTTTTCGTCTGGTTTGATTTGTTGGGAAAAAAAGCCATAGGTATAAGCAATAAACAACATCAATTTGCACTTTGACTTAGAACGAGTATTTGTTCTGGGTTTTGGTTGGTACTCTCACCCATTCCAATGTTGTTAGAGTTCATATATGGATTACAACCTCGATTTGGTTTCTTTGATTTCATTTTTATTTTGTAAGGTCTCTTGCTTTTGTGGAAGCGAGCTTCTGTGTGGAGTCGCTTCTGCCAATGCATAGCGTGACAGCATTGGCGCTGATGAACTCGATGCTCTGTGTTCTTGGTCATGGTTATGGCTAGCTTCTGAAGGTACTGCAATCCCTCAAAACCATTATTTTATTTTATTTTATTTTTTGAATCTATCTGTTGAGGTTTCCATATTGCAGTTGCACAGTGATTTTGTTGTGATTTGCCTTGGTTCTCTGTATTATTGTGGAAAAATGCTCTCATTTGTTTTGCTTCTTGTCCTTCCTTCAAATCAATTCATGTAACATTTGTAGTGTAGTCAAGCTGAAGGTTTACAATATTCTGATTACAAGAATGCAGGATTGAAATTTCAGGATTTTCTTGACCACAGGGTTCTTTAGCTACATTGAAATCTAACTAGGCAGCTTATTGTGTTTGGTTATTATATTATGATTTCTTTTTGTCACTCTCTTTTGGAAAATAAAAAATGAGAAGCAGTTTGCATTATGATTGTTATTGGCACATAATAGTTTAATGGTTACAGTGCAATATTTCATAATTTGGATGCTACTTTTTAAATCTGAAGTCAAGGTTATTATCTGTCTAAAAAAATTCTCATCTCTTATGTTGCTGATAATTATTGCTCATCAGTTTTGAGTTCCTCTTGTTTATGTATTTGATAGGCAAGGGAATTTCTTTTTTCTCTTCCTTTGTTCTTGTAGGGAAAGATGAAACTAGATGAAGTCCAAGCCAAGTGAGGTGATTGACTTGCAATTTCTCGCCTTTTTAATCCCTAGCTCAATAGCATTTCCAGTTTGCTGGTCCAAGAGAGAGTCAATTAAATGATAAGTTTGCTTCTTGTTGTTTTTTTTTTTTTTTTGTTTTTGTTTTTGTTTTTTTTTTGTTTGACAAAGAAGAGCTAATACAAGCCGGTTAAAACAACAAAAAAGAACTATAAAAACAGAAGTAGAGCTTCTCAGAATTGCAGCTCTGCTGCAGACAAGTTTTGTTTAAGCTTTAGGTTGCCAGCAGAGACTTGTTTTGGAGAGGATATTAAAATTAGTGCCAATATGGTAGATTCCAAGTCATAGCCAGGTATACACAATCACACTTAAGATTAATTGGTGCCTAACTGATGCCTTGTTCGAAAACTGAGTTGTGTTGTGAGCACTAATTATCATAGATAGATCAAGCAGCATGGCACGTTACAACTTTGATATGTTAAAATATTTTCAGAGTTGTGCATTTGGGCTTATTCATGACATCACAAATACTGAGTGTAATTACAAAAATGTACAATTCTTATAATTTTAGACTTGTGAATCTGAAGTAGATAGGCATTACCTTTCACTTTGGATTATTATGGAGCAGTCTTCTATCTTCACTGTAGGGTAGCAAATCTTTTTATGCTTACCATTGTAACAGTGTCACATAAAATTTGTTCATCGGTCTTTACTGTGAATAGGATAATTATAACTTCTGATTTTCGGGGTCTAATGAGTCAGGTAAGAGAATCAATTAGATCAGATTTTTTCTTTCCAGTTTCATCCAACTTAATTGAATAGAGGGTTGTAGAAGTTCAAAGAAAATTAATTGCAACTCCAAAAGTATTGTTTTCTTTGTACCAGGTTTTGCAGCAACGGATAGCAAATACACTGGAAAGAGCTTGGGCTGATGGAGGAACAAGTTCAGCAGCAAATAGAGGAGAGAACTCTAGCAAGGATGAATTAAGGAATATGAGAAATCTAACCAGATAAGGGAAGCTCTCTATGACAAATCCATTGCTCTTATGGATGAAACCAAGGGAACAATTTGGAGACTATGTGAGCCACCTGAAATCCAAGCAGAAGAGGTTCCTAATTCTGATGCAAATAACTGTTCACCTGTGGTATCTACAACTATATAAGATTCTGAACATCAAAGTCAATATCTAAAGATGAGATTTTGATGAGGGTTATTAGGTGAAAAATGTTATTTTGGTTTGAAGATGGATTGTGACCAAATGCTCTAAGTGGGTGGTCTTTTCTTCAGTTCTGATGTGGATTTTCCCCCATTCTTATCAGTTGGCATATTTTCATGTGTTATTACGTGAAAAGAAAAATGTTATTGTGGTTTCCATTGTGAGAAAACAGGATTTCAGTTGCCAGATTGAGTGCTTGTTTGAGTATTTTCAAGTTTATCCGACCATTCTTATGGTTTGAAATGATATTATATTTATCCTATTTAAAGAATTGTATTGATGTAAATCTATGTAGTTCGATTACCTAATACCTAGAGCTGGATTCAATAGCAGATGTTTTGCACATCTAAACCTTAATATCAGTATTATGCTTTTCATATGCTATAAGATTCAACATTGTTATATAACAATTTCAATAAATTCTGATAACTTAAATATTAATTGATTATGTTACTTAAAAATATAAAAAAAGAAAATTCTGACAAATTTAAATTCAGTTAAATTTGGGGCCGTAAATTCTTCCCTTTCACATACCTGACCAAAATTTCACGGATAACAGAATTAACAACTTTCTCAAATTGCTCAGAAGAAATAAAAACAAAAACCAACCATTAGAAGCTGGAGAAGACGAGTGGATGCTCTTAACATTCCAGATGAAGGCAATTGGGCTTCAAATCTGTGAATTTAGCTTAATCTAGTCTTTTGAGAAAATAAAAATTTAGGGCGGGTGCGCAAACACCTGATAGTCATGATTTAGCAAAAGCAACACAAAAACAACAGCAACAAATCCCTGCTGCAATGAAAGGAGACCAATGAGAATTGTCAAAATAAATGAGGACAATACCCAGTCAAAAACCAGACTTTCAGACTTTGATCCCACTGATAGGATATGAAAAGTGAGCACATCTCATGTACAAAGACAAGTCCAAAATAAGTCAAGTTTTACAGGAACATAAAGGAGATAGATTAATTGTGGCTGCATATTTGGGAACATGTGATTGTGCTTATCACAAGTATTGCAGTGACAACAAAAAGGAAAAGAAAACAAAACAGATCCCTGTTCACTGATTCTTTCAGACTTTGTGCAAACCAACAGTAAGATCCGATGATATGGATGTGAGCAATGAAACCGATTGGTGCCATATGGCTTTGAAAACCCTTTTCTTGCGCACTTTCAAGGTTTGGGAAGGCCCTCTATCCTTGTATCTAATGTCAAATATATGAATGGCAGGATCCACACATCCAGATGATAAATAAAGTCCATCAGCAGACCATTCTTGTTTAATAAGAGCTGATTGAGATTCACTGCTTTCAGGCTTCCACCCAAAAGAATGGATTTCTGACATCCTTGAGAGGATGTTGAACAGTCTTAACTGCCGGCGTGGAGCATGCCGAAAAAACCGGTTAAAAAAGAATTAAGACATCAGAAGGCTGGTGACGAAGTCATATAGCTCATTGAGCACTTCAAAGTAGACAATGCCATAGTAATTAGAAACCTTCAGATAGGAAATACAAGGATGTAATGAAAGCAAACAATGACTAAATGTAACAAATGAATGCAAACAGGAAGAGAAATTGAATCAGATCAATTGTGTGAATTTCATGTTTCAGATTAAAGTAATATGGAAACAAATTAATACTTCTTGTCAACACTTCATTACTGAACCAAATGAAATAATAGAAGAAGAGCATGATCTTGAGCGAAGCGTATAAAAAATAAAAGTAATACTAAAAGAACTATGCAACTTACCCTGTATGCACCATATATAGATTGAAATCAAGTGGATTAGGAAGTATGTCAAGGCATTTACTTTTTAGCTGAAATTTGAATTTGATTTTTCCGGTTGAATCAAATGCAACAACTCTTTTGTCTAAACCAACAGACAAAAGAAACTTCCTCTGTTCCAGTCCACTAACTCCTGTCACTGCTGAAGAATGAATATCTTTGCACAGAACGTTTGGCTTCCACGAATCACTTTGGTCATGCCACAGTATAACACTATGGTCACAACCACAGGCGGCAAAAAAGGATTGATCATAAGGCATGAACTTAATGGTGTTTATAATGCCTTTCAAATGGGGCTGTTCTTGCAAAATAGTAACCTTCTCCTATTTGAACAAAACCACAAAACCAAAAGTTACATGAACATTTAGCCAAAAAACCACATTTTCCATTGGTGCTTATGCAACATTGTCAAATGCATCAATCAATTCGTACTATAATTAACCAAGACCATGAAGACATAGAAAAGAGGTGACCCTAAGGATACAAAACTACTGAAACTTTTATAAAATACACACACACAAATATAAACAAGAGCCACTAAAAGAGAAAGATACCACTTATTTTATGGAAAAGTATAAACAATAATTATGACAATGAGCAAATAAGTTATTTACTCTTGTGGCATGGAGATCTATAACAGAAACTTGAGGGCTTCCAACATCAGCACTGTAAACACAAAAAAGCTTCTGCCCATCAGGATGTTATACAATATCTCCAGGCCATTTTCTATGAATAGTTGACACACAATTTGCACTGTCAATCACCAAAGCATTAGGACTGCAAATACATAACAAAAGATATCAGATGTTGTCATAGAAATATATAGACAATTAAATAAATAAGACCCAAAACATGCAAAGAGACCATAAGTTTAGAGAAGAATCTAACCTATGTGGCTCTAAGCGCCATAAATTCACAACCCCATCTAATGCACTGCAAAAACATAAGTTTTAAAAAATATGTATATAGATTCAAAATTAAAATCAAATAAGACAAAAAAAAAACCATAGTTAAATATTTTAAATAAGATCCACAAATCATCACATGATAGTGAAACTGTGAAAATAGAACTCTAAATAAAAGCAAAAGATAACATAAAAGAAGGTAACCGATAAAAAACCTTGTAGCAAAAGTTTGACAATCAATTAGGCTCTAAATTAGGCTTCTCATCCTCCGTGTATGTTGACAAGAAATATATTTACGTGGTTGAGAATTAACTACAATATTTGATTCCCTTGTGCTAATACCAGAGATCAAATCCCTATTTCTTTTGGGATCCGCAATTCCGAAAGAAGAGGCGCATTGGCTATTGTTTTTGTGGAACCTTGGATCATATCATGTAACATCATAATCAAATACATTTTTGTTAAATAGAGTACGGCATGAGACAAGAATATGAAAATTACCTACAACCCGTGTGTTTCTTGACATAATAGAATATTCACCTCCATTTCTCAAGGTCCTACTCTAGGTAGCTCCTAGTGATAAAACAACAGATGGTTGTCTAGAAATAGCATATTTGGTTTTTGGTGGCTGAGCAACCAACATGCAGTTATCGGTAGCATGGCTGGCTTCTAGTTACTTGTCTCCAAGTTCTAACCCGTTAGTGTGGCAGGCTGTATTTGAAAAGCATACTGAAAATGAGGAAAAAAAAAGCTTCGATATACAAAGTATACAGTGGTACAGATCCTTCACTTAGCATCTTTAACAGAGAGCGTAGAACATCTTAACACAAAAATGTTAGGGATGCCAAGAGCATGCCAACAAAAAGATCTACAAAAACACAGGGCATGGGTAGCTTGGCACCATAAATAGGACATCTGACTAATTAGTCTTTAGTGGTAGGTTGACTCTACAAACCTAGAGATTCTTCTCATGGCTTTCGCATGCTGCAGACAAACTTCCAATAAGGAACCAGCATGTGATCATGAGGAATCACTTCCTCTGGCTTGCCAACACAAAATATGGCGTATGCATCAGCTGCATACCTGAATTCAAGTGCACAGAATGTCAAAAATCAAGCAAGCATGGTTCACAAAACATGTGATGTTAGTTCATAATTTCACAGGAAACCGTGAAGATATCATCAAGCAAGCTTAGCTCACAAAAAATGTGATGTTGGTTCATAGTTTCATAGCAACCATGAAGACAAAACTTAAGGTGCAGAAAAAAATGGCAACATATCTATATTTTACTCACTTGCCCACACCATGGAGTTGTGTGACATGAGTCCAATCATGTCCCAAATACTCTTGCGAAAATCGCTTCATCTTTTTCGCACGTGTCTTCTGCAATCCTAATGTAGTGATAGCCTCTTCTATCTCCTCCTCATCTACATCCCATGCCATCGACTTAGCATCGGGGCAAATACAAAATAACTTCCTCAGCACCTCTCGAACCTGTCAAAAATGTTTGATTTCCCGTTATAGTTATAGTGGTGATCAGTTTAAAATTGAGATAATTCATAAGCAAATAAACTGAGTTATACCTGCTTGCCGCTGGTTTTGTTGAGAAGCATGCAAATTATGAGAACCCTCCAAGGATCGATATAATGGTTCTCTTGTAAGAGATTGTAGGATGAGCGGGGAGGCGCCCAATTATTATTGGCACCCACTCGCTTATAAGCATTTGACATTTTCTCTGCAGCGGTCAGTTGAGGGCTCTTGTTCTTCTTGGCCATGGCCCTCTTCACCTCCTCTTTGGAGATGACTTCCACTGAGGATGCATTGGCGGGTAGAGGGAAGTAGCGAGACAGCACCTTGGTTTCACCATCGACTCTGGCACGAACATAGGAGGAGGGCGTAGGAGTAGGAGCCTTCCTTTTCTGGGAAGGGTGTGAAGTCGGTGTGAGAGAGCTACCAATGCGCTTGTCTCCTTCACCATCCCCAACAAGCTGAGCACTGACAGTTCTCTTGTGAGCTCTGGCCCTCTGAACCTCCTTCTTCGGGATGATTGCCACTGAAGAAGCGTTGGCCGGTAGAGGGAAATACCTCGAGAGCACCACGGGTTTGCCGTCAACTTCGGCACGGACGTAAGAGGAAGGTGAGGGAGAAGCCCTTATCTTCTGGCGGCGAGGATGTGAAGCCGGAGAAATAGGGCACCTCCTGCCCTCATCTCCTTGGGCAACAACGTGCGCACTGCCATTGCAGGCTCTCGCGCTCTCAAGCCCTTCTTCGGGGATGATTGTGACTGAGGACGCGATGTCCGGTGAGGGAGAGCAGCCGGAGAGCAGCATAGCAGTTTTGCCATGGCCGTCGCCCTTGTCTTCTTGGGATATGGCATGGCGTTTCCCCTTCATCTCCCCGCCTCCAACGCTGCCAGTTAAGGACGCCATGAGTGACCGCACACACCTTCTCAAAAGCTTAATTGGCAATGGAAATCGGAGAGAGGAATAGGAGAGAAGGAATAATGACGCTCTTTACCCTTCTCTTGTCATATCTAGCGCTATATATGCGGATAATTTTCCTAATTATATAAAATTCCGAGTCTATTAATTTAAACGGAGAAGTAATGAAAGGTAACCCAAATTTGAGAAATCCTAAAAAATCCCTGTAAGTTTTCTTATTCCTCTTTAGTCTCTCTTTTATACAGGGATTTACTTTCTAGTCCAAACAGTATCAAACGGTGTTAAAAACCGTGCGAAAAGACGCTGCTACCCCTGGGAGTTGATGGGGGCTATGTTGGTATACGCTTCTGCATGTGTCGCCGGGCGGAAATGACGTGAAATGGCCGCCTCAACGACTTCTCCTATTCCCTTCTTCGTATCCCCGTCTTTTAGAAAAAAGCCCTAAAACGGAAACGAAGTACGCGAAGACACTGAGACCGCACCGTCTACCCTGCCGGAGTTTCCTTCATATTCTCTTCCAGCAACGATACGATGAGTTCTGCGGGAGTTCGCGAAGAAGGTATCAACCGCAACGCAACCCTAAACCTTCTTCTACGAGGAGATTAGGGATTCGCCGCCGGTGTTTGATACTATTGTTTGCTTTTTTTTTTAGTTTATTCTTTCCTTTTTCTTATCATCTGTAGCAAAATACAATTTGTGCATGTGTATTGTAATCAAATTGTGGAGATTTACGGGTTAGGGTTTTGGGGTTTGATCCTTTCTCATGTTACTTACTGAATGCGTTCTATTGTGAGTTGTTGTTTTAAAAATCAGTAACAAAGTGTTTAAAATCACACTACTTTGTTTAGTATTTGCCTTATGTGTTTAGTATTTGCCTTATGGCGTTTTCGTTGTATGTATTTGCCTTATGTGTTTAAAATACACATGACTGAATTGTTTGTATGTATTTTGGCGTTTTCGTTGTAGATAACCACACCAAGTCTGAGAATCTGGTTAATGGACGATGTTACACGGGTCCAATGGTTGATTACCTCACTGAATCGAACAGACTTATGAACCGAAAATACAGGCAACTCATCAACACTACTCCATTTGCTCCCCTGCTTGGTATGAGGCGGGTAGTACAGGAAAGGGTCGTTCTGGACGCACTCATGCAGGCCTATGACATTCGCCTTCAAAAATTTAGAATCGGGCAAAGCTTGGTGACTTTCCGTCCAGAGGACGTCGCCATAATACTTGGACTGCGCTGCAGTGGAACAGCCGTGGATTTCAAACGGCCCAAAGCCCGATCCGCATTCGAGGCAGAATACCTCGACAAAGCCTACTCTAGGAATCGGGACTGCATGAAGAACACTCTGCTGGATCTTGTTCATAGGAGAGGCGAGGAGGAAAATTTTGTCAAATTGCTAGTAGTGTATTTGATGGGTGTCTTCCTCTTTCCAACCACAAACTGCACGGCCCCAAGTTGGAGTGCACATTATGCTGACAACCTTCAGGCGTTGGGTACATATGCATGGGCACAAGCCGTGCATAAATTTCTCATGGACGACGTCCAACTGATATCTGCTCGAGTAGTAGAAAGGTGTTCTGGGAAGAAGCCCAAGAAGACGGGCTATCTCAGAGGCTGCTCGATCGTCCTCATAATCTGGTTCTATGAAGTAACCCATGCTGGAAAGAAGCTGGAGTTCGGGCGGACTCCAAGAATTCTATGTTACGGAGAAACCAGCTGCAAGAAGACCACCACTGTAAAGACACTAATCGCATCATTCGAGGGGAAACGGGTAAGCTTACTTCATCGTTTCAACTCTTAAGTTTTTAGTTGCATGCGAAAATCTTCATTTTTTTCAAAGTCTTTAGTATTACGTTAAAGACTTTAGTATTCGTACTAAGTATTTAGTATTATGTTAAAGTATTTAGTATTGGTACAGACGCTTTAGTATGATGTTAAAGTCTTTAGTATTCCTACAAAGGCTTTAGTATTACGTTAACGTCTTTAGTATAAGGCTACACCGTTTAGTATTTTACTTTACTTTTGTAATATTGTTTTTGTAATATTGTTTAGTATTCCTACAAAGGCTTTTTAGTGTTACTAATGTTTTTGTAATATTGTCTCACAGTTTCAGGACCTCGTCCCAGAGAACGCAGAAGAGGTATCCCTCACCAACATTCAGCTACTCCATGGCACGGCCATGGAAGAGAAAACTAGTACGGCTGCTGGTCCAAGCGTCGCAGATGATCAGACGCGCAGCCAGCAGAGGAATGAGAAAAAATCCCGACATCGGAGGGTCGTGAAGCCGCCGACCGTTCGTCCATCTCCCCCCAGTCAGAGGAGCCCTTCCCCTAGCAACGACGATGTAATGCTGCGCTTGCAGACCGCGTACGATACTTTGGTGAGCGAGGTCTCTACAATGCGCGGGCAAGTAGATATGTTGCTTGCCAGGGAGCAACAGTCGGCTCCGGAGCAAGGAGCGTCAAAATCTCCACAGCAGGCCCCACCGACCAAACGAAGTAAGGCAACTGTTTCAAGGCGCCTGCAAGCTCCCCCACGATCCCCGGATGCATTGGCGGATATCGTCGATGAAACAGTTGCCCGCAAACTGCGGTCAAGAATGAAGAGGAAAGCTCCGGAACCAACTTCGCAAGAGGGAAGCCAGTCGGCTACAGAAAGAAGAACTGAAGGCGAGGAACCAACTAAAAGTGTCGATGAAATAATCGAATCTTTTTCACTATTGAAGAACGCGTCAGCAACTGATGCAACGACGTTGATCCCCATTGGCTACGAAGCTCCCATAGAAGGCCCCCACGTTATTGTGGATATGGTTCCCGCCACAATTGAAGCCGAAGCGGGCCCCAAACCCGTCACTATGGAAGCCGACAATCTCTCTGTCGGTGAACAGACCCCAGCCATTGGAGATTCACTTATTGGCGACCCACTTCCCGCCGCGGTCGAGTGCGTGGTGGTTACCAAAGAAGCAGAGGCGGACCCCTTGCCCGTTATTGTTGAAGCCGACAGTATCCCTGTCGATGAAAAGACAGCCGCCATCCTGGAACCCATCATACCGCCGGAGGAAATGCAGGAGGCCCCTGTTGATGAAAATGTGATTGATGCAGAGACGACCGTCTATGATGGAAAAAATATAGCGCCGGTGCCGACAAATTTTATTCCTAGAAACAAGCGGCCAACAAGGTTCAAGTAGCTCAGCAAACAGAAGCAAGCAGTCATCAATTTCTATCTTAACTGCTTGATGGACAGGTGAGAACAATGTTCATACTTGTTGATCTGTTTATTATTTAACACAAAGTCTTTAGCATTACCCTAAAGACATTAGTATTAGACGGAAGTCTTTAGTATTACACTAAAGACATTAGTATTAGCGGAAAGGCTTCAGTATTTAACATAACTGCTTAGTATTTGACCCAACTGTTTATTTAATGTGCCTTCTGATTTCTCTTGTAGCACAATTGTTTGGAAGAATGAATGGGCTTTTACTACTCGCGCCCACTTGTACCCACTGGTCGAAGGAAGAAATCTTGTCTCCGACGATATCATGGACGTCTTCGTCTGCATGTTGCTGGAAGAACTGAAGAAGACACCTTCCCCATACAAGAGGCGTGGATCCATCACGAGGCCTTTTGCGTTGATACTCGCGAAACAGCACCACACCTCAAATGAGTCCCTCGTACTGATGGCCGATGCAGTCAAATCTTTCCACTCATTGGAAGTTGTTCTTATGCCCATTATTCCGGACACGCATTTCCACCTCCTTGTCTTGGATAAAGAAAAGCGACAGTATATTCACTACTCATCTCTCAACAGCCGGACATATGACAGGGCTGCTGTGGAAATGGTAAGTCACTCACTTTCATATTTCGTATTCTCCCCTTCGCATCTAACTATAATTTTTTAAAACGCAGAGGGCACTTTTCGAATCTGGACTTAATATCGAGTATGGGGAGTGCTTCGAATGCATAAGTTGGAACTCTCTCATGGCCGGACCGCCCTCAACGAGAAGAGGGCGGTGTAGGCGCCCGTTTACGTCATGCAATTCATGGAGCAAATACTAAATGATGAAAATCTTCGCTTGAATCGCTCCGAGGTTCCACGTCTACGGCTGGAGTATGTCGCACGCATAATTGCTACGGATTCAGTCGAACAACTCCACCGAGGAAACGGGAGAGAGCACAAACTGAAGAAGCATCATCAAAGAATATCTAGGTCTTTACAATCATAGGCCAAGTGTTTACTATCATGATTAACTGTTCACTATCTGGCGTAATACTTTAATATCTTGTTATAAGTGTTTAATATTTGGACTAACTCTTTAGGATTTTGAGTGCTTGCTATTTTGACCAGGAGTTTATTATCAATCATGTGAACATTTTATAAATGTATATGTAACATTTTCTACTTTAAAAATGGTTAGAATCACAGATATTTACATTCAGCACCCAACTATTCATCAATCACAGATATTTACATTCAGCACCCAACTATTCATTAATCAGCTATTACTGCGTTGCAAGTCCTCCGGTTGTGGCCAGTGTTTTTGCAGTGGCTGTACCGCTACTCTCTCACGTCTAAGGCCTGGGACTCAATTCTTGTCCGCCTCGGCCGCCCAAGCCGTCTCTTCGTAATAGGTGGCCATAGCTGGAGGACGCGGGATGCATCTGTCGGCTTATTATGGCCGGGGACTCGAGAAATATGGTCTGCATAGTGAAGTAGTCATCCACGAATTGATGTACACTTGCCTCTGAAGTCACGATTGCCGCGCAAGCATGCGTGCAAGGTATTCCATGGACTTGCCAACATCTGCAAGAGCATATCCTTGTCCGCAAATTGACCGCGTAGCTGCACTGGTCAATAACTTCGAATTGTTCTCCATCCGAACGGCCAACGCGGAGCAAGCGACTTGACTCGATTGTGTCTTCGAGCTTCCGATGTATTACTGGGCAAAGATGTGTTCCCCAGCGCCGGACATGCTCGCGCCTGACATACATCATATTCATGAGTTTGTACCTGCGAGCGATAACTTGATTGTAAAAGATAATCAAGCTTGTGGAGAAGAGTTATGCAGGATACTAAAGCGTTAAGCAGGATACTAAAGAGTTATGCAGTATACTAAAGTGTTATGCAGAATATTAAAGACTTTAGCCGGATACTAACGTGTTAGCTACGATACTAAAGTGTTATACATGATACTAAAGCGTTCTGTCTGATAGTAAAGCGTTAAGCCCGATAGTAAAGAGTTATCTACGATACTAAAGAGTATCCCAAAAATAGTAAAGCTATCTAGTCGCGGGTCAATATTACCTGATTGAGTCGACCATTTCCGTGACCGGGAGGTGGCGCGCTTCCTTGATCCACGCATTGAACGACTCTGCGACGTTCGAGTACATCTCGCACCACCTTTGCCCCTTAAACAAATAATTCGACCAATGGGCCACATCAGACTTTTGGATTAGCCAACGGTGCGCTTGTTCCGATGCGGCCAGGTGGTCCTTCACCGCGTCATCGAATTCTTTAGAAGTACATGCGTATGCGATGCGGGTAAAGAGGGCCCAACACTCCTCCTTCAATGCTTTCCCAAGACTTGTATTTCCCTTCATGAAGTTCGCCTCTAGGTGTTGCAAACAATAGGCGTGAGACGATGAAGGGAACACCCTTGCGATGGCATTAACTAGACCTTTTGATCTGTCGGATATGAATGTAATGCACTTGTCGTAATCCTCATCGCCATATATTATATCCCTGAGAGCGGTGAGGAACCAGGTCCAATTATCGTCGGTTTCATTGTCCACTATGGCGAACGCGACGTGGAAGAATCCCTCATGTGTGGGAACTCGTCCCGATACCGCCACCACACACATGTGTGGACTGCAATGTCTTTATTCTAAAGGTATGCATATTTCCCTCTCGAGAAGCATGAACCCTCCAATTGCAATCTGCCTTGGCACATCTGGCTGTCACCCTTTCTCTGTCATTTTTTATGAAGGTGAAATCAAACTTTCTTTTGATAGCAAGGTCACGGAGCGCATTCCTTAAGTGTTCCACGTTCTGAAATCGTTGCCCGACACTGAGCACTGCAATCTCGTGAGTTTGAGAAGAACCCTCAATGTTTAAGGACATGCTCTCGGCTAGAGGATCCCTGTTGATTGATAAGAGACTCTAAGTGAGACAGTACTAAACAGAAGAACAAAATACTAAACAGTTAAGTCGGATTTTAAACACTTACAGCGGATACTAAAGGGATAAGCATAATACTAAAGGGTTTGAGTCTATACTAAAGAGATAAGATCAATACTAAAGACTTTAAGAAAGTCGTAAAGTCCTACGTGTTTGTAATACACGGTTACGGGAAAATAATAAACACATACTAACAAAGAAAGTAACTTACGTTGGAAACGAAGACCCGCAGTCGTCGTCTACAGTCACTTCACCTGTGTCCACAATAAGGTCGACCATATTTTTGTTGCACATACGCACAAAGTCCGGAGAATTGTCAATTGGACAAGTTGTTCGACGATCGTCTGGTGCTATATAGCGCACTCTCACGCCAGAGGGGTCAAGGTCCCACCGTTCACATATATCACCTATTACTGACTCCCAACAAGTGAGCACTGTGAGCTCCAAGGCTAGACCTTCTCCCCCATATTGCGCGACGGCGAAAATGGTTTCCATCAAAATCCTGCAACAAGAACGCCGTTGCAAAAACAAAAGAATTATACTACGCACGCTATGAAACCACGTCTGGGAAATCTATTACCTTTGCAGTTTCTCGTTGAAAGAGTCTCCTGTTGCCGCCGCAGACTCACTACGTCGTAGCTTCTCTACAAGACTAAAACCCAAACACAAGCTCTCTGCAAAAGAACAAGAGAAAGGAGACGAAGAGAATGGGAAGAAGAGGACTGACTTGCTTCTGCAGCAAGAATGAAAGTACACAGCATGGTCTGAGAACTAAAAAGCCTGCTGCCTGCTCCCTGTCATGTCAGCCAAAAGGTGGTTTTTGGGGGGAAATGGGAGGGGTATTTTCGGGTTTTTTTATTAAAGTAACGGGGCTGTCTCATGGCAGGGACTAAAAAGTCAGAAGTTTAGAAAGGAGGGACTGAATAGTATAGTTTTTGGTCAGAGGGACTGAAAAGTCAGAAAGTGAACAGTCAGGGACGCTACAGTAATTTTCCCTAATTTATATATTTTGACAAAAATAAATAAAATTAGGATGTGTTTATTTAATTAGCCGAAGGATGAGTCTATTAATAACCAGATCGCTTGCTAACGCAATGCGAAGCGGCCACTCAAAAAAGATAAGCTCAAGAGTTTTATAAATCTAGGGTGGAGGGGTGGTTTTAAAAATTTTGTTCAATAATTTTCTGATTATTGAAATATTAATTAATATAAAACATAAAATGAAAGAAAAAAAATACAAAAGGGTGACCGGTCAAACTGGGTTAAAGTCCTCACGGTATGATAGCTTGGCATAGAAGCTACCAACCCTAATGGGAGGACTGAACTGATTGAACTGACACTCACAAAGGCAGAAGATTTGGCGCTTGTTTTCTTAACAGAGAACAAGATAGGAAGCATCAACGCACAACCAAACTAGTGGTGTTTAACAGAGAAGGACAGGGTGGTGCTCAGCATGCTCTCTACAAGGAAAGGATCAATAAGGAGATATGTTGATTTATTTACCTTAAAACCCTTGTTGGGAAATTGAACCGATGGTGGGAAAGGCGGAAGATTTGGTGTTTGTCTTCTTTACATAGAACAGAGAAAGAGGAAGAGAGAGAAAGAGAAGGACAGAGAAGAATAGGGTGGTGGAGCTCAGCAAACTCCTGGCCTAGGTGGTTGTTTATATATAAAATATACCACATGTCCTAATAGAACCCAAATCTTAATCTAAATAAAAAAAGAATATAGAACTCAAGTATATCTTAATCTTGATATATCTAGAATTAAAATTTAAATATGTCCTTATCTTAATTGACTTGGGACGCAAATTTCGAAATCGCCCCTGAATACATATTTCGAGGCGATCTCAAATTCTAAGATGGCCCGAGAAAACGCATCTCGAGGCGATCTTAAATCCCAAAATTGCCTCTGAGAACATATCTCGAGGCAAACTCAAAATTCCAAAATTGCCCCTGAGAACATATCTCGAGGCAAATGCAAATTACAAAATTGCCCCCGAGAACATATCTCGAGGCAACCTCAAATTAGAAGATTACCCCCGAGAATGCATATCTCGAGGCGATCTTCTAGAAATACAAATCTCAAGATAGCCCGAGAACACATATCTCGAGGCAAATCTCGAATTCCAAGATCACCTGAGAACACATATCTCAAGGCGATCTCAAATCCAAGATGGCCTGAGAATACATATCTCGAGGCGACCTAAATAAATAAATACAATAAAAAAATTCCAAGTGCATATCCCAAGGCAGCTCAAGAATGCTGATCCCGAGGCATGAAATATGTGATTTTAAAAAAAATAATTAATTAATTAATTAAAATTAATTAAAATCAGAATATTAAAAAAAAATTGATTGATATGATTTTATCGGATTAAGGTACGTAGTCAAATAATGATGGTTTTGAATAGATAAGATTGAAAGAAATTTTAACACTTATCTTGATTGTGGTTGGGCTGCTATGATGGGAAAGGATATCCAAAACAAAAAAAAAAAGATAAGGGTTTCTTTTTTTTTGAAATATAAAGGGGGCAACTCTAAAGAGAGGAGAGACTTTTCTTTAGAGAAGGAAAAGGAGAAGAAGAAGTCAGAGAGTGAGATTGAGAAAGAGGAAGAGCAAGAGGTATTCTACACTTCTTTGTATAACCTCACCAAACTCTCGCCGTCGCTGCCCGCTGTCAAGCCCATGAAAAGCTTGAAGACCAAATTGAGGAATTAAGTTTGGTGAAGTATTCTGCCGAGGAATTCAACAGATAGTTTGGAGATGATGTTGATGAAGCCTGGCAAGAGGTTGATGATTCAAAAGCAAGAGGTTTCTCTACTATGACATGGCATCTTTTGGTCAGGTTGCTGCAGAGATAATTTGAAGTATTATGAATGTTATAGCTCTTGGTATTATGGGGATGATATAAGAATCATACTTGTGTACAACGCCCTATAATGCCTGGAATTGACATGTTGAAATGAATGAGAGGATTGTTCTTTAATAATCTGTTGATTAGTTTGAATGATTGTAATATTTCAATATAAAAAATGTTCTAAAAAATTCATGCCAAATACTTCCCGGTGTAAGTGCATATAACCTGTTTGATTAAATGTCTTAAGGAAACACTTTGGAACATGAAAAGGGGGGCTATTGTCAAGGCAAAAAAAAAAAAAAAAACTCTGCAGAAATGGAAAGGTCTTGGCATGATTCACACTAAAGCATTGGCAATCTTTGTTACCAATTTTTGTTACTATGCACATGTCTATTCCAAATTGGCTCTTGCCATAAAATGTGCATGGATTGGTTCCGGCTGTTATAGGAAGGGTCTGAATCATTGGGGCTGCACAACTATTCTATTGAACAATTGAATGGGTGTCTCCTAATATAGCTGCTACTTGATCATGAAGAATAATTTTATGGGAACCAAAATCAATATAAAGGCAATTTTCAATGGCACTATTGACAGAAGATATAAGTATGATTGTTAGATGATCATGATTGGTCTACGCAAATTCACGGGTTTGGCTCCCATATTAGAGTCTGAAGCTGTACTTGTATGCTAGAAAGCTGAAGCCTTGGGCAATGAGAATATGTGATGATGATAAATCTTTAGACATAAAAAAACTTTATGGGCTAAATGAAAGTTTTAATTACAAGTTTGCAATGCTAGACGTGGTCATGGGATTAGCTGCAGGAACTTAAGTTGCCAAATATAAAAATAATAAAATGGTATAAAGAAGTGTGAGTCTAAAATTCTAGTGACTCAATGAGGTCATTATAAAAGATTGATCATAGTGTTTTCTATTAATGCAAACCAAACACAAACAGCTTCAACAATATAATTTACTGAGAAAAGCTATTGGGAATAGGCAGATGGGATCCATGATTGGTAAATGCAAGAGATTATAGATATGGAAGTACTTCTCTTTTGTTTAAAATATTAACATTTGATAAGTCAACATATAGGAAGCTAGTGAAGTGTTGAAAAGTCAGAGAATTAATTTAAAAGATCATTTACATCACAAACAAAATATAAAATAATGAAAAGAATTGCAATAGTGACTGGTTGATAGAAAATTGGCCTACTAAGCCCCTTTGAATTTATGAGAGGTGCTCACAACTTCCGGTTTCAAAGAGAAGTATAAAGATAAGGCTTAGACACTTCATCCTCATGTCTATCTCATTAAATGGCTCAAAGGTGACATTTATAGGGATGGTGACATGTGACTTTTGAGGTTGACAAGAAGGTTATTGCTTATAAAAGCTCACTTTAGATTTATGTAAAAAAAGGGGAAAGAAAGGAAAATATATAAACAAATAAATATATAAAAAAATGGAGGTCAAAATTCATGGAATCCAAATCTTGAACCGTTGTGCATCTTGAAGCGGCAATGCGCATCTTGAGACAGTTGGTTAGTTCATAAACCTAAATTTCGAAACGGCGACGGAATACACATTTCGAGGTGGTGCAATACGAATCTTGAAGTGGTACGGGTCTCGAGGCGGTGATGATAGACGCATATTGAAGTGTTCCGAAATATAAATCTCCAACAACACGAGTCTCGATGGCGACAGTGGAACACTCACCTTGAGACGCCTGATGGAATGTCCCAAGTCATAAAGCGGCAAATCTCGATATGCTCATGAAATACACATCTCGAGGCAGCTGATGAAGTGATACGACCCTTGAGGTGGTAATGAAACATTCATCTCGAGGTGTCCGATCAAAATGTAAAGGCGGCTGCGAAAGTCGGCATCTTGAAGCAACCCAAGCGGCAAATGGCGAGCTACATATCCTAAGGCGAAGGGCGGCACCATTTAAATAAAATAAATAAATAAATAGATAAATAAATATATGTATGCATCCATGTAATGACACATGTAATATGTAATAAATTATTTTATTCTGCAAATAAATGAAATTATTTTTTTATTCATTGCCTCTCTACTTGTACACTTTTGCCCTTAATCGGAGGTTCCCACGACTCTGTCTGGGGTAATTAATAATAGAGGCTTGCCTCTATTAGGAATAAAAGAACCCGCAAAATAAAAAAATGATATTTGTGATTCGATATTTCGTTTGGTGTCTTCACGATGCCAGGCGCGTATTTTCGATCCCACAGTGGTAAAAGCCCCAAAAAAGACTAACTTATGGAGTCTAAGGAGAATATAGAACGTATGGAGGAAGAGGGGGAAAAAGATTTGCGTTTGTTGATCACCCACACAGCAGTTGAAGTGGAACATCTTAAACATATGGTGGCACTCTACCAATTTCAGGTGAAAAACAGTTGTCCAGAATCTTACTTGACTTACTTCTTAACAACATTGTTTTTGTTTATGAATATAGTTTGAGGAGACTAAGAAGAGCCTCTTTGAAGCGCAATCAAAATGTGCTACTTTTAGTTCATCCTCCAATTTATGGAAACCACCAATTCGTCTACTGATAACTATGTGTTGGTTGCTCCGCCACCAAAAACCAAAAATGCTATTTCTAGACAACCGTCTGCTGTTTTATCACTAGGAGGTACCTTGAGTAGGACGTTGAGAAATGGTGGTGAAAATTCTATTCAGTCAATAAACACACGGGTTGTAGGTAATTTTTATATTTTTATCACATGTCATACTCTGTTTAACAAAAATGTATTTGATTATGATGTTACATATTGATCTAAGGCTCCACAAAAACAATAGCCAATGTGCCTCTTCTTTTGGAATTGCAGATCCCAAAAAAAATAGGGATTTGATCTCTGGTATAAGCACTGGGAAATCAAATATTGTAGTTAATTCTCAACCAAGTAAATATATTTCTTGTCAACATACACAGAGGATGAGAAGCCTAATCCAGAGCCCAATTGATCGTCAAACTTTTGCTACAAGGTTTTTTATTGGTTACCTTCTTTTATGTTATCTTTTGCTTTTATTTAGAGTTATATTTTCACAGTTTCACTATCACGTGAGGATTAGTGGATCTTATTTAAAATATTTAACATGGTTTTGTTGTCTTATTTGATTTTAATTTTCAATCTTTATATATATATATATATATATGTAGTATGAGGCCGGGGTTGGTCTTCCGTTTCAGCCTCTAGAGCATGTTTGAATGATTTCCAATCGTACAGATGGGAAGATCATAGAAAAATAAGGTAGCATGTCTATTTTCATACAATTTGGTGACCCTTCGGTCCTCCCACTTAACGGTTGAAATTCTGAACCATTAAAATTTCTATAAAATAAGAACCGTTAAGTGGGAGGATCAAACGGTTCCCAAATTGTATGAAAATGGACATGTTAGCTTATTTTTCTATGATTTTTCCATCCGTAAGGTTAGAAATCCTTCAAATATGCTCCAGGGGCCGAAATAGGAGACGACCTAAGATGAATAGTATCCAACCGACCTTATACTATCAAAATCCTATATATATATATATATATATATATATATATATATATATATATGATAGTATAGGGCATGTCGGATTATTGTTCATATAAGGTTGCCTCATTTTGAGGCACTTGGAGGGTATTTTTTCCAAATCCAACCGTATAGATGGAGTTGTCAATTTATGGCGCTTAGATCCACATAGGTTAGATTCTTCTCCAAACTTATGGTCTCTTTGCATGTTTTGGGAATGGTGCCATGTCGAGATCGTTGAGGAGTCTTGGGCTACTACTCGGCCGAGGTGACCTCAGCTGCCCAATGACAGGATCACCTACTCCATACCCACTCTTGCCCTTCCTTCATGCTCTAGAGTATGGGAATTTGATCTCCATCGTATCTCCAAGGTGCCTTGCTGGACACTCTGTGGTGGTAGGGCCTATGAGACCTGCTGCTCTACCCTTTGAAGGGCTTAAGTAAGGGCTTTGATCTTTTGCTCCAAGGCTTGGTAGTGCGCTCCCTGGATGTCTCCATCAAAGGGCTGGTTCTAACGGACTTCCTCGATCCGCTGGACATCATTGAGCCTAGTAGTATTGTCGTCTACCTGGTCTTGCCCCTGGTTCTGCTTCGCTCTCACTATTGTGAACAGAGCTCCATGCTCCGTTTCTGTTAGACAAAGCCAAACTGTTGATGCAATAATTGGTCTTCCTTAAGTATCAACACCAATTAAAATCAAAGTCAAAAAAAAAAAACACTAAACAGGACACAAGTTCAGTTAAACACTTATAAAACACATGAAAAATAAACAGGACACTAGAGAAACAATTATAAAAAAAACAAGCAGTTATAAAAATAAACACACATTATATTAAAAGTAATAAACTTGTGCACAAGCTTTGAAAAATGAACACAATGGCTAGATTACATTAGTTGGGTTCACATGACACTAGAAACATCACATTAAAGTGACAATCATTGGAAAAAAAAAATAAAGGAATGAAGTCTAAAGTAACACTAGAAACATTACAATGCAACATTACAAATAGTTAGATTACATTAGTTGGGTTCACATTACAACAGACAAAACAAAAAACAGCGTAAAAAAACCACATATCATCAAAATCAACTATCTAAAGTGACAATCATTGAAAAAAAAACATATACGAGATTTCTCTATGAAGAACCATTTGTCATCTTATTTTTTGGTTCTTTAATTTTTCAAAGAAAATGAATCAAGAGTGCAAAACATTAAGGTATTGCTTTCTAGATGTCAATTACCATTATCTACTATAACAATCACAAATCAATAGCAAATAAATATCTCCAAATGATAGTACAACCTAAATTAAGCTTAAATTTTGCCCTCAAGCTTTTATGAAAACCACAAACTTGCAATGTGAGAAACCTAACATCCCATGTAAACCTAGAACTTCACTTCACATCAAATTTGCAATGTAATGTGAAAAAACAATGCAGGAAGAAATCAAGAGTTTTAGGGTTTCGAAAGAGGCACTTACAGTACTCCGGTGCTTCCTCCATCACACTCGACCGAACTTTGCTCGCTCTCTCTTGCCAGCGGTTACAAGACTTCGTCATATCATCCTCGGTTAGCACAGTCTCTCTAGAATAGAAAAGAAACGGGAGAAGAAGTAGAAACTCTTTCCTCTTGAGAATGATGATGCTGACATGGAGCAAGGTAGGTGATGTGGCAACTTTCTGGCAGCCACATAATCAATTGGGGGTTGTAATCCCTTGGGTGACTACACAGGGAAACCAAATCAAAGGTAGGTAACCGTTTTTATGCGAATTAAACTTTGGTCATTAAAATGAAAATTGGCCAAAGTTAAGTAACCTACCCGAGATGGGTTTGTTTGATTAGCCGAAGGATAAGAGCATATTAAATCCTTATCCTATTTTTTTGAAATTCTTATCAAATTTGTGGATCATACGCTTGTAAATAATCAAAGTTTTTCATGTATGATAGGGAGAAAGATGGTAAGACACGTGGAACATATCAGAGCTGTCCACGTGTCAACATAATAAAGTCCTTTTCTGAGATTGGGCCAACTCATATTGAATCAGCCCAAATAGGGGGAGGTGCTTAAAATAATTCTTAATTTTAGTTTTTTTCCTCACCTTCGCCACATGGGCCAAATCGATTACAAAATAATGAAGCTTCAATAGATCTTAATTGCTAACTTTCCCCGAGTGGTGAAAGATAATAACTACATTGCAATATGTCTCTTTAAACTTCACTATCCAATCTAAATTTAATATTTTTGCCTAAATTTCACCGTGTGCGAATGTGTATCACCAACTGGTGAAACATTAATAGTTTTAAATTGTATAGTAAAAGAATTCTACTTTTAAATTTTCTAACTTTCGCCGATTGGTGAAAGCATATCACCAACTGGTGAAACTTCAGTGGTGTTTAACTTTTAGTAGTGCGTAAAACAATTATCAATTTCAGTATTGTTCCTCACCTTCGCCACATGGCCAAAATCGATCACCAAATAATGAAACTTCAATAGACCTTAATTGCAACCTTTCCTCGAGTGGTGAAAGATAATAACTACATTGCAAGAAGATATGTCTCTTGAAACTTCACTATCCAATCTAAATTTAATTTTTTTTGCCTAAATTTCACTGTGTGCGAATGTTTATCACCAACCGGTGAAACATCAATAGTTCAAAATTGTATAGTAAAAGAATTCTACATTTAAAGTTTATAACTTTCGCCGATTGGTGAAAGCATATCACAAGCTGGTGAAACTTCATTGGTGTTTAACTTTTAGTAGTGCGTAAAATAATTATCAATTTTAGTATTGCCAAAATCGATCACCAAATAATGAAACTTCAATAGATCATAATTACTAACTTTCCCCGAGTGGTGAAAGATAATAACTACATTGCAAGAAGATATGTCTCTTGAAACTTCACTATCCAATTTAAATTTAATTTCACCATGTGCGAATGTTTATCACCAACCGGTGAAACTACAATAGTTCTAAATTGTATAGTAAAAGAATTCTACATTTTAATTTTCTCCTTTTCGCCACTTGGGGAAAGCTTATCACCAACTTGTGAAACTTTATTAAGTATTTAACTAAAACTTTAGTAGTGCGTAAAATAATTCTTAATTTTAGTTTTGTCCCTCACCTTCGCCACATGGCCAAAACCGATCACCAATAAATCTTAATTGCTTACTTTCCCCGAGTGGTGAAAGATAATAACTACATTGCAAGAATATATGTCTCTTTAAACTTCACTATCCAATCTAAATTTAATTTTTTTGGCTAAATTTCACCGTGTGCGAATGTTTATCACCAACTGGTGAAATATCGATAGTTCTAAATTGTATTGTAAAAGAATTTTACATTTAAATTTTCTAACTTTTGCCGCTTGGTAAAAGTGTATCACCAACTGGTGAAACTTCATTGGTGTTTAATTGAACCTTTAGTTGTAACGCCCCGAATTTTCTAAGTGAATAAATTAGAAATTTATTCGATAATTAATGAGAGTTATTAACACGGAAAATAAATTAATTATTTTAAAGCCCAATTAAAGGAATAATCGAGGAATATTAAATTTAAATCCAGCTTCGCAACTAATGGCCTAAGAGAAGGCCTTATTGGGCCAGGCCGTTTACACTCGGAATAGTTGGAGGTGGATAGTAAAGATAACCTCGATTATTTAGTCGGGAGAATTCGTAAGTGTTACTTAATCCAGATTGATTAAGTAGGAGAATCGGACAAATGTTAGAGTTCCGATAAAGTAGATCGGGCGGATCAAAAGCCGGTATTCGCGAATTTGGTCTGATGAGAGACAGACCCCGTGAGGCTACAGTGCGCCCGTGACACTGGGGTTATTGACCACGGGAATTTCGGATCTGGGTCGATGAATCATTGAAAAGATAATATCTAATAGAGGGCGATAAGACATAAAGTAGGAAGATAATATTAAGTAAATTATTGGATTGTAGTGGGAGAAATAATTTGAATGATAAGTTTTAATAAAGGGTATAGGGTTGATTAAACCCATGTGACATTATTGGAATGGTAGGCCAATTAATCAGAAGCCTCATGATAAGATAAAGAAAGGAAAATGGATTATTGAACTAAATAATATATATACATCACTTTGGGGACCTTAGTTAGAGAAAGAAAAATCAAAACTTATTGGAGAGAAGCTCATCGTGCCCTAACTCCTTCCCCATCTCTTCTCCCCTTCTGTGTTGCGCCGATCACCGCCTGGCCGACTCTACCTGCACCCACACGTCTCCCGGCTGCCAAACCGCCGGTTACGCCGCCGGAGCCCTGCACGCGTGCCGGTCCGCTCCCCACTATCTTCCTTCTCGACGACACACCACCAGCCGCTAGTCGGAGCCTTGCCGTGCCGCCACACTCCGAAGCAACTACCACCGGCGCTTATGAGGCGACCCACGGTGACCGTCTACCACAATACTGCGGCTTTTTGCGGCTTCTGCGCCAGCCCACCTGCTGTCCGGCGAGTGGTGGTATGGTAGGAACTCACTCCATAACCTGAGTGAGTTCTACACTAATATTTGAGTTTGTGATTGATGGATGGGCTGAAAAGGAGACAATGATTCGGTTAATAATCAGTTAGAGTTAAATGTATGAATTGATGATAGAATGGATGAATGTTTGTATTTAATTCGGGGCCCTATAAATAACGGGAGGTACCGCAGAATTTTTCATGAAATGCCTAAGTCTAAATGCCCTATTTAAAAGATCATGTTGACATGCTTTAGTTTGAATAACTCAATGACTATGATGTCTAAGTATACATACTTTAGCTTGATCTACCTTGCAAATTAAGCATGCATAGAAATATTATTGAAGTGTTGAAGGCATGTAATGCTCGTTAAGCAGGAAAAACATGATCTTATGAGTTTGATGTCTCTTATACGCTCCTTGAAGCTTAAATGGAGTTTCAAAATTAAGAATACTTTTTCTGTATTCTTAGATTCCGTATTTTTAAGCTATAGAACCAAGTTATGGAAAATACAGACTTTGTATTTACTTAGTACTCTCGTTGATTCTAGGAAAGGAAAAAGGTCCAGCAGGAGCTGCCAAAGGACCGAGCGATTCCTAGAAACTTGCAAGGACTTCAGGTGAGGGGACTTCACTGTAGATCAAGAGTTATTTCATGTGTTTATCGGGATTTCAGCTTTATCGTATTCTTATGAGTTTTATTTCGGTTTATGGATGCCGATTGAATTATCGTGATACATGCATAGTTATTTTATGCTTGTATAAGTGATTTAACCTTCAAGAGCATGAGCAATGATTAAGAAAACCCTAAGGGGTAGTTAAAGATTAAATCATGTATCATAAGCTGCACCTTAGTTAGTTATGTATGGGGGACCCAGCGGGAGGGCTCAGGATAAAGCCCAGATATTTGAGTAGATGAGACCGGGCTAAGGAAGGGGATTTGTTTTCAATCGTTTTTCTTAAAACTAAAAATGTTTGCAAAAGTTGTTCGTTTATAAAAACCCCCTTCCTGTCTCTTGAGAGAGCCCGTATCGGATACGAGACGCTCGCTTGATGTACATATGTAGATGCATGCCTTTGGTCGTCAGGCGCCGGGTTCATGTAGATGTATGCCTCTGTTCCCGACATCAGGATCATGTAGATGTATGCCTCTGTTCTTGGTGATTGCTGGAGTCCGTACGGAGACATTTTAACTAGGGGTGCACGCTTGTATAATATGAGGCCATCGCATATACATGCTTACTATATGCTTGATATGATATGAGATTGCTTATGTGTTTATACTCGGATTTCTGATTGTATTAGTATGCCTATCAAGATTAAAGATAACCATGATGATCTTCATGATTTAGACTTGCATTACTTATGTTCCAGTATTTAGTATCGATAACAGGTATGTATAATACTTGGAGGAGTAGTCTATACTCACTGAGCTTGTATAGCTTAGCCCCTTTCTATACTGTTTTTCTGTTACATGATCTAGACTTGGATCGGGATAATAGCTCATGTCTCGAGCAGGGATCGAGGTCTAGCTGGCTCTAGCGTGCCTGTTTCTATGTTTTATTTCATATGGTTGTATTAAACCTTAGTTATATTCTTTCTGCTGTATTTGGGACCGTAGTTGCCCATAACTCTGTGTGTTGTACTCTGCTATGAATTTTATTTGAATATGCCCCTGGTGTGTAACCGGGTATGCTTTATTATTTGAACCTTATTTAGAGTACATGATTCTTGATTTCAAGTTTATTTTGCACAGCTTATGGGCTGGGTGCACTCTCGGCCCAGCTGGTGTGACATCTGTCTCATGAGCGAGATGGGTGTTACATTTAGTGGTATCAGAGAAGTTTGCTCCTTGACCTTATAGTTCTAGAGGTAGTCAGAGCCTTACTTTTGGAGTCAGAGTCAGTTGACATAAGAACTAGCTATATAATTGCTAAGTAGAGTTATGTCCTTTAACTGACACTTATTGGATGTTGCAGAATGCCGGCAAAGAGAGGACGTGGGAGGCCATCAAGGGTGCCACGTGAGGAAACCCAGGAGGAGCCGCACGTGGATGCTCCTACACCTGAAGAGTATTGCGATGCATCACATGCACATCCTGCCCTGGGATACAACCCAGGTGTACACCAGTTTCCAGGGATGCAACAGTTTTTCGAACAAATGGCTCAGTCGTTTGCTACTATAATTATGCAACAGTTTTCCAGGGGTCGCCAAAGCCTTGGTCAACACAGGTGCATCTCACAACTTTGTCTCGGAAGAAGAAGCCAAGAGGCTCGGTCTTAAGGTTGTCAAGGGAGGTGTCTCTCTCAAAGCTGTTAACTCAGCAGCACGACCTCTCCAAGGAGTTGTTTATGGAGTTCAAGTCCGTCTCGGTGCTTGGACTGGCCAAGTGGACTTATCGATGGCGCCTATGGATGACTTCTCGGTGGTATTCGGCATGGAGTTCTTGGATCAAGTCAGAGCTTTCCTTGTCCCATTTTCAAACTCTATGTGCCTCATGGATGGATCCAAAGCTTGTGTGGTGCCAACGGAAAAGATCGCCAAGCCTACCCAAGTTCTCTCAGCACTTCAGTTCAAGAAGGGGTTGAAGAGGGAGGAAGAGAGCTACTTGATCATATTAAAAGAGTATGATGATGGGGAGGAGTCACCACAACCAAGCTTGCCCACGAAAGTGCAAGCCGTCTTGGAAGAGTCGTAATGTCGGATGCTTTGCCCAAACGGTTGCCTCCAACAAGGGAGGTGGACCATCAGATTGAGCTGGAACTTGGCACAAGACCACCAGCCATGAGTACATACAGGATGGCGAATTCGGAGTTATTGGATGCTGGGTTCATAAGGCCTTCCAAGGCCCCATTTTGTGCCCCGGTGCTCTTTCAGAAGAAGAAAGATGGCTCCTTACGGATGTGCATTGACTATCGGGCTCTAAATAAGATTACGGTAAAGAACAAGTACCATATTCCGCTTATTGATGATTTGTTCGATCAGTTGGGAAACGCTAAATACTTCTCAAAGCTGGATTTACGGTCGAGGTACTACCAAGTTCACATAGCAGAAGGAGATGAGCCCAAGACCACATGTATAACAAGGTACGGTGCCTACGAATTCCTAGTTATGCCATTTGGTCTTACCAATGCACAAGCTACATTCTGCACTCTTATGAACAAGCTCTTCCATCCTTACCTCGATCAGTTCGTGGTAGTATATCTTGATGATATTATGGTATATAGCTAGACTTTGGAAGAACACCTAGAGCACTTGAGGAAGGTGTTTGAGGTCCTAAGGGAAATGAGTTGTATGTTAAGAAGGAGAAGTGCTCATTTGCCCAAGAAGAGGTGATGTTCTTGGGGCAAAAGATAAAGGATGGGAAGCTTATGATGGATGGAGCCAAGGTAAAAGCTATCCAAGAATGGGAACCTCCCACTAACGTCCCGGAATTAAGGTCTTTCCTTGGGCTGGTAAACTACTATAGAAGATTCATCAAGTCATATTCTACAAGAGCAGCCCCACTGACTGATCTGCTCAAGAAGAACAAGGCTTGGGAATGGATCAACGAATGCCAAGCCTCATTCAAAGACTTGAAGAAGGTTGTTAGTGAAGAACCAGTGCTTTGCCTACCAGACCCCACGAAGATGTTTGAACTACATACAGATGCTTCAGACTTTGCCATCGGTGGAGTATTAATGCAAGAGGGGCGTCCAATAGCCTTTGAGAACCGCAAGCTCAATGATACAGAACGTCGCTACACAGTGCAAGAAAAGGAGATGACAGCTATCATTTATTGCCTAAGGGTGTGGCGACACTAATTATTGGGAGATCATGACGGATAATGTGGCAGCTAGCTATTTTCAAACTTAGAAGAAGTTGAGTCCCAAGCAAGCTCGATGACAAGATTTCTTGGCAGAGTTTGACTACAGACTCGAGTATAAGCCTGGCAAAGCAAATATTGTGGCCAATGCGCTTAATCGGAAAGCGGAGCTAGCAACCTTGAGCAGACCAAGCAGCCCCTTGGTGGAAAGAATCAAAGAAGGGTTGGAGCATGATGCTTTGGCTCAAACCCTTATCTCTCTTATCAAGGAAGGAAAGACAAGACAGTTTTGGCTAAGTGACGGATTACTTTATGCGAAGAAGAATCACGTATATGTGCCTAAATGGGGGAATCTAAGGAAGGAGTTGATCAAGGAGTGCCATGATTCACTATGGGTGGGTTACCCAGGTATGCTACGCACACTTGCCTTGATCAAGTCTATCTATTACTGGCCTCAAATGCGGGATGATGTTGAGGCCTATGTGAGAACTGGTCTTGTTTGCCAACAAGACAAGATGGAGCAGCATGCACCGGGTGGTCTATTGGAACCACTACCTATTCCAACGAGACCTTGGGAAAGTGTCTCTATGGACTTCATCACTTGCTTGCCAAAATCAGAGGGCTTTGGCAGCATAATTGTGATCATTGATCGCTTCAGCAAGTATGCCACCTTCATACCTGCTTCTGCGGAGTGCACTGCTGATGAGACTACACGACTATTCCTAAAGCATATCTTGAAGCTATGGGGAATTCAATCTAACATTGTGAGCAATCGAGATCCTCGCTTTACTGGGAAGTTCTAGACATAACTATTTAAGTTGCTAGGATCAGACTTGAACTTTTCCACAAGTTTTCATCCGCAGAGCGATGGGCAAACAAAGCGTGCTAATGCATTGCTGGAGCTCTATCTTAGGCACTTCGTTAGTGCCAACCAAGGAGATTGGGCTAAGTTGCTGGATGTAACCCAATTCTCTTACAACTTGCAGCAGAGCGAGTCCATCGGCAAGAGTCCCTTCGAGATCATCATGGGGCAACAGCCCATGACTCCTCATGCCTTAGCCAGAAGTTATGAAGGAAAGAACCATGCAGCCTTCAAATTTGCTAAGGCATGGCATGAGCAAACTGAGTTGGCCCGAGCTTATCTAAACAAGGCGACTAAGAGAATGAAGAAGTGGGCTGACAAGAAAAGAAGGATGGTCGAATTTCAAGAGGGAGACTTGGTCCTTGTCAAGTTGCTGCCCCAACAGTTCAAGACCTTGCGAAAGGTTCACAAGGGCTTGGTGCGGAAATAAGAAGGACCATTTCCAATCCTTAAGCGAGTGGGTAAGGTGTCCTACAAACTACAACTTCGTCCTAAACTCAAAATCTACCCAGTTTTCCATGTGAGCAGGTTGAAGCCTTACTATGGAGATAAGGAAGACGCAAGCCGTGGAGAATCCAAGAGGGCACCCACTGTGGTAGTGTTCGATAGAGAGGTGGACTCTATCTTGGTAGACCGCTTGATTCGGTGCAGGGGCGTACCAAACTATCGAGAATACTTAGTGAAGTGGAAGAACGCCCCATACATCGAGGCAAGCTGGGAACCTGAAGACTTCTTGTGGCAATTCAAGGATCACATAGCAAGGTTCAAGCTTGGAGACCCGACGGGGATGTCGCGAACTTGAGTTGGAGAGGATGTCACATCCCGCGTAAGTTGGCTCAAAAATTTCTGGAATTCTCTGGAGCGGAGCGGAGGTGCGTAGAAGGATCTAGAGTTGGATGGATTCAACTTAAATCTGGAAGGTTCGAGAGATAACTAGAATTATGTGGCATATTGTATGATATAACTTGAAGTGTGAAGAACTTCTTGAAGTGTGAAGAACTAGGAAGAATCTAGAATATTATAGAGTGGTGGTGCCACTCTATAAATAGGCCAAGAGGCCCCCATTTGTAATCATCCTTTTGATATTGAGCAATACTAAGTTCTCTTCTCAAAAGCTCTCTTGAGTTCTTTGTTTCTCTAAAATCTCTAAGTTCCTCTTAACCAACTTGGTAGAATTTCTGGAGGAAGGCAGGCTTAGTGCAACGGACCCTGCTAAGTGCCGCATGTTGTCTAGTTGAAGAGCTAGGAGGAGCGTGACAATAGGACAACTTCTCGATGGGCAGGTATCTCGACTCTGGGTCGCTTAGAACACGATTGGCATAGTAGGGCGTTGAACCATGCCTTCCTCCTTAACCAGAATCGAACTCACCTCCTGCATGGTGGCCGCGAGGTATATGAGGAGTTAGATGCAGCGCCCGACCGGATCCGGGACCTCGGGCGATCTGGTCAGTACGTACCAAGTGGAGCGAGCCCACTCGAATACAAGGCCAAAGAAAAAGAAGCAGATAACATAATAAAATCAAAATTTTTAAATAATAACAAATATCCTCACATGTCACAGCGGAAATAAAAATGAAATAAAGAGGGTCCATAAGCCCTATACATATCCAGTCCCTACATGGGTCCTATGCACATGTCCTCACACACATGAATATAAAATAAAGAGATCCTCCGATCTAGAAGCAAAGATACCGACTCTCATACGTCTCACGAACTTCGAGTCTATCTACTCCTCGGACACAGAAATGAGAAAGAGAAAAGTCGTGAGCTTTGAATGGAAAGCTTCGATGGCATCTACCAAGGATCTCAAGGCAATAGAAAGTTGAAACAAGATATCACAATCAGCAGAATCATCAAAACGCGGGGCTAAACCCCACTTTACAAGCGGTCTTAGAATCGGTGCGGCCCTCGGGCCACTGAATAAGAAGTCAATACTTGGCTCGGCAAAGTTTTCCCCGGACTGACCGGTACCGGTACGTAAATCGTGCTTAGCGGCCTCGGGGCGCAACCAGCGACCTGTTTTGTGGCGGCGAACATGTCGGCGATTGGTGCCACCACCTCTGCATGTCGACACGGCCCGGCCAAATCAACCCTTTGGCGGGGCGGGCCTCGGACTCCCGCATTGCAGGCGGAAGATGAACTTCGGTTGGCTGGCGTACCTCCGGCCAGCACACAGACCATGTGCCCCTGATTAAGTGTATACGGGTAGGTAGTCCAACTAAGTATTTCAACAAACCGGTGAGTAGAAACTTACACTCCTATCCGGGGCCGGAACCGCACGGGCTCCACGTGTTTCCGCGACGCGTCTTGCGATCAGCGGATCCTCATGATCGATTAACACTACTTCTAGCTCAATCCACACATACTAGGAAAGATATCAAACAAGCATATATATTGCATGTATATCAACAAAGCGAGGACTAAATAGATCATGCTAACAAATAGCATCAACAAGAACGAAAACCCATGCGAGGTAGAATGAGGCAAGAGTGACTTTACCTCTAAAGCTATCAACCCTAAATGCTCTATATGCATCCCCAAGCGAAGCTCCGCGCTCCTAAATTAGATGGCCCGGTAAACACAAGTACACACTCAACACTCATTACAAGTGTTTAGAACATATTTCTTTAATGCATCTCAAATTACTTGGGCAGGCCCGCACTAACAAACCCAGGTCCCTTTAAATCTTATCAACAGCAGTCAATCCTTGAAGCAGATCTAGCCAACTCTCAATTCAATTACCCAATTGAATTCTAAAAGAGCCGGTTAAATAACTAAATAAATAAAAATAATAATGAGACTCAAGTCATTTATTTTAACCCCGCTCTAAGCTGGATCAATAATCAAAGCTCCAAAGTAATTTTACAAAAAGTCAAACCAACCAAATATAAATTGACCAAACCAAGGCCATTTCTCTCTTGTAAAATACATGTTCATATTCACCATTGAGGTCCAGTACCAACCTCTAGAGCCTCAAAACCTCAACACTCACCAAAGTCATTCAAAACACGGCCTCCTTAAATAGCAATCACTAAAAAATAAATCAATACCAAACAAATCTTGAGTATTCATACTTGCGGTCTTTAATCATGGAGGAATCCATCAAATCATTATGAAGTTAATCATGAGGAAACCAATTTACACGACTCTGCTCAGAAGCTTTAACAATGTAGTTAGGGCTACACACATCATATCATATACTCCACAATATCACCAAAGAGACATTTAAAATAATGAAAATAATTCACCAAAAGCTTTCCAAAGGGTTCTAGACAAATGAAAGTGTAAGCTAGTGGATCCTAAACTTATATACCATCATTGACCCGCGGTAGAGACCCCATATTAATGGATCTCCAAATTAATCCTCCATACGGATGAGCTATCGTCCCTCCAAAGCATACATTTTTTAAACAAAAATCCTACCTCCATATATGCATGCTAGTCTTTATCATTAACTCATGAAAACTTGCAATCCATCTGAACCTCACAAAATTCTTGTAACCATGCTTAGATACTCTAAGAATCACCTCTTAATCAATTCACAATCTTATATTTTATAGGATTCAAAATAAGCTCAATCAAGACTTGAAACACCACACTCTCATCGGCTCAACACACAATCCACAACACCCTCTCTCACTAATATGATTAAGAATGAGAGACAAACCCAAGAGTGCACACCTATTAAAACCTCTGATCAGTGTTCACAACACTGACAGCACCAAAGAAATATCAAACCTCACACACAATCATATCTCCACATAAAATCATAAGTCTTACCATCATTCATTGTCCATGAATTCTCATCCTAGAAGAACCAACTAAGCCGGTCCCAATTACATACTTGCCCAAGAACTAGAAGATCTACAGTTACACCTCCATTATCCTCAATCTGAGACTAACTACCCCACATAGAACCAAAGACTTTGAATAGAATTCATTTCTTAGGGAAATGAAACACCCCAAGCCTTTAAACCACACCCTCATACAAAACTAAACCTTGGCCATAATTGTCTACTCAAAGGAATCAAAGGCTAAACCTTTGTATTCATCCGAGGGCACTGGAAAATCAATATTATCACTTTTAAACTAATGCTTGAAGAAAACTCACACTAGCGTTTGGTTGTTGAGTGACGCTTTCCGGTGATCTCTTACAGTTGGCTGGTCCACGAGCGAGAAAAGATACTAGGGTTCCAAATTTGCCTCTCTTCTTATAGAAAGGATTATGGATAAGGTTAGTATCTTGGTTAGGTTTATCTAAATGGTTTAAACCTTCTGTTGCATTTGGTATGTATTATCCTCAGAAGACCGGTAACAAGCTTGGATCTCTCTACAAGTTTTAATATAGATATATCTTTTTTTTTATAACTCTCTCTCTAGAAGATAAATATATATATCTCTCTATATGAATATTCATCACATTCACGCGTTTTCCACTTCAACTAGGCGCCAACCATTTGGATTGCAAAATAGCACTTAATGCGGGCCATTGACAACTTGTAATATGGAACATGGTTGATTTTCACGTGCATGCCCAGTTTGAATTTTTAGTAAAAGGACCTCATAGTCTTCACAATTTGTTTATGCATAGATCACATGATTTTTTTTTTTTTTTTACTAATAAACCCCACCAATCTTTGTGGTTTATATGTGGAAGCCCTTCTCCTATTTGAATTTGAGAGGTGAGAGAAATACATTCCTTTTAGACCCCCACTTCTTCGGAAATCACAATTCGGTTCCGTCTCCTTATACATGAGAGAAGATAGTATTTCCTTTAAGTCCTCATATTTTTCCATATTTTCCTTTTAGTCCTTAGCGAGACCACATAACCTCAAAATTAATAATATTAAATCAAAAATCTCCCAATAATCTCGATCTAAGATTTACTCCCATTATACATCCTGTTCTCCAGCTTACCAATTTAGAGGACCTTTCTCAATAAACAAAAATCAGAAAATTCCACATTTTAATCCTCAAGGATTCAAATTTCTTTTATTCCTTCTTTTCTCCCATTACGCTTAATTAGAGAATTCTTTTCCCAATCATAAAATACTTAAAATTTGCGAACTCAAAAATTCCTCAAAAACCCTCGGGTTTTACATCGTCACCCTCCCGGGGTTTAGTGAGTAAAGGGGGGGAGGGAGCTCAGGTACTCCTTGAGTGCTGGAATGTCTTCTCGCAGTCTTCTGTCCATTCCACTTTGTGAGCCTTACGGAGGGCCGTAAAGAATGGGAGGCTCTTCTCTCTAGATCTCACTATGAAGCGGCCCAGGGCCGCCAATCTTCCGTTCAACCTTTGGATCTCACGGATGGTCTGTGGGGAGCTCATCTCAAGCACTGCCCGGATCTGATCCCCGTTGGCTTCAATTCCTCATTGGGTCAACATGAATCGAGGAAATTTCTGGACCCAACTTTGAACAGGCATTTGCTAGGATTAAGAGGCATACCATAGTCACAGAGAGTCTAGAAAGTCTCCTGCAGGTCGGCGATGGGGTCGTTGGCCTTCCCGCTCTTGACAAGCATATCGTCCCCACATACGCTTCCACATTCCTTCCTAGTTGGTTTTGGAAGACTTTTGTCACCAACCTCTGGAAAGTTTCTTCGGCATTTTTGAGGTTGAAAGGCATGACGCGATAGCAGTAGGTTCCTTTCTCCCGGGATAAGGACATCTTTTCTTTGTTTAACTCGGCCATCCTTACCTGGTTGTAGTCGGAGAATGCATTGAGGAAGCTGAGTTTTTCGTTGCCTACGGTGGAGTCTACCAGCTTGTCTATTATCGGGAGTGGGAAGGTATCCTTTGTACGGGCTTTGTTGAGGCCGGTGAAGTCGATGCACATCCTCCACTTCTCGCTGGACTTCTTGACCAAGATGACGTTAGCAAGCCACTCAGTAGTGTACTTCTCGGATGAACCCGGCTGCCAACAGCTTTCTGACCTCTTCCTCGATAGTCGTCATTCTCTTGGGGGCAAAGTGCCTCCACTTCTGGATCACCGGCTTATGGGCGGGGTCTACATTCAGTTGATGCTGCATCACTTTGGGGTCTACTCATGGTATATCATTGGGTCCCCATGTGAAGAAGTTAGAAATGTTTCTCTGGAGGTTGAAGACGCTGCCTTTGAAAAGCTCATGACCGTAATTTCAATGAAACTAGTCTTGAAGCTACCAAACTTTGATGTCCCCTTTGAGGTGCACACAGATGCCTCAAGTAAAAATGTGGGTGGAGTGCTAGTGCAGGAGGGGAATCCCGTGGCTTTTGATTGCTGGAAGCTTAAGGAGGCCGAACAGAAATACTCGGGCTTAGGTGTCCTTGAGCTCCTCCGACATCTCTGACCTAATTTGCACGGTCTTGTCAGGGCAATCCCCGTACAGGGGAATGGTGACGAGCTTTTCGACAAGGGTGGCCCTCAGGGCCGACTCGGGTCCATCATTCACTGGCTTCTAGAGGTCCAATGTTTCTCCGGCATTCTCAGCTTGGTTGGCGGAGTAGCACCGTAGCGCGGTCCTCTGGTCTCCATGCAATTCTCTGCACCGGAAACTTCACCATGACGTGATACGTGGAGATCACCGCTTGTAAGGTATTTGATAAGTGTTCACTTTGCTATATTTCTATATCATATTTGCACACACCTAGCATATGATCCTGATAAATTATGGCCACCGGAACTTAAAATGTGCTATTTTTATATAGCAGAACATATCGGGGCAATTTAATGAAAAGTTCAGGATTTGAAGCAAAATTGAAAGAAGAAGACTGAAAAAGAGAACCAGACGGTTCTGTCCGGTAGACAATGGTCATGTCTGGAACGCATGACACGCAAGGTCTTCTCTAAATCTCTAAATAAACAAGAGGAGCGATAACAATGGATGTTCTATGAACTGTCTGCAGTGGAAAAGCCACTTGTTGAAGCTACATGAGCCCATCCAAACCATGAACGGGGGTCGTCTAAATAGGAGGAAAATCAGATCTGAACTAAGGGCGGACCCATCCTTAGCCTGGACAAGGCCGTCCATCTGAAAGGACGGACACGTCCAAACCATGGACGAGACCGTCCATCCAGAAAAAGGATCCCTTCTAGGTTTAGAACAAGGCCATCTATGTTCCAGATGGGCCCATGTGTTAGTCGACGGTCCCGCCTGTATCGAGCTTCAATTCAGTAATGTTGACCTGATGAGCTTATCCTCAAAAACTGTATTCTGATCCCCTGATGGTGCTTTGGACTATAAATATAAAAAAATTAGGGTTTTGAGAGCAGCTTCTAATTCCATTCACCACTCTTGGAGGCTTTCTCACCACCCATCATCCATCCTTCATTCATCTAGGGCACAGCAGCAAGGAAGGGAGCGTCCCCAGACAACAGAGCAGCGGGGCTGTGTACACGAACGGTCCTCGCTAACAGCGTGTGGAAAGCATATCATTGCCTTATGGCTTATTTAGCAGTTATCTTTGTATTTGCTCTATATTCCTCTTTAATGAGGAACTAACTCTTTAGATGCTTGGGTATTGATTAACTATGGGGTTAGGTTTAATGTATGACAGTATCTTCTGCTTGTTTGATTAATTAATGTTGGATTGAGATCCCTTGAGTGCATTCATTGCATTGAATGCTTACGTTGCAATAGCTCTAATATTCAATAAATTCATCTGAGAGAAGAAGCGAACCCATCCTCATATTAGAACTACCTCAGTAGAAGAGATTATGAGTGTACCGAGAACTTGGGCATTTAGGAGAGTGACTCTTTCATATGTCTTATCCCCACAAGCTTTCCAAGAAATAGATTCCCTAGATCCCCACTAAATGTTAGTAATTAAGCCTCAACAGAGGGAGTGAAAGCGTCATAGGAATTCTTGGCTCAATCCCATTTAATCAGTCAGTGGAAGGCATTGTCTATATCTTGTTTTGAGAACCCAAGAGGGATTCATACCCGAGTGTCTTTTCTCCTGACTGATTATCCTGTGATTTCACTCAATAATCTTCACTTAATTGTCAATTAAATTTGCTTTTTTAACTTCAGCAATTAAATTAGTAAAACATCATATCTCTGATTAGGTTAGATAGTAGATGAACAGTTAGTACTAGTACTTCTTGTAGTCCTTGTAGATTCGATACCCGACTTCTTTAGTCCATTATATTACTTATTCGGCCTGTGCACTTGCAGTAGCATTGGCGACGATCAAGTTGCAGCCATCTCCCGCGGCACCTGTGGAGAAGGGCATGATACAACTTAGTGCCCTATTTGCAGCAGTGAATTGACCCCCATAGAAGATGTGCAGTATATGGGAAACCCTTTGAGGCCACATGGGATACAGTTTAAACCTTATATGCCTAACTGGAATCATCCTAGTCTATCATATAGAAATCCTCAAGGGGCGCCACACAACCAGGATTCCCTTAGCAACCTTTTCGACCTCAAGTGTCGAATTTAATTCCGAAGAAGTCTTCACTAAGCATTGATGCTGGGCAAGATAGCGATTATCCCGCGGGCTAGCAGGATCCAAGATGCGCAAGGAATAACAAATGAAGAACCAAAAGAACAAAAGAAAATACTCTGAATTCAGGAAAATACTTTTATTCAAAACTCAATAATGAAAAATCAACCCACAAGCTCGGTTAAATAGCTTTTAAAGACTAACCTAGAAACCCTATCATCTTATCTAAATTGTCAACATTGGCAAATTATTATTCAAAACTAAAACTTTTCAAAATTTAAAACTCTAAACAAATCAGATAACTCCAAATAATCCGAAATCAAATCAGATTCAAATGCTATTCTAATTTGATAAATAATTTTAAAAATAACAAAAATATCTAAACAGTGATATGGTGGGATAGCAGCAGAATTTGAATTCAAAGATGATGCCCACAAAGTCGATCTGGCGACCATATGGAGCGTGCTGAAATGAGCTTTCTGGATTGGGTTCAAACGCGTGATTCCGACATATGTAGCCAAAGTTAATACCAAAATACAAAACTATCCCCAAAACTGCTCCAATCATGGAATTCGCTCCATCACTTCCAGTCTTTCTGTTGATCAGCCAACTCGGCACCAACTGACCCGAGCCTCCTACATCAAGTTTCGTTCTCTTCTTTGATCAGGGGGGAAGTTTGCTTTGGGGAAGCAGGGTGGAAGGTCGGAATTGTTCTGACAGGTGTTTAGCTTAGCACAATGCCAAGCGGCTTGAGGGGATGGTGCCATGTGTTGCGCAGGATTGATGACACGTGTTTTACTAGATATTTCCATATCACTATATATAGATTTCATATTCAATTATCAGGAAAGGGCAAAGACAAGTCAGCCACTACCGAAGGACTAAGCAAGACTTAAGCTCGGACCAGACATAGGTGAGGGGAACTAGCTGTACAGTTTCACTTATTTTACCTTATTTTTATACAATATAGATTTCTGTTTTGAAAAGCATGAACTAGGAATTTTATGAAAATTTCTAGAGTTTTATAAAACCATTTCATGCACAGTAACCAGTAACATAAAAGAGAAACATATACAGAAATAGATAGATTACACTTTATTGATATGCTTGTTTGGACCAGTGGTGGCTCGTGTAGAGACAGAGAGTACGACAGTAGGTTAGGAGAGGGGTGCCTTAAACCTCTATTTTTAATACCGAACTATCTGTTTTTAAAACACTTCTATTTTATAAAATCAAAACCCCCTTTCCATACTCTCGGGTGCCTAGTGTACGTATATAGATGACCTCGCGTAGCAGATCTACCCGTTGGTCGCTGGTTCTATAGTATTGAAGTAGATGTGTAGTTATAGATTTTAGTCTTGTGATTATCAGATGATTCCGCATTCCTCACCTCCTAGAGATTGAGTTTTATCTTCTAGAGAGGAGGCACATGTATAGATTACCCATGGGGAATGTCGGTTTCATAAATAATTCACAAGATAGAGAAACATGAAATCGGATTTGCATATTAAAGAGAATATATTGACCAGCATATATAATTGCTTAGTATTTATTTCAGATTTCAGTATTTAAATTCAATTATTTCCTATACATGTTTTATATTTCAGATTGACTGTTTTACTTTATTATACCGGGTACAGTTACACTCAACAGATATGTTCCCCACTGAGCTCCAGTAGCTCAGCCCCTTTCCTCTTGACATTGTGATTGCCAGCGATAGACAGAAGACCGTCAAGAGGGTTTGTTTGATCGCGAGTCTAGTGGAGACGTTTTGTAGCTGGCTCTGACTCCCGTGTCTAGTTAATATGTTATGTTTGATCATGAGTGTATTTGAGACCTTTGAGTCTAAGACAACATTTATGTGGTATTGTATCAAACCATGTTTGAAGTTTGAGTTTAATATATATTCAGTTTGCTTTAATTAGTTTCCTCAAGTTATTGATTTATAGTTATTTAGTAGTTTAACAGCCTTAAGTTTAGGGTTCATTCCCTAGACCTGGCTGGTGTGACACGTGACCTCTGAAAAGGAGACGGGTGTTACAGAAATGATATGAAAATATGCTCATTTGAACAATAATCAAATATCTCCCCACTTAAGCGTTTGCTTTTCCTCAAGCAAATAAAACAATTAAAACAAAGGAATTGATGAGTGTTCAACCTCTTGCTATAAAATAATTGGTTCTACCCTATCCCAAGCTCACTATCCAAAGATGCATTCTCCTATTTCCATACTAGGACCTAGAGTACATCTTGTGTTTTGGTTCCTCCCGGCCCTAGATGAACATCTACACTCCACATACCATGTTCAAGAGTCCTAGCAAGATAAGCATTCCCTCAATGGACTCTAGAAGATTCTTGAGGCCCTGAACTCAAGACAACCAACCCTCTATTGAGTAAATAGTGGACAAGTTCGAGAAGCTTCGAGTTATGTACACACATAACCCCTTTTTTTTCGGGTAGGACATCCATAAGGGATCCGACTTTCCCGTGCTAAAGATCATTGTAGAGTGTAGGCCCTCTTTTTTTCAGGATGCACTTGCTGTTTAGGCACCAGAGCACCCGGGTACTAAGAGGGTTATAACTATACCCAGATGTGTTCATACTTAAGAATGATCTTCGTATTGAGGAACACCCTAATTAGGGGCCGGGACCCCAAACTACTTCATCAAAACAAGTAGCGGAACACTATCTTTATTATTGTAGCAACTAAACTATTATGTACATGCTATTTTATTCTTCTCTTACTTGTCTACTAGGTTAAATTATGAAGGGTTAGATGCTCAACTAGTGCCACGGATCCTCTTGGAGCCATTGAGAGTAATGCTTATCAATTAAGGTCAATAAAATATGGCAATGGGTTATCTATTATCACTAGAGAGTTTGAATTCCACAAGGATTGTCTCTAGATGTCCATGGCATGTCATAGGAGAATTTAAAAAAAAAATTGGGTGCTAAGATTGTGCACTAAGAATAGAGTGAATCAATACATTCTCTAACAATGCCATCATCGGTACATGCCAAAAAATGCTCTTGTATAAAAAAATTTACAATGAATTCCAAAAGTCTATTAGCTACATATCTCCACACTTAAAAATTTGCAATAACTCTTTAAGTGGATAGGTAGCCACCCATCTCCACACTTAGAATAGTGCATTGTCCTCAATGTACGTAATCAAGCTCAAATAAAATATAGAAAAGAGTAAAAAGCATGGAGAAAATTAAACTGAGACTTCCCCGGTGAGATGATGACAACCTTTGTGGCTGAGGATTTGATCATGTAGAATTTTACCGGGGTGTCTCTTGTTCGTGCATAATTCTGCAAACGAAGAGAGATCATCATAGCTCCAAGACAAATCAAGAGAATAAAGATTACAGAAAGGAAAAGTAGAAGATGAGACTAGCAGGTAGAGCCCTTGCTAACAGTGCACAAAACATAAGAGTCTGAAAATAAAACAAAATAAACACAAATGCAGATAAACTGTCTCAATCGTCCGTGTGTGGTTGCTCATCGGATGCCAGTGCTGCTAATGAAGTGGGTAATGGAAGGGGGTCCACGGGTGCCCGTGGTGGTGCCATAACTGCTATACTAATTGCCATAACTGTGAATGCGCAGTTGAGTGTAATAATTTCATCATCCCCTTCATTGTCTTCAATGAGTGGGAGTGGGCCTTCCATTCGAGCTGGTGTTGATGGTGAGGCAACCCACAAATGTTGATGGGGAAGTAGTAATGGTACCCTCACACGCAGGTTGTTCTGGGCCATGGAGTGTTTGTTCTTTTGAAAGTTAGCCTTCACCAATGTACCTGCAAAAAGAATACTGAAGAGCATATTAGTGCATTGAAAAGATGGAGAGGATACAGGTGCACAATTAAAAGCATACGGGTCCTTGTACGGCTGCATGGTAGGCCGTATATCCCTGGATTTCTCTCAATGTGAATGTGGGGGAGTATACGGCCCAGTATATGGCCGTATAAACCCCCGTATGGTGGCACCTGGGTTGTATATGGGCCCATATACGGTAGTACACATGCCCATATGGACCTGGCAATTTAAGCTCATGCAAAAGACCCTCTATATGGGCCAGTATATGGCCGTATAAAGCCCCTTATGGTCTTCAGGGGCGTCTATACGGCATGTATACAGCCTTATACCCCTCCGTATAACACCTAGGTTGGCTTGTGAAGCCAACTTTGGGCCATTCTTGGTTGTTACAACATAACCTAACAGGAATTATCAATATGGTGATCATGAAAGTGCAGCTAACATGATGAGTCTAATGATGCAAATGTGGAGAATAAGACAAATCATAAGGTTATTCCAAACAACTCTAACCAACACAAAACAAAATTCGAAACAAAACAAGACTTTCCAAGACTTGGGCTGCCTCCCATAAAGCGCTTGTTTAACGTTACTAGCTTGACGTACCTCGAGTTACCTTATGGGGGCTCATACATATGAAAGCATCCATCAGCTCTTCCAGTAAAGCACTTACCAAACAAAATCCTACCCAAGTTGCCATAGATAGAACAAGTTTTTGCTTTTATACCTGGGTTATCTTCATATGGTGATTGAGCTGAAGGATTAGCGGTTACCCCTTTTTTCTTCACCTTTCTCCAAGTATATCTACCAGTGATGAGTGTTAGCTCCTTCCACTTTGTCCTTCGCTTTGCCTTCGGGGAGAACCGTGATGTTGTAGAGATGTTTGGAAGCTCTTCCGGACCCTCATTCAGTTCTTCCACAAATTGGCACATTGGGTCGGTTTGCAGCAGGTCTTCCATGCACTCGACAGTTATTTTTATCGACATCATCGACACTTTAGGATGTGTCATCATGATCTTCTTCATCTTTGCAAACCACATCGGATCCGGTTACTGAAGTTTTGACCGGTCCTGCTCAAGGGATGTCTGTTGTCCCTTCTTCTTCTCTTCCTATCATAGCGGATTCTGATATGCCAATTTCCGATGCGTCCGATCCCCACAGATCGGAGGAACCTCGTAGATCAGAAGGGAGTGTTCCATTGGACGCAGGATCTGGTAGGAGTAAAGAACAAGGTGATATTCCTATGCTTTTCGATGTACCTTTCCCTTATAGACTTCTTTCTCTTCGGTCTTCCAAATGATGATATGTCAATTCCGTCTATTCTGATTGTAGGAGTGATAGGAACCATGAATCCTTTTGTTGGTAGTTCAAAAGTCCGAGGACCTAGAACTCGGGGAGTGATTCATCGCAATGATAATGTTTTGCCTGTTGACACTAAGCTTGTTAGAGATTCTTTTCATTCTTGGCGAAAGACAATGTCAACAACCACTTTAATCAATTCAGTATGGAAGAATCCTGCTCTGATTTTTGTTTGTCCCTTGCTTCGGTATGTTGTCTCTTCTCGTATTTGTTGATAAAGTAACTTTATATCTTGTCCAGCTAAATGAGAATTTCTCTTGCAGACTGATTTATGAGGAGAATTGTAAGATTTTGCGAGAGGGATGATCCTGAGATCATTGCCCATATTTCTAAACTGGAGGAGGAGAATAGAAAATTGCTGGAAACTCTTTCTCAAAAAGATACTGAGGTAGTTAAACTGGGTGGAGAAAAAGATTTTATTGCTACTGAACTGGGGAAATCTGATGGAGTGAATGCTGCGCTGAAAATCGATTATGAAAGCTTATATAGGCTTCCCTCTCTCTTTCGGAGCAAACTACTACTGCTTTGAGGCAGGATCTGGACCAGGCCAGGGATGAGAAGAAATCTGTTGTCCCTGAGAAAAATGAAATATCTGAAAAATTGACTGCGCTTGAACGGGATATTTCTTCTGAAAAGGATGTTAATGAGGATCTGAAAAAGAAGCTTAAAGATGCCGAGGCGTTGGTTGGCACGTTGAAGGAGGATAAAGAAATCCTCACCGAGAAGTTATCGGCCACCAATAACCTCCTTTCACGTGCTCAAGATGATGTTTCTTATGCTCAGCAGATGAAAGAGAATGCTGATAAGGAATTATCATCCTTGCGGTCCGAACATAATAAGACTTGGAAGAAAACCATGGAATTGGAAGAAAAAGTCGTTGCTGCGAAAAAGAAAGAATTGTCTGATGATGAAATTCGAAAGATTTCATCAGAGATTTATGAGATACTTAGCAGTATTCATTCTGTTGACTCTTCAGTGAACTTTTTTAGCCATACCTCCTATGATGAAGCGGTGGAGCTTTACTTTGATAAATGTCAAGGAGGGGCGGAGGAAACTGGGACTCCTGCTTTTGGAGAAGTGAGGATTAGTGCTCCTTGCTTGGAGGAGATTCCGGTCGTGGTGAGCTCGGATAAAGGTGTCCCCGATAAGGCGACTTCTTCATCGGTTGTTCCCGATCTAGGAGAAGGGAAAATTTCTGAAGGTGAGGTAGTCACATCCGATCAGGATCCGATCTGTAAGAAGAGGGGGTATGATCCCACTGGTGAAGCCAATCAAGTGGTTATTAAAATCGAAGACGATGTAGTAGCAAGTATATGTTTAGACTTCATACTTTTGGATATCTTTCTTTTTTGTTGAATGCTTTTTACCTATCAGCCTATTGTTTGATTAAAGCCACTTCTATAAACCCGATTCGCGAGGAAGCTTCGGGAAAAGATAGTGGAGATGGGACTACTGCCTTGCATAGGAGAGAAGGTTAGCTGAATTCTCTCTATTCCCTTTACTTGTACTTAAACATTCCTTCTGCTGATGTTGACGTCACTAAATTAGTTGTTGCTGATTTTAGAGATTTAGGATTCCAGTCCGCCCTCAATACATTGCGCATTGGGTGTCATAGAAGTAATCAGTAGATCTTCATTCCTTCATTTCTAGTTTTGTCTTTCTAAATGAAGGTTTTTTCGATTGCTTTCTTTCTTCTTTTCTCTTGCTAGATCGATCCGAAGTCAGACAACTTCGAAGAGAAATTGAAGAATTGGAGTGGGTGCTGGAGGAGATACTGAGCAAACGGGTGAGAAGACCCGAAGACACTTTGAAATCAATGTTGCTTGAAGAAGCCCGAAGAAAGAAGGAAGCCGATTCAAAGAATTGGGACCTTATATGATGAAAATTCTTGTTGTTGTTTTTGACTGTTCTTCAAAGTTTTTGTCAGAACCTTAATATAATAGCAAATTCCTTTTGATTTGTACTTTTTGTAGGAATTTATTGATTGTCTTTCTATCTTTTCCTCTCCCTTTTCTCTTTCTTACTGGGAATAACCAATACTGTTTTCCAATCTATCTTCAAAGCTTCGTGAGAACTAAATTGTTGAAAGTCGGTCTTCGGATTGGGCTTTGTTCATATCGGATCGGGTCGTATTTATCGTTTCATGTTGATATCCGATCCAATGTGTTTTTCGGTCTTCGAGATGAATTAATAAGAAAACTTTGTGGAGTAATGGGTTTCTCATTCCTTATATGGTTTAATATAACGGACCCTTGGAGACAGGAGCAGTTATTCTCTTTTTACTGAACTTTGAATTTTGACGTTTCGAAAGTGGCTTTAACGAGGTATTCTTTGATGGAAAGTCAAAATGTCTTTTGTTAGCTTGAACAAAGCATCAGGTGTCTCTCGGTATTCTGGTCATGGTATTAATTGCTCCTAATTTTCTGTAGAAACTATAGTATAAATGGAGACGGTGATGGTTCTTTTGGGATCATCCTTTCTGACATTATGGGTGACAATAGTCGTCCTTCTTTTTTATAAGTTCTTCTGTGCAGGTGATAATACTCGTCGCCTATAGATCCCAAGAGCTTTCCAAGGCAGCATGAGATCCGTTCGGGATGGATCAATTAGACTGCGTGGCCCAAGTGGAAATATTTTGTTTGTCAGGTTGTCGTCATTAAGAGAACTTGGGGAGTTTTGTTTTACTGATGGCTGGGAGGACTTCGTGATGGATCATCAAGTGACGGAAGGAGACCTTCTCGCATTTGTTCTTCGGGAAGATGAGTGTTTCGAAGTTCATATTCTTGGATGGAACAATTGTCAGAAGGTGTCGGCGCTTATCGCTTCTCGTGGCCAAGTTCCGGACTTTGTTTCTGACTTTGATTCTTTTGATTCCATTTAATTTGCATATTTTTCTTGTAATCGCGCATGTTTTATCAATGAATTTCTGTTTTCATCAAAGTGTTTCCTTCTTGCCTGTTTGTGTTTGAGGTGTTTCAATCTTCTTATGAACGAATCCTCTTTCCTCTCATTTCAATGTGATTCTTTCGAGAAGGTGTGGGTGTCTGATTACTCGAATGATGAAGATTAGGAGTGTTTCTTCATGGTTAAAAAATTGAGATGATCTTCCAGAAACGATAAACCATCATGTTTCTGCTGAAGTATGAAACTGCATTTCATATGTAGGAGGTTGGTATCATCTGTCGATGTAGCAGATCTGTACGATTGTTCTTGGGATGATGGACTGGTATGGTCAATCGATATAGTAGACCGGTATGTTCGATTGATGTAGTAGACCAGTATGGTCTTTTGTAATGAAAGATTGGTATGGTCTTCTTCATTGGGGACCGATATGGCCCATCGATGTGGTAGACCGGTATGGTCTGTTGTAATGAAGGACAGGTATGGTCATCTTCATTGGGGACCGATATGGCCCGTCGATGTTTTGGGACCGGTATGGTCTGTTGTAATGAAGGACCGGTATGGTCATCTTCATTGGGGACCGATATGACCCGTCAATGTTTTGGGACCGATATGGTCTGTTGTAATGAAGGATCGTATGTTCATCTTCATTGGGGACCGATATGGCCCGTCGATGTGGTAGACCGGTATGGTCTTTTTGTAATGAAGGACTGGTATGGTCATCTTCATTAGGGGACCGGTATGGTCCGTTGACGTTTTGGGACCGGTATGGCCCGTTGAAGGTTTGGGACCGGTATGACCCATTGGTTAGAGGACCGGTATGGCTCTAATTGCAAACTTCTTCTTTCTTTGTTAGTGGACAAAATTATCCAGAAATGAAATAAAAGGGAGAGAGTATAAATGCATGGGAAGCAATTGATTTTATTGATGGCACCTCTGTAGATGTTCTAAATGGTATGGACGTTTGAGCCTGCGTCCATCCATTTTGGAGAGTCACTATGTACCGGGCCTTACAATTTCTTGCACAATATAGGGGCCTTCCCAATTAGTATTTAGCTTCCCCGTTCGGCTCTTGTTACCTTAAAAGATATTCTCTCGTAGTACAAGATCTCCGACTTGGAAAGTTACTTCCTTCACCTTGGCATTATAGTATCTTTTGACTTTTTGCTTGTATGTTGCAGCTCAAACATTAACACAATCCCTTTTTTCTTCCAAAAGATCAAGCTCAGCTCAGAGTTGTTCTTCATTACTCACTGGATCAAAGGATTGTGTTCTTGGTGTGGATAAAGTGATCTCCGCTGGAAGTACGCATTCAACCCCAAATGCTAATACAAATGGAGTTTCACTAGTTGGGGTTCGAGCAGTTGTCCGATATGCCCATAGAGTACTTGGAATTTCTTCTACCCAGTTTGATCCATTTCGGAGGACCCGAGTTTTCAGACTGTGAAGAAGAGTTCTGTTGGTTACTTCCACTTGCCCATTTGCTTGAGGGTGAGTGACGGAAGTCAACCTTAACTATATACCAAGATTTGTGCAGAATTTCTTGAAGGCTGGATTATCAAACTGGCGACCATTGTCAGTGATAAAAGCCACAGGTAGGCCGAAGCGGCAGACAATAGATTTCCACAAGAAACTTTGACAAGCCTTCTCTGTGATCAACGCCAGTAGTTCTGCCTCTACCCACTTAGTAAAGTAGTCGATCGCTATGATTAAGAATTTCAGTTGCCGAACAGCTACTGGAAAAGCCCCAAGTATGTCTACTCCCTATAAAGCAAAGGGTCTTGTACTCATGACTGCAGTGGGTGGTATCGGGGGGCGCCGTTGAAAATTGGAATCGCATTGGCAAGCATCACATTTCTTGATAAATTCAATAACATCTTTATTTAGAGTTGGCCAATAATATCCTTGTCTCAGAATTTTGTGACTCAGTGCTCTTCCCCCTAAATAATCTCCTGCTATTCCTTCATGGATTTCCCGAAGGATATATTCTGATTCAGAATGCCGAAGGCATCTCAACAGGGGAGGGTGTAGGATCTTTTGTAGAGTTGTCCATTTACCATACTATATCGGGAAGCTTTGATGGTAATCCTTCGAGCTTCTCTAGGCTCTTGAGCGAGAGTTCTATCTTGCAAGTAATTCAAGATTGGATCGATCCAACATAGTTCCTGATCGATATCCTTAAGTTCCTCCGCTGGTCTACAATCAATTGTTTTGGTTACCAAGTATTGAGTGTTGACTGGCTGTTTAATGTTGGCGTTTGCTGAGGCTAGTTTAGATAGTAGATCGGCTTTTTGGTTTTCTGCTCTGGGGATTTTGGAGATGTGGCATTTTTCAAAGCTTGCGGTAAGCTTTTGTAACAGAGATTTATACTTGACCATATGTCCTTCCCTTGCTTCAAACTCTTCATTCAGATGGCTCACAACTAATTGAGAATTAGTGTTAGCTTGCAGATTCTGCACTCCAAGACTGCGAGCGAATTGCAATCCAGCTATCATAGCCTTATATTCAGCCTCATTATTGGTTGCTTTAAAACCAAACTTTAGGACAGTAGAAGTGCTCCATCCGGATGGTGATTGTAGGATCAGACCTCCCCTCGACCTGTCTCCTGTGGAGGAACCATCTGTATGCAAGATCCATTGGGATGAGAGGTCGTTCCCTGTTTCAAATAATTTGATATTTGAGGGATCATCATCAGTAGTGGTTGTAAGCTCAGCAATGAAGTTTGCAAGTACTTGTGCTTTTATAGAAGTACGCGGTTCATATCTGATGTCATATTCTCCAAGCTCAAGCCCCCATCGGCATAAGCGTCCCGATATATCTGGCTGATGTAGAATCTGCTTTAGTGGTTGATTGGTTAGTACCCTTATCCGATGTGACTGAAAATAAGGGCGAAGTTGTCGAGCAGAAACCACTAGAGCGTAGGCTAATTTCTCGAGAGAAAGATATCTCGATTCAGTATCAATGAGGACCTTGCTTGTGTAGTATACCGGCTTTTGCAAATTATCCTCAATTTTTACCAATACTGAACTGACAACTGCATCAGTCGCCAACAAGTAAATATAAAGCTCCTCTCCTGGTTGAGGCTTCACCAATAGAGCTAGCGACCGCAAGTATTCTTTCAAATATATGAATGCTTTCTCACATTCTTCATTCCATTCTACCTTGGGTGCTTTCCTCAATACTTTGAAGAAGGGAAGATTCTTCGCTCCTGAATTCGAAATGAATCTCCCCAAGGCTGCTAGTTGGCCATTAAGTCTCTGTATTTCTTTAATTATTTTTGGAGATCTCATTTCCAGGACAACCCGTATCTTTTCTTGGTTTGCTTCAATTCCCCGGTGTGTGAGCATGAACCCTAAAAATTTTCCAAATCGGACACCGAACGTGCATTTATTGGGATTGAGGCTCATCTTATGTGCCCGAAGTGCAGCAAAAGTTTCTTGCAAATCGGTAACATGTCGTTCGGCTTTATCACTTTTCACTAGAATGTCATCAACATATGCTTCTACATTCCTCCCGATCTGATTTCTGAACACCTTATTTAATAATCTTTGAAAGGTGGCAACAGTATTTTTTAAACCAAATGGCATGACTTTGTGATGAAGGAGGTCTTCTCTACATCTGATTCCGCCATTCGGATTTGATTGTACCGGGAATATGCATCGAGAAAACTAAGCATTTTATACCCTGATGTTGAATCTACTAAGTTATCGATAAGAGGCAGAGGGTAGTAGTCTTTAGGGCATGCTTTATTGAGATCAGTGAAATCCACACACGTCCTCCACTTTCCTGTGGATTTTTTGACTAGTACAACATTCGATAACCACTCAAGGTAATACACTTCTCAAATGAAATCTACCTTTAAAAGCTTATCAGCCTTCTCTTGGGCAGCTTGCAAGCGGTCGGGAGCAAAACTTCTCCACTTTTGTATGATTGGTTTGTGTCCTGGATCGACATTGATTCGATGTTCAATGACCTCTTGAGGGACCCCGGACATCTCTTTAGCAGTCCAAGCAAATATATCAGAATTGTACCTCAGGAGACTTAGTATCTCTTCTTGTTGTGTTGATGGAAGATCTGCTCCTATCTGGATGGTTTGTTCTTCCTCTTTCAGAGGAATAGGAATTACTAGTTATACCTCGTGAAAACAAAATACTTTCTTCGTGAGATTTGCCATTCCATTTCTTTGAGAGAGAGATTCTGTTGAAGCAAGTAAATATGGCATGGTTACAGGAGTTTATATATCGCATATATGCTTCAAAGGACATCGTAGCATAAGCATAACCATTGAGGTGAGTAGAGACCTAAAAGATCGAATCGGACGATATATAGACAAGTAAATCCTTTAGGAGTCCCGAAGTATTCCTTTACTTTAAGGGATTCAGCATTTGAGGGGAAGTAGACTACTCAATAATTTCACATTTTATTATAGTCTTTAGCTCTTCCACTGGAGTGGGACGACATTTCTCCTGTTCGTCGTCTTCATGCTGCATATCCTCTACCATAAGAGTCTCTCTAGATCGGCTACTTCCTTTACCATGACTTTTGAGCATAGTAGCATAGTATTGGCGAGAGGCTAGTTGGTTGCCTTTCACTTCACCGCAACTATTGGGAGTTGGAAAATTGATCATCATATGATAGGTTGAAGGTACAGCTCTCAATTGATTGATCGATGACCTCCCTATGATAACATAGTAACTCGAGGGACAACGGACAATTAAAAAGTTAATGAGAGCAGTGGTTGTCCGTGGAGGAGTGCCAAGAGTCAATGGGAGAGAAATCATACTGTCGGGTTGTAGAGGGCTGCCATTGAACCCGATGAGTGGAGATTTAACTGGTTTCAGATTTTCTACAGGAAATTTCATACTGTTAAAGGCAGAATAGAATATAATGTCTACCGAACTCCCGGTATCAATGAGAACTCGCTCAACAGTGAAAACTCTGATCTGTGCAGTAATCACCAAAGCATCATCATGGGGGTGGTAAACGCCTTTCAGATCTTCATCTGAGAAACAAATTTGTTTGGGTGTGCGGGGCTTTTTCAAGGATGTGATATCCTATACAGAACCCACCATTCTCACATAATTTTTCCTTGATGTGGAGCTCTCCCCGCCACACCCTGGACCTCCAGCAATTATAGTCACATGTGTATCACTTGGGATGGTGAGTTGTGGAGGAGGGATATGCTCAGTATCATGTTCCTTTTGTAGAAATGGATCCAATTTGCCCTACCTGATAAGATCTTCAATGGAATTTTTCAATTGGATACATTCTTTAGTGGAATACCCCTTATCCTGATGAAATTTACAGAACTTCTTACTTTTCTTCCTCCTCGGATTGTCTTTCATATGTTGTGGGGGATTCAATATCTTCTGGTCTTGAATTTGAAATAGAATGTTTTCCTGGTAAGTGTTAAGGATAGAGTAATTATGATACTTTGCTGCCCTTTCAGGATCATATCTCTGCTGCTGAGGAGGTCTCCTCTCATCAAACTAATCTGGTCGATTTGGGTTTCGGCCTCTTCTCTCCGAGGTTTATCATATCTCGGAGCTCCTTCTTTCAATTCTCTATATGGTTGTGGGTGGTGGTTCTTTTTTCTAATTTCATCCATTTGTAGCAGATCACTCTCCAACCACTTAGCCTTCATCTCCTCGGAGGCTATATATTTTGTTGTTGTAGCTTGGAAATCTGATAGACCGGTTGGGGGTTCCCTGGTGAGAGAGTACTTGAAGGGTCCATCCTTCAATCCCTTCACTGCTATGCCCACAACTAATGCAGAATTAATATCAACCATGCCGTTGATCTCTTTGTTGAAGCGACTTATGTAGCTGCGTAGACTCTCCTCCGATTTTTGCTTGAATCCTAACATCATCATGGGATTTTTCTTCAATCTCCTGTTGGTTGCAAAGTTAGAGAAAAAGGTCAGAAAGTTGTTAAAAACTGTATATGGTTCCTGGGGGAATGCCCAGAAACCAATCATGGGCTATGTCAGTGAGTGTTCGAGGAAACGCTCGACACATAACAGCCTTAGTTGTCCGATTTATCATCATCTCATCACAATAATTCTCCAGATGCTCCTTGGGATCGGTTGTCCCGTCATAATGGCGAACATTCGGGGGTCTGAAATGTTCGGGGAAAGGGGCTTCCCAAATCTCCCTTATAAAAGGAGAAGTGATGTATGGCACGAGTCGTTGGACTCTGTCCCTCTCAGAAATATATCGTCGTGGAGATGGATAACGGCGATATGGTGCTCGCGCCGAGGAGATCGATGTCTGGAATGATGCATACGTGGAGATCGATCAGGACATGAGTGATACCAATCCGGTGAATGATAATGTCCCTGGGGTTGGTACGCTGGTGATCGGACCCTACGCCTCTGATCTATAGATCGATTTGGAGAATGGGAGATCTCTCTTTTTCTCAAATCCTTCACTATATCTCCTCGGGTGTGGCGGTTCCGATGCTGACGTGCTGGGTTAGAACTTCCAGTAGAAGATTCTCCGCTCTGATTTTGCATCAGAGAATGTGTTTGACGCCCAGTGGAGTAAGTTGCCTTCCTTCCTCTACTCTCCTTGAGAGGTTGGGCGTCATGAGGGACAGTGGTCTGTGAGGCACGCTAACGTGCTTCCTGTAGAGCCTGTTTCAACTCTTCGATCTCCTGCGCTATCCTCCTGATGCAATCAGCATCATTCTCAACTCCACCGTTTCCTTGAGGTATCTCAGTTCCTGGAGAAGGAACGTCTTCAGCAGGAGTAGTGACTGGAGCTCCTTTCTCCCCTTCTTGGGTTTGAAATCTCTTTGATTTTCTCTATATTGTAGCCATGGATTTTTTGCTCAAAGTCCCCATGGACGACGCCAAACTGTTAGAGCTAAAATCAGGATGAGTTCCCAATTTTGACTTAACAATTGAATTTGTATAGATTTGGTTCTTAAAAGAAAATCAATCAATATTTCGAACAGAAAGAGAGAGAAGCCAAATTTATGTGGAAAACCCCTAATCAATGGGGAAAAATTCATGGGAAAAGGAGATCTCACTATCAATCATAGAGTTTACAGGAGATCTTACACCAATTCCACAAACAAGGAAAACAGGGGAAGATAGAGAGAATGGATCCTGATTCAAAAATGGAAGAGCTTCACTACTGAATTTCCACTTGTTTAAATGGATTGTGATTCCCGCCTTTTATAGGCGCGGGTTGCGTGTTAAGCACGCTTCTAAATTTAAGCATGTGTTTGCCTGCTGTCCTTGCAGCTAAGCGCCAGCTAATGGTCTGAGTTGTCTCCAGCTGTATTTCTTCTAGAAGGACAGGTTGTCTCCAGCTGTATTTCTTCTAGAAGATTGGAACCAATGTAGAGAATTTTCGGTCTGAGAATGTCTTCACTGGTGGATACGTGTTAGTCTAAGGGACTTCTTTCCGTTCCCGATGAGTCACATCGGTAAGCTGGTGGGGATCCACATTCTCGAACGGTAAACAACGTCTTATCGCATATCGGATGGACCATATCGGATCGACCAAGTATATCATATTGGGATGACCTCGCTGGGTGGAAGGCTTATATCGGAATGATTCAATTATGGGTCGATATGTTGGTATTTGAGGGACTTGTTATCTTGACATGTAGCCCGTTCGGATGGCTGCCACGTGTCTTTCTACTTTCATCCCTATCATATATATATATATATATATATATATATATATATATATATATATATATATTAATTTCAGGATATTTCAAAATATATATTTCATCATTTATATGAAATATTTCACATTAGCCCTTGAGACATTTTGCATTTTCAAAGCTCATATATATATTTTATATATTCCCCTCTTTTTATGTTTTTTATTTTTTATTTTAGTGTAAATTATTACCAATGTGAAACATGCACTAACTTAAATCTAGTGACATAAAAATTGCCTGTGGGCCAAGTTTTTATTCAAGCATATCAATTTTTTTTTATTCTAAATGATAAAACTACCAAACTATGTTCCAATTCATAATCTATGTGGGTAAACTATAATAAATAGTTTGATATTTGTCTATATAAAAAAAAATAATAAATAAATGTCTCAAGGGCCAAAAAAGAAAGATTTCATGGCTCTAGATTTAAATGAAACATTTATTTTGAAATCAAAATATTTCAAAATAAAAAATATATATCCTGTCATATTTTAAAATAGCCCGAGAAAACACATCTCGAGGTTATCTTAAATCCCAAAATTGCCTCCGAGAACACATATCTCGAGGCAAACACAAATTCCTAAATTGCCCCTTAGAACATATCTCGAGGCAAACACAAATTCCGAAATTGCCCATGAGAACATATCTCGAGGCAACCTCAAAATCCCAAAAATTGATCCTGAGAACATATCTCGAGGCAAATGCAAATTATAAAATTGCCCCTGAGAACATATCTCGAGGCAACCTCAAATTCGAAAATTGCCCCCGAGAATACATATCTCGAGGCAAACTCAAATCTCAGGATAGCCCAAACACGTATACCAAGGCAATCCTATATAGCCTGAGAACATATCTCGAGGCAATGAAAGTTCACATGCCAAGGATGCATATCCCAAGGCGGCTCAAAAATGCTGATCCCGAGGCAATATTGTTTAATTTATTAATTAATTAATTAATTAATAGAAAGGGGAAGAGATAATGCCAAATCAAAAAAAGGGGAGATAAAATCAAAATTAAAAAAAAAGTTGGGATAAAAACAAATCGTGCTGGGGAAGAGTTTTTTTATAATAAAAAAAAATCAAAATCAAAAAATAAAACAACAAAATAAAAAAAAAAGCTGGTAAAAAGCTAGAGGGAGGAGATAAAAGGGGATTAGAGAAATAAAAAAAAAAAAAGAGGAAGAAAAAGGAGGCAGCCAAAGAAAGAAGGGAAGAGGAAGAAGGAGAAGAAGAAACCAAAGAGGAGAAAGAAAGAGATCAAGAAGAAAGGTAGGCTTTCACTCAAGGTTCTTCATCTCCATCACCGCCTCGCCGCAGCCCCAGCACCTCGCCGCAGCCCTGCAGCTGTCCGCCCCCCTGCAGCGCCCACAATACATGAAAGCCTTAACAAAGAAGCAGTAGCCCAGCCAACAATACCACATAGCGCGCGCTACCAGGCCACAACGCCAAGATAGGCGCAACTCCAGCAATAGCCACAGCGCGCAGCCCACGCGCCAGCTACAGCAGCCTAGCAGATAGCGGCCAACAGCCAAGAAGCAGCTACAGCATGCCAAGCGCCAAGGCAACCCAGCCAGCTAGCCTTGCTACAAGAACCAACTAGCAGCCCCAACAAGAGACACGCAGCCTACCAGGCCAGCGTGGCGCGCAACAAATACAAGCGCAACCAACACAAGCCAGCAGCCATCCTAGCCAAGCAGCCGTATGCCAGCACTACCAAGATTAGTAGCGCATAGCCGACGAAGTCTAGTATGCACATCCTCAGCGTAGAAGCGCGCATACCGCTTCACCAGCTCAAGCCTGCATAACACGCACAACGTCCTCCAACTCGCGCTCAGCAACTCTGCTAGCAGTCAAGCAGCGCATAGCGCTACCAACTGCGAGTAGATCAAAGTGTCGCCCTCATATCGACAAGGAAAAGCATAGGCTATACAATAGCCTCCCTGCTGCCCTTATCGCCAACAAACAAAGCAAAGGCTATACAATAGCCTCCCTGCTGCTCTTATACTGGCAAGGAAAAGCAAAAGCTATACAATAGCCTCCCTGCTGCCCTTATCACCGGCAAACAAAGCAAAGGCTATACAATAGCCCCCTGCTGCTCTTATGTTGGCAAGGAAAAGCATAGGCTATACAATAGCCTCCCTGCTGCCCTTATCGTCGGCAAACAAAGCAAAGGCTATACAATTGCCTCCTTGTTGCTCTTATACTGGCAAGGAAAAGCATAGGCTATACAAAAGTCTCTCTGTTGCCCTTATCGCCGGCAAACAAAGCAAAGGCTATACAATAGTCTCCTTGCTGCCCTTATCACCGGCAAACAAAGCATAGGCTACTAATGGCCTCCATGCTTCCCTTATCACTGCCAAAGACAAAGCAAAGACTATATAATAGTCTCCCTGTTATCCATTATCGCCAAAGATAATGCAAAGGATGGAAATGAAGGAGCAGCAGCTTCATGCAAGAAGATGGGAAGTCACAGTTTGATATCTACTGCCGAAACCAGATTTCTGCAGTTTTGCCGGCTTGACCACCCTTCATTCCAACGACAATAACTTGTGATAGGAAATTCTGATTGAAGCGAAATTTTTGGCATTGGAAACTAGACTTCCAGAGCTTTCCAACCATGTATGGTACAGTTTCTATCAGTGGCATAGTTAGTACAGTTTTTGATGGAAATGAGACCAATTCCTGCAGTTTTGCCAGTCTGACTACCATCTATTCAAACTTTGTGCGGTCTTTTCAAGGGCGTTTGGCGTATATCAGAAGATTCATCTCCAACCTCTCTGGAAGATGCAGACCAAGCTGGTTAAGAAAAATATGCCTTTCAAATGGGATGATGAATGTCAGAAAGCTTTTGAAGATATCAAACACTATTTACTGAACCCACCAGTGTTGGCGGCCCCAATCCCCGGAAAGCCGTTGATCTTATATACTGCTGCATTTGAAGGGTCATTAGGATCTATGCTGGCCCAGAACAATGAAGAAGACAAGGAAAATGTATTGTATTACCTCAGCAGAATGTTGATAGGAGCTGAGAGTAAGTACACACCAATCAAAAAGCATTGTCTAGCTCTAGTGTTCGCATTCAACAAGTTGAGACACTACTTGATAGCACATAAATTCATACTCATATCAAAGATTGATTCACTCAAATATCTTATGACGAGGCCATTGCTTACGGGAAGACTTGCAAAATGGGCGTTGATTCTGATGGAATTTGATATTACATACACTCCACAAAAGGCTATTAAAGGGTAGGCGTTGGCAGACTTCTTAGCAGCGCATCCTCTCTCTGATGATTCACCACTTAATTATGATCTCCCTGATGAAGAGACATTAACAGTGGAAGAAGCAAGGTGGCGACTATACTTTGATGGAGCGTCATCTATAAAGCCGGCACTCATGTCCACAATTCCCCAAATCAAAGCTGGGATAGGACTTGTGTTCGTCACACCGGAAGGGGGAATCCTCAGATATGCTCTCTCCCTTACAGAGCCATGCACAAACAATGAGGCAGAATATGAAGCTCTTATAGTTGGTTTGGAATTGGCAATCCAAATAGGAATCCAACACATTCATATATTTGGAGACTTACAACTCGTTATCAAGAAAGTCGAAGAAGACTACAAAATATATAAACCTGAACTTCTTAAATATCACAAGAAGGTCAAAGATCTGATGAAGAAAATCCCCCAAATACAGTTGAGGAGGGTTTTAAGATCAGAAAATGGAGCAGCTGATTCTTTGGCAAAAGTTGGAAAGGAGCTGGCGAATCCGGATTATGAAGAAATCCATATAACCATAAAAAATAGAAGGCCCATAAGTACGATCCTTGATGATGTTGCAGAGGAAAGTGTTGGGGGCAATGTGGAAGTCTTCACCCTTGAAATGCGAGAGGAAGATTGGAGGCAACCATTCATAGAATATTTGAAATATGATAAACTCCTAGAGGACAAATCAGAAGGTCTTCAGATAAAACGAAGAGCCCTAAGATTCACCCTCATAAATGACATATTGTACCGTAGGTCGTACGATCAGCTACTCCTGCGATGTCTTTCATATGAAGAAATTCAAGAAGTTATGCATGATGTACATTCCAGAATATGTGGTGCACACCAGTCCGGACCCAAGATACGACTTAAAATTAAGCGTTTGGGATATTATTGGCCAACCATGGTCAGAGATTGCATTAACTATGCCAGAAGATGCCATCTATGTCAAATATATGGTGATTTTATTCACCAACATCCAAACCCTCTATACCCCACAGTCTCTTCATGGCCCTTTGAGATATGGGGAACAGATGTAGTCGGTCCCATTGAACCTCCATCATCTTTGGGACACCAATTCATACTGGCTGCAACAGATTACTTCTTCAGATGCGCAGAAGCTATTCCATTGAGAGAAGTGAAGACTAAAAATATCATCAAATTCTTCAGGGAAAACATCTTATACAGATTTGGGACCCCAAGGAGAATCATCTCAGATAACGGCCCTGCATTCAGAAGCTTCAAGATTGGGAGATTTGTGCAGCACCATAAGATAGACTGGAGATATACCTCCATCTATAATGCTAGAGTAAACGGGTTGGCAGAAGCATTCAACAAAACACTCTCAAAGCTATTAAAGAAAGCAGCGTCCGAGAACAAAAAAGATTGGCATGAAAGACTCCCGGAGATGCTATGGGCTTATCCGCACTACCTATAGGACTCCAACACAGTGTACACCATACTCCTTAATATTTGGAACTGAAGCGGTCTTACCCCTCGAAATTCAAATACCCTCCTTGAGGATGGCAGTGCAAAATGAAATCTCAAATGAAGATAATATTCGGCTTCGTCTGGATGAGTTGGACTCTCCTGAATAGAAAAGGTTAGGGGTACAACAGAATCTTGAAGTCTACAAGGCCAAAATGTCACAGGCTTACAACAAGTTAGCTCGGTTTCGGACCTTCACCAAGGGAGAGATGGTTCTTGTCCTTAAAAGACCTATCATCACCAACAAAAAGGCCGGGGGCATGTTCAAAGCAAATTGGGAAGGGCCCTACGTCGTGGAGATCATCTATGAAGGAGGCGTATATCAGCTCATCGACGCCAACGGAGAAAGACCGATGCCACCCATCAATGGTCGATTTCTGAAGAAATACTATGCTTGATGTAAAAATGTTTGCCTATGACGGAACGTCTAGTCCCTTATAAGGGTAGACTAGTCATGTGCAATTAAATGTACTTCTCGAGGCCAAACATTCATTTTCATGTATTTTTGTGCTGAATTCATATACTTGTATTGAATTCATTCAATGAAATAAAGAGGCATGTGTTTTTTATGACGGAACGTCCGGCTCCTTGTAAAGGGTAGACCGGTCATGTACAATTAAATGTACTTCCTGAGGCAAATACATCAACATCCAGAGTTCTCATAAAAAAAATGATGGAAAATACACGAGAACGACATCAAGTCTCCCAGAAAGGCTCGGCTTTAAAGATTCATATGTTCATACTTCTCCCTCTCAAACAAATTTCGTGAGAGAAGTATGAAGAGGGCATTTGTTTATATCAAAAAAAATAATAAATAAATGTCTCAAGGGCCAAAAAAGAAATATTTCATGGCTCTAAATTTAAATGAAATATTTATTTTGAAATCAAAATATTTCAAAATAAAAAATATATATCCTGTCATATTTTAAGATAGTCCGAGAAAACACATCTCGAGGTTATCTTAAATCCCAAAATTGCCTCCGAGAACACATATCTCGAGGCAAACACAAATTCCAAAATTGCCCCTGAGAACATATCTCGAGGCAACCTCAAAATCCCAAAATTGATCCTAAGAACATATCTCGAGGCAAATGCAAATTATAAAATTGCCCCTGAGAACATATCTCGAGGCAACCTCAAATTCGAAAATTGCTCCCGAGAATACAGATCTCGAGACAAACTCAAATCTCAGGATAGCCCAAACACGTAACCCGAGGCAATCCTAAATAGCCCGAGAACATATCTCGAGGCAATGAAATTTCACATGCCGAGGATGCATATCCCAAGGCGGCTCAAAAATGCTGATCCCGAGGCAATATTGTTTAATTAATTAATTAACTAATTAATTAATTAATTAATAGAAAGGGGAAGAGATAATGCCAAATCAAAAAAGGGGAGATAAAATCAAAATTAAAAAAAAAAGTTGGGATAAAAACAAATCATGCTGGGAAGGAGTTTTTTTATAATAAAAAATCAAAATCAAAACAGAAAACAACAAAATCAAAACAAAAAGGCTGGTAAAAAGCTAGAGGGAGGAGATAAAAGGGGATCAGAGAAATAAATAAAAAATAAAAATAAAAAATAAAAAAAAAAGAGGAAGAAAAAGGAGGCAGCCAAAGAAAGAAGGGAAGAGGAAGGAGAAGAAGAAACCAAAGAGGAGAAAGAAAGAGATCAAGAAGAAAGGTAGGCTTTCACTCAAGGTTCTTCATCTCCATCACCGCCTCACTCGCGAATCGCTCCACCCCCTACTGGCCTGCTACAAGAAATTTCAAGCCAGTAGCGCCGCACCACGCTACCCAACAATAACGCGTGCAGCGCTACCAATGTGGTCGCAGGCATAGCTCGCTCAGCTCAAGACTACCAAGAACGCCGCGCATCACAAGGCGCCTTAGCAGCAGCAGCGCACCATGCTGCTAGCCTCAAAGATCACCACAAGCAGCCTCGAGCCTGTAGCAAGGCTACAAGTAGCCCAGTAGCTGCGCACATTGCCCAAGGCACTACCAAGATAAGTAGCAAGCATACAAGACGAAGTCTAGTATATGCATATCCTGCTAGCGCCGCATGCCTTCGCCAGTTCGCTCAAGCCTAGATACAGCGCATGAGTGCTCCAACTTCGCACTCAAGAACTCCTCAAGGCGCCAAGCAAATGCATAGCACTACCAACTGCGAGTAGATCAAAGTGTCGCCCTCATATCGACAAGGAAAAACACAGGCTATACAATAGCCTCCCTGTTGCCCTTATCGCCCTCAAACAAAGCAAAGGCTATACAATATTCTCCCTGCTGCTCTTATACTGGCAAGGAAAAGCAAAGGCTATACAATAGCCTCCCTGCTGCCCTTATCACCAGCAAACAAAGCAAAGGCTATACGATAGCCCCCTGCTGCTCTTATGTCGGCAAGGAAAAGCATAGGCTATACAATAGCCTCCCTCCTGCCCTTATCGCTGGCAAACAAAGCAAAGGCTATACAATAGCCTCCCTGCTGCTCTTATACTGGCAAGGAAAAGCAAAGGCTATACAAAAGTCTCTCTGTTGCCCTTATCGCCGGCAAACAAAGCAAAGGCTATACAATAGTCTCCTTGTTGCCCCTATCGCCGGCAAACAAAGCATAGGCTATATAATGGCCTCCATGATACCCTTTTCACTGCCAAAGACAAAGCAAAGACTATATAATAGTCTCCCTGCTGTCCATTATCGCCAAAGATAATGCAAAGGATGGATATGAAGGAGCAGCAGCTTCATGCAAGAAGATGGGAAGTCACAGTTTGAAATCTACTGCCAAGCCAGATTTCTGCAGTTCTACCAGCTTGACTACCCTTCATTCAAACGACAATAACTTGTGATAGGAAACTATGATTGAAGCGAAATTTTTGGCATTGGAAACTAGACTTCTAGAGCTTTCCAACCATATATGGCACAGTTCCTATCAGTGGCCCAGTTGGTACAGTTTTTTATGGAAATGAGACCAATTCCTGCAGTTTTGCCAGTCTAACTACCATCTATTCAAACGCTGATAACTCTTGATAGAAAACTCCGATCGAGATGAAATTCACGGAATCGGAAACTAGACATCCAGGGTTTTCTACTCATATATGGTGTGGCCCGTATTAATAGTCCATTTGGTACAAATTTCAGTCACAAGGCAGGGCAGGACTGCCTTAAATTTATGGGCTATTGGCGACCATGACGCGGCAACACTATGATATGAATTCAAAAGGGGATGGCGTGGCGAAAGGCGGCATTCCTAAATAATAAAATAAATAAACAAATTAAATAAATGAACGAATAAATGATATGTATGAACATCTCATGATGATATCCATATGTAATGAAAGTCATGATTTTTAAATAAATAAATTTTATTGTATTATTCATTTCCTCTACTTTTACGTTTGCCCTTAATCAGAGGTTCCCAAGACATTGTCTGGGGTAATTAATAATAGAGGCTTGCCTCTATTAGGAATGGAAGAACCCATAAATAAAAAAAATATGACATTTGTGATTCGATATGTCGCTTGGTGTCTCTTCACAGACACGATGTCAGGCGGGTATTTTCGATCCCACAATATTTTATCCTAATTATTGTATAAATATAGCAAAATTTCCCGTGGGATGAATTTTATTATATTAAGTATAATTAATTACAATTTTTACTCTAATTCCTAATGTGATGCTGACTTAACATATAAATTACTAGAAATTTATATGTTGTGGCTATTCCTTAATTAAATAAAACTATATAAATTACTAGAAATTTTATTTACTTAATTTTGACTATACATGTAACGCCCCGATTTTTTAAAGAAATTTAAAATGTCATTTGATAAGGGTAAAGAAGTAAATTGAGTCATGATGAGGATTTTGGAAATTCAAAAGAAATGGAAGAGAATTAAAGAATAAATTATAATGAATTATTGGGTAATTGAGGAACGGAATTCCGAAGTCTGAGTCGAGAACAGGGACGAGTCAATTATTGATTCGGCGCCCATGTGAGTGCATAGTGGGGAGGAAAAATAAATAAATTAATTAATTAAAGAAATAATTAAATTATTATAGATTAATGGGAGGAAGTATTATTGAAGTGATAAGGAAATAATTTTGATTAAATTGGCATGTGACAAAACTTAGGGGAATAAGTTAATTTAATATAAAATATATATTTTAACATATCATATGATTTAGATGAATACATGGACTTAGGGCATCATGAATCAATTGAAAATCAAGTTTCAATTGATGGTGCCCTCCTTCTTCATCCACGAGCCTAACCTACGCCCCCTATCCTCTCCTTTTTTCCCCTCACCGGCGAACCTCACCGGCGGAGCCCCAGGCCGGCGAGACCCGAGCGCCATTCCTCCTTCCTTCTTCTCCTCCTGCCGCGCGGCGTCGCGTACTCGTGGCAACACCCCCCTTGTCGCCCTTTGCCACGGAGGCGATGCCGCCCGCAGGCTAGCCAAGCCTAGCGCCCAGCCCGCCCGCCCTCCCACGCCGAGCAGCGCCGCCCGTTCTTGAGATGTCCATGTCGCTGACCACCGTCGCCGGAGGTTCCCTCGCCGCTACCTGGCCGCCCTGCACCGCCCTTCACCAGCGCGAACCCCAACAGCTACCCTCACAGTCCGAGCGCCGCCCCGAGCTCCGTCAGTCCCTTCTGTCCGAAGAGCAGACTGGCGACCAACCACCTGAGCTCAGATCCAGCAAGCCCTTTTTCCCCTGTTTCCGGCGCTCGAGCACCGCCGCCTCCCTGTTCGTCCCTGCGAACTGACATGGTAGCCAAGGGACAAAGGCGCCGAGAACCCCGATCGATGAACATATATCTCCGGTAATTCTTACAGGGACTGATCAGGGGAAGGTTTTTAGTGCCCTGGTTTAGAGGGGAATGAAATCAAATATTATGTAGAAATGCATGAATGGTATGATTATAGTGTAACTAGAAATAGATTGTGTGTTATTGTGGAGAATTAGAGGAATGTATAATATCAATGGTGAATGTTTGTATTCTTCTCAAAGCCCTAGAAACAAAACAAAGGGGACTCCGTCAAAAATTTCTAAAAAAATCCATATACGTCAATTTCATATTTAAATACTTAAGAGTATGGATCATGAACACATTTAGGAACTCATGAAAGTTTAAATAACATTTGATGTATTAACAAAGTAGATAAATCAATATTTTTATTGGAATGATCGCTATAGATTTCTTACAACCGTATGAATTCTAGGTTAGACATGATTAATGATTCATGTTTAGGAATATCATTTGATTAATCTAAAGAGCATGATAGAATCTCCAATTGATTACTTTGAAAGGGAATTCTAGTAGGTCCTTAGTTTTGCTAATGATCAAGATAATGCTATCTCTTAAGATAAGTATTTTCCATATTTTCATGTGTTTAGAAGCACATATTATGTGCTAAGTAAGAAAATGCTTGTTAATTAGAAGCGTGTTCTAGTTAAATTGATGAAATTGCAATGCTTTAAGCATCTAAATTAGAATGTAAGACATCTTGCTTAGAGAGCTTGATAGCATTACCGTATTTGTTTTATCGAGTTTAAGTTAGAGTTTAGAAAGAATACGATTTTCCGTATTCTTAAATCTCAGTATTCTAAAGCAATAGAACTAAGTTATGGAAAATAAGAACTTCGTATTTACTTAGTTACTATTATTAATTCTAGGAAAAAGGTAAAGGTCCCGCGGGAGCTTCAGCAGGACCGAGTCAAACCTAAATTTAGCGAAGGACTACAGATGAGTGATTACACTATACTTGGAATGGTGTGAGGGAACACAACTGTAAATCATCGTATTTTTCTCATATTTTTATCGTATTGATATTTGGAGAATTCATGTTATGAAATCATTACTCTTCATGAAATGCTTTTCGGTTTTCAAGTATGACTTGTTGATTTATTTGGAGTTTGAAATTGTATTTATGAAAAGCATGTGAAAACACATACATATTTTAGAAATTGAAAGGATAGACATATTAGTGCACTGCCCCGTACTCACCTACATGCCTGCTCAAGAGGTGGCTCTACGATAGAGCCAGAGAGTACGATACTAGGTAGGAGAGGGGTGGTTTTTATATAATTCTGTTTTTACTTGTCCAACTTTCTGGTTTTCAAACCGTCCTGATTTGAAGAAAAACAAAACCCCCTTTCCGTACCCGTCGGGTACTTAGTATACGTATATATACACTTAGGTAATGTTTGTTTGGAGGGATTTCAACTACAATGTAGTTTGAAATCCAGTGACTTTGCAAATCAGCTGTTTGGTTGAGTGGAGTTTGAAATACAATGTATTCTAAAATCCCATATTCATAGGATTTGGTTTTACGGCCAAATTGCCCGTAAAACCAAATCCCCAAGATGAGTGGCCATATACAATATATATATATATATATATATATATATATATATATATATATATATATATATATATATATATAATATCACACTTCAAATACATATATTTATTATATAATTATAATAAATATCTATATAATATATATTATATTATATTAATATATATTTTAATATTTATATATAGTTATTTAATTATATATTAATTAAAAAAAATTAAAGAGGTTATATCATTCATAAAAACAAATAATCACCCAAAGTGGGGTAATCTCACCATGAGTGACCATATACAAGGATTCCATAATCCAACACTCCAAATACATCAAACCAAACACATACTTTCTAAATCCCGCACTCCAAATACATCCAACCAAACACTGGATTTAACTCTCCTGTATTTTAAAATACAAGGATTTACAACTACAATGTAACTCAAAATCCATGGATTTGAAACTACTTCTAACCAAACGCCACCTTATAGTCCACGGTCTTTGAGTTGATCTAACCGGAGAGCTATCGAGTGCTGAGTTAGTCCACTCTGGTACTGCTGTATGAAAGTAGAGGTGTAGATGACACTAATATGAGAGATGACGAGGATTTGATTCCACAGCTTGTCACCCACGGTTGTTGATACGGTCCAACCTGGGAGGACCATGACATGTGTGGAATTCATCTCCCGTTCTGATGATAAATGATTAAAGAAATGCATATGTGCATATCATTTTAATTTATTTGGACATTGGCGTGGTTCATGTCTACGACTAGCATTATTACGATATTCTTATATCTGATAGTATAATTGTTCCTTGTATAGTGATTCTCACTCAAGTGAAATGTGCAGGTAGGCGAGGTTGAGTTCTCCTATAGATGGCTCTGACTTAGCAGAAGAGGATAGTTTGTCTTTATTTAATGTATTAATTTTTAGAACGCTTCTGCAAGATTGTATTCTATGTATAAGATTTTAAATACTCTAATTAATAATCATGTTTATTAGTTTGAATATTATGATTAACAGGTTTAAATTACACATGTTATGTGCTGGGTGCACCCCCGGCCCAGCTGGTGTGACATTCTGTCCCGGTGTCGGGATAGGGTGTTACAATACTTTGTTGATTCGAAATTAGGGAAAAAAAAACCCTAATTCGACTCAATTGTTGGATTTATTTGCTTTTGGTGGTTAACTTAGAAGAGAATCGAATCTAGGACAAGAGAAAGAGAGAAAGAAAGCGGGATTTAAGTGGAAAAACCCCAGAGAATCGGGGAAAAAACCACGGGAAGAGATAAATCCACTATGATCAATGAGTTTATAGACATTTTGATCAAATATAGGAAAAGATAATCAATATCTCAGAGAAAAGGATGAAAATGTTTTCAGAAAGGCAGGGCTTCACCACTAGGAAAATTCCTTGCCAAATGAGGTCTCCTCGCTTCCTTTTATAGGCTCGTGGAGCTGGGAAGCTTGGAGCGCAAGCCTTGATTTCTGACATGTGCTAAATGTGTTTGCCAGGCTGGCTCCAGCTAGATTGCCAGGTCGACGCCAGCTAGATGACAACTGTAATACCAGCTAGATGACAGTTGTATACCTTTTAGAATGTCAGTTGTAAATCTTCTAGAATACCGTTTTGAACCGTGGAGTTGGTTAGTTAATTGCGGAATCGATTTGCAGTCCCGGACTATGTTGTAGGGTAAACCAATTGAACTATAACGGTCCGAAGAGTAAAGAAGTTGTGTCGAGTCACTAGTCGGTAAAACCACTGGTTCCGTAGAACGGGTAAATATTTTCGTACAATAGGACGGTAATGTTATCTGGACCGCAGAGCTGTGAGGTTATCTGAACCGTAGAATGAATGAACTGCTCGGATCGTAGAATCATAGAGCGGATAAACTGGCCTAGACCATTGAATGGCGTTACGAGAAGACCCGATCAATCGTGTGAGGAGCCATATGATCTGAACACGTGGGTGTTTGGATGAGAGCCACATGTTCTACTATTTTCATCCTCATCATACTTAATGTCAAAATAACAATTATGTAGTAACACAATTGACAACCGTCAAGAGTGCTCCCAGGAAAGATTGGTGGAGCAAAGGCTCCTTAAAAACTAGCCTCCTAGACAGAGTAACGTTCCCAGGAAAGACTAGTGGCACAAGGGCAGTTACAGACTCGTCTTCTGCGACAGAACTCCCATGACTCATGCTTTTTTATGTTAACCATATAATTGTTTACGAATTATTCATAACTTAATAGTTCACCTATTCGATAAAATTATTTAGTGAACATTTTATGAATATTATTCTTAATGTGCTAGAAATTAGACACTAACTTAAGTTTTATAATAAAATTTTATGAGAATAATCCTAAATCTTACAAATTCAAACAATATCTATACTAATGATATGTTATAATTTGTAAATAAAATTTCTCATAAATAAAACATAAATAGCATAATGAGATCATAAATATTATGCAATAAAATAATGTGCAAAACATTAATTTTAGCAAAGTAATAAAAACAAACTCAACACTTAAATATTTATGTCCTAAAATGCAAATTGTTTGTATAAAACAATAATGTACATACAAAGCCATAAAATTTAGGCACATAGATAAGCTTAATACAAAGATAACCATTTATTTAATATGTATTAACAAATATAGATTTTTATTGAAAAATGGCATGTCGTTTCTGTTGCCTTCAACCTCCAAATGGGTCAACATGACCTGGTTGCGACCCAATTGGATACCCGACGGTATCTTATAATTTCGACATCCAAAGTTTGCGTATTTCATATCAAAATTCTTAGAATTCAATTTCCTAATGTTTCACAACTATAAAATACGCAAAAATCATCCAAATCAAAACTGTGTATATCAAACTCAAGCACGATATTAAACTACTACACAACCTTTATGTAAAAAACTAACAAGGAAGAGGCTAACCTGGCTTTGATACCAAATGTAAGAAAATATAGATCTTAATGGGGAATAAAACAAGTGGAAAGGATCGAGAATTAAAACAAAACCCAAGAATTAGATTTCCGGCGTACCTCCAGCCATTGTAGGTTCGGTGCTCGGCTATGGATTCTTTGTGTGATTTTTGCTCAGCTTCTCACACTTTGCTCTCCAAATTTGATGGTGTATCCTTATGGAGAGTAGTGTTGGACCAAACAAAAAAAAATGTCATATATATAGTCATTGTTCCATCAACAATGACTTTTGGTTTGCGACCCTTAATTTGTCATTGATAGCAAAACTTATTGCACCATATGAATGGTCATAAAAGACCAAAGGTTTGCACCAATTTTGTAATATAATTATTACATCAAGTCCTACGCATATCTCCTTAAACCACTTATTCCCTCAATCCACCACTCTCTAGCCACAACCATCCAAACCTCTTTTATTGACTCTCGGCAACAACACCCCAAACTCTTTTGGATGATTGTACTCACTTGCTCTCATTGGTCCATATGAGGATTCTCAAAGGATTAGGAATTGAGTTGTCAATTACATCAATGACTAAATAACTAATTTATTTTCATGTGAGAACGTGTGTTTGACTAATTGTTTTAGTAGTTTATTGTTTATATTATTTTATAATTTAAAAGTCTAATAAAATATCAAAAATACTAATCTAATTTTTTGGTTTTTTACCAAATTCAAAATTAAAATTATCTTACTTAGTAATATAGATAAATAAATATTTTATAAAAATTAAAAAATCCAAAATTATGAGAAAATTCCAAAACATCATTCTAATTTTTTGAATTTTTAGATTTTTTTAAATTTAAAATTAGACTCTTTTTCGTTTAATAATATATATATAGATAGATATCCTTCCACAGATGAAAGGATGAATTAAATGAGCCCAAAGCATTAACAACGAGATTTATTATTTTTAATGTATTAATTTTGAAAATAACTGCATTGGAGGAAATGTTTTTGCTTGGGAACAAAACAAGGCTTGGTCAACTAGAACCGTATCAATTATTTTTCGTCCTTAAACAATGAATTGTAGTTTCCATAATTTAATAATAAACTATAATAAATTTCGTCCCATTTAATTTGCAGGAGTTTATTTATTTATTTATTTATTTATTTATTTTCTCATGCTGACTTTGTGTTCTGAAAGCAAGCACTAATTAAGCAGCCCCTTTTATTTTTTATTTTTTTTGATAAAAGTCCCTTTTAATTTCATATGTAGTTGGTCCAAGCAAAAACTCCCGAGAGGACGAAAACCTCTCATCGCATGCAGGACGAGCGATGCTCTACCACTTCAAATGACGGAAACACCCTCAGGCATTGGCATCTCCTAGTTTAACAGCAACCTCCACGAGATGGGCACTAGTGTCAAAACAGCTAAGACTTATTAATAAGGAAAAGCATCTCTCTTCTGTTGTTATTTGCAGCAACGACGGGTAGGAGTCTCTCCCAAGCATGTATGTGTCTCTAATGGTATAATAAGATAATTCTGATCTCCATCTTCCATCGATCTCTGCTTGTATGAAGAGAGGAGGAGGATAGCATGACGATTGGCCCTCGGAGCAACGAGCGCTGCAACCTCGTCCTGCCCACCATCTCCAAGTTGATCGACTGGCGCCTCTGGCTTATCCTCATCCTCCCGCTGTTCCTTCTCACCATGGTATATCCCAGCAGTCTTTACCTCTCCCCTCTCAAGGCCCTCCTACCCAACACAAGTGTAGCGGGGGTCAACCAGTCGCAGCAGCGGATCGCCATCTGTTTGGTGGGCGGAGCACGGCGGTTCGAGCTGACGGGGCCGTCCATCATCAAGAACCTCCTCAAGGAGTACCCTGATGCCGATCTCTTCCTTAACAGCCCGATGGATCGGGACGCCTACAAGCTCTCTCTCCTCCGAGACGCGCCGCGTATCGCCGCCGTCCGGGTCTTTGTGCCCCAGCCGATAAACGAGACCGAGCCCCGAGCACGTGTACTCACCGCCCGGAATTCCCCCAACGGCATCCAGGTGGCTGGCTCTCTCTCTCTCCCCCTCTCTCTCTCTCTCCGTTCCAGTGCAATCTCTTAACCATCCGATATTCCTGGCAGGGGTTGTTACAGTACTTCAATCTCGTGGAAGGCTGCCTCGAGATGATCACCTCGAACGAATCGCGAGGTAATTTCACCTATGCCTGGATCGTCCGCACCCGCGTCGATGGCTATTGGTCCGGCAAACTTGATCCGGAGGCATTCGTCCCAGGAGTTTATGTCGTTCCTCCTGGATCACGCTACGGCGGGCTCAATGACCGCCTCGGGATCGGAGACAGGAAGACCTCTATGGCGGCGCTTTCGAGGCTTTCCCTGATACCGAGGCTGGATCAGGCCGGGCGCCGGGAGCTGAACTCGGAGGCCGCGTTCAAAGCGCAGTTAGAGGTAGAGGGCGTTGCCTGGCAAGAAAAGCAGGCGCCGTTTTGCGTCGTCACCAACAGGCAGTATGGCTTCCCTCCTGGCAGGTACGGGGTGCCGGTCGCGTCGATGGGGAGTCCCGGCCCGCTCAGTGGAGCCAAGTGCCGGCCGTGCAATGCCGTGTGCGTCGGACCGTGCGTCTCGGACGTGGTGGGGTTGGGGCTGGACCGAGACTGGAGCTGGACTGAGTGGAGGAACGGTAGCCTCGAGCTCTGCGACGCCAGTGGCGGCTGGGAGAGCGGGTGGGAGGCCATTTTCGATCGCGTAGCCGGACCCGAACCGGCTGAGGCGAGGAAGAGGGTAAAGAGGATGGACGTGGACGCTTGCGTTCTGGCCTTTGACGAAATGCGCAGTCGCGCATCCATTTGGGACGCGCCTCCGCCTAATCAAATATGCGGTCTAGGCTTGGGGCGGCTCATTTAGTCCGGCTTGCTTTTCAGATGATGATCCCTTACTCTCTCTCTCTCTTTTTTTTTTCAAAGATATTTCACAGACTAGTCTAGTAGTAGGTAGTCATTACTGTTTTCATGTCATCTAGAGGAGAGATTAATGGAAGATTAAAATGAGTTTCTTTCGCGACCGAAATTTCATATTTGTAGTTTTGCTTTATGTGTGTGTGTGTGTGTTTCTTATTTTTTTTTTTCCATCTTGGCTATTTAGGTCATTAAATTCATGCCTTTTTCTTTGGCATTTAAATTATGGTTTTTTTGGTGGTTGATTAGGACGTGAGATGATATTAGGTAGGTAAACCGCTTTGCTTGCATACGGGTTGAAGTTGGTGGCATTTTATTGGTACAAAGGGTAGGAGAGGTATTGGTAGGAAAGGAATGACAGCCAACAAATCAGAGCTTCGCAAGTGGGCATATCTTTGATAGTTTTCTTTTGGCGAAATGAAAATTTTTAATAATTTACTATATCTGCCACATGAAAGCCCCTAAAATTTTTTATTACACTATACACGTTGCACCCACAACCAAAGCCCATTCTTTCCGCATGAACTATTACCAAGGCACGAAGAACACTCCCAACTTCAAAGAGTTGAAAACAAACGCAAAATAATAATATAAAATAAAATAAAATAACCTTTTTCTTATGTAAATCAGTACTTTCAGAACTATTTGGCAATCCGATATCTAAGACTTTATCTTCTAAATATATTTTAATAAATTATTACTAAATTGACATCAAATATCATGCATCAATTAATTTTGAAATTCATTTTCATCTTTTTTATAAACTAAAATTTGTAGATTATTTGAATTAAAAAATCAATGCTGAAACTTTTATTTGAAAAAGTTTTATCTTATTGATTTAATTATCTATTAATTTTTAATATGTCACGGAAAGATATTTATTTGTTGTACATATGTTTTTAAGGATAACATTTTATATAATAAAACTTTCTAGAATTTTATTAGCTGTGATTGACTGGGTTAGCAGATTTAGCAAGTCTGACGGATGATCGGAATCTGAAATAGTGATTGGAAAAAGTGGGATGAATTGGTGACCTTGCGGTTTGAGTAGCTCGTATGACGATTATGGAATTTGGCCAGTCTTATGCATGCTTGTACCATGGGTTTATATACTTTCAAACGTGGTTGGTATTTCTAACATTGATCACCTCACCCATAGATTCGTTCTAGTCACTTTCCTGCAACCACCTTCTGGTAAGGACGAAAGGAGTACAAATTAAAATTTGCATGTTATTTCTTGTTTGCAAAAATTACAAAGAAATCATTCCACTAAATATTTTTTAAAAAATATTTACTAATTAAAATTAAAATCTTAAAGTTTTAAAAATATCTAATTAATTAAGATCATGATTGATGACATGAGAGAATAATTGAATTTTTAAAAATATTTATTATCCAACATAAGTTACATAACTATCAATTCTTTATAACTTCAAAATAATAAATTCATGATATTATCTAAAATTCTAAATTGATTTAAATGAGTGGTTAGTTTTGAATTATAGATAGATGTGCAATTTTAAAAATATGCATCATTTTTAATTAATTGAGATCCTTTTGAAATTTATATTTAATAAAACACATTATGGGATTTTGGTATCTTAAAAATGCTTATTTATTTAGGATTGAGTCAAATATTAGTCATTTGGGCCAATCAGAAATAGTTGTTCCAATCACCCCCTTTCAAAGGTGTAATAACCGAGCGGCAAAAGTCCCTTGCACACAAGATGAGAACTCTGATTCGAATCTCCTTTATGACAAAGTAAGGGCGCAGGGCGTGGGTCACCCAGTGAGGTGGCCCACGCATGCACGTGAGTCTTTTCCGTGTGGGATTGATAATCATGGGCGGTAAAGATGTGCACCGAGTGAAATCTTAGAGGCCGCACAAGGCACACCCCGAGGCAGTAAAGACGTGCACCGAGTGAAACCCGTGATAGTCCAATCCCCTATGCACGTCCTATCTTTGTATCGTCCTATAAGAGGCGCTTGTTGCTTAGATAAAAAAAAAAAAAAAAAATTGATGATTGGTTAGCGGAGTAAGTTCGGTTAAGTTGGGTATGCGCTGGAGAGGGTTTATTTTTTAATTTTTTTTTTGTGGTAACTAATTTGCCCAGTATAATATAATTCATATTAATTATAGTAAATAATTGTTAGTTGTACATTTATTATTATTATTAGTTGATATTTATTTGAATTTTATAATAATATTTAATAATAATTATTAATTAATTAATTAAATTATAAATATGACTATTTCTAATACAAGTTGTTCCATGCCGGTGGCATGTTTGGTTACATGGTGGTGGGGTTATATTGGTTAACCCAGTTATCTATAACTAAAAAGTTTTATCTTATTTGTTGGGTTAGAAATCCGGTCCTCTCTCGTGATTAGCACCGGTTGGATCCAACGGTTGAGATTTTGTATTTGCTAGTGTGGACGGTCATGATTTTGTTATAAAGTAAGTCGCTCGGCCTTCCTATTTGTGAGAAAAACCTGCACAAGGAGAAATGAAAACGATTGGAGTGGGCCTTTTATGCCTTAATTTAGCTCCGACAGTCAAATTAGAGAAGGGTCTTTTTCTTATTTCTTGGAGGGTTAGCGATCTTTTTGCCCATAATTTCTTACCTTTGGATCTTCCGCTTCTTCTCTATTTATAGGCTTTTGTTTGAGTCTGGCGTTAGTCTTTTTAGAGGTTGAAAAAAGTCCCATTTTCTGTCAGGACAAGTGGGCCTAGTGGGGCAAAAGGACCCGGTGGGACAAGCGGGCTGCTTACTCCTTAAGTCATGTCCCTACGAGTTATGGCATTTTATCTTTTAGGTTGGATCTTCCTTATATAGAGATATCCCTCTGTACCTTTTCTTATGGCTATTTATCTTCCCAACATTTATGCTCTGCTCTTGTCTTTTCGTAAAAGGAGGAATCCGAATGGGGATCTGAATCGGTTGTTTGAAGGGTCATGATGGTGTTCAAGTGGTCGCCTCGGATTTGACATGGGTGACGCCATGTGATTGATTCGGATTTGATACGAGGGATACTATTTGAGTGGTTCAGATTTGATTTGGAGAATATTAGAGATCGTGTCAGGTGTTATGACTTTATTTTGAACATGTGTCTTACCAGATGTACCCATATCATTATTGATTTAATTATCTATTAATTTTTAATATGTCATGTGCTAGGGTGAAAATCGGTTTGGATCACAATTTCACTCTAACCATTGAATTTTTTTTAAGGTCAGGACTTAGAACAGTGTGGAAATCAAAGAAGAAGAAGACCAAAAGAAACACACAAGCTTAACGTGGAAACTCTCCAATCGGGGAAAAACCACGGGCCCTGTCAGTGAGGGCTAAATCCACTAATCTTTCTTTGTACAATGGAGAAGAAGAAGAAGAATAAGAAGAGGAGTGTGCTTGGTGGAAGCCGAAGTCTAGTCGAGGTGAGCTGTCCTTTCTCTTCGCCACCGGAGTCTTTTTAAAGCTAGGGAGGTAAAATCCCACCCTTCCCTCTTGAATCTGCGCCATTGCCTTAAATCCAGCCCCCGAATTCGCGGTATGATTGACTTTTCCCATCTGGTCGTAATCCCCGAACTGTGACCCTGAAGAGCCATGTGTCCTCAGTTTGGCAGTTGGATGTTTGTTGGGAGAACACTATGTTTCTATAACTGGACTAGGCTCAACCCGAGGGAGGAGGGCGCCTGAAAATCCTTCTGACGGAAGGTGCTAGGGGGCCTTTTCAAAGGAGGTTGCCTAAGGAGAGCTTTTCGAAGGGGGTTAACCCTTTGGGACTGGCGAGGGAGATGCTCTAGACAACCTTCTGAGTCTAGATGGGCGTCACGTATCTTCCCATCTTTCTCCCTATTATCATGGAAAGATATTTATTTCATGTACATATGTTTTTAAGGATAACATTTTATATAATAAAACTTTCTAGAATTTTATTAGCTGTGATTGACTGGGTTAGCAAATTTAGCACGTATTACGGATGGTCAGAATCTGAAATAGTGATTGTAAAAGTGGGATGAATTGGTGACTTTGCGGTTTGTGTTGCTCGAATGACGGTATGATCATGGAATTTGGCCAGTCTTATGCATGCTTGTACCATGGGTTTATATACTTTCAAGCGTGGTTGGTATTATTTCTAACATTGATCACCCATAGTTTCTTTCTCGTCACTTTCGTGCAAAGACCTTACGGTAAAGACGAAAGGAGTACTAATTAAAATTCGCATGTTATTTCTAATTTTCAAAAATCACAAAGAAATCATTCTACTAAATATTTTTATAAAACTTATCAACTACTTAAAATTAAAATCTTAAGTTTTCAAAATATCTAATTAATTAAGATAATTATTGATGACATGAGAGAATAATTGAATTCTTAAAAATATTTATTATCCAACATAAGTTACATAACTATCAATTCTTTATAACTTCAAATAATAAATTCATAATATTATCTAAAATTCTAAATTGATTTAAATGAGTGGTTAGTTTTGTGCAATTTTAAAAATATGCATCATTTTTAATTAATTGAGATCCTTTTGAAATTTATACTTAATAAAACACATTATTGGATTTTGCTATCTTAAAAAATACTTATTTATTTAGGATTGAGTCAAATATTAGTCGTTTGGTCGAATCAGAAATAGTTGTTCCAATCACCCCTTCTAAAATAGTTGATGATTGGTTAGCGGAGTAAGTTTGGTTAAGTTGGGTATGCCTTGGAGAGGGTTTATTTTTTTAATTTCTTTTTGGTGGTAACTATTTGGCCAAGTATAATATAATTCATATTAATTATAGTAAATAATTTTTAGTTGTACATTTATTATTATTATTATTATTATTATTATTATTATTATTATTATTATTATTGTTATTATTTGATATTTATTTAAATTTTATAATATTATTTAATAATTATAATTAATTAATTAATTAAATTATAAATATGACTATTTCTAATACAAGTTATTCCATGCTGGTGGTGTTTGGTCACATGGTGGTGGGATTATATTGGTTAACTCAGTTATCCATAACTAAAAAGTACCTGGTGGTTACTCGTCATTACATCATGAAATAACTAAATTAAAGAAATTATGTTTTATAATCAAGTGGGTTGGGAGCTTATAATGTGACATTCAAAGGGCATTCCGTTCCACTAAAGTGGTTGGTGGAAATAGGGAAGTTACTTACTTCCACCAGTTCGGAAGTTCTTTTTATGAATATGTGAATTCGGAATGTTCCGAGAAGGGAACACTTTTAGAGAAAATGAACTAACCCCATTTTAGTTGAATTTTTTTTAAGTGGCTGAAGCGGCCTTAAATAAGACCACTTCAATCACTTCCCTCAACCTTCTGGAAGTCACAGGAAAGTCAGCTCACCCTCTCAAGACTAGGATTAGGCTTGCTTATTCATTAGCCTATGTCGATCATACTTCGAACCACCTTCGAATCTCTTTTAATCTGCCCGTACATCACAATGAGAAGATCCCACCTTTCTCTGACCCTTCATCCTGATGTTTGCTCATGTTTGAGCAGTGTTAGGGCTTTATATTGTCTCGCAAGGCTTCGGTCTTCTTCCCGTCTTTCGACCCCAATAAAGACACTTGCACATTATGGTAAGAAAGTCCCCACATTCCTACCTCTTTCGGCCTTCTTTTCAATTTTAGGGCTTTCAAGTTGTTTTTTCTTAATTGACATTCACCCACGTAAATCCATCTTGCTAAGGCCTTATCGGTTGGGTTTTGATTGCTAAATGGCCTCTCCTTAGTTGGACATTTCTTTTTCTTTCTTTCTTTCTTTTTTAATAATCGTGGATAAACCACTTTCATTGATAATGTTTAGAAAGTTACAAATCTGATAGTGATCACAGTATATGTCATGTGGTAGTTGTATATGGTAGTACGCATGATATATGCCCACTTCCTAGGAGAGGTTCCTATAGTGAGTCTTGTTGGGATGCCTTTGGTGGCCTACTACTCCGTAGGGAGGTGCTTACTCCATGGTTTCCTTATCATCGAAGTCTGCATTTGGTGGGCGTTGTTGCTCATCCTCTGCCTTTCTTGTGAGCACCAAACTTCTTTTCACTATTAGTTCCACGAGCATTAGCTTTGGCCTTTTAGAGGTGTGGGTTGCATCTGTTTATATATATATATATATATATATATATATATATATATATATATATATATATATATATATATATATTGTTGCGGCTAAAATTGGTATCGTATAGGGATCAACACCAATCTAGTCCAACGGTTAAGAATTTATATTTGAGGGACTAGATCATAGAAGGAAAATTGTAGTCATCCAAGGCATAAACAAAGACACACGCCCAATTTACGTGGAAAACCCCATGAATCCGGGGAAAAACCACGGGCTCCAACTGTAGGAACAAATCCACTATATAACGGTTGATTACAAGAATCTCTCGGTATGAAGGTGCTCGATTTAGCTCGACCTTGAAGTTGGTCGGCCTCGGCCTTGAAGTGTGTCGGCCTCGGCCTTGAAGTAGCTCGGCCTCAGCCTTGAAGTGGCTTGGCCTAAGCCTTGGAGATGATGGAAGAGAACTCTATATGGGCTTAATGAAGAGCTACCTTGGAGCTTTGGAGAAGACTTGAAAGTCTTGTGGAAATCTTGAAGGCCTTGGAGAGAGTTGGCCAAAGAGCTTGCTTGGGCCCTTATTTTCCTCATCCTTGGAACTCACTTGAAGCTATTTAGGGTTAAGCATGTAGTTGGTTATGGATGACACCATGAGAAAGGCCTTGAAGTAGCTCATGAAGATTGAGGAGCTCTCATCGAATTGGAGAGTCCTTCTCTTCCCTTTTCTTTAGATCCAGCCCCCCTTCTACTTGCTTGACCTCTCCCACTTATATAAGGGAGGGTATGGCTTCATGGTTAAGAGCCCTCGGGCCCCACTCCGTGACAGAACATCCCCCATTTTCCTCTTATCCCCTCATCTCCTCGGGCCATGTGCCCCTCTTATCTCCTTATCTCCTTGGATTTCGTTCCCCTCTTATCTTCTTATCTCCTTGGGTTTTGTTCCCCTCTTATCTTCTTATTTCTTTGGATTTTGTTCCCCTCCCTTAGAGGGAGCTTGGCTCGACCTTGGAGCATACGATTGGGTTGGGTCGGCCTTGGAACACACCATTGGGTCGGGTCGGCCTTATAGCACACCATTGGGTTGGGTCGGCCTTGGATGTGCCACGTGTCAGGCATCTTGGTGTTTGACCATTTTTACCCATATCACTAGTCCCCCCCTTAGTACGCTTGCGTCTGAGCCTGAGCTGTGACCAAGTTGCTCGGGCTCAGGTCAGCTCGAATAGCTAAGCGTAAGGTTGGGTCGGTTGGGTCTTTTTTGAAGCTTAGACTTGGGGCTTAGAGCTCTTCTCTCTTGGTGATGATTTGTTGTTGAGTTTCCATAGGGATGAGCTCTTTTTAAGTCTTCATAGGGATGAGCTGTTTTCGAGTCTTTATGGGATGAGCTTTTTTTTTAGTCTCCATGGGGGTGAGCTCTTTTTGAGTCTCCATGGAGATGAGATCTTCTTTAGTCTCCGTGGAGATGAGCTCTTTTTGGAGTTTTCATGGAGGACTTTAGATATATGTTAGAGATCCTAATTGGTCTAATCGTCGATACCGCTCTTCTTGGGTGTCCAGCTTTTGGACTTCGAATGAATTAAGGAGCTCGACCCTTAGAGTGATTTTGAGCGAGATTTTTGCTTCTACCCCGTGGGGGACTTTGAGCGAGATTTTTATCTTCGCCTCGTGGGGGACTTTGAGTGAGATTTTTGCCTCGGCCCCGTTGGGGACTTTGAGCGAGATTTTTGTCTCGGCCCCGTGGGGGACTTTGAGAGAGGACTTGGAGAACTCCATGGGGTCATCTTGGTCTTGGAGTTTTTCATTGGGTCGGCTTGGCTTTGGAGCTTGCAATTGGGTTAGCTCTGCTTTGAAACTTGCCATTGGGTCGGCTCGGCCTTGGAGCATACTATTGGGTCGGCTCTGCTTTAGACCTTACCATTGGGTTGGCTCGGTCTTGGAGCTTGCCATTGGGTTGGCTAAGCCTTGGAGCTTACCACTAGGTCAGCTCGGCCTTGGAGCTCTGCATAGAGAGAGAGAGAGAGAGAGAGAGAGAGAGAGAGAGAGAGAGAGCACATACCTATATGATTCATATTCGGCGTTCTCTTGGAGCTTGGAGCTCTTCTCTCTTGGAGATGATCTCTCTGAGTCTCCATAGAGATCAACTCTTCTTGAGATGACCTCTTTTTGAGCCTCCATGGAGTTGAGCTCTTCTTGGGATGACCTCATTTTGAGCCTCCATCATGGAGTTGAGCTCTTCTTGGGTTGATTTAACCACAGACGGCATAGCTTCTTGATCGGTCCCCACGGACGGCGCCAAACTGTTGAGTCCGAAATCTGGTCTCTTCTTGTGATCAGCTCCGGATGAAATCAACGGTTGAGAATTTGTATTTGTCAATATGGACGCTCACGATTCCGTCATAAAGTATGTTGTTTGAACTTCCTGCTGGCGGGTGAACTTGCGTCAGAAAAGATAAAATCAATTGGAATGGGCCTTTCTGCCCGGATTTAGCTCCGACGGTCAAATTTGAGAGGGGTCTTTTTGGTTTATAGAATATCAGAGAACTTTTCCTTGGAATTGCCTCCCTTCTTGATCTTCCGCCTCTTCTCTATTTATAGGCCTTTCTTTGGGTCTTGTGTTGGTCTTTTTGAAGGTTGGAAAAGGTCCCATCTTCTGTCAGAACAAGTGGACCTAGTGGGGCGAGAGGGCCCAATGGGGCAAGTGGGCTGCTTTATTCTTTAACCCCTGTCCCTTTGGTTGTCAAGGTAAGTTATGGCGTTTTAACTTTTAGGTCAGATATTTTTAGATAGAGATCTTCTTCTGTATCTTTTCTCTTGGCTACTTGTCTTCCCAATGGTCATGCACTGTTGTTGTCTTTTCATAAAAAGGGGAATCTGAATGGGGATCTGAACCGATTGTTCGTAAAGTAGTGATGATCTTTGAGTGGTCGATTCGGACTTGATATGGATGACGCTATATGATTAATTCGGTATTTAACCCGGGATATTACTTGAGTGTTAACCCGGGATATTACTCGAGTGGGTCGGATTTGACCTTGGGATCGAAGGAGATGGTGCCATGTGTTGTTAGTTTAGTCGAGACACGTGTCTTACCCAGATATGCCCATATCATTAGTCCCCCCCCCCCCCACACACACACACACACACACCAAAAGTATGTTTGTTCGTGAGTCCGAGTGAAAATCAAGGGATGTTCGGTTTTCAGTCGGTTTGAGGACAGACACTGGGACAGACTGTAGGGTTCTCTTGTGTTTGAGTCTACGTCTACCTATTGATTCCAAAAGTCTAGTTGCTAGCCCTAGATAGCTAATCATTGTGTGTGTTGAACACCTGTTTATCCTAGCTCGAAATTTGTGTAGTCTCTTCAACGTCTTTTCAATATCTTTTATCGATGTTTATTATATATTAATTCCTCATTATCCTCGTAGTGACTATTCCTTGACCCTGGGGGACTTTTTGATTTTTACTTATCTTGGGGGGACAAATTTTGAAGTGGAAATTTTCGGGTTGGATTTTTGTCGGAAGGAAATAGATCCGGATGTCCGACCTCGGGGCTGGGTGGAAGTTCCCGATGATTGTGAAGAGAGTGAGGACGGGAGTCCGGGTGATAGTTCGGGGTCGTCGATTGGGTCGGTTTAAGGTGTTGGAGGATGTAGGATTTTTATGCTTCTGTATGTTTTTCTTTTGGTTGTGCCGTTTGTAAATACCGACTGTTTCTTGAATTGAATTTTCCTCCTCGTGAACCTATTGTCCTTACTCATTTATTTTGCTGCGTGGCTATTGTATTTTTTCGAGGGGTTGTGGATGGTTTCCAAAGGGTCAGGAGTTCCTTTTAATGATGCTATTTATTTATGAACGCTGCTTGGGAAAAAGAAGTTTTCCTCGATCTAGGGCTTATGGGAAGTTTCCAAAGGGTCGTGGACGTTTCCAAGGTTTCACACATATAAATGGAAGGCCTGGGAGAAGCGAATGGTCACTTTTTTAAGAAAGACAAAATTCCATGGCTACTATTTGCCCTTCTTTTTACATGTCTTTTAGCCTCAGTGGTCTTCTTAATCGCCTCAAGATCCCGTCAGCGTTTCTTACTCATTTGGACCAAGTAAATGCAGGGGACGTGGTTTTGGAGTGTCCCAGCGGGGGCATGTGGAATGCGACACTAGTTCGAGATAAGGCTGGGGGAGAGATATGGTTCCGGCACGGGGTGGCAGGATTTCCTAGTGGATCATCATATGAAAGTTGGCGATCTTTTGATCTTTGAGTTTTTGGGAGGCATTCACTTTAAAGTAACTATTTTCCGGAGGAACAAGTGTTTGAAAGAGTGTGCTTTTTAAGCTCATCCTTTCCATGGAGCGACCATCCTCAGTAATGAGGGCGACGAGTCGGATGAATCGGATGGGTCTTTGAACTGAGAAGAAGTCGTTCTCATACTTTTTAATTTTGTTTGTATTGTACTGGGGCGGCTCTTTATGTATCTTAGATCCATATTAACTTTTTTAATTCGGATGTCTTGTTAATTATTTCTCTTTTTGGGATGCGAGAGAGAACTCTTAACCGGGAGCATTTGGTCATCGAGCTAATTTTATTCGAATTATATTTGGACTGACTAGCTAGGCTTATCTGGGCACTATTTGGCATTTATTTCAAATCTTTTCATATCTCACATTCCACTTATCGAGAAATTACGGCGGGCGTGTGACTTAGTGTGAGAGTGGGTCAATTGTAATGATGGGTCATGACGCTCTACTTTCCTTGTGTCAGACGCTGGGTATGGCCTCGTTCAGTTGAGTGATCTAAACCGTTCGTCAGGAATTTGACCGTTGAGATGAGATCCATGTGTTGTTTATCCGATGTAGGGTTGCTTTAACGGTTTGATCTGCACTGTTATTTTGATCTGATGGCTGTACGGTTCATCTTCCCTGGGTCTAAAAGGGGGATTTTAAGGAATAGGAAATCGCGTTTGATTTCGTTGCGAGTTCTTTTTTCCAGTGCCTCGCGTTCTTGTTTACTCCCCGGCGACTCTCAGAGCGGTATCTTTGTTCGCTGGAGGTTGTTTTCCCTATTAAGGTAATGGAGACTAATCTTCTAGATTCTAAGGCTCCAGTTCATTCTTATTCATCTTCTGGTTTGTCTTCTCCTTCTCCGTCTGTCCCTTCCCCTTTTGGTTCCGCTTTGCTTTCTATTCCGTCTCTGTCTGATCCTGTTTCATCGTCCTTTCCTGTTCCTACTTGGGAGGGGCTTAAGGGTTCATCGATATAGGGTTTAAGGGTCCATCTAGCGTCTTCTAGCATAGAAAGAGGGGAAGGATCCAAAAGTTTCATGAGCATCCTTATGAAGGAGAATATGCTCAGTTGGCCCAGCATTATGGGATTAGTCCATCTCTTTTTGTTGTTAGGGAGCCCTGTTCTGAGGAGCCGGCTAGGTCACCGAGGGAGGGCAAGATTGCCATCTACTAGGACGCCCTGTTGGGAGGTCTTTGGCTTCCTTTTCCCGATATTTTTAAGGAAATCTTGGAATATTTCCATCTTTGTCCTTCCCAATTGACTCCCAATTCATGGAAAACCCTTTGTGGTTTCGTTCTGGTTTTCAAACATTATGGTGTTGCGCCGAGCGTTTGCTGGTTTCGTCTTCTTTTCTGTTTAAACCTAGAGCCTGATACCGACTGGTATTTCTTTTCGGCTCGTTCGAAGAAGAAATTTTTAGGTGAGGTTCCCTCTTCTATCAAACGGTGAAAGAGTAAATTCTTTTTTGTGTCCTATAAATCCGGGTGGGACGTCCATACTAAGTAGAAAGTCCCTCGGACAGAAAATGTGCTTGAAGAGGGAATGACAGATGAGGAGAAAACCCAATTTGAGAACCTTAAGGGGATTTCTGGGGTTTCGATTGATAAATATTTGATGACAGAAAGACTCCAAAGATGCTGACTGATTGTAGTTGATGGTAGGGCTCATCTGTTTCTTACATTTCTGAGATTATGATTTCTCGATTATGTTTAACTTGATTCTCTTTAGCCGATGGAAAATCTTGAATATGTGAAAGGTCTTCTGGCTGATTTTGAGGGTGTCGTTGAAGCTCCTTTGCCAAGAGGGAGAAGAAAGGGAGTGAGAGTGGTCAGAGAGGGAAAAGAGAAGAAGGGGGAAAATACCTCCAAAGAAGAAAATAAGAAGAGAAAGAAAGACGGGAGTTCTTTCGAGGGGAAGGGAGTGGGAGGCGATTCTTCCGGGAGACTTTTAAAGAGGAAGAAGAGGAATAACCAGGGGAGGAGTCGAGTAAAGAAACCGAGCCCGTGCGGATAATCATGCCGAGCTTAAATATTTCCGAGGAACCTCCCTCCCCTGACGAGGCCGGAACGTTGAGTCAGGTTCTCCGGAAACCACTTTGAGCCCTCCTAGAGACTTGCATGGATGACTCGGAATCCAGGCCATTAGGGATTTCTAATGTTTTGGTGGCTGAGGCTGAACCAGCCACCGTATGGGTAGAAACTGCTGATGTTCCCAATGAGGTGAGGGTTCAGTTTTTGACTTTGTCATATAAGAAGGAAATTCCGGTCGGTACTTCTACTTTGGAACAACTAGGGGCTTTTCTTTAGCAGGGGGTAAAGGAGGAGGCCGGTTTTTACCACAAGTTGGATCGAGTCCCTATCCTAAGTCCATCTTCGAAGAACGATGGAAAAACTTCGAAGGGACCCTTGGCTATCGAGGTGGGTCTTTTGTATGGGGGTTTACTTTTCAAGGATCCTTCAATTGTGGCTGAGATGATGGAGGCAATGGAATCAGAAGACGTCACTAAGTGTTTACGGGAAGCGAAGAGGGAGGAGATTGCGACTTAACTTGTCTTGTCTTCCGCTACAGTATTACGATAAAGACTATTAAGTCGTTTTCTCTTACTCTACTTTCCTATCTAACTTTTAGTTTATTGGAGCAGGCCTGTCTTTGGGTGGATCGTGCTAGCCATCTTCTTCGGGAGGACGTCGTCATTAATCCCCATTCAAAGGTTCTGGAGGAGAATGAGGTAGAGATCACCCGTCTCAAGGGTAGGATTTCTAAGTTGGAAGATTTGTCTAGTGTTTTGAAAAATGAGAAGGTCGAGGCTTTGAAGACGGGAGACTTGCTTTCTGGAGAAAACCGTGATCTCCAAGCACAGTTGGCATCGATTGAAAATGAGAGGGATGATCTTAGGGAGAAATTATCTGATTCCGAGAGCTTGCGTTTAGCTGCCGAAGTAAATGGGAAAAATATTAAGGGCAAAGCTGACACCCTTGCGGAAGAGGTAACGAAGCTGAAGGAAGAGGCCGGACGTCTTAATGAAGAGAGAAAAAGGGTCGATGAGGACCTATTTCTTAAAATCGGTGCTCTAAATCTGACTCAAGAGGAGCTTGCGATGGTTAAGGAGGAAAGGGATGGTCTCCGGAAAATCATCGATTCCGAGAGGGAGGAATTGGCATCAGCTCAGGAGGCTGTGGGAAATCTTAGAGAACAAGTCTCGAAGCTAGAACTTGAGTTAGGCCAGCTTAAACAGGGGAGGAAGAAAGAGGCGACTCGAGTTTTCTCTATTTTGCAAACGGTTATCCAGCATGATCGAACGATAGACTTTTTTTCTATGGATTTTTCGTCTGTATTAAAGGTCTTCCTCAGCCTAGAAGGGAAATCTAAAGGTGTAAGCACCTCGGCTGGTAGTGAAGGCTCCCCCTTGGATAAGGATTTGGGAGATAAATCTGGCAGCAAGGACATCTTGACTAGGGATGATGATCCTCCCCCCGGTGGGGATCTTGAAAAGACCGATGAGGCGGCCATGAATTAGTGTTTGTTTTTTCTTTGTTGAAGATTTTTGTTGTTAGGAGTTTTGTATGTTATATCCCTGTAATCAAACTATGGAATTCAAACAAGAAATGCTAACCTTTATTTTGAGATGTTTTACTTCCCCGGTTTTTAAGCGATCGTGGCTTCAAAGATCCTCCTTGGTGCGGCAGCCTTGTTCTGACTGGTATTTGAATGAGTTGTGAGATTTTTATCTCGCTTGAATAGGGGAACTTTGGATTGAGGTTTTTGTCTCAGTTCCGTAGTAGGATTTTTTAACCGGGACTTTTCCCTTGGTCCTATTGAGGGGGGATTTTTGGACTTAAGGTTTTTGCCTCTGTCCCATTGGGGGATTTGTCAATTGGGATTTTTGCCCCGCCGTCCTTTTTCTTCTTCTTTTTTTTTTAAGACTAGTCCAACGGTTAAGAATTTATATTTGAGGGACTAGATCATAGAAGGAGAATTGTAGTCATCCAAGGCCTAAACAAAGACACACGCCCAATTTACGTGGAAAACCCCGTACATCCGAGGAAAAACCACAGGCTCCAACTGCAGAGAAAATCCACTATATAACGGTTGATTACAAGAATCTCTCATCGATTTAGCTCGGCCTTGAAGTGGGTCGGCCTCAGCCTTGAAGTAGCTCGGTCTCGGCCTCAGCCTTGGAGATGATGGAAGACAGCTCTGTATGGGCTTAATGAAGAGCTACCTTGGAGCTTTGGAGAAGACTTGAAAGTCTTGTGGAAATCTGGAAGGCCTTGGAGAAAGTTGGTCAAAGAGCCTGCTTGGGCCCTTATTTTCCTCATCCTTGGAACTCACTTGAAGCTATTTGGGGTTAAGCATGTAGTTGGTCATGGATGACACCATGAGAAAGGCCTTGAAGTATCTCATGAAGATTGAGGAGCTCTCTGTGGGATCGAAAATACCCGCCTGGCATCGTGTCTATGAAAAGACACCAGGCGATATATCGAATCACAAATGATCATTTCATTTAACTTTAATATTGTGGGTACTTCCATTCCTAATAGAGGCAAGCCTCTATCATTAATTACCTCAGACAATGTCTTGGGAACCTCCGATTAAGGGCAAAAGTGTACAAGTAGAGGCAATGAAAAAGTAATTCATTTATTGCAGAATAAAATAATTTATTACATATATATGTCATTACATGGATGCATACATATATTTATTTATTTATTTATTTATTTTATTTAAATGGTGCCGCCCTCCGCCTTAGGATATATAGCTCGCCATTTTGGAATTTATGCCGCTTTGGTTGCTTCAAGATGCCGACCTTCGCCGCCGCCTTTATGTTTTGATCGGACACCCTGAGATGAATGTTTCATTACCACCGCAAGGGTTGTATCACTTCATCGACTTCCTCGAGATGCGTATTTCATAAGCACATCGAGATTCGCCGCTTTATGATTTGGGATATTCTATTAGCCGTCTCAAGGTGAGTGTTCCACTGTCGCCTCGAGGCTCGTGTTGTTTGGAGATTTATGTTTCGGGACATCTCAATATGCGTCTATCGTCGCCGCTTTGAGATTTGTACCACTTTAGGATTCGTACTTTCATCGAATGATTGATGCCACTTCTAGAGTTATATTTTATCAGCGCTTCGAGATACGTGCCCATTGCCATTGCCTCCTCCTCACCCCCCTCTTATTATCATTTTCATCCGAACTTCATCAATTGGTCGTTTGACTTTCAACACTCCAACTTTGAATTTGCCAAATTTGGGCCCATTTCATCATTTTGCTTTCCCTCTTTTTTTTTTTGGATGAAGACTTATCCGGCTTTAATATTGGGGTGTGTGGGCCTCTCTTCTCATATCTTCATCTTTTCTTCTTTTTTTTTGTATTCCTAGAATGAAAACATCATAGCACCATTGTATTGCCCATTTTATTAATGATGATTTTTTAATGATTTAATTAAACCATCCTCCTTGTTTCTGAATAAGATAATTCAATTCCTCCTTTGAGGAGCACAAGCTCATGCCCTTTCCCCTGGTAACATAATTTGAATCATGGAGCTTGCATAAGGCATCTTAAAGGAGTTCCATTGCGTTTCTTTTCTCATTTATAATTGATCTGTACCATCATGCCAAAGAGTTCAAGGAAATCATTGGGAGAGAAACTTTCTTCCTTTTGGGTATTTCAACAAACACTTAGAGTGCATTTTATATAATTAAAGGTTTTACATGTTTTTGGAATATTTTCCCAGAAAATTTACACCTGTTCTCAATCATACAATATGTAAGCTCTCTATTTGACAAAGTTTTCAGGGTTCTCATAGGTTCATCTACAGAAAGTTTGAAAGCAAATTCCTCAGATTTGAAGCTTCATAGGATGTCCACTCCTGGATTAAATGAGAAGGATGAGCATAACTTCTGTCGGTTCTTATGTATGATCCTACTGCATCAATAACATCAATACTTTCTCTGCCTTTCAATTTCCAATTCCTGGCTTTGAAAGCAAAAGGGTTCAAACCTTCATCTCTTCTAATAGCCTTATTATTATTTTTTTTAGCATCAACATTCCCTTTATAGTTTTTTGACCAGCCTTTTCTCTTAAGCATCAATATCCCTTTGACTTTCAACATGCCATCCTACCTGACTTTCAGTAGCCTTACTTTATTAATTTTTTTTTGACTTTCAACATGCCCAATTTTCATAGTTTTTTTTTTTTTACTTCTGCGCAGGCATGTACGAAACCCTCCATAATTTTGAAAATGTCTAAATAGCTATTAACCAAAACTGAATTGATCCACCTTCAAATGACTTTCAACCATACATTCTCACAAATTTAATGGGCTTAAATTACTCTCCACTTTAATCGTCAATACAACAATTTACTAAAGGCGATTGTCATTAAAAAAAAAATAAGAATGCCTTTGAGGCATTTCATCAAACATTTGGAGGGCATCTCTATGACTGAACATTTCAGATGGTTTTAGAATAGTTTTGCGACAAAAATGTACAATCAGACATCTTCATATAATAACATTAACTCAATCTTGCAAGTCTTCTTCCTCATGGTTGTAGACAACGAATGTGGCTGCTCATGGATTTCTTTCTGCATGAAATGGTCACAATTGCCCTTCTTTATTCTCTCAACTTCCATTTCAAGAATGCAGTTGTGCACGCGTTATGCGATCGGCTTCATCTTCAATATTGTTTTTGGTGTGTTCCACAATAGCACATAAATCACTAGAAAAGAATAGCTCTTTGGGCTGTCCATTAGTTGTGGAGGCTTTAACATCTTGAAACACTGCTCCATAATTTGAAATATTTGCTAGCACATTAGCACTGGAAAAGAATAGCTCTTTGGGTTGTCCATTAGTTGTGGAGGCTTTAACATCTTGAAACAATGCTCATAAGTGCATATGCTCCTTCAAGTTATCTCATGACTTTAGTAACAACTTGACTAAAGGTAACAGTCTGACTAGCCTCATGAGCCTTGTCAAACACAAACTTTGCCAACTTTAGTGGTGAGACAACAGCAAGGCTTTTTTGATTTCTTCTTTTTTTTCGGTGACATTAGGAGTAGTGGACTCCGGCGGCGGTATCCATAAGGGAGCCGGACAGCATCTCAAAGAGCCATAGGCTTGACAAGCGGTGGCGGCGGCGATGGTCCTCCACAAAGGAGGAGGCTTGAGGCGGCGATGATGGTCTCTACAAGGGAGGCCGGCTTGGTGGTTGGCGGCCTCTACAAGGGAGGCCGAAGCTCGGTGGCTGGCGGCGACAACGACCTCCACAAGGGAAGCCGGCTTGGTGGTTGGTGGCGACGACGGGGAGAGAGATCAAAGAAAAAAGAAAATACCTTTTTTTTTTTGCTTTTTTCCTCTATGTTTTCCTTAAATTCCTCTTCCTTGCTCTCTATTATCTCTCCCTAATCTCTGCTAATCCCTGTCTCCTTTTATAAACCAGGTTGATGTTTATCTCCGGAGATCATTACTTCGTTGTAACATCTCAACTGTGGATATGATCAAATTTTAACTTGATTTTAAATTTGATCCTACCCATATTTTATTTCAGTTTATATTTTATTTTATTGTTATTATTTATTACTATTATTTTTTTTGCCTCGGGATATGTATTCTTGCGATCTTGAAATTGAGATCGCCTCGAGATATGTGTTCTCGGGCGATCTTGGAATTTGAAGATTGCCTCGAGATATGTATTCTCAGGCCATCTTAGAATTTGAGATCGCCTCGAGATATGTTCTCAGGGGCAATTTTGGAATTTTAGATCGCCTCGAGATATGTGTTCTCGGGCTATCTCGAGATTTGTATTTAGGGAAGATTGCCTCGAGATATGTATTCTCGGGCCATCTTAGAATTTGAGATCGCATCGAGATATGTTCTCAGGGGAAATTTTGGAATTTGCGTCCTAAGTCAATTAAGATAAGGACATATTTAAATTTTAATTCTAAATATATCAAGATTAAGATATATTTGAATTATATATTCTTTTTTATTTAAATTAAGATTTGGGTTCTATTGGGACATGTGGTATATTTTATATATAAACAAATGCCCCATTCTTACTTTTCTCACGAAATCTTCTTTTGCGGGATTGAGTGAGAGAAGTAAGAATCCCCAAATCTCCTCTTTCATTATTGCCAACCAACCTCAGAGTGAACCCTTTTGGGATATTAGTCAAGACCTCAATGAGTTCCCTTCAGGTCTAGCTTTCAATCGCCACAACCTTGTCTTTAGTCCCGGATCAGAGCCCGTGATTACATATGAAGGAGAAGTGCACTCTGATTGGGTAAGGCGGTCTTCATCTTATGTAGCTACTGCCCGCTTGTCTTTGAAGTATTGTTGCGAAGATGGCAGTACTTATGCAGTATATTTGAAGCCTGAGGGAGATATCAAAAATCTGACTATCCTTCAATCTCTTGGTCAGAAGATCATTAACCATCACCCAGGGTGGAAAGGCATGATCCCTGTTTAGGTGTGAGCCAATTAATCTTCCAAGTTATGCTTATTGGGCCAAACATATACTTGGTAGTTATTCAAAAGAGTTATCTCGTGTAGAGTTAGTTGGAGGAATCATTTCTTCGGTCGGACATTATGATTTAGATTCCAACTTTTATAAAGCGTTGGTGGAGCTATGGTGTCCAGATACCAATACTTTCCACATGCTATATGGAGAGGTTGGGATTTCACTATGGGACATCAAAAGGCTTGGAGGGCTTCCCATTAATGGCGAAATGTATGACGAAGTCATACCTTATAATGACATACTTTGTCAAAGAAGCAGTTCTGAATTTTCTGTTCTACGAAGCTTGTTTGATGCCTTTCAATGGTTGACAAAGCAAAAAACCTCCCGGCATGACAAGGATATAACTTTGGATGATTGGATAAATTTTTTCAGAAAACTAAAGAAAGCAGAATTTGACTCCAAGCGCAACTCAAAGTCTGATCATCCTCCTAATCCTGTTCCAAATGCTGACTTGGCTGCCTTCTTGGCCTTATGGATATGCCATTTTATTATGCCGAGTGGGCGCAATATAATTAGACCAAGAGTTTTTGTAATGGCATGTAATATTGCGCATGGGAGGAAAGTAGCTTTTGCCCCTGCAGTGTTGGCGGGTTTGTATGTGGGGTTAAATGCCATGGCTAATAATAAGAAAGGGCCTGGATTCTCCACAATTGTTTTCCCTTCTCACTTTTTGTTTGCATGGGTTGGTTGCCATTTCCGTAGAACACATCTTCGGCCACCAATTGATAAAAAATACATCCACTATCCCCGGTCTTTCGAAGATACCAGAGATGCTGCATTATATGAACGCTTCTGCCACTCCATTCATTTGTTCTCCGTGAAGTCACGGCGATTCATTAGGAAAGAAGAGAACTTTAAATGGCGTCCTTTCCCTTATTTGTATCATAATAACGAGATAGTGCGAGATTCCAGGGTTTTTGCAGGGCCTGAGGTGTTGGACTCCTATACCACAGAGTATGTGAAGTCCTTTTGTTGTGGCATTCTTCCTCTACGCTATGCCGGAAATTTCCATGCAGAACCATACAACCCTCATAGGTTTGGGCGCTAGTTTGGCTACGACCAACATTTTCTCAAGCACATTGACATTTCGAGGAGAGCTTCTTCCCTTGGGGTTCTCGCGGGCTATTGGCTACACTTTTCTCGAGAAAAAACTTCTTGTACATTCTATATTCCTGATCGTGATAGGAGTAGGAAGCTCTTATTTCTTTATGCTCGTAAGTAGTTTGACACCGTTCAAGCCTTATTTAATCAAGACGTTGACGCGTTAACCCAGGAGGACTTTGGTTACAAAAGAGCTGCTCCGAGAAATACAAACCTGGGACGATCTTCGCGGGAGCCAATATTCGTTTACGAGGATATCTTTCTTAGTCATAAACGGAATAGTTCTCCTGTAGATTCTCCTAATCCAACAAAGCGGCGGCAAACACAAGGTACGTCCCCCTTTTTTTTTTTTTTGAAAATTCAGAATTTTATATTCCGAAAATTCAAAAATTTGAGGGTTTTTTTTCTAAAAAAAAATTTAGATTTTTTTATTCTGGAAATTCAGAATTTTTATGGACTTTTCTGAAAATTCAGATTTTTATTTTTTGAGGATTTTTTGAAAAATTCAGATTTTTTCATGTTCTGAAAATTCAGAATTTTTACTTGTTTTTATTAGTTTGAATTTGTAAAAAAAAAAATTCAGAATTCTTATCTTATTCAAAATCTGAATTTTTTTTATTTGACTCAAAGTCCGAATTTTATTGTAAAATTCAGAATTTTTATTTGACTCAAAGTCTCAATTTTTTTATTTGACTCAAAGTCTGAATTTTATTTGACTCAAAATATTTGGTCAACAGGCATACGAATCGATGACATTCCATTGGCGGATGTAAAGGTTGCTCCCAATTCTCCAATTGGTAATTTTTTCCTTTTTTAATTTTAAAATTTATAACTTTCAATTTTCAAACAACCCAAAGGATTGATAATGCACTCCCATCAAATTTAGGAATATCTCATGACTCTCCTACCGGTAAGGAAATATCCCCTTACAAATGTTTAAACATATGTAACGGATTTAATAAAAACTTTTGACTCTAGGTCAAATAAACCTGCAAGATCTCAATATTGTGGCTGAAGGTGTTGTTGGAACTGAGGAAGCTCCTCTCAATGCACCGCAAGGTATCATCTTTTTTTTTTTTGATTTTTTAATTTTTTTTTTTGAATTTTGCACTTTGGATTGCACTCCAGCTGCTAAAGATGATGATAACTTTTCGTCTTTGGGGACTTATTCTGCGGACTTCATCAGAGATGCCCCCACCTCCACAGATAGTGTGGCGCTAATGGTAGTGCGGATGTCGAAGTTACATTTTTAGTAAAACAAACTGAAGGTTTTTTTTTTTTTTTTGAAATTTAGTTGCCCACAAAGATAATGATTCTCCGCCTTCGAGGCAAGGTTATTCAAATGAAATTGTGAAGGATGCTCCCTCCCCCGTGAAAGAACCAGATGGTGATGATGTTAATGCCGATGTTAACATTGAATCCCCATCAACGCAACATAAGAAGGAGAAGCGCCAAAAGCTCATTGCAGAACGCCATCAACTTCAGAATGAAGCTTGTGACATTTCAGATGTGATAGATCAACTTCAATTCAGAGCTCATGAAATTTCAAATAGGGTAAAAACTTTGGATAAAAAAATAGAAGCTTTGGATAAAGAGATAGCTTGAAGAATTTGCAATTTATTGAGCATTGAAGGACTTTCTCATTCCACTTTTTTAATTTATTTTCAGCTTATTTTCCTAGCCCTTTTTTTTTGCTTCGGTAGTTGGTTTTGAGACATTTATTATGAACATAGGACTTATGAATATGATTTGATTTTCTTTATTTTGTTCTATTTCATCCCCTTTTTTATCAAGTTCTTTCTATCAAAAGACTATTATTGCTTTCTTTATATAGCAAATGTGAGAGGATATCAAGAACCATGGGGAATAAAATCCATCGATTCAATGACATCCATCAAAGTCCCATATTCATTTTTCAATCAACAATATTCACAAGACTATCACTAATGAGTACATTGTCACAATAGTATATAGTCAAGAACTTGAGCATTCAAATGATTGGAACCACCATCATGCAAATACTTGAGCCTTTAACATTGTATGATGAGTGGGGCGTCTGCATACTTGAAAACCAAAACATTAACATTTTTTTTCCTTTTCTTTTCTGTTTTTTTTCTTTCTCTCTCATCTTTTTTTTTTTAATTTCTAATTTTTCTTTCCTTTTTTTTCTTTCTATTTTTCCTTCTTTTTTTAATTAATTAATTAATTTTTAAAAAAAAACATAAGGGGTCAGTGTATTTGCCTCAAGAAGCACATTTAATTATGCATGACCGGTCTTCCTTTTACATGGAGCCGGACGTTCCGTCGTAGACAAACACATACCTCTTTATTTCATTGAATGAATTTTAGCACAAAAAATTAATTTGGTACAAAAATACATGAAAGTGAATGTTTTGCCTCAGGAAGTACATTTTAATTGCACATGACCAGTCTACCCCTACAAGGGACCAGACGTTCCGTCATAGGCACACATTTTTTACATTAAGCATAGTATTTCTTCAGAAAATGGCCATTGATAGGCGGCATTGGTCTTTCTCCGTTGGCATCAATGAGCTGGTACGCACCTCTTTCGTAAACGATTTCCACAACATACAGACCTTCCCAGTTTGCTTTAAACTTGCCCCCGACCCTTTTATTGGTGATAATGTGTCTTCTGAGGACGAGAACCATCTCTCCTTTGGTAAAAGTCCGAAACCGAGACAACTTGTTATAGGCCTGAGACATCTTGGCTTTGTAGACTTCAAGATTCTGTTGCACTCTCGTCAAGAGAGTCCAACTCATCCAAGCGAAGTCGAACATTATCTTCATTTGAAATTTCATTTTGCACTACCATTCTTAATGAGGGTATTTGGACTTCGAGGGGTAGGACCGCTTCAGTTCTAAATACTAGAGAATATGGTGTACATTGTGTTGGAGTTCTATAGGTAGTACGATAAGCCTATAGCATCTCCGGGAGTCTTTCATGTCAATCCTTTTTGTTCTTGGACACTACTTTCTTTAATAGCTTTGAGAGTATTTTGTTGAATGCTTCTGTCAATCTATTTGCTCTAGCATTATAGATGGTGGTATATCTCCAATCTATTTGTGGTGCTGTGCAAATCTCCCGACTTTGAAGCTTCTGAATGCGGCACCATTATCTGAAATAATTCTCCTTGGAGTCCCAAATCTGTATAAGATGTTTTCCCTGAAGAATTTGATGATATTTTCAGTCTTCACTTCTCTTAGTGGGATAGCTTCTGCCCATCTGGAGAAGTAATCTTGTTGCAGCTAGTATGAATCGGTGTCCCAGAGATGATGGAGGTTCAATGGGACCAACTACATCTGTTCCCCATATCTCAAAGGGCTATGAAGAGACTGTGGGGTATAGAGGATTTGGATGTTGGTGGATGAAATCACCATGTATTTGACATAGATGGCATCTTCTGGCATAGTCGATGCAATCTCTGACCATGGTTGGCCAATAATATCCCAAACGCTTAATTTTAAGTTGCATCTTGGGATTGTTGTGCACCACATATTCTGGAATGTACATCATGCATAACTTCTTGAATTTCTTCATATGAAAGGCATCGCAGGAGCAGCTGATCGTACGACCTGCGGTACAATATATCATTTATGAGGGTGAATCTTAGGGCTCTTCGTTTTATTTGAAGACCCTCCGATTTGTCCTCTGGGAGTTTATCTCCTTCCCTTTAGCTTGCTTTAATTCAAATTTGCCACCATCTCTGCTTGTATCTCCTCCACGGGTCATTCAAAATTTGGTATTACGGAATATGAGCATATGAGGTCCCCCTTTGTTCTCCTGGCCTAGGGATTTCTCTCACATGTGCATATGAAGTTCCCTCTTGCTCTCCTGGCCTAGGAATTTCTCTCGGTTGTGGAGAGGTTCTCCCTTGCTCTACTAGCCTAGGGATTTCTCTTGGTTGTGGGTTTGGACTTTTAGGCCTTTGTGTTTTTTGACTTTCCATCAAGGCAGCCATTTGTCTCTGCATCTTCACCTCCATCAACATTGTCATGTTTTCATTGAGCCATTGATATTCAGCTTCCCGATTTTCCATTTGCCGGAGTCTCCTTGTAATATCATCCCCATTATAAACAAAGGCAGGTTCATCCTCCGCTTTTTCATTTGGGGGGGTCTGCTTCCTTGTAATTCGTTGGCATGCGAAATACTGGGAGACTCCCTGTTCTCTGACCCTCATGTGGTATTTGGCTTGAACCTTCATCTCTGACCCCACTTTGAGAGTCTGTCGCCCTCCTACGAGATCTTGTAAACACCCCTAGTTGTTCTGGTTCGGGTGCGGGATCTCCTTGGGTTTCAGTAACCATCCGGACCGTGTGTACTTCTACGTCCATATCCGGCGTCTCTTTATCTGTTATTTCCCTCCTCCACTGAAATTTCGAGCGGGAGGTTGTAGCTTGAGTTTTTGCAGAAGCTATGCGATCAAAGACAGTCTTCCGAGCTTTTGATATTAGTTGCTTCTTCTTTTGGTAGAATTCTCTTGGAGTTATCTTTTCTGATCATAACTTCTTTGATATCGCGTAGGTGTTATAGAGATTCTGGTCAAAAGAGTCCCGATGATGGGACCTTGGGGGTCTGCCACTTTTGTCCTCACTTAGTTGAGGACGCAGCTTTGCAGTAGTTGAATTTTTCTTCACCAGTTTGAGTGGTTCAAATGAGTTATTGAAGGAACCCATTTGATTACTTTCGTGTCCTTGGAATGACACAAAATCAAGCTTCTTTTTGGGAATTTTTACTTTCCTTGGTGTGAGTCTTGAAAATACACTCTTCTTTTTAGGTGTATCCTCATCAGAGCCAAATATCCCACTTTCTCTCCCTTTCGCAGTAACAGTGAAAGTAGGCTCTTCATCTTCGTCGTTCAGAGTCACTATCCTTTTAGGGTAGGATACCCTCTTGAACGCAGATACCCTTGTGGGTTCCTTAGCAACAACGTCTTCACCAGTCACCAGAACAATCACATTCTAGCGGCGACCCCTGGATGGAAGACGTGGGACCATCAAGTCCTCCTCAGTTGGTGGAGACCTCTTCATTTGGCTCCAGCAGCTCCGGTGCTGAAGGTGCAGTTGGGCAGTTGGACTTCGGCTCCTTCCACAAGGAAGATTGTGAGCTTCGGGCTTCCAGGTGTGGTTGAGTTCTTAGATGCCATTTAGCCTACAATAAGAAAAAAAAAATAAGAACATTAGTTTTCTTTGACAGGATATAGGAACAATGCCTCTACTTGTATTTTGCCTCAAAGATGGGAGGAGGAATGTGTCCCACCGAGCGTGCCAGAATTTGTGGGATCGAAAATACCCGCCTGGCATCGTGTCTGTGAAGAGACACCAGGCGATATATCGAATCACAAATGATCATTTTATTTAATTTTAATATTGTGGGTACTTCCATTCCTAATAGAGGCAAGCCTCTATTATTAATTACCCCAGACAATGTCTTGGGAACCTCCTATTAAGGGCAAAAGTGTACAAGTAGAGGCAATGAAAAAGTAATTCATTTATTGCAGAATAAAATAATTTATTACATATATATGTCATTACATGGATGCATACATATATTTATTTATTTATTTATTTATTTTATGTAACACCCCAATCCTAATGAGGACAGGTGTCACACCAGCCAGCCCAGGTGCGTATCCTGAGCCCAAGGCTGTCAAATCTGAAACCAAACCTGTGGAATAAACTGGAGACGGTAATAAAATCACGTAATAAGTCTGGAACTCATCCAAATGAAAAGTCAAATCTGAGCACAAGATTTACGTGACTATATGTCCTGGGTCTAGTCTCCAAAAGTAAAAAAATAAATGTATCTACAGTGCACAACTGAAGATACAACTATGGGACGCCATGAGCCAACTAAAGAAAGCACACCTCGCCTCGTGCCAAACTCTAACCGGACCTGCGTCTCGCACTTTACGCACAAGGTGAGTGAGAAAAGGGACTGAGCTACAAAGCTTCGGTGAGATGTGACCCCTACCGGTCGAATAAGACACTTGCATCCGCAAATATAATCTTGTATATGGAAAATAATCTCTACTCATATACACATGGCAAAAGCCAAGTAAAGCATGTGGTCTATGCATTATCTTCCAACTGAAATCATATAATGCAAGATCGACGGAAACCCATGAAACGGTAAATATGATCATGTATGGCTTTCTCATCTTATGTACTAGATATAGGGAGCGTCATATCGAAAAGAATGCACCTCCATGCACTGCTCACGTCGTCAGATATACAAGCCAAATGGCTCGTGGCCAAAGAGAGATGGGCGGGTCCGCGTCATATCTATCCCTCAATCCCTCAAGAGCACTCCTAGAGTTGGACAGGGTTTTAAAGGTAAATTCATTTTGAAAAGAAAGGTTTTCAACAAAGTAAAAGAAATTCCTTTGAAAGCAAGAAAACCCTTTCCTTACTCAGTGCGGTTGGATCACTCAACTAGAGCCGCACGTAGGGAGCAAATGGTCATCATAAGTATATGCATATCTATCGATGCTCACATCATATATCTGTACATTTATCTTCTTACATTCTTATGCAGAATTCTTCTATTCTACAAATGCCGTAAACTTCATAATCATTCTCAAATCCGAATAAAAACCATACTCGAAAAGTAATATATCAAAACTCGATAAAAACTCGATCAGAATACGAGAATGTCCAGTAGGTCCACTCACTCGCTTGTCCTAAGCAAAATCAAGCTTGAACGGCTGGTTCACTTGAAGTCCTCGACTTGTCCTTCCCTTTTCCTAGTAAACGCAATCATATCTAAGATGAGTGCTAGTCCACAATACTTCACTTTCTATTTAACAATATCTTCTAATCAATCATGGGCCCTAGTCCATAGAGATTAAGGCCCAACACCCAAGCAAGTCATTACATTACCAAGCATGAATATAGCCAAGCAATCCTAAACTATAATAATTTAATCTATAAGTCAAAATACGAATATGCAGAATTCTGGCTGCCCTGCGCAGTTGGAAAGAATCAGTCATAACCTTTGAAGCGTAAGTCCAAATTCTCTCATTTAAAGCTCGTTAGAAAGAAGACTTCGAGATCTTTCCAACGGCGTATTACACAACCTAAACGGACTAGTGAGCAGGAGCAGCAGCCCTCAAGTGTGACAGAATTCTGTAGGACAGAATTCTGCAAGGACTGCTCTACAATCATCGCCCTAAATTCTCACCCACACCTCTCATTAAACCTCCTCTCAAAACACTTGAAATGCATCAATGGAATTCGTACAAAATACTCCTTGAGTTCATGAATTCACAGTTCTTTATAAACACATAATTCCCACAATAACAACAATTTACCTTACAAAGACCGTCAAAAATAGAGTTAATCACCATAAAGCTTCTTCTACAAATGTCTCCCCGACAATTCAAAGAACATCTTATCTCCAATAGAATACAATGCAACCTACCACTCTATTACAGCAGCAAGAACAGCCCTATATACAAGGATAATGAGGCACAAAACAGTACCATAATAGCATCACCGCTCAACCATGGTCATATAGTTTGCATACTTTATTATGTTCATTAATAGCTTCAACCAATCAAGAGACAATGGTATAGATTCCTTTAATAAAAGTTTGTACTAAGTTCAGTTACTCAGCATAGTATAAAACTAATCAAGGCCTTCTCTACAACATATCAACTTGCAAAGCATTCCCAACAATACTTTTCATTGACATTTCTACAAACAGTTGATGGGCAATGCCTAACATGCACAAAGCACCTCTCCTTTTGATTCCTTATTTCCAATTGACTACAAACCAACCTGCAAATCTATTCCAGCAACTATTACATAACCCAAACATAAGCAAGTACCAACACCACACAACTCTTCATTGTCTCAGTTAAACATTTCAACAACCATTTGATAGGCAAAATGGAAAGCCTTTAGCAACTCTTCTCCCTTTCGATTCTGAATCCTAAATGGATACATGCCAAACAACAGAAGCAATAACATCAACACAACAAGAACATTAACACTAATGTCAACCTCAAATTGAGTGACTACTAATCAACTCCTCCTTACACTCTATCTAAGATCTCAGCAACAAGCACCCTACTAGCTCACAAAAGCATTTCTTCAAACACCTTTGAGGCATGATTAGTTTTCACAAGCAAATCCTCTCCTTTAATCATTGAAATTCCAAAGTTTTACAATCATTCATCAACAACAACAATAACAACATTAACAACTACAATACCAACCATTTCTCTACAAAACGATACACTCATTCAGCCATCGATGCAACTGAAATTCAATGAAGTCTTCGCCAACCAACCTTGCAGAAGCTTGCTTGTTCCCCTTGAACCGAGCATATGGACTGATCAAGCTTGGCGAACAACTGCAGAGATCGCGCACAAGCTGGCCGACAGGGAGCCGGAGTCACCGCCTCGGGTGCTCACCGGGCTTGCCGAGGAGCTTGCGGAAGGTGGAGAACTAGAGTCACCGAGCCTCCAAGAAGATGTGGGTACGTCTCCCACACGAACGGAACGGTAGCCCTTTACCTTCTTCACCGGAGTACGTCCCATCTGGAGGGCTGCGTGGCAGCCCCTCACTCTCCCTACCATGCACGCCGCCACCACCTTCATTTCTCCACCTAACTACTAACTCCACCTCCAAATTTTGTTGACCGTAAACTCCTCTCTTCTCAATACAATGACCAAATCAGCCCCATAAGGAGACATGGAAACCTAGGTCTAAATAAAACCTTGGACAATGATATTTATCTTGTCACATGATTCTATTATCACATTAATCACTACTAAATTCTATTAAAAACCACAGTATGCCGCTCATCTCTCATCCAACAATTTTGGCCCGGCCCACTTGAATGGCGTTTCTAATTCTCTCTATAGTAAGCCCATTATTTGATTAATTGTCACACATCTAAGTTAATAGTTCCCCTCCTTAATTATTTATTTTGTTTTAGAATAAAATCCAAGGTAATAATTCCCGAACTATTTAATTTAGCTAAACTCATCCATCAAATAATTCAACTCCAGATCCCATCACTATATTCTTTAACCCCGATATTTATTTATTATTTATAATATTCACAGAAAAAACCGGGGTGTTACAATTCTCCCACCCTTAGAAAATTTCGTCCTCGAAATTCCCATACAACGATAACAAAACTAAGTGTGGGTGTTGCGTTCTCAACTGATCCTCTCGTTCTCAAGTGAACTCCTCCACTTGTTGGTGACTCCAAAGGACCTTTACCAGAGGAAGCACTTTGTTCCTCAAAACTTGTTTCCTTCGGTTTAACACGCAACTGGTCCTCCTACAAAAGTCAAATTTGGGGTCAACTCTACCGTTGGTCCTTGCATAGCCTGTTGCGGAACCGAGAGACACTACCGCAAACTGATACGTGGGAACATCATGAATCCCCGATAGCTTCTCCGATAGAGCCAGACGATAAGCTACGGGTCCCACTTGGCCCACTATCTCTTACGGCCCGATATAACGTGGACTTAGTTTCCCACAGTTCTCTAAGGTGATACGTTCAAGTACATAGAATCTCCTATCTCGAACTCTAGATGTCAGCGACGGTTGTTGGCATAGCCCCGTTGCCTATCCTGTATTGCCCTCATTCATTCTCGAGTGAGTTTAATCTTCTCGGAAGTCTGCCGAACCAACTCAGGTCCTAAATTGTAGTTCTCCTTTAAATTTATGTACAAGTTGGTGTTCCCTAGATGCCAGGCATATGCCGAGCAATGAGCTTCACCCCTGGTCTGAAACTTGAGGCTCTCATTGCTCGGTTCAAATAATCAGGAACCCACATCTCTGCACCATCAGAAGATAAGGAGAAATCACCGTGTTTGCCATTCTCCATTCGTGAAACCAAGGTAAGCAATCTAGGGTCTTACCGTTGAGCTTCACTTCTAACAAATCCAACCTTCTTCTCCACCGCATGTTCAACTCTTCTAACTCATCAGATACTTCAAACTCTGGTGGTCGGTAAAGATTTTACAGGCTTCACCATAAAGATAGTGACGCCATATCTTTAAAGCAAAGACCACCTTGACACTTAAATTTCTATATGAATACAATCATACAAAGCAAGTCTATGTTCGTAACAATTAGTTCTAGGGACGCACACTCCCACCCTAGGGCTCTGACTCCTCTAACTCTAGATCTAGGAGCAATAATGTTCTGATACCACTAAATGTCATCCTATGGCATTTAGTGGACCTAAGACAGTAAAGCATGGACGTCTATGCAGTATCTTCCCAATCAAGAAGATCCTCTAATGCAATGTCCGAGAAAACCCGAGAAGTCATCAATCACTAACATGCCTGTCTATGCCTCTATAAGATGGCTAGATATGTGAGCGTCTATCGAAAAATCTGCATCTCTGCATGATCACTTGCTAAGATCTCAGATAATGCCATGAGGTATCCCCCGTCTAAGCAGCTATGTGAAGCCGTGAGGTTTCCCCCGTCTGGGCCTCAGATAGTGCCATGAGGTATCCCCCGTCTAAGCATCTATGTGAAGCCTTGAGGTTTCCCCCGTCTGGGCCTTCATCCTCTGCATAGCAAGGACCGTCTACAGAATGCAATTATCGAATGCCACATCCTATCTCTAGCTTTGATACCACCAAATCATGTCATCAAGACTGTAGATCCTCAATTACTATTCCAAGATCAAAAGGTGTTTGCCCATACAAACAGCTTTTATTGCTCTGATACCACTAAATGTCATTCCATGGCATTTAGTGGTCCTAGGACTCTAAGTCTAGGATCTAACTGCTCTGATACCACTAAATGTAACACCCCAATCCTAATGAGGACAGGTGTCACACCAGCCCAGTAGTCGTATCCCGAGCCCAAAGGTCACAAATCAAAACCAAACCTGCGGAATAAACTGGAGACGGTAATAAAATCACGTAATAAGTCTGGAACTCATCCAAATGAAAAGTCAAATCTGATACAGTACTTCACAGACTATATGTCTGGGTCTAGTCTCCAAAAGTAAAATAAATGTATCTACAGAGTGCACAACGAAAGATACAACTATGGGACGCCAGAGCCAACTAAAAGAAAGCACACCTCGCCCGGTGCCAAACTCTAACCGGACCTCGTCTGCTACCTGCACAAGGTGAGTGAGAAAAAGGGACTGAGCTACAAAGCTCAGTGAGATGTGACCCCTACTGTCAGGTCGAATAAGACCTGTGCATCTGCAAATATAATCTTGTATATGGAAAATAATCTCTACTCATATACACATGGCAAAAGCCAGTAAAGCATGTGGTCTATGCATTATCTTCCAATCTGGAAATCATATAATGCAAGATCGACGGAAACCCGATGAAAACGGTAAATATGATCATGTATGGCTTTCTCATCTTATGTACTAGATATGGGGAGCGTCATATCGAAAAGAATGCACCTCCATGCACCGCCGCTCACGCCGTCGGATATACAAGCCAAATGGCTCGTGGCCAAAGAGAGGATGGGCGGGTCCAGCGTCATATCCTTTATCCCTCGCATCAGCACTCCGAGTTGGGACAAGGGTTTTAAAGGTAAATTCATTTGAAAAGAAAGGTTTTCAACAAAGTAAAAGAAATTCCTTTGAAAGCAAGAAAACCCTTTCCTTACTCGGTACTGGTTGGATCAGCTCAACTAGAGCCGTACCTGTAGGGAGCAGTGGTCATCATAAGTATGCATATCTATCGATGCTCACATCATATATCTGTACATTTATCTTCTTACATTCTTATGCAGAATTCTTCTATTCTACAAATGCCGTAAACTTCATAATCGTTCTCAAATCCAAAAAAAACCATACTCGGAAAGTAATATATCAAAACTCGATAAAAACTCGATCAGAATACGAGAATGTCCAGTAGGTCCACTCACCTGTTGTCCTAAGCAAATCAAGCTTGACTCGGTTCACTTGAAGTCCTCGACTTGTCCTTCCCTTTTCCTAGTAAACGCAATCATATCTAAGATGAGTGCTAGTCCACAATACTTCACTTTCTATTTAACAATATCTTCTAATCAATCATGGGCCCTAGTCCATAGAGATTAAGGCCCAACACCCAAGCAAGTCATTACATTACCAAGCATGAATATAGCCAAGCAATCCTAAACGATAATACGATAATCTATAAGTCAAAATACGAATATGCAGAATTCTGGCTGCCCTGCGCGGTTGGAAAGAATCAGTCATAACCTTTGAAGCGTAAGTCCAAATTCTCTCATTTAAAGCTCGTTAGAAAGAAGACTTCGAGATCTTTCCAACGGCGTATTACACAACCTAAACGGACTAGTGAGCAGGGAGCAGCAGCCCCTCGAAGTGGACAGAATTCTGTAGGACAGAATTCTGCAAGACTGTCTACAATCATCGCCTAAATTCTCACCCACACCTCTGTTAAACCTCCTCTCAAAACACTTGAAATGCATCAATGGAATTCGCACAAAATACTCCTTGAGTTCATGAATTCCTGGTTCTTTATAAACACATAATTCCACAATAACAACAGTACCTTACAAAGACTGATCAAAATAGAGTTAATCACCATAAAGCTTCTTCTACAAATGTCTCCCTGGACAATTCAAAGAACATCTTATCTCCAATAGAATACAATGCAACCTACCACTCTATTACAGCAGCAAGAACAGCCCCGATATACAAGGATAACAGGCACAAAACAGTACCATAATAGCATCACCGCTCAACCATGGTCATATAGTTTGCATACTTTATTATGTTCATTAATAGCTTCAACCAATCAAGAGACAATGGTATAGATTCCTTTAATAAAAGTTTGTACTAAGTTCAGTTACTGAGCATAGTATAAAACTAATCAAGGCCTTCTCTACAACATATCAACTTGCAAAGCATTCCCAACAATACTTTTCATTGACATTTCTACAAACAGTTGATGGGCAATGCCTAACATGCACAAAGCACCTCTCCTTTTGATTCCTTATTTCCAATTGACTACAAACCAACCTGCAAATCTATTCCAGCAACTATTACATAACCCAAACATAAGCAAGTACCAACACCACACAACTCTTCATTGTCTCAGTTAAACATTTCAACAACCATTTGATAGGCAAAATGGAAAGCCTTTTAGCAACTCTTCTCCCTTTCGATTCAATCCTAAATGGATACATGCCAAACAAATGAAGCAATAACATCAACACAACAAGAACATTAACACTAATGTCAACCTCAAATTGAGTGACTACTAATCAACTCCTCCTTACACTCTATCTAAGATCTCAAAGAATAAGCACTCTACTAGCTCACAAAAGCATTTCTTCAAACACCTTTGAGGCATGATTAGTTTTCACAAGCAAATCCTCTCCTTTAATCATTGAAATTCCAAAGTTTTACAATCATTCATCAACAACAACAATAACAACATTAACAACTACAATACCAACCATTTCTCTACAAAACGATACACTCATTCAGCCATCGATGCAACTGAAATTCAATGAAGTCTTCGCCAACCAACCTTGCAGAAGCTTGCTTGTTCCCCTTGAACCGAGCGTATGGACTGATCAACAGTTGGCCGGAACACTGCAGGAGATCGCGCACAAGCTGGCCGGACAGGAGGACGCCGGAGTCACCGCCTTCTGGTGCTCAGTCGGCTTGCCAGAGGAGCTTGCAGAAGGTGGAGAGAACTAGAGCTTCGCCCGAGCCTCCAAGAAGATGGGCTGACGTCTCCCACACGAACGGAACGAGCCCTTTACCTTCTTCACTGGGTACGTCCCATCTGGAGGGCTGCGTGGCAGCCCCTCACTCTCCCGGCTCATGCAGCCACCACCACCTTCATTTCTCCACCGAACTACTAACCGCCCCACCTCCAAATTGTTGACCGTAAACTCCTCTCTTCTCAATACAATGACCAAATCAGCCCCATAAGGAGACATGGAAACCTAGGTCTAAATAAAACCTTGGACAATGATATTTATCTTGTCACATGATTCTATTATCACATTAATCACTACTAAATTCTATTAAAAACCAAAGTATACCTCTCATCTCTCATCCAACAATTTTGGCCCGGCCCACTTGAATGGCGGCAAAATTTCTAATTCTCTCTATAGTAAGCCCATTATTTGATTAATTGTCACACATCTAAGTTAATAGTTCCCCTCCTTAATTATTTATTTTGTTTTAGAATAAAATCCAAGGTAATAATTCCCGAACTATTTAATTTAGCTAAACTCATCCATCAAATAATTCAACTCCAGATCCCATCACTATATTCTTTAACCCCGATATTTATTTATTATTTATAATATTCACAGAAAAAACCGGGGTGTTACATTTTATTTAAATGGTGCCGCCCTCCGCCTTAGGATATATAGCTCGCCATTTTGGAATTAATGCCGCTTTGGTTGCTTCAAGATGCCGACCTTCGCCGCCGCCTTTATGTTTTGATCGGACACCCTGAGATGAATGTTTCATTACCACCGCAAGGGTTGTATCACTTCATCGACTTCCTCGAGATGCGTATTTCATAAGCACATCGAGATTCGCCGCTTTATGATTTGGGATACTCTATCAGCCGCCTCAAGGTGAGTGTTCCACCGCCGCCTCGAGGCTCGTGTTGTTTGGAGATTTATGTTTGGGACATCTCAATATGCGTCTATAAATCGTCACGCTTTGAGATTTGTACCACTTTAGGATTCGTACTTTCATCGAATGATTGATGCCACTTCTAGAGTTATATTTTATCAGCGCTTCGAGATACGTGCCCATTGCCATTGCCTCCTCCTCACCCCCCTCTTATTATCATTTTCATCCGAACTTCATCAATTGGTCGTTTGACTTTCAACACTCCAACTTTGAATTTGCCAAATTTGGGCCCATTTCATCATTTTGCTTTCCCTCTTTTTTTTTTTTTGGATGAAGACTTATCCGGCTTTAATATTGGGGTGTGTGGGCCTCTCTTCTCATATCTTCATCTTTTCTTCTTTTTTTTGTATTCCTAGAATGAAAACATCATAGCACCATTGTATTGCCCATTTTATTAATGATGATTTTTTAATGATTTAATTAAACCATCCTCCTTGTTTCTGAATAAGATAATTCATTTCCTCCTTTGAGGAGCACAAGCTCATGCCCTTTCCCCTGATAACATAATTTGAATCATGGAGCTTGCATAAGGCATCTTAAAGGAGTTCCATTGCGTTTCTTTTCTCATTTATAATTGATCTGTACCATCATGCCAAAGAGTTCAAGGAAATCATTGGGAGAGAAACTTTCTTCCTTTTGGGTATTTCAACAAACACTTAGAGTGCATTTTATATAATTAAAGGTTTTACATGTTTTGGAATATTTTCCCAGAAAATTTACACCTGTTCTCAATCATACAATATGTAAGCTCTCTATTTGACAAAGTTTTCAGGGTTCTCATAGGTTCATCTACAGAAAGTTTGAAAGCAAATTCCTCAGATTTGAAGCTTCATAGGATGTCCACTCCTGGATTAAATGAGAAGGATGAGCATAACTTCTGTCGGTTCTTATGTATGATCCTACTGCATCAATAACATCAATACTTTCTCTGCCTTTCAATTTCCAATTCCTGGCTTTGAAAGCAAAAGGGTTCAAACCTTCATCTCTTCTAATAGCCTTATTATTATTTTTTTTAGCATCAACATTCCCTTTATAGTTTTTTGACCAGCCTTTTCTCTTAAGCATCAATATCCCTTTGACTTTCAACATGCCATCCTACCTGACTTTCAGTAGCCTTACTTTATTAATTTTTTTTTTTGACTTTCAACATGCCCAATTTTCATAGTTTTTTTTTTTACTTCTGCGCAGGCATGTACGAAACCCTCCATAATTTTGAAAATGTCTAAATAGCTATTAACCAAAACTGAATTGATCCACCTTCAAATGACTTTCAACCATACATTCTCACAAATTTAATGGGCTTAAATTACTCTCCACTTTAATCGTCAATACAACAATTTACTAAAGGCGATTGTCATTAAAAAAAAAATAAGAATGCCTTTGAGGCATTTCATCAAACATTTGGAGGGCATCTCTATGACTGAACATTTCAGATGGTTTTAGAATAGTTTTGCGACAAAAATGTACAATCAGACATCTTCATATAATAACATTAACTCAATCTTGCAAGTCTTCTTCCTCATGGTTGTAGACAACGAATGTGGCTGCTCATGGATTTCTTTCTGCATGAAATGGTCACAATTGCCCTTCTTTATTCGCTCAACTTCCATTTCAAGAACAGATTGTGCACGTTGTACTGATGCTGGCTTCATCTTCAATATTGTTTTTGGTGTGTTCCACAATAGCACATAAATCACTAGAAAAGAATAGCTCTTTGGGCTGTCCATTAGTTGTGGAGGCTTTAACATCTTGAAACACTGCTCCATAATTTGAAATATTTGTTAGCACATTAGCACTGAAAAAGAATAGCTCTTTGGGTTGTCCATTAGTTGTTGAGGCTTTAACATCTTGAAACAATGCTCATAAGTACATATGCTCCTTCAAGTTATCTCATGACTTCAGTAACAACTTGACTAAAGGTAACAGTCTGACTAGCCTCATGAGCCTTGTCAAACACAAACTTTGCCAACTTTAGTGGTGAGACAACAGCAAGGCTTTTTTGATTTCTTCTTTTTTTCCGGTGACATTAGGAGTAGTGGACTCCGGCGGCGACGGTATCCGCAAGGGAGCCCGGACAGCCGCATCCTCAAAGGAGCCATAGGCTTGACAACAGGCGGCGGCGACGGGAGGCGACGATGGTCTCCACAAAGGAGGGCGTAGCTCGGTGGCTGGCGGCGATGATGGTCTCCACAAGGGAGGCCGGCTTGGTGGTTGGCGGCGACGACGGCCTCCACAAGGGAGGTCGGCTTGGTGGTTGGCGGCGACAACGGCCTCCACAAGGGAAGCCGGCTTGGTGGTTGGCGGTGACGACGGGGAGAGAGATCAAAGAAAAAAGAAAATACCTTTTTTTTTTTTTGTGCTTTTTCCTCTCTGTTTTCCAGAAATTCCTCTTCCTTGCTCTCTATTATCTCACCCTGATCTCTGGTAATCCCTGTCTCCTTTTATAAACCAGGTTGATGTTTATCTCTGGAGATCATCACTTCGTTGTAACATCTCAACTGTGGATATGATCAAATTTTAACTTGATTTTAAATTTGATCCTATCCATATGTTATTTCAGTTTATATTTTATTTTATTGTTATTATTTATTACTATTATTTTTTTTTGCTCCGGGATATGTATTCTTGCGATCTTGAACTTGAGATCGCCTCGAGATATGTGTTCTCGGGTGATCTTGGAATTTGAAGATTGCCTCGAGATATGTATTCTTGTGATCTTGAACTTGAGATCGCCTCGAGATATGTGTTCTAGGGCGATCTTGGAATTTGAAGATTGCCTCGAGATATGTATTCTCGGGCCATCTTAGAATTTGAGATCGCCTTGAGATATGTTCTCAGGGGCAATTTTGGAATTTGTGTCCTAAGTCAATTAAGATAAGGACATATTTAAATTTTAATTCTAAATATATCAAGATTAAGATATATTTGAATTCTATGATCTTTTTTATTTAAATTAAGATTTGGGTTCTATTGGGACATGTGGTATATTTTATATATAAACACTCTCATCGAGTTGGAGAGTCTTTCTCTTCCCTTTTCTTTAGATCCGACCCCCCTTCTACTTGCTTGACCTCTCTCATATAAGGGAGGGCATGGCTTCATGGTTAAGAGCCCTCGGGCCCCACTCTGTGTCAGAACATCCCCCCTTCTCCTCTTATCCCCTTACCTCCTCGGGCCCTATGCCCCTCTTATCTCTGTATCTCCTTGGGTTTCGTTCCCCTCTTATCTTCTTATCTCCTTGGGTTCCGTTCCCCTCTTATCTTCTTATCTCCTTGGGTTTTGTTCCCCTCCCTTAGAGGAAGCTCAGCTCGGCCTTGGAGCATACGATTGGGTCGGGTCGGCCTTGGAACACACCATTGGGTCGGGTCGGCCTTAGAGCACACCATTGGGTTGGGTCGGCCTTGGATGTGCCACGTGTCAGGCATCTAAGTGTTTGACCATTTTTACCCATATCATATACATATAATACATGTCCCAATCCCGATAGAATTTAAATCCCAATTTAAATAGAACTTAAATATATCCTAATCATGATAGATTTAGGATTTTATGTGTTAAATAAATAAAATTTAAATATGTTCAAATCTTAATTGATTTAGGACTTTTTGTAGGATAAATAGATAAATTATTTGGTTGTGTCTCGGGTCAGAGCACAAATCCCAAGTTAGATCTAAGGCACAAATTTTAAAGATAGCATGACGATCTCAAATTTCAAAATAGCCTAAGAACACATATCTCGAGGCAATCTGAAATCTCAAGATAGCCCGAGAACACATATCTCGAGGCGATCTCAAGTTGCAAGATAGCCCGAGAACACATACCTTAAGGTGATTTCAAATCTCAAAATAGTTCGAGAACAAATCTCAATGCAAGCTCAAATCTCAAGATGCCCTAGAATACAAATCTCGAGGCATTCTATAAAATAAAATAAACTAAAATAAAAAATCCTAAAATAATCTATGGGTACATATCCCGAGACATACATAAAAAAAGGGAAAATTCTATAAATAATAAAAAAAAATTAAAAAATTTCTATAAGCTTTAGGATAAGATCAAGTGGGGTGTTAATTTAAAATTTAAAAAAAAACCTCACGACTCAGTCTCGGGATCCCGCCACAATCTACGTGGGAGGTTACCACAACCTCATCCATCTTCACAATTCAGTGAATAAAAAGAGGAAGACCAGCAAGAAAAAAAGAAGGAGATTAAATCAGAGAAGGACAGAGAAAACAGAGAGAAAGGAAGAGAGAAATCAGAGAAGTCAAAATCACAGAGAGAAGAAGGAAACAAGAATGGAGAATGAGATAAGAGAGAGGGGAAATCGGAGAAAGAGGAAGAAACCAAAAAAAAATAAAAGAAGGTATTTTCTCATTCTTTTCCTACAAGACTATCCTCCAGTCTACCCCTTTTCGGGCGTAGCTATCTTCGTCGCTGGGCCTCCGATCATTGCTGTTGCTGCCACCAATCGCCGCTGCCGCCAGGATGGATACCATCCTGGTGTGTGGCGTCGTCGTCACCAGAGGCGCTTTCTATAGATGAGTCGTCGATCATCGTTATCAAGCCACCTTAGCTATTGCATCCGATTATCACCGCTGCCGCCGTCAATCACCGCCTCTGCCAGGATGGATACCATCTTGGTGAGCGACGGTCCTGCCATCAGATTTGCTAGCCCAGGCTGCTCCTTTCATAGTGCCGTCATCTCTGTCGACTAGGTAGCCAATTGCCGCCGTTGTTGTCCCGATCGCCACCTCCACAAAAGATGGATACCATCTTGGGGTGTTGGCATTGTCATTGAACCAGTCTGACCACCACAGAAGGAGAGTTTGAAGGTTATAAAGCACATATAATGTGCAAAGCCTAGCCTTCATCACCGATCAAATGGATTACATAGCACCAGTGTTTTTAAACCAGGACCGGACCGACAGAACCCGGAACCGGGCAGTAGTCCAGTCCGGATTTGTGGGGATTGTTGACCGGAAGTCAACCCGATCAAACCCACCAAAACCCGGTGAACCGGCCGGTTGGATCGGAACCGGGCAGACCCCAGTTTTTGCTTCCTTTATCTCATCCAGCGAAAGCGCTACCGCCAAGAGTGAGATCCTCGTGTCTCAGATCGTCGATCGTCGTGGCAGCATTAGACTCAACGGCCTCAGTGAGGCTATGATCTCCTTCTGCCCCATTTTTCACCAAAAATTAATACAGAAATCAGGGAAAAACAAATGACAGGATAGGACAGTGCTAGAGTTTGGATATGATCTGATGAGAAACAAACGATCGATCAATAAATAGAAGAAGAAGATGGGGAATGAGGAGGAGTCGATGAGGAAGCCGCGATCAAGTGTTTCCAAGAAGATGTAGTCCTCCATGGTGAGCATCGGCTTCTCTTCCACCGTGCTTCCTCCCATGGAGACGGCGCCGTTTGTACTATATCTTCTTTCCCTCTTTGGTTTTGGGATTTGGAAGAGGGTTTTTAATTTAAAACCATAATAATTTATATATTTTTTATACATAAATAATTCATATAAAATACTCAATAAAACTAGGGTTTACTGGATGAGCAATTTGAATGGGTAAGTTACACTGCTCGACTCCATTAATAGATGAATGAGTTGAATGAGTTGCAGTAGTTTGACCTGGTTAGTTGGGTCAGTCGATTGGTTTTGTTTAAAATATTATTAAAAAAACTCAAGACAACGAAAGGAATTTGTAAATTAAATTAAAAATATATATTTATACATATTATATAAAAGATAACAGTGAATGTTTTTAATAAATGTTTCTTCAATGTTAACCACGAGATTGAAAAAAATGATAAACTTCATGCATGTTGTTATATATATATATATATATATATATATATATATATATATATATATATATATATATATATATATATATATATATTCTTTATTAATTTATATTTATGACATCATCCGGTCCGACCGAAATGGGTCATCCGGTCAGACCAACTGACCCGTGACCCAATTGTGAGACCGGTTCGCTTCCCGGTCCGGTTTTAAAAACATTGCATAGCACATATAATGTGCAAAAAGCCCCTTTGATTGGCCAAGCCCCCCACGTTGATGTACCTATAAGAAAATTGAAAATTTCAAAAATTGATGGAGGAGTTCACTATCTCTATCGGCCAGGACCTACTCTCCAAGATATTGGGTTTATGATCCTCTCGAAGCTTGGGAAGGAAGGAGGCCATGTGAACTAGGAGAAAGCTGGTGCTTTTCTATCAAAATCTAAAGATAAAGAGGATCCAAAAGATGCCAATAAACCAGAAGATGAGAAGATAGAAGCTATTCATGCTGCTGAAGAAAAAAGGCAGGCTGAGACAGATGCCTTTATATATGCTAAAAAAAAAGCTAAAGAAAGATACAAGAGCAAAGGAGCTTATGTATGCTGAAAAGGCAACAATTTTGGATAAGGAATTGAGCAAAGAAAAGGCCAAGGCTTCATCTACGATCAAGTCACTGTAGAGAATATGAGTGAGCAAGTATGTTTGTAGAGAGTAAACCCAAGTATGTTTGGTTATGTAATCTCATAAAGTTGAGTGATTGTAAAGTTTGGTTGAAGAAATATTCCAAGTTATATATTGAAAGTTTAATTATATCTAATGCCTTCAAGATGCTTGATGAAATGCCCCAAAGAGATTTTAAATTATAATGAAGCCAAAAAGGAATTTGGGAGGCTTCAACATGAAAGAAATATGTTTGTGAATGCCATGGAATCTCAGTATTGAAATCATATGCTTCAACTAATCCAGAACCTTCAAGGTCAAAGAAAGCTTTCAACTACCATGATCTTTTGCACAAAAATTCAAATGAGGAAAAGGTTACTCAATATTGTATGACAGTGATGTTTCATATATCCATATCTTGCCATGTATGACTATAAGTCAAACACCAACCCATTTAATGGCTCATGGAACTTATGACTTTGAGAAAGGATATAAATGAGAAGCTTTACGAATATCACACTAATCGTTACAAGGATGTTTAGTTGGATGATGGGAAGTCAAAGTACTTTCTGAAGATGCTAGAAAATGGCATGATAGATATATATAAAAAAGAGAGTAAAGTACAAAATATACGATGCTCGTAGTTGAAGGTATGGCTTGTTGAAGAACTAGATCCATTTCCACACATTTGTATGATGTAGTTTCCATTATTTTCAAAATATAATCAGCTTCTAAAAATATCATTATAATATGTTGATGCCAGAAACTGGATCTGCCTTGTGATCTGGTCTAGACTTCTGTCAACGGTTGAGATTTATTTTTGGTGTGGAAGTTTACTTTGATTCTGGTGATCCGGTATAAAACCTGAAAGGGAGAGTGGAAATGATCGGAATTGGGCCTTTCTGCCCGGATTTAACTCCGACGATCAAGTTAGTAGATAAGGAGTGGCTGAAGTGTTGTGATGGAAAGAGTAAAAAGTGTGATCTTAATCTTCTGTCAAATTCTTGTCCCTTTCTTTTTAGCTGTTCTTCCCTTTTTATAGAGGTCTTGAGAAATTTCTGAGTTTGGTTTCTTATTATTAAAGTTGAGGTGGTTGGAAATATCTGCCTGTGTAGGTGGGCTGTGTCAGAGAAAGTGGACGTTCTTACCTTAAATAGCTGTCCCGTCGACTTCCAAAGTGTTTTATGGTGTTTTGTCATTTTGGTTGGATTTGTTCTGACAAGAGATATTTTCTGTACTTTTACTGTGATTTTAGCCGGTTTTGTCAAAAGAAAGGTGGGTATTTCGTTCTCTTCTTTGGTCAGGGGGAAAGTTTTTGGGGAAACGGGGCAGAGGGTCGGAATTGTTCTTACAGGTGTTTGGCTTAGAATATTGTCAAGTGGCTGGAGGGGGGTTGTGTCACGAGTCATAAGCGGAAGGGGTTCGCTTTTCGCTTGGCTTGAGAACGAGCATTTCCTTTAGTTTGATTAATTTAAATTTGTATAAATATTATCTCAAAAAGATAGAACACGTGCGTTTTAGCGGGTAGTTGACACCTGTTCATCTTATCTAGAATTTTGAATTGTCTTTTCATTAGTCTGGATTGAGGGATGGATACACTGAACCTTCTTTCTGGGAAGATTTACTATTCTGATAGAGTTCTTATCTATTTAAGCCATTGTGGGGGTAGGCTATACTATTCATCTTTTCTGTTTGTTTATAATGGCTTTTCATTATCGCTCGTCTTTCCTCAAGGTTTTTCTCCCAAGTATTTCTGTACGATATATGAGAATTCCTTCTTCTTTTTGCGAGCGTCTGGAAGCGTTGGGAATGAGGGTTATTAACTTAACATGCCCAAATGGTTGTGTGTGGCAGGTTCTACTTGATATCAATAAGGATGAGGCCAAGATGCGGTTCCAGCAGGGGTGGAGGGAGTTTCATACGGACCATTCCTTATCTGCGGGAGATTATTTAATTTTTATCCATCTGGGGGGTATAAACTTTGAAGTGGAGATCTTTGGAATGGACTATTGTCGTAAAGAGGTAGACCAGGACATTCGACCTCGTGGTTGGGCTGAGACTCCTAGTGGTAGTGAGGACAGCGCTGGCAGGGGAAGTCCGTGCATTACTTCCGAGTCACTTCCTTGTAGCTCATTTGGGTCATCAATTGGATCGATTTGGTAGATGAACGGATTTTTTACTTATGTTGAAATTTCCTTGTAACTGCTTGTATGTTTGTTTTTCTTATAGTCTTCTTTGTTTAATGTAATATTTCTTTCACTAATCTATTATTGTTTTATGTTAATTCGAGTCTTGGAAATCGAATGTTTTTTTTTTATTTTTTCTAAAGGCTATATACGTAGGTTCCCAAAAGTCAAACTTACAATAAATGACGTTACTTTGGGAAGTTTGTATGGATCCTTCCCAAGGGATAGGGGGTTAACCTAGGGTGAATGACTCTGCGAGGTTCCTTTATAAATGGGTTGTGGGGTAAGATATCTGTATTTTCAAGTTTGCATTGAGACATCATCCAATGGCTTCTCCTTTTCATCCTTCTTTCTATAGAGTGTTTGGTTTGAGGGGTTCTATTAGGTGGCTTAAATTTCCGTCTTGTCTCGGATACTATTCCATATTTAAGGCGGGGAGTGGTGTGGCGTGCGTGGGTCAATGTGATGATAGGTGGCATGGTACCCTATTTCCTAGGCTGTCAGGCGTTTGGTGTGCCGCCGCTTGGGGGAGAGATTGAGACCGTCCAGAGGAGTGTTATTTCTTTTGGTTCTGATAATTCGATATGGGTAGTGTGATTCGATGTGACGTTTGGTGTGAACGGTCGCGATCTAATCACAAGGTGTGTTTTTGGAGGGTTCGATTTGGGCTTCTCCCTGTTATCTAACGGTTGGGATGCCTTTTATTGGGTTTATGAATGAGGATTAAGGGTTTTCTTTTCTTTGTATCATCTTCGTGCGACTCCTCTCTCTTTTGTTCGTGGTTCTTTCTTCTTCTTCTCCGACGCTTTTCCGGTTGGCATCCATTGTTTGACGTTTTCTGTTAAGATAATGGAAACTAATTCCATGGATTCTAGGGCTCCCACACCTTCTGATTCTTCTCATGACTCTTCTGCTACACATTCGTTACAGTTTCCTCATTCACCGTCCCCTTATAACTCTACTTCTTCTATTCCTGTTCAGGGTCCACCGGTTCAGGGTTTGAGAGTTCATCCTGCCTCGTCTAGGATGGAGAGTGGGGGGTCTGAAACTTTTTTGAGTATTTTAAATCAGAAGGAGGTAGATGAATTGGTGGATCGTTTTCAAATCAATCTTTCTCTTTTTTCAGTTAGGGTACCTGTTCTGGAGAACGGGCTAGTTCACCCAAGGAGGGCGAGATAGCTGTCTATCAGGATGCTTTAATGGGTGGTCTTAGACTTCCTTTTTCTGATTTTGTTAAGGAAATTTTAGAGTATTATCAGTTATGTCCTTCCCAGTTGACTCCGAATTCATGGAGATTGTTGAGCTGGTTTGTCATGGTTCTCAACAACTATGACGTAAAACCAACCATTCGTTGGTTTCATTTTCTGTTTAATTTGTACATTGAGCCGGATACTGACTGGTAATATTTTTCGGCTCGTTCTAAGAAGAAATTTCTGGGTAAGGTTCTTTCTTCCATCAAGCGATGGAAAAGTAAGTTCTTTTTTGTGAGCAGTAAATCCGAGTGGGACATCCGGACTAAATGGGAAGTTCCTCGGATGGACAATATTTGTGAGGAAGGGATGACAACTGACGAGAAGTCTATATTTGAAAGTTTTAAAGGGATTTCCGGGTTTTCTGTGGATACTTATTTGACGAAAGAAATCCTTCTGAGATGTCGTTTGTTTGTAGCTGCTGGTAGGGTTTGTTTGTATTTTTATTCTATAAGTTTTGAGTTTTGATGATGATGGATTTTAATCATGTTTTTGTTGGTGAATCGATGGGTAATTTAGATCTTGCGAAGGGTATTCTAGTAGATTTCAAAGGCGTTATTGAAGCTCCTTTACAGCGAGGACGGAAGAAGAAAGAAGATACTTCGGGGAAAGAAAAAAGAGGGGAAAGTACCTCTAGGGAAGAGAGGAAAAAGAGGAAGAAGGAGGGGAGGAAGGATGATGGCCCTTCCGAGGCAAAGAAAGCTAAGAACGATCCTGTCGTAGGTCTTTCCAAGAAGGGTGAGGGAAAGAAGAAAGACAAATCTAGGGATAAATCTGGTCAGAAAATCATGGAAGATCGGGTGAGCTCACCCGGTCAAGAAGTTATTCCTGATCTTCGAGTCTTGGCCCCTTCTGTTTCCGGGGATCTTCTTTCTCCTGAGAATACTGGGATTTTGAGTCAGGTTCTACAGAGATCACCGCACTCTGCACGGGAAACCTCTAAGGAAAGGTTGCCGCTTCATTCGGCGCTGGTCAATGTTCCTAGAGCGGTAAAGTCTTGGTTTCTAAGTCTATTAGAACTGAGGCAGTTTATGATCGAAATAGTCCTATTAAGATAACTCGGAGTTTTCTCCTATTTTTTGTAGGAGGACGTGGTAGAAGAAGTTGCAAGACAAGCTAAGACATAGTAACTTGTCTTTTCAAAGGGGATCATCAGCTATTGAAAAGGGATCGTCTTCAGATGATTTCCCTTTTCGGGATCATATGTCTGTGGGAGATGTTTTGGAGGCCATGTGGCTGGAAAGAGTTTCTAAGCGGCTTCAAGAGGCCGGAAAAGAGGATGTTGCTATTCAACTTCTTCGTTCTGCAATGATGGTAAGAACAAAAGTTTTTTTGCTTATTATGTTTTCGTTCGTCAATTTAGTCTCTTTTTGCTTATTTTAGACTGCTCATTGGGCGGATCGTGCCGACCGTCTTTTTAGATTGATAATTCTCGTTTGAAGATGATAGAGGAGAGTGAGGCGGAAAATACCCGACTGAAGGCTAGGATTACTGTTCTAGAAGAGGAGAAAGACAAGGCTCTCAAGGTAACTGGTTTTAGTTACCGAAGAGAAAAATGAACTTCTTGCGAAATTGATTTCTGTGGAGGCAGAGAGAAATGATATGTCAGAGAAGTTTTCTTGTCTCGAAGACTCCTTCCAGGCCGCCGAAGCAACGGTGAAAGAACTTCAAGACATTGTGACGGGTTTGAAGGGAGAGCTTGAAACTGCTAAGGAAGAAAGAGATGGTCTTAGCTTCAGAGAAAGAAGCTCTAGAATTAGCCCGTCAAGAGGTGGAAGATTTTGAAAGTCAAGTGGATGAGCTGCAAAGGGAAATAACGCGGTTGAAGGAGGAGAGGAAGGATGCGGCGACGCAAATTTATCCTATCGTTCAGGTTATTAGCCGTCATACTTCTCCTAGGGCAGCTCTATCTATGGGATTGCCTTCTGTTTTGAAAGCTTATGTAAAGATAAGGGATAAACTTCCGAGTGAAAAGTCCCGGACTGAAGTGTCAAATCTTCCGAGTGAAGGGGCTCAAACTGAAGCTTCAAATCTTCCGAGTGAAGGAGCTCAAACTGAAGATTCAAATCTTCCTCAAAGTGATGTAAGAAGGAATGAGGATCGCCTTCTTAATGAAGGTGATAAGAACGTTAACGCAGGGGCTGAAGATATTGGTGCGGGGGTTTCTAACGTGTCATAGAATGTATTTCGTCTTATAGTTGGTTTTTAGTCTTGTAAATGGTGTCTTGGTCTTGTCTTTGTAGTTTTACTTTGTTTTTGCTGTGTAATATGACTTCAAGTTTGAATGCAATGAGAAGGCCGAACCTTTTTCTTGAGGACGGTTTATTTTCCGGGTCTTAGTCATAATAACTATTCGATGATCCCCCTTGATGTGTTCTTTATCTTGAGCGATGGTTGATTGTTTGTCTTGGCCCCATGATGGGACTTTCATTCAAGCTTTTTTGGCTCGGCCCTGTGGCAGGACTTTTAGTCGAGGTTTTTTTGTCTCGGCTTTGTATATGATGAGATTTTTGCCTCACTTTTGATTTTGGGATGAGATTTTTGCCTCATCATTGATTTTTAAGATGAGATTTTTGCCTTATCTTTGATTTTTAAGATGTGATTTTTGCTTCATCTTTGATTTTTAGAATGAGATTTTTGTCTCATTTCTTTTGGAGATTTCAGCCTGAGTCTGAATGGATGAACTTTATTTATGAAGCTTAGGATTTTTCTACAGTGCTCACTAATAGTAGCGACGCAAATGTTCGGCATGGTATGGGCGCTTGAGAGTTTTTCCATCCATGTTGGTGAGCCAGTAGGTGCCTGTCTGAAAGATTTTCTTCACAATATATGGACCTTTCCAGTTTGGGGTCAGTTTCCCCATTCGGCTTTTGTTGCCCTGGAACTCATTTTCTCTTAGGACGAGATCTCCGATTTGGAAATAAACTTTCTTCACCTTGGAGTCGTAAAATCTTTTCACTTTTTGACGATATGCCACTGCTTTGGTTTCGGCGGTCTCTCTTCTTTCTTCGAGGAGGTCGAGTTCTGCTCGGAGTCTTTCTTCATTGGTGGTTGGCGAGAAACTCTGTGTCCGTAAGGTTGGTACTCCTATTTCTGCTGGGATAACCGCTTTAGTGCCATAGGTGAGGGCAAAAGGGGTTTCCCCTGTTGGAGTTCTTGTAGTTGTTCGGTAGGCCCAGAGAGCACTCGGAATTTCTTCCACCCAATTTGTTTTATCCCTTAACACTCGTGTTTTGAGAGTTTGTAATAGGGTGCGATTTGTTACTTCTACTTGGCCGTTGGCTTGGGGGTGCGTTACTGAAGTGAGTCTTGATTCAATCCCGAGCTCGGAGCAGAAAGTTTTGAAAGCTCTGTTGTCAAATTGACGTCCATTGTCGATGATGAGGGCGACTGAGATTCCAAATCGACAGATTACTGTTCACCATAGGAATCCTTGGCATGTGTTTCCGTTATTTTGGCCAAGGGTTCAACTTCTACCCATTTGGTGAAGTAGTCAATGGTGACGATCAGAAATTTCATTTGCCGAGTCGATGTAGGAAACGGTCCTAAGAGGTCGACCCCCCAAAGCGCGAATGGTCTTGGGCTTATGACTGGGGTGAGAGGGGTTGGCAGTCGTCTTTGTATTTTGGAGTGTCGCTGGCAGGCGTCGCATTTCCGAACGAATTCTACTACTTCTTGAGCTAAAGTTGGCCAATAATATCCTTGTCTAAGAACTTTGTGACTTAGGGCTCTGCCTCCCAGGTGATCTCCTCCGATGCTTTCATGAATTTCTTGGAGGACATAATTGGCTTTTGTTGGTCGTAAGCATTTTAGAAGAGGTTGTGTATACAACCGTTTGTATAGATGTTCGTGAATTATGCTGTAATGGGCGGATTTGTTGGAAATGAGACGGGATTCTTTTTTGTTGGGTGGGGCAGGCCCACCTTGTAGATAATTCTTGATGGGATCAATCCAGCACGGCTCTTCTTCCAAGTTTTGTACCTCTTCTTCCAACTCTTCAATAGTTTTTGTTTGGAGGTATTGGAGGTTGAAAGAGTGTTCCGTATCATTACTGGGCGAGGTTGCTATCCTTGATAGAGCATCGGCTTCTTCATTTTGACTTCGCAGAATTTTCTTGATTTGAAATCTGGCGAAGTATGGGATCATTTTCTTCACTATTGCTTGATATTTGATCATATTCTCTTCTTTAGCTTCAAAGCTTCATGTGGTGTGGTTGATAACCAGTTGTGAGTCAGAATAAGTGCATAGGTCTTGTATGCCGAGTCCTCGGGCTAAGCGTAGTCCTGCAATGAGAGCCTCGTACTCAGCTTCGTTGTTGGTTGTTTTGAATTAGAATTTAAGAACAGTAGAGGTTTTCCATTTTAAGGGGGAATATAGGACAAAACCTGCTCCTGCTTTTTCATCAGTTGCCAACCCATCTACGTATAGGGTCCATGGGGTGGATGGAGAGTCTTCTTCTTCCGGGTTTTTTGGTAGTGGCGGATTTTTGCCTGTAGGAGTAGTTAGTTCCACAATGAAATCTTCCAATACTTGGGCCTTGATTGCAGTCTGTGGTTTATAAATAAGATTGAATTCTCCCAGCTCTACTACCCATTTAGCCAGTCTTCCGAAATTTTCTGGTTTGTGAAGGACTTGTTTCAAGGGTTGGTAGGTTAAGACCGTGATTTTGTGAGTTGGAAATAGGGTATCAATCACAATGCCGAGGTGCAAGGGCGAAGGCTAACTTCTCGAGAGGGAGATATCTTGACTCGGCATCACTGAGGATCTTGCTTGTATAGTAGATGGGTATCTGAATTCCTTCTTCTTCTTTTAGAAGAACCGCACTGACTGCTCGGGTGGTGGCGGCCAGATACATAAAGAGTTCTTCTCCAGTTTTTGGTTTGGCCAACAATAATGGTGATTTGAGAGAATCCTTGAGTTCTTGGAAGGCTTTTTCACATTCTTCAGTCCAATCCATTTTTGGCGCGTTTCTTAGTGCTTGGAAGAGTGGAAGGTTCTTTTCTCCGGCTTTTGAGATGAAGCGTCCAAGTGCTGCTAGGCATCCATTTAGTCGTTGTATGTCTTTGAGGTTCTTTGGTGACTTCATTTCAATAATAGCTTTGATTTTTCCAGGATTTTCTTCTATGCCATGTTGGGTCAGTATGAAGCCTAGAAATTTTCCGGAGCTGACGCCGAATGCACACTTATTGGGATTTAGGCGCATGTCATAAATCCGAAGGGATTGGAAGGCTTCGAATAAGTCAGTCAAATGGTCTTCTGTCTTCTGGCTTTTTACGAGAATATCATCCACTTAGGCTTCTACGTTTCTTCCAATCTTGAATACCTTGTTTACAAGTCTCTGGAAAGTGGCTCCGGCATTTTTTAAACCAAATGACATTACTTTATAGCAGTAGGTCCCTTTGTTGGTGATGAAGGATGTTTTTTCTTTATCGGTTTTGGCCATTCGGATTTGATTGTAGCCTGAAAAGGCGTCCAAAAAGCTCAACATTTCATGTCCTACCGTGGAATCGACCAAGTCGTCAATCGAAGGCAAAGGAAAGGAGTCCTTTGGACAGGCTTTATTTAGGTCTGTAAAGTCGATGCACATCCACCATTTCCTGGTGGGTTTTTTGACTAGAACTACGTTAGCCAGCCAATCTGGGTAATCTACTTCCCTGATAAACTCTGCCTTTATGAGAGTGGCCACTTCTTCTTCTGCTGCTTTTTGCCTTTCCGGGGCAAAATTTCTTCTCTTTTGTTTTACCGGTTTGAAAGACGAATTTATGCTGGGACGGTGTTCGATGATGTCTCGTTTCACTCCTGGCATATCTTTTGAGGACCAGGCAAAGAGGTCGGAATTTCTTTGTAGTATTGCCATGATATTTTTTTGTTATGCGGTCGTCAGGTCTGCACCAATCTGAACCGTTCAATCTGGTCTTGTTTCATCCAACGGGAGTGTGAGCAACTCTTCCACTGGGGTTGGTCGGAGTTCTTCGTCTCTGTTTTATCCCTTGACCCCATTAACCAGCATCGCCTCTGAGGTTTTTCTGTTGCTTTGGTCCTTGCCTTTCAGTGTGGGGGCATAACATTGGCGAGCCAAGGGCTGGTCTCCTCTTACTTCCTCATTGCCATTTTCGGTCGAAAATTTTAGTAGGAGGTGGTAGGTAGAAATCACCGCTTTCAAATTGTTGAGAGTTGGTCTGCCAAGGATGACGTTGTAGCTAGATGCGCAACGAACGACCAGAAAGTTTGTCATTACTGTGGATGATCTAGGTGAATTTCCAACGGTGACCGGGAGGGATATTATTCCTTCAGGTTGGATCACTTCTCCGGAAAATCCTACTAGAGAGGATTTTACCGGGAGTAAATTATTTGCGCCAAACCTTATTCCTTCAAAGGCTCTCCAAGAGAGTATGTCCACTGAACTTCTGTTGTCGATAAGAACTCTTTTCATCAGAAAATTGGAAACTCTGATGGCAACAACCAGAGCGTCATCGTGAGGGTGGCGGACTCTGCCAGTGTCATCGTCATAAAAAATAATGGGGGGTGTGGGCCGGGATCTCTTCGAGTGTTGTGTTTCTTGAGTGACTCCAACCATCCTAGCATAGGTCTTGCGGGAGGCAGAACTTTCTCCACCGCATCCTGGCCCGCCACTAATGAAACCGACGGTTTCTTTTCCTATTTCGATCGGTTTTAGGGATTGTGGCCTTCCTTCTTTTGGGTTGAGATCAATATATTGTTCAAGCTTCCCCCTTCTGATGGTGTCTTCAATCGTATTCATCAAGTGTGTGCATTCTTCTGTATCATGACCTCGAGCTCGATGGAAATTACAATATCTTTTGCTGTCTTTTTGGTGGTCAGGATTTCTTGTAGGTTTTGGCCACGTTAAGATCTTCTTCTCTTGGATCTGCATCAGGATATGGCTCCGGGTTTGGTTTAGAGGGGTATGGTGATCATACCTTACTATTTTTCCAACTCTTGGGAATCTCATGGTTGGAGCATGTAATGCCGGGGGCGAGGCGGGGGTTCCCTGCCTCGATTGATCTCCCTGCGCGCTCCTTCTTGTCGGGTTTCTCTAGTTCCCCTTTCGGGATTTCGAGGTGCCTTTCCTTTCAATTCTTCTCTGGATTTTTGTCGAGCCTTTTCTTCCCAGCCTGCGTGAATTTCGTCGGAATTGATGTACTTTTGGGCATGGATCAAGAGGTCAGGCATTGTTTTTGGTGGATCTAGGGTGAGGGAGAAACGAAAAGGGGATTCTTGTAGGCCTTCCATTAAAATGGTAACAGCCATACGGGGGATGAGATCCGCGATGTTCGACGCCTCTTCAGTGAAACGATCAAGATATGAGCTAAGACTTTCTCTTTCATGTTGTTTGATACGCATAAGGGTAGATGGATTTTTCTTCTGCTTTGAATAATTGGCGAAATGGACAAGGAACAGGTCTGCTAATACTTGGAATGAGGGAACTATTCCAGATGGGAGGTCAACAAACCAATCTTGTGCTCTCCCCTCTAGAGTGGCCGGGAAGGCTCGGCACATGCGGGCATCGGTTGTCCCGGAAAGAAGCATCTTCGAACGGAAAGATTTCAGGTGGTGGGATGGATCGGTTTTTCCCTCATAAGTAGTCATGGTGGGGGGTCAGAAATTGTCGGGCACCCGCTCTTTAAGTATTTCATTTATGAAGTGAGAAATTACATGAGGGGCGTACATTTTTGGTTCTTGATTCCTGTAAGATGGGACCTGTCGTTGTGTTCTTCTGTCAAAGGACAGACTGTATCCTTTGAGTTCTTGGTGGGGTCTGATTCCGACGTCGAATTGAGGGAGGTTCTAAGCTGGCAGAGAAGAGGGTTCTCTGTGTTCTCTTCCCGGTCTTGTTTCTCTACGGGTGCGAGCGGTGGAATGTCCCCTGCTTTCGGAATTTGCCGGAGGGGCGGTTGGGGCGACCAAAGGGGTTTGGATTGGGGGAGGTGGAGCTGGGGGTGATGGATGGTTCATATTTTGAACAACTCGAGTTAGATGTTCCAACTGTCACTCCATACTTCGGTAATGTTCCTGGATGACCTCGCCTTGAGGCAAAACTGGCAGGCTTCCTCTATTCGCTTGGGCTTCGCTTGGTGCACCGGTCTCGTTGCTGAGTACTCCTTGTTCCTAAATAGGCTTTGATTTTCTTGTAGTCGCCATCTGGCTTTTTGTAATCGTCCCCACAGAAGGCGCCAAACTGTTGATGCCAGAAACTGGATCTGCCTTGTGATCTGGTCCAGACTTCTGTCAACGGTTGAGATTTATTTTTGGTGTGGACGCTTACTTTGATTCTGGTGATCCGGTATAAAACCTGAAAGGGAGAGTGGAAATGATCGGAATTGGGCCTTTCTGCCCGGATTTAACTCCGACGATCAAGTTAGTGGATAAGGAGTAGCTGAAGTGTTGTGATAGAAAGAGTAAAAAGTATGATCTTAATCTTCTATCAAATTCTTGTCCCTTTCTTTTTAGCTATTCTTCCCTTTTTATAGAGGTCTAGAGAAATTTCTGAGTTTGGTTTCTTATTATTAAAGTTGAGGTGGTTGGAAATATCTGCCTGTGTAGGTGGGCTGTGTCAGGGCAAGTGGACGTTCTTGCCTTAAATACCTATCCCGTCGACTTCCAAAGTGCTTTATTGTTTTGGTCGGATTTGTTCTGACAGGAGATATTTTTTGTACTTTTATTGTGATTTTAGCCGGTTTTGTCAGAAGAAAAGTGGGTATTTCGTTCTCTTCTTTGGTCAGGGGGAAAGTTTTTGGGGAAACGGGGTAGAGGGTCGGAATTGTTTTAACAGGTGTTTGGCTTAGAATATTACCAAGTGGCTGGAGGGGGTTGTGTCACGTGTCGTGTGGGATTGATGACACGTGTTTTGCTGGATATTTCCATATCATAATATATAAGAAAGGTTGAGTTGACAGGCAGGTTTGGTCAAACAGTTATCAAGGAGTTGGAGATGACAGACTCAAAGATCTTGGAATTGTTTTAAGTTTAACAAGTGTGCAAAATAAAAAAAATAATAATAAAAAATGCATGAAAAGCTGTTGTTGTAGAAGGTTAAGAAGATGGTGTTAGATATAAAGCAAATGATGCCCAAGAATCTCGTTGCCGCTATTATAGAAGAAGGCTGCTGCACATCCAAGAAAGCTAACCTTTAAAGGGCTCTTTGGATAAGAACATTGGCACGGGTCCATGCAAATACTATTAGATGTTTGTTAAAGAAATCTAACTATCAAAAGTATTTAATTTAAAGAGACTGCTTTTACTGTCAGTTGTGGAGGCCTTGATATGTAGAGGGTGATATTCAATGAAGGTCCACATCTACTTGTGGGATGACTGGGACTTGACCATATAGTCAAAAGTTGGGCATATTCCAAAGAATGTTAACATAGTAGCAACAAGCTTGTCATGGCTGCCAACTAAGCACATTCATATGTAATTTCATTTATTTTTTTCAATAAAAGAGAGAGATAGTAAAAAGTTATGATGTGGAACCCACTTATTTCATCTCATATAAGAAATTATTATTGATAGTGGTGGAAATGATATTCATATTGATTATTACACAAAATAAAATGTGGGAGATGCTTAATGAGACATGCAAACAAAAATGAGATACATGTCTAGGAGTTTGTGCAAGAGAGATGATCTCCATTAAACCACCTTCATGGATTTAACATCCTATTTCTTCTTGAAACCTACACTACATATGCGAAATACGAATCTCAATCCTGAGATGGTTAATATTTATTAATTTGAAATGACATGAATCTCGATGTGGCAACGAAACACATATCTCGAGGTGGCTGGTAGAATATCCCATAAAGCGGCGAATCTCGATACGATAATGGAGTACGCATTTCAAGGCAGCTGATGAAGTAATACAACTCTCGAGGTAGTGATGAAAAATTCATCTCGAGATGACCGGTGAAAGCACGAATACTAAGGTGGCACAAATCTTAAAGCGATCAAAGCGGCATAAACCCCAAAGTGGCGAAGCGCATACCCAAGGCGAAAGGCGACGCCACTTATATAAATAAATAAAATATATATATATATATATATATATATATATATATATATATATATATATATATATTGTTGATGCCAAAAACTGGTCCACGCCCCGCTTCGGCTACTGTTGCCTCGAGATCTGGCCTCAGCTTTCGACCAACGGTTAAAATTTATAGTTGGTGTGGACGCTTACTTACATTTCTGAGCGAGGGGGCCTTGAGAGGACATCCTGAAATTCCGACCGGAATTATCCATAGGCGAACCTGTAAAAAGGAGAGGGCAGTGATCGGAATTGGGCCTCTCTGCCCGGATTCAGCTCCGATGCTTAAGTCAGAAAACTTGAGTAAAGAGTCTTAGATTTAGGCAGTTCTTTGTGTGATCAGTTTTTTTGGATCCCCTTTCTTCTATTAACGCTTTCCTTTTATAGCACCTTAAAGGCGGTTCAGGAAAGGCGGTGGAATAAGGCGGTGAGTTAGGTAAATATCTCCTAAGGCGGTAGGAAAATATCTGCCGCCTAGCGCGTAGATACCACGTAGGTAAAATAGGATAAATATCTGCCCATTGTAGCAAGTGGATAAGGCCTACTCACTGTAGAGGCGTTAGATATTTATCTCTCTCTCCCCACCTCAGGCCCTGTATAAGAGGGTTGCTACAATTCCGACGGACTTGTTCGCAGGATTGAGTCCTCACGTTATTTGCCGGACGGAATTGTGCAAAGGTGGTGATATTGCCATGTGGCCAGAGGAACAAGTGGTCCTTTAGGTCAATGACACCTGCCTTCACCAAATATATCCGTAACACTAGTCCCCCCCAAAGTGTACTTGTTCGAAAAATCTGAGCGAGGGGTGAGCTAACCGCACGTTTCGCTTGGTTCGAGAACAAGTATCGTTCTTAGTTGGCATGTCTACGTAGGCGTAGGCTTCGTGTACGGTTACTTACGTCTAAAGTACACGTGTTTTAATAGGCGACCGACGTTTACTGTGTTATCCTTTCGCTGTTATCGAGGTAGATTTTTGCTTCGGAATTCTCGTCTATAGTGTCGATAGGTTCTCCTTTTTAAGGGCTTGTATGGATGGCGAGTTTGGGCAGAAATCTTTTGCACTCTTGTATCTTTGTATCATGGCTCAGCGCTTGTCTTTTTATAAGTTTTTTACTTTTTCTCAATGTTCTCGACACTTACGAATCCCTAGCTCTTTTTACGAGCATCTATCGGAACTAAGGACTGGAGTGATCCACTTGGTAAGTCCGAACAGCTGTGTATGGCCGGCTATTCTGTTGATCGACAGGGGGGTAGGTGAGATGAGCATCGACGCTGGGTGGGAAGCTTTTCATGTCGATCACGACGTGGAAGCGGGGGACCTCTTAATTTTTACCTATGCAGGGGGCATGCGTTTCGAAGTTGAGATGTTCGGAGACGACTCCTGCCGCAGAGAGGTGGGCCCCCACCTTCGCCCCCGTGCCTAACCCAGTTCCCCTAGTAATAATGGGGACAGTGACGGTTGCGGAAGTCCGTGTGTCTCTTCTGAGTCCTATCCGAGCGTGTCCTCGGACGGGTCTGCGGATATTTAGCTTTAGTCCGTCGGACAATATGTTTTTGTTATGTTTGTTTTGTTTTCGTTCGTCATGTAACCTGAATAAATGACGCTTGTCGTTTTGCTTCTAAATCCTTTGGCATTTTTATGAGGCCTTCACTGGCGATCCTATGTTGGAGTGTGTGCTTTGTCTCATATGGTACAGGCTCTACCTTCCACATAACGCTCATTACTCCCTAGGATGACACGTGTCCCCTCTACTATTTAGCATTAAAGGGGGATAGTGGCGCGACGTGCGCGGCGTGCGCGTTTGTCAACGTCATGATGGGTGATGAGTGTGGCTTTCCATGTGTGTCAGGCGGCGTTTGGTATTGCTGACGTGGGCAGAATTTTGAACTGTTTTGAGGAGGTGTAATGATGGTTATTTGAACGGTCCAGATTTGTGGACCCCTGGTTCAACGGTTCTGATCGGAATATAATCCTAAGATCTAACGGCCACGGATTCGTTGCCTTTGTATATAAGCGAAATCGTACAGGCAGAAAAAGGTTACTTCGAAAATCGAATCGCGTCTTCTTCTTCAGGTTTCCTCTTCTCCGGCGAGCCCTGGTTTTGAGCTTTCTGCGTTTTTCTTGTCTTTTTCCTTTCCTAAGGTAATGGCTAGTGCTGCATCTTCCTCCTCTAGTTCTTCTCATGAGCCCTCGATTCCTTCTCCGTCCAACCCTACGGTTTCGCCAGCGATTCTCAGGTGAACTTGGAGGCGTTCGATTCGAGGTTGTGGGTTCACCCTGCCTCTAGGGCAATGGGTAGAGGGTCGGATACGTTCATAAGCCTTCTAGGGCAGAAGGATGTAGATGGCCTAGCAGAGAGATATGAGATAGACCTCTCTTTATTCGAGGTTAGGGTTCCTTGTTCAGGGGAGAGGGCGAGTGCCCCCAGGGAGGGGGAGATAGCTGTCTATCAGGATGCGTTGCTAGGTGGACTTAGGCTTCCTTTCCCTGATTTTACTACGGCGATCCTAGAGGAATATCGTTTGTGTCCTTCGCAGTTAACTCCGAACTCTTGGAGGCTGCTCAACGGATTTGTCATGGTTTTTAAGAATTATGGGGTAAATCCGACCGTCCGCTGGTTCCGCCTGTTGTTTAGTCTTTGTTTGGAGTCTAATGCCGATTGGTATTATTTCTCGGCTCGCCCTGGGAGAAAGTTTCTAGGGAAAGTTCCTTCTTCCATCAAGCGATGGAAGAGCAAGTTTTTCTTTGTTAGATGTAAGTCCGAGTGGGATATCCGAGCAAGGTGGGAGGTTCCCCGTGCGGACATTACTTGTGAGGAGATGTCGGAAGAAGAGGGAAATCTTCTTAAGTCAATGAAAGGGCTATCCAAAGTTTACATGGATAGGTTTTTGACCAAAGAAAACCTCATTAAGTGTCATTTAATAGTGTCTACTGGTAGGACTCGTTCGTGTACCTAATTTGGTTTGATTTTGGCTTGTGATGTCTAACCTTATTCGGAATTTATTTTGCAGAAAATCCGATGGAAGACGAAGACTTGAGCTATGTTAAGGGTCTTCTGGCTTCTTTCGAAGGTGAGGTTCATCCGCCCTTGGCTCGTGGGCGGAAAAAGAAAGAAGTGGTACCTAGCCAAGGTGCTGATACCTCCAAAGAGGAGAAGAAGAAAAGGAAGAGAAAAGAGACTGACTCTTCCAAGAAAGGGGTTAAAAGTGACCCTGGTGCCGGGTCCTCACGGGAGAGGAGGACAAAGAGAAAGAATTCCGAGGACGCATCAGTTCCCGGAATTGTAGAAGAACAAGCGAAGGTGCCTCAGGAAGAGGTTCGCGCGGAAGAAGTCCGCCCGGCTTTGTCCCCAATTTCCGAGGGTCCTTCTTTCAGCCGGCCGGAGGATATCCTTCTTATAGAGGTGAGAATTTCTACACACATATTTTCTATGGGTGCTTCGTGCTTCGTTCAGAACCTTTAACTTAGGCTATTTTATAGGCGGAGGCGGGAGAAGCGGCTCTCCTGGATAAACTGCGAGTGGCGGACTCGGTCTTAAGGGGACCGGCTCCTCAAGAGAAGGGGGTGTCCTCCGAAGACGTCCCTTTTCGGGATGCCGCTTCCGTGAAGACTGTTTTGATGGCAATGAGGCCTGAACAGCTCTCCTCCAAACTTCATAGAGCTGGGAGGGAAGAGGCCATTTCTCAACTATTCCGTTCGGTCATGCTGGTGAGGATTATCCTCGTATTAGTTTTACTTTTTGGCTCGGTATTAATGCTACTAACTTATTTGTTTGTTATTTCGTAGTATCATGCGACCGGCGGATCGAAGTCGGCAATCTTTGCCAAGACGATTCCGCAAAGATGGAAGCGTGTAGGGCGGAAATCCCCCAATTGAACTCTAGGGTGGCGGCCCTGGAGGGGAAAAACAAAGAGAAGCTTGCCATTATCCATGCTTTTGAGAAGGATAAAGCTGAGCGGCTTCAACAACTGGCTGTTGTGGGAAAGGAGAAGGACAATTTGGCGGCCAAGTTGTCTATTTCTGAGGGTTCCCTTCTTACTGCTGAGGAGAATGTTAAAAAGTAGCAGGAGAACTCTAGCGGTTTGGAGAAGGAGCTCAAAGCTGCCTGAGAGGGGCAAGTCTGAAAATGGGGAAAGAAAAACTCTGAACTTCTTTGCTCATTGGTGAGTTGGAGGAGCTAAAGGGGAAGCGCGACACACTTAAAGAAGACTTAGCTTCCCGACTGACAACTCCTAAATCCGACTCGCAAGAAATCAAGGATTTAGTAGAGCGAGCGGATAAATTAGAGAAGGAGGTCGCCCGACTTAGGGCGAAAGCTAAAGAAGGGGCCACCTGCATTTATTCGGTGGTACAACAGGTGGGCCGTCATATCCCTCCTACGGAGGTTTTGTCCATGGGGCTGGCGGGAGTTTTGAAGAAGTTCACGGAGCTAAAAGAGCAACAGACTATTAAGACTCCAGAGGCTTCTGCCCCCGCCCCCTCGGAGCCTTCAACCCAAGCTTCTCTAGAAGCAGCTGGCTGCCCTGAGGGTCCTCCTAGTTCTTAGGATGCTTTTAGCATTTTTGAGAAATGTTCTTGTAAATTCGCAATCTTCTGGAATGTAATTTCTATTCATATGAATGAAAAGCAAACCTTTATTTTGGTGAAGATTTATTTCCGAGTGATGGTTATCCTTAACCGTGAGAAGTATTCTCTGAAGTCCTTTGTAAACTTCTTCCTTCTTCATTTGGCTTGTCAAGCTTCGTAACGAGTTCTTAGTCCAATCATGGGACTTTAAGCTGTTGAGTGAGGTACTCGTCTTTATAAATGAGATTGTTGCCTCATATTTTGATCGTGATTTTTGCCCCTTGTTTTTTGGATAAGAGTTGTCGTTTATCCTTACAGGATAATTCTGACTCATCTTCCAAGAATGGGAATTTCACCGCATTTTTGTAGGATGGGAATTTCACCGCATCTTTGTAGGATGGGAATTTCACCGTATCTTTGTAGGATGGGAAAGGCTTGAGCTTTATTCCATGAAATTTAAGAGACGGCTACAGAATTTACTGATAGTGCGTCGTAAGTGTTCAGCATGGAATGGACGCTTGAGCGTTTTTCCGTCCATACTTACTAGATAATAGGTGTCCGCTCGGACGATTCTTTGTATGACGTAAGGGCCTTCCCAGTTAGGAGTTAGCTTCCCCGTTCGGCTTTTATTTCCATGAAACTCATTTTCCCGTAGGACTAGATCGCCGATTTGGAAGAAGACTCTTTTTACCCTTGTGTCATAGAACCTTTTTACTCTCTGACGATAGATGGCTGCCTTTGTTTCCACAGCTTCTCTCCGTTCTTCGAGTAGATCAAGTTCTGCTCGGAGTTTTTTCTCATTCTCTTCCGATGAGAAAGTTTGCTGTGTCCGTAAGGTAGGCATTCCTATTTCTGCAGGGATGACAGCCTCTGCCCCATAAGTGAGAGAGAATGGGGTTTCTCCTGTAGGAGTTCTTGTTGTTGTCCTGTAGGCCCAAAGGGCGCTCGGGATTTCTTCTACCCAGTTAGTCCCATTTCTGGATACCCGAGTTTTCAGTGTTTGAAGTAGGGTGCGGTTCGTCACTTCTACTTGGCCGTTGGCTTGGGGATGTGTCACAGACGTTAGTCTGGATTCAATTCCGAGCTCTGAACAAAAGCTTTTGAAAGCCTTGTTATCAAACTGTCGCCCGTTATCAGAAATGAAAGCGACCGGAATTCCGAATCGACAGATAACCGTTCGCCATAAGAATCCCTGACAAGCCTTCTCCGTGATTTTGGCCAAGGGTTCAACTTCCACCCATTTGGTGAAGTAGTCAATAGCGACTATTAGAAACTTCATTTGCCGAACTGAAGTAGGGAATGGTCCTAGAAGATCAACTCCCCAGATGGCAAATGGTCGAGGGCTAATAATTGGTGTAAGCTGTGCCGGTGGTCGCCTCTGAATTTTGGAATGCCGCTGGCAGGCATCACATTTCCGAGCGAACGCCATTGCATCTTGAGTTAGTGTTGGCCAGTAATAACCTTGTCGTAGGACTTTGTAACTCAAGGCTTTGCCCCCTATGTGTCCTCCTCCGATGCCTTCGTGAATCTCTTGAAGGATGTAGCTAGCTTCTGTAGGACGTACTGAGCGGATTTATAAGAAATCCGTCTGGCCTTTGCTTTGTTGGGTGGTGCAGGCCCACCTTGTAGATAATTTCTGATGGGGTCTATCCAACTTGACTCTTCGGTTGCACTTTGTACTTCTCCCTCCAATCTGTCGATGGTCTTCGCGGGAAGGTACTGTAGGTTAAAGGAAGACTCTGTATCTCCGTTGGTCTTTGTAGCCTTTTTAGGCAGGGTGTCCCTCTTCGCTTTCTTTCGGCATTTTTTCAATTTGGAAGTAAGCGAAGTATGGAACTATTTTCATCACCACTGCTTGGTATCTGACCATGTTCTCTTCCTTTGCTTCAAAGCTGCCCAAGGTGTGGCTCACAACTAACTGCGAGTCGGAATATACGTGCAGATGTTGAATTTCGAGCCCCCGGGCCAGATGTAATCCTGCGATGAGGGCTTCGTATTCGGCCTCATTGTTGGTTGCTCGGAATTGGAACTTCAGTACTATCGCAATTTTCCACTTAGAAGGAGAATAAAGGACGAAACCTGCCCCTGACTTCTCTTCCGTTGCTGATCCGTCAACATACCATGGGATGCTAGGGCTTTCTTCTGAACTCTGTGACGGGGGTTCGCCCCTATTTGCGGGAAAAGTTAACTCCGCGACGAAATCCGCCGGTACTTGAGCCTTGATTGCCGTTCGGGGTTTATAGGTGAGATCGAACTCGCCTAATTCTATCACCCACTTGGCTAGGCGTCCGGAGTTTTCAGGCTTATGAAGAATATGCTTTAACGGCTGATCAGTCAACACTGTGATCTTGTGGGCTTGAAAATAAGGCCTCAATCTCCGTGCGGATGTGACAAGAGCGAAAGCCAACTTTTCAAGCGGCAGATATCTTGACTCCGCTTCGTTAAGGATTTTACTTGTGTAGTAGACTGGTTTTTGAATTCCGTTATCTTCTCTCAAAAGGACTGCGCTGACTGCATGCGGGGCGACTGTCAAGTAGATGTAGAGTTCTTCTCCCACTTGTGGCTTAGCTAGTAGCTGAGGCGATTGGAGATAATCTTTAAGCCCCTGAAAGGCTTTTTCACATTCTTCTGTCTACTCCATTTTCGGTGCTTTTCGTAGGGCTTGAAAGAGTGGGAGATTTTTCTCTCCGGCTTTGGAGATAAATCTGCCAAGTGCGGCGAGGCGTTCGTTAAGCAGCTGAATTTCTTGAAGACTCTTGGGCGACCCCATGTCAAGAATAGCTCTGATTTTTTCTGGATTTGCTTCTATCCCTCTTTGTGTCAAGATAAATCCCAGGAATTTCCCCGATCGAACGCCAAAAGAACATTTATTCGGGTTTAACCGTATAGTATAAATCCGAAGAGACTGAAAAGCTTCTTGTAAGTCTGACAGGTGTTCATTGGCCTTTCGGCTCTTTACCAGGATATCATCCACATAGGCTTCAACGTTTCTGCCAATTTGTTCTCTCAAGATCATTTATGAGCCTCGGAAGGTGGCTCCGGCATTTTAGGCCGAGCGGCATCACCTTATAGCAGTAAGTTCCCGTGCTCATAATGAAGGGCGTTTTTCTTAAATTAAGCCTTTGGCCATTCAGATTTGGTTGTAACCTGAGAAGGCGTCTAAGAAACTTAGCATCTCATGCCCTGTTGTAGAGTCAACCAAACCATCAATTGATGGTAAGGGAACCGAATCTTTCGGACAAGCTTTGTTTAAGTCCGTGAAATCAACGCACATCCTCCACTTTCCGGACGGCTTTTTTACTAGAACCACATTAGCCAACCAATCTGGGTAATGCACCTCTCGGATAAACCGAGCCTTTAGGAGGTTTGATACTTCTTCCTCTGCGGCTTTCTGCCTTTCTGGTGCGGAATTTCTCCTTTTCTGTTTCGTAGGTTTAAACGATTGATCGATATTGAGACGGTGCTCGATGACATCGCGTTTTACGCCGGGTATATCTTCTGAAGACCAAGCGAAGAGGTCGGAATTTGCTTTCAATACTCTCATGAGGTCTTCTCGCTGCTCTGCTGTCAAATCTGCCCCAATCCGCACCGTGCGGTCCGCTCTGGTTGTGTCCAGGGGGACTGTTAGCAATTCTTCAACAGGTGTAGGTCGAAGCTCTTCATTTTCCCGTTCGGCCATTCTGCTGACTAGCATGGCTTTTGAAACCTTTGTCTTGCTGCTGTTGAGGGCTTTCCCTTTGAGGGTTGAGACATAACATTGCCGTGCCAGGGGTTGATCTCCTCTCACTTCTCCACTACCACTCTCAGTCGGGAATTTGAGGAGAAGATGGTAAGTAGAGATTATGGCTTTCAAGGCGTTGAGGGTTGGCCTGCCAAGGATCACGTTGTAACTTGAAGCACAACGCACAACCAAGAAATTTGTTGTCACTGTTGATGATCTTGGCGAGTTTCCTACAGAATCGGTAAGGAGATCATTCCTTCGGCCGCATTACCGCTCCGGAGAATCCTACTAAGGATGATTTTACCGGAAGCAAGTCATCCGCGTCATATCTCATTCTTTCGAAAGCACTCCAAAAGAGGATATCAACTGAACTCCCACTGTCTATCAGAACTCTCTTCATCTGGAAACTGGAAACTTTGATAGCAACAACCAGCGCGTCATCATGAGGTTGGCGAACTCCGCTGACGTCATTGTCGTAAAAGATGATTGGAGCCGTGGGTCGAGATCGTCTCCGTGGCGTTTCTATTTCCTGTGTGGTTCCCGCCATTCGGGCGTAACTTTTCCGAGAGGCTGAACTTTCACCACCGCAACAGGACCTCCACTAATAAACCCCACCATTTCTCCTTGTTCTTCTTCAGGTTGTGAAGCTTCAGGTTCCTCTTGAATCTCAAAGTTGATGTATTGCTCCAATTGTCCTTTCCGAACGACATCTTCTATTGCGTTCATCAAGTGGGTACACTTTTCCGTATCATGTCCTCTAGATTGATGAAGCTGGCAATATCTCTTACTATTCTTTTGCCGTTCGGTATTTCTCGTGGGCTCTGGCCATGTCAGAAGTTTTTGTTCTTTGATCTGCATGAGGATATAGCTTCTGGTTTGGTTTAGTGGGGTATGGTGATCATATCTGACAATTTTTCCTTCCTTTGAAGGTTCTCTGAGCTGTAGCATATGTCGTTGGGGCCGTGTTGAGGTTTCCGGACCTCTATTTGCGCCCTTGTTGTCCTTATGCGATCCTCTTTCCTTTCGTAGATCCGGAGGCCTTCTGTTGACACCGTGGTGGGTTTTTTCCTTCTGGGTGTCCACAGGTCCACGCCTAGCCTCCTCTTCCCAACCCGTATAAATTTCCTCGGAATTGATATATTTTTGGGCATGGATCATAAGGGCGGGAATGGTTTTTGGTGGATCCAAAGTGAGGGAAAAACGAAAGGGGATTCTAACAGTCCCTCCATTAAGAAGGTTACGGCCATTCGCGGAAGGAGGTCTGCGATATTCGCTGTTTCGTCTATGTAACGATTTAAATAAGCCTGGAGCGTTTCTCCCTTTCGTTGTTTAACATGCAGAAGGGTAGATGGAGTTTTCTTCTGCTTTGAGTAATTGGCAAAATAGGCTAGAAAGCGATCTGCTAAAATCTGAAAAGAAGTAATTGTGCTAGATGGGAGATCGACAAACCAGTCTTGCGCTTTCCCCTCTAAGGTGGCGGGAAAAGCTCGGCACATGCGAGCGTCTGTGATTCCGGTGAGGAGCATCTTCGACCGGAAAGACTTCAGGTGACGAGACGGATCGGTTTTGCCTTCATATGCGATCATAACCGGTGGCCTGAAGCTATCAGGAACTTGTTCTCCCAATATTTCCTTGACAAAAGGCGAACATATACTGAGAATATGTCGCTCGGACTTCCTGTTTCCTTGAGGGAGGTCCTGTTGTTGAGTTCTTCTATCAACCGTTTGAACAGATGGACTATTCCGCTCTGTCCTTGTCCGCTCGGTTCTTGTAGTGGCCTGCTGTCTGCGTCGAACAGAGGGGGGTTCTGAACTAGCGGAAAAGGTGGTCCTTTCTTTCCTCTCTTTATGGGTGCGGGTTCTTGTCCTCCCCCTACTTTCGGAATTATCCAGTGGGGCTGTTGGTATGTTTGGTGTTGGAACTTGTGTAGGAGGAGGCGGAGGGTGGGTCAAAGTATGAACAGCCTGAGTCAACCGCTCCAATTGTTGCTGTATGTTAAGATAAAACTCCGGAACAGATTCTTGGGGTTGGACGGAAGGATTTTCTGATGGAGGTAAGATGGGTGGATTATCTGACCGGATTTCCTCATGTCTTCGGACCTCGCCAGGCCCTTCGGGATTATTTGGGGCTCCCTGTTCTTGGATTCGTTTTGATCTTCTGGTAGCAGTCATTTGGCTTTTCGTAAGGGTCCCCACGGACGACGCCAAACTGTTCATGCCAAAAACTGGTCCACGCCCCGCTTCGGCTACTGTTGCCTCGAGATCTGGCCTCAGCTTTCGACCAACGGTTAAAATTTATAGTTGGTGTGGACGCTTACTTCTGTTTACGAAAAGGGAGCGCAGAGGACATCCTGAAATTCCGACCGGAATTATCCATAGGCGAACCTGTAAAAAGGAGAAGGCAGTGATCGGAATTGGGCCTCTCTGCCCGGATTCAGCTCCGATGCTTAAGTCAGAAAACTTGAGTAAAGAGTCTTAGATTTAGGCAGTTCTTTGTGTGATCAGTTTTTTTGGATCCCCTTTCTTCTATTAACGCTCTCCTTTTATAGCACCTTAAAGGCGGTTCAGGAAAGGCGGTGGAATAAGGCGGTGAGTTAGGTAAATATCTCCTAAGGCGGTAGGAAAATATCTGCCGCCTAGCGCGTAGATACCACGTAGGTAAAATAGGATAAATATCTGCCCATTGTAGCAAGTGGATAAGGCCTACTCACTGTAGAGGCGTTAGATATTTATCTCTCTCTCCTCACCTCAGGCCCTGTATAAGAGGGTTGCTACAATTCCGACGGACTTGTTCGCAGGATTGAGTCCTCACGTTATTTGCCGGACGGAATTGTGCAAAGGTGGTGATATTGCCATGTGGCCAGAGGAACAAGTTGTCCTTTAGGTCAATGACACCTGTCTTCACCAAATATATCCGTAACATATATATATATATATATATATATATATATATATATATATATATATATATATGATAAATTGTTATGATATGCAATTTCATTGCCTCTACTTGTATTTTTGCCCTTAATCGGAGGTTCCCAAGACTCTGTCCGGGGTAATTAATAATAGAGGCTTGCCTCTATTAGGAATGGAAGAACCCACAAAATTAAATCAAATATGATATTTGTGATTCGATATGTCGCCTAGTGTCTCTTCACAGACACGATGCCAGGCGGGTATTTTTGATCTTACAACATTTATCCAGGATAGTATCAGGAAGTCGATAACACAGATAAGTTTGGTGAAAACAAGTTGTTTATCTTGGAAGCATCTTATGTTTCTTTCCATCCATTCCTCCACGTGATGGCCGTCAACCAACAAGTTACAACCTAGCCTAGCATCCTTCTCCATTTGTTTGGAGAGGGACTTGCTGCCTCGAGGTCCCCAATTTTTTAGAGGAGGGGAGGGGGGTCACGTTGGCCTAATAAATAGCAAAAACACCCTATATTTGGGTTGTATACGGCCATTGTATGCCATTGTATGAGCAAGTGTGATGTTTAGTCCTCCTCTTCACACATGCATTTAGCATTTAATTGAATACGATAAAGACAAAATAATTGGGGGCAGGATAGAGTTTTTAGCACACTTAATTTATTTAATTTTTAATTTAATGTTAAAAACAAAGAATTCCAATTTCCGGATTCTTTTTTTTCATAGTACAATTTCGAGAATACGATTGAATTGTATAATAAAAATAGTATTTATTAGACATATGCCGATAGAGTTATCTAGCTATCTTCATATCGTATCCTTTATATTGTAGTTTTATTTTGAGCAACCTAAGCATAGGTAGGGTCGCACTATATCACAATTCCCATTTTTTATTCAATATATTCAATGAAGAATTCAGGCGGTTTTTTCTCTCTCCCCTTTCAGTTTCTTTTCGCCAGATTACGTAGTGTTAGGATCTTGTTATATCTTAGGCAAGATGTGCAAAGTATTTCACCTTTGGCCGGCATGGGGTTTTCCATAAACTAGCTCCTAGTGGGTTTCTGAGGCCTCCATTATCTTTGAAGGTGTAAAGAGATTTGACAGTGAACATTCAATTGTTAGTGAGTTTCCAGAGGCTGGTATCACTTCGGTGCTCCTGTTCACTCATGAGGTTTTGTGTGAGCTTGTTTAACTGTTGCAACCCTTTCTATTGTGAGTAGCTCCTGCTTGATGATCAATATTCCTTCCTATATCTACCAGTGTACCTCCTCCATTGTTTTTTTTTCTTGATAAATGTGGACAAGCTACTAGAATCATGTCATCGGCTTGATTTGGACCCATCACCCTCTCTTTGTGAGAGGAATGAGTTACCAACTTTCCTTGTGATGGTTGGTCCACTGTTAGTTGTTCATTTTGTATCATGAGTTGTAGATTAAGGAGGGCATTGATCCTTTCTTGTCCTTCTATCCAGTTTTTTTACCAGCAGTTTATGTTCGATCCTTTGCCTACATTCATTATTGTATTTATTAGGGTGCTTTCCCTTTGCTCCATTATATCCCTCTGGAAGAGGGAGTCCCTCCTTAGGGGTCCTTGGAAGGGGTTTATGTTAGAGTCTCTAAAATAAGTGGTTGCCAACACTTTCCTACAAAGCCCAGATTCTCGCCACAAGACCCTGCAGCACCGTGCCCAAGTGCGCCTCATTAGATGCTTTAAGGTTTATAATGTCCCATCTACCCTAGTCCTTGGGTCTACATATTCTTTGCGAGCTTACAATGTAACACCCATCTTCTGATCAGGGGACACGTGTCACACCAGCAAGGTCAAGGGAATGAATCCTGAACCTAAGGTTGTAAAACTAGTAATCAAAAGTAAATCAAGCAATTGCGGAAGCTATTAAAGCAAACAAATCATATCATAAACTCAAACTCCAGATACTGTTTAATACAACACCAATAAAAATACTGTCACAGACTCAATTGTCTCAAATACACTCATAACAAAACATAATCATAATCCAAGACACAGGGAGTCAGAGCCAGATACAGGGAATCTCCACATACTCTCGCGATTAAACGAAGCTCTCTATCTTGTCTCTTGTCTATCGCTTGCATAAAAGTGTCACGAAAAAGGGACTGAGCTACTGGAGCTCAGTGATTTGGGAACAGTATTGTCGGGTATAAAACTATATCGTAAAAACTGAAGCATGAAATTATGCATATATAAATAACTTAAAATAAATACTGAAATTTGGAATTAATGTTGAGTAAATAAAGATGTTGGTCAATGCATTATCTTCAATCTGTTTTAATCATGTTAACATGCATAGAAATCTCATGTATGCGTATCTCATTATCTGTATCTCTGTACTGTGAATGAATTCCTAAATTACCCTTGGTAATCTGTACCAATTGCCTCTACGGTGGATCTCTAATCGCTACTGGGAGGTGGGTAATATGGATTCATCTGATCATCACAATACTATCATGACAAACTACACATTTACTTCAATACTACAGGGCAAACGACCAACGGGTAGATCTATCCACGCTACACGGGGCCAATCTTATATACGTACTGTAACACCTATCTCCATTTCAGGGGACACGTGTCACACCAGCCAGGTCTAGGGAATGAACCCTAAATCTAAGGCTATAAACTGCTAATTAACTGTAAATCAATAGCTTGCGGAAGCTAAGTAAAGCAAACTGAATATATTATAACTCAAACTTCAATCTGGTTCAATACAATACCCTAAATGGTCCCTGTGGTTTACTCAAAATACCCTTTTAGTTCCTCTATTATTTTTTGTTTGCAGGAGATCCCTCTATTTTATGTTTTTGGAAAAAGAAGTCCCTCCCCTTAACGTTTGTGAGTTTTCCCATTTGAGAGGATGACGTGGCTTTTTTTATTAATAAAAAATATATTAAAATATTTCATAAAAAATTTAATCTCTATTTATAAAAATATTTTAATAAAAATATTAAAAGAAGTCCCTCCAATGGCGACCACCACCGTCTCCCCCTCTCTCCTCCTCTTCCTCCTTCTTCTCCTTGTTTTATCTACATTTTCGGTGATCATTGTCACCCAATTGCTGCCGGGAATAGGCAGGGAATGGAGGCTACTGAAGTCGAGCATGGGCATCTCGACGATGCACATGCAACTCCTCCCCGGCGACAAGCTCCTCGCCTTCGATTGTACCGACTTCGGCCCCTCGAACATCTCCCTCCCCGGCAACCACTGCCGGTTAGACCGCTCCGACCTCGCCCTCACCACTAATTGTACCTCCCATTCCGTCCTCCTCGAACTCCCCACCCTCTTTCTCCGCCCTCTCACCATCCTCATCGACACCTGGTGCTCCTCCGACACCCTTCTCCCCAACGCCTCCTTCTTCAAGTTCGGCGGGTTCAACGACGGCGACCACACCATCCGTCTCTTCGCCAGCATCACTCCCACTTCCAACTGGACCGAGACCTCCGGCTATCTCTCCTCTCGCCGGTGGTACGCCACCAACCAGCTCCTCCCCAACGGCCGGAAACCAAATCATGACTGCTGTTGGTATGCCACCAACCAGCTCCTCCCCGCCTGGTTCCTACGTGCGTGCACAGAGGAAGAGGGGCAGAGGGAGACGGGGGTAGAGAGAGAGAGGAAGAGGGGCGGAGGGGGAGGAGGATGTGGGCGGCGGGGAGGGAGAGAGAGGGGATAAGATTAGGGTTTGGGAAAAGATTAGGGTTTAGTTAATTAGGATTTAGATTTATTTAATTAGTTATTTAATATCATAAATATGGTTTAATATCTTAAATAGAGATTAAAATTTTTATGAAATATTTTAATATTTTTTATTAATAAAAAAAAGCCACGTCATCCTCACAAACGGGAAAACTCACAGACGTTAGAGGGAGGGACTTCTTTTTCCTGAAACATAAAATAGAGGGATCTCCTACTGACAAAAAATAATAAAGGGACTAAAAGGGCATTTTGAGTAAACCACAGGGACCATTTAGGGTATTACACCCTTAAACTTAAAGTCTCACAAACACTCATAATCAAACATAACATTATAACAAGACACGGGAGTTAGAGCCAGCTACAGGAAGTCTCCACTAGACTCGCAATCAGACAAACCCCCTATACGGTCTTCTGTCTATCGCTTGCAATCATAATGTTAAGAGAAAAGGGGCTGAGCTACTGGAGCTCAATGAGTTGGGAACAGTACTGCCGGGTGTAAACTGAACACGTATAATAAAGTGAAAACTGTAAATAATAAGCATGAAATATGCATATCAATTAACTGGAATTAAATACTGAAATCTGAATTAAATACTGAGCAAATATATGCTAGTCAATGTATTCTCTTTAACATGCAAATCTGATTTCCTGTTTCTTTGTCTTTTGAATTATTTATGAAACCGACATTCCTCCTGGGTAATCTGTATCTGTGCCTCCCTCTCCAAGATAAAACTCAATCTCTAGAAGACGAGGAATGCGGAATCATCTGATAATCACAAGACTAAAAATCTCTGACTACACATCTACTTTAATACTATAGAACTAGCGACCAACGGGTAGATCTGCTACGCGAGGTCATCTATATACGTACATTAGGCACCCGAGAGTATGGAAATGGGGTTTTGATTTTATAAAATGGAAGTGTTTTAAAAACAGATAGTTCGGTATTAAAAATAGAGATTTAAGTTACCCCAACCTAGTGATGTACTCTCTAGCTCAACACGAGTCACCACTGGTCCATATAAGCATATCAATAAAGTATAATCTATCTGTTTCTGTTTTTTGTTACTGATTACTATGCATGAAATGGTTTTATAAAACTCTAGAAACTTTCATAAAATTCCTAGTTCATGTTTTTCAAAACTGAAATCTATACTGTATAAAAATACGATAAATAAGCGAAACTGTACAGCTAGTTCCCCTTACTTGAATCTGGTCCGAGCTTAAGTCTGGCTCGGTCTTTCGGCAGCTGCAGACTTGCCTTTGCCCTTTCTTGATAATTGAAATACGAAATCTATAAATACGGAGTCTATATTCTTGACTCATACTCTAATTTAGACTAAATAGAATACGGTAAGAATACGAGATTTCACTCTTCTTACTAACTATGCTTATTTTCATCAGTAAAATAACTTGGAAACTTAAGCATGCCTTTATGAAAACTTAAGGGTCTCTAACATGCCTTTCTTAACCAATTAGGGCTTCATAATTAAAAGGATTAAGCATATAAAATCGATAAATTTTCGGCAGCACCTCCTCTATTTATCGGGCCCCGAAAATATACAATCATTCACACATAACAACTTAATTAACAATCTATAATACATAGTAACATCTAACAATTCATAGTCCTTATACATGCATAATCTTCAAGTCCAAACCCTAATCATGCTTCCATTTAAGGTTTTTCCCCAACTTAAATCTTTAATTAGATAATTAAAGTATGCTTAATCCCAAATTAAAACTCACTGAGGGTTCGAGCTTGAGATCTGAAGGTTTCCTCACCGGGTGGAAAGAGGGAAGTGGCAAGGAGCTGCCGGCGTGTAGAAGGGAGGAACTAAGCTAGCTGGCCGAAGTTGGGGCTGTGGTGGTGTCGTGGCAGCGCGCCGAAGCTAAGGGACTGGAGCAACCACGGCTGGCGGCGACCGTTGGCCGGAGCTGGGGTCTTGGCTGCTCGCCGTCCGGCTGCAGGTGGTGGACAGGACTTGCGGCGGAGTTGCTGGGCTGCAACGGAGTAGCGTGGTGGTTCGACAGGTCAGGCGGCGGAGCAGCTCACGCGGGCGGCTGCCGGCTGGGAGAACTCGAGGTAAAAGATTGGCGGCCAAATGAGCACGGCGTCAGGCCAGTGGTGGGCGTGGGGAAGGAAGGAGAAAAAATTGAAGAGGAGGGGGAGAGCTCAGCTGTAAAAAACCCAATCGCGCGCGCGCGAGAGAGAGAGAGAGAGAGAGAGAGAGAGAGATGAAAAGAAGTTTTTCATTCGCTCTCTCCTCTCATGTTACATATCTATATATAATGATACTTCATTTAATTAAAGTTTTAAATATCTAAATTCTTTATAATAACTTATCTTATAAAAAGTATTTAATTAACTACATTATCTTCCAAAATATCTCCCACTAAATGCCGAACAACTTTTCATTGATCTTATCTTGTTACTGTGCCATCACGAGGGTGACTAATAATATTGTCTGGCTCATATCTATCTCCAACCCAAATCCGGGAGTCCCGGGTCATACGACCCCAGTGACACGGGCTGACTATAGCATCACGGGTCGTCTCTTCTCCAGACCCAGATCCGTGTTTCTCGGCTTTTGACTAGGCCAGATCTACTTTATCGGGACTCTAACTTTTGTCCGATATTTCCACTTAATTAATCTGGATTAATTAATATTTAATTAATTTCTCATTTAATAAATCTAACTCGGCCGAATATGTAAAATCCACAAATTTTGAGAATAAAAATTTTCCTATATTTTATAAGTTCTTAAATTATTTAGTTCCTTAAGCTTGAAGGAAGGATGGAAGAATAAAAAGCTTTAAAAAGGGAATTAAATTAAGTTTGAGTCCAATTAGGGATAATTGGGAGTTTGAGAGCTTTTTAGTAATTTTAAAAGTTTCGAGGACTGAATGGAAATTTTCCTCTCTCACAAGAGATGGATCTGGATGCAACCTAAATAATTTCAAGGGCTTTTGGTTAATTTGCCAGATAAAACCCTTATACGATCAAATGAATGGCTGAGATTAGAGGATCTGGGATTGGTGCTGATCGAGTGGAGTTATAAGGGCATCCGTGATGCCACGTGGCTTTTTGTGAGGCGTCCATCTTTTGGAGTGCTGGATGCGAGGCGGATAGATGTAATCTTGCCGTTGATCCTATTTTGATCCTAACTCTCCATCTGAGCGTTGTCAGATCCGAGGCATTGAGATGAGTTCTTGGCCATTGGATCTGATCCAATCGATCTTCATCGCTCATCTATGGAATATTGATCACGAGGCACGCCAGCCGTTTCCTCCGTCAGCGAGCCGCCACGAGCACCACCGGGCGCCCCACCCACTTCCCTGGGCGTTACACGCGGAGAACGCGGCTGTTAGCCGGCGGATCGGCTCGCGAACGCCACCATCACCTTTGGCAGCCCTCGCTCTATAAAACCCACCCATTGTTTCCACCCGAGACACAGTGGAGAGGAGGATCGAAGTGGTCACCGGCAAGATTCGTCATAGAAGACAAGAAGGAGCACCAGGGGTCTTCGCCGCCACCAAACACCGTCGGGAGGTTGCCACTGTGTACCTTCCTTTCCACATTACGTATGGAGTGCGGGTGCATGCATTGCGAAATGGTTTAGAGCTCGCCGGAGAGGGAATTTCGGCCGAGAGTGATTGGATTCGGGAAGAGGAGCTGAGGGCAGGTCGTTAGGGCAAACAACTTTTTGTTCGAAGGGGAAGCTTTTCGCGGTGGTTCCCGGCGAAACAGACCTCAGGCGAGGGAGAGAGAAGCTCGCCGGAGTGGAGCCACGCTCGGCCGGGGAAAAGGAGTTTCAGAGTTGACGGTGGAGCAGGGCCACTCATCCGGGTGGTGGTTAACGTGCTCGCTGCTCGCCGGAGGTTAGAGAGCCCGTGCTGGCAGAATCTGGAAGGCTGCCTCCTCGCCGGTGACAGCTCCGGTGAGGCACGGGTTGAGAAGAAGAAGAAGAATAGAAAGTAAAAAAAATAATTAATTAAGTTAATTATTTAATTAATTTAGTTAACTAAAGATTAATTTAGTTAATTGATTTGATTAAATTGATTAAGTAGTTGGCTAAGAATAACCCATTAATAAATGGATTAAGTCTGAACCTAATTTAGTCATTCTAATTAACTTGGTCGGGTTGGGCTTGATGGTTGGATTTGATCAATTAAATCTAGTTGGACTAAACCTGGATGGTTAGCTAAAGTATTTGGGCTCAAAGGATTTGACTAGAGGGTTCAGGTTGGGCTTAACCAGGTTACATAGAAATAGAGTAAAAGAAAATAAAGGAATAAAATGGGTAAAAGGGTTGTAGGTGGTGGGAATCGAACCCACTCAGACATGGCTAGCCACGTAATGGAACTTAAACCACTCAGACATGGCTAGCCACAATGACCAAGTATGGTCAAAGCTATATATAGGGTCACGAGTAATAGGTCGTCAAGTTGGACGATGGACTAGTTAACCAAGTAGAGGTTAAGGGGCGAACAAAGGAAAGAACACCAAGGGAAATGGGTGGGTAACTAGATAGGATACCTCAGGACTCGATAGCTATGGTGAAGTTCATCAAGCGGGAGAGTCATACATACGCATCTAGAAATATTAGGGTTTGTCACTGTTTTGACACTGATAGAGACTTTACTATCAGATATCGACGTGGAGGCTTAGAGACACGTCAGGAGGAAACTAAGGAAGTTTCCAGCTCTTGTTAAGGTAAGTACTCTTGCTTAGCTCTCACCTAGTTATGGGTTTTGTTGACTTTGCTATTGCATGATTTTATGTAAGTACTTTTGCCATGCTCGTGTATGCTTGTATGACCCTTTGGGGGTATTCCCTCTTTGATATCATAACTTGGTATGATATTGCTTTGATTGCATACACGCATACTTTGTTCTTCTGGGTTTCTACTTCGATATTTGTGTATGCATGTTGAGAGGTTAGCATCCTGTAGGGTGTGCTTGTGAATGTTGAGTGTGCCTACCTGTTGACCAGCACGTGACCGTGAGCTTGTGCGCTGGCCGGGTAGGTATACGTCAACTATGCAGATATGAGGATTCTCCCGTCCTCGTATTCTTTGATTCCAGCCAGTGGGGGTAATACTGGTAATCTTTGTTTCCCGCCAGTGGGGTAAAACGCTGATATTCTTTGTTTTCCCGTCAGTGGGATGATACGCTGACAATGTACGTCCATGTTTTAGTAGTAGCACTACTAAACCTTGGACTGAGGGTCGTTATCGGCTTAGGCTGATGACCGACTAGGGAGATGACTTGTGAACTCTTAGGAGTACTTAGTTGAGATCTTGTCGTTAGGAGCCCTACCGTTGTTGTGGTAGACTCCTAGGGTTTTGACTTGTGCGGGGCGTGGCCCTGTTTGTGTGGATTGGTGATCTTTGATTTGTTCATTTTTTGACTTTTCTTACATCATCTGTGCTGGTTTGGATTTCATTGAGATCTCTGCAGGGTACTTACTGGGCTTTCCTTTCAAAAGCTCATGCACTTGCTTCCCTTCTTTCTGTTTCAGGTCCCGAGGGGGAGGGGGGTAGGTGACTCGGTCTCGGTAGCTGTGCGAGGGGTTAGATTGACTTGTGGAGGATCGAAGACCTCATTCTTCCTTTGAGAGAGAGAGAGAGATGTTTATTTTGTAGGACGCTTATAGGGCCTTAACCATGAGTAGGGCATGTAAACCATTATTGATTTTATTTTCGTTGTAACTCTGATATTATCTGGTTATTAAATTTGTGTTGTTGTCTGCTATGATTTCCTTAGGCCTTGTATCCGAGTGGGGCTCGCCTCTACTTGGGTACGGCCGGTCGTGCGCGTGCCCGAGGTCCCAGGATCCGGGTCGGGGCGTGACAGATTAAAGTGGTATCAGAGAATGCAAACAACCGACACCCTAGTTGCCCTAGTGACTTAGTCAAATAGGATGGACTGAGTGTGGGGCTGGATAGTATAGACATGTGTATTGATGATTGAACTCCGGGGAATCTCACAGGTCACCATGGCGAGTGGACGGGAATAGAATGGGGAGGTACACCCACTCTCCGACGCCATGGAGTGGGAGCATGACGGACATGCCCCCCCTCGACCAAGAGACACCTCAGGTAACAGAACCTGACAAGGACGTGCCCGATCTTCTCGGTGCACAAATGGAGCTGACGTATGAGGTCATAGGACTGATCCGAGAGATGAGGCAGACACTTCAATAGACACGGAGAGGCTGTCAGGGTCAGTCAACCCAAAAGAGTTCAGGACGCTCGAGGACTGAGCGCAGGTCCCATCCGTATATTAGATCATCTAGATCTATGGCCGAATTTGGAGGCAAAGGTTCGTCCGGCAGTGCTTCAAAGCCAATCAAATGCTATCAGTGTCAAGGGCCACACAAGAAAGCGCAATATTCGAAGGTTACAGGTGGGTGGTTTGTGTGTGGTAGTCTGGGGCACAAAAAGGCGCAGTGTCCTCAGATTCAGGAGGGACAAAGACAACAAGGTGGAGATAGAATAGGGAAGGCCGCCATATTAGATCCGCCATCGACGTCAGCCAGGACACCAGATAAGCCTGAGACATAGGGATCTTCTGAGATTGAGAGTAGCTTGTGTGTTGACATGAAGACAGTTATTAATACACTGTCGGTCATGAACTAGTCTCTAGTTAATAAATCATTTGGGGTAGTTGTCTTGTGTGTCTTGGATTGTAAGAACCGCGAACTATATGGGTTGTAATAAACTATTTTCTATTTAACCCACTATCAGCTTGCATTTTGTTGTCCCGAATAATGTTGGTTTACGCTAACCCTTATTAATGCTGGCGGTTATAATGATTAGAGGACGAGGAAGGCGCGGGGGAGGTAAGCGGGGACTATCTCGCCAAGTGGAGGTATCGTAGCCTCCAGTGGAGGAGGTACCCCAGCCTCAGGTGGGTGAGGTTCCACCACCTGTTTGAAATGGAGTCTAATTAGGAGTTGCCTGCTCAATCAAGTGTTGCAGGGCCACAGGTTGCGGGCCCAGATCTTAGGGAGGAGGTACCCCCCATGAGTTTGATGGACCTCATGAGGGAGATGATGGAGCTTATCCAGGAGACCAGACAACAGAGGGCACCAGCTCCACCTTCACCTACCAACCCCACTACTAGCAGGGGATTGCTAGGGGAGATTAAGAGGCCTTCTCCTCGACCTTTCGAGGGAGCCGCTGACCCTCATGCGGCTGAGCTTTGTATTCGGGAAATGGAGAAGACTTTTGAGATCTTCCAGGCAAGCGAGGCGGACAAGATTAGGACAGCAGTTTATATGCTCCAGGGACTGGCCGAGGATTGGTATTTAGGTGAGATTCGACTGAGGAAGGATGAACCCTTCCAGACTTGGAAAGAATTCAGGATTGCATTCTTCGCCAAGTACTTTTCCAGAGGTCATCTGGTACAGTTGGGACATCAGTTCTCTCAGCTTGTTCAGGGCAGTTTGACTATGGAACAGTACGAGACTGAGTTTGATAAGTTGGCCCGTTTCCTGCCTGATGTGGTTCCTACTGAGGAGAGTAGGGTGATGAAGTTTGAGGCCGGACTGAGGCAATCTCTGAAGAAGATAGTGACCGGGCACATGTGTAAGACATACACTGAGGTAGTGGCTCGGGCCAAGTATATTGAGGCCTCATGTCAAGGAAACACACTGGGGTCATCACAGAAGGAGAAGAAGAAGGACAAGGGACAGAGCTCCCGCCGTAGTCAGCCGTACGAGGGAGATTCTGTGAAATCAAAGGTTGAACACAGGAAGCACCCTTACAGAAAACCTCCCTTTTCCCCAACTAAGCTAGGCAGCAAGGAGACATCAGACAATGCGTCCCAGTAAGTCAAATGCTTTAGGTGCGGGGGACCAAATTTCAAGTCTGAGTGCAGACATGTCTTGGGGACGTGCTTTCAATGTGGTAGCTCGGACCACCACATCGCTAAGTGTCCCGAGAACTCTTCTAGATCGGGGGGAGGTAGAGGATAGCAGGGTGCACCGTCTGAACCCCCAAGATCTTCTTGTACCATCTGATTATCGAGGGCACCGAGTAGGAAGCGATGCAAGGCATCAGGAAGTAAGAAAAAGGGGACGACTATGTCAGAACAACCATCCTTATCTGACACAGAACCTGGAGAGCTAGAGCCATAAAAAAAGGAAACCTTGTGAGACCCAGAGCAAACTAGGTATTGATGTGGAGTCAGATTGGACAATATGCTTTGTGGTTGGAACGAGGAAAGGAAGTGAAGAAACGTTACTTGGCTTTATTTACTACCTGATGATTTGGAGGAAATTTCGGGGACGAAATTTTTGTAAGGGGGGAGGATTGTAAAATCCACGAATTTTGGGAATAAAATTTTTCCTATATTTTATAAGTTCTTAAATTATTTAGTTCCTTAAGCTTGAAGGAAGGATGGAGGAATAAAAAGCTTTAAAAAGGGAATTAAATTAAGTTTGAGTCCAATTAGGGATAATTGGGAGTTTGAGAGCTTTTTAGTAATTTTAAAAGTTTCGAGGACTGAATGGAAATTTTCCTCTCTCACAGGAGAGGGATCTGATGCAACCTAAATAATTTCAGGGGCTTTTGGTTAATTTGCCAGATAAAACCCTTATACGAGCAAATGAATGGCTGAGATTAGAGGATCTGAGATTGGTGCTGATCGAGTGGAGTTATAAGGGCATCCGTGATGCCACGTGGCTCTTTGTGAGGCGTCCATCTTTTGGAGTGCTGGATGCGAGGCGGATAGATGTAATCTGGCCGTTGATCCTATTTTGATCCTAACTCTCCATCTGAGCATTATCAGATCCGAGGCATTGAGATGAGTTCTTGGCCATTGGATCTGATCCAATCGATCTTCACCGCTCATCTATGGAATATCGATCACGAGGCACGCCAGCCGTTTCCTCCGTCAGCGAGCCGCCGCGAGCACCACCGGGCACCCCGCCGTCTTCCCCGGGCGTTACACGCGAAGAACGCGGCCGTTAGCCGGCGGAACGGCTCGCGAACGCCACTATCACCTTCGGCAGCCCTCGCTCTATAAAACCCACCCATTGTTTCCACCTGAGACACAGTGGAGAGGAGAATTGAAGTGGTCGCCGGCGGGATTCGTCATAGAAGACAAGAAGGAGCACTAGGGGTCTTCGCCGCCACCAAACACCGTCAAGAGGTTGCCCTGACAGGTACCTTCCTTTCCCTGTTCTGTATGGGTACTGGGTGCATGCATTGCGACATGGTTTAGAGCTCGCCGGAGAGGGAATTTCGGCCGAGAGTGATTGGATCCGGGAAGAGGAGCTGAGGGCAGGTCGTTAGGGCAAACAACTTCTTGTTCGAAGGGGAAGCTTTTCGCTGTGGTTCCCGGCGAAACGGACCTCAGGCGAGGGAGAGAACCCCTCCATGTGTGTAGACCTACTCCTATAAAGGAGATTGTGAGTACGTTGAGAGATCGGGTAATAAGAAGAGTGAGCCCTTAAAATGACTTATTCCCACAATTTTTTCAAGATATAGGTTCCCTAGAGTGTAATGCAATTGATAAAATTAGGTATTAGTCGTCTCGAGAGTGGGAATTTGTACATTTTAGGAACCCTTGGCCGAAATCTTATCAATTATCAACAAAAAAATCTCCATCCATATCTTAGAGCAATGTCCAAGGGGGATTCATTGCCCAAGTATCCCCTTCTCATAATTAATTGTCTTCAAACTCAAATCCCATCTTCCATAGCTTTGGTTATTAGTTTTCTTTAGTTCTAGGTGTATGTTTACAACTACCAATTTCTGGATTGACTGACTAATAGAGGAATAATGGGTACTAGTACTTTCTTGTCTCCTTAGGATTGACATTCAACTTTTAAGTCCACTTTATTACTTGATACGACCCATGCACTTGCAGATTAAGCACATCACATGCCAATCCCTTTGCTTTCCTTCCTCCTATCTCACTTGGTTGAGTTTTCTGTGTGTCTCCTCCATGTTAGAGACCTTGCTTGTTGTACTTATCCTCTGACACCTTATCTTCCTACCATCTTATCCCTACCTTGACTTTATCAACATTCTTTTTGTAAAAAGGAGATGTCCAAACTAGGAACTTGTGCCAATTGGATGGCCGCTCAGGATATCACTACGTGTACGCTCTAGACCAGGCCACGCATCTATTTGGATTTACCCATATCATTAGTCCCCTCCATCAAGTATGCTTGCGTCTGAGGCTGAGCTATGGCTGAGGTGTCCTTGGGAGTAGGTCAGCTTAGAAAGTCAAGCGTTAGGTTAGGTTGGATTGGTTGGGTCGGTTGCGGTCTTGGGGTAAGTGGTGGAGATGACGGATCCGAGGCATCGGTCAGAGGTAGGGCATGTGGATCGGCTTGGTAGGAGCCAAGGATTGAGGTGTGATGTAGAAATTCATGGGACCGACTTGAGTCAAAGCATTGGTTTACCATAGCCGAGCATTCGAGGTCTGAGCCAAGACAGAAGATCGAAAGTCTGAGCCTTAGCCTAGCTTCTAAACTCCGAGCCGAGACTGAATTTTGAGGTAAGTGTTTGACTTAAACCCTATGGTACATTTATTGCTAAGTCTACTTTTGTGTTACGTCACTCTTTTCGAAGCATTTCGTCTGAAAAGGTGCGACCTGGAGTGACTGGCATAATGATGGGCATGATCTTCACGGCCCACGCTTCTGCGGTTTCACGAGGTTCTCCAGGCAGTTGACCTTGGTATGGCCATTCGGAAGGTCACCTTCGAAGGTTTAAAAGAGAGAAAGAGGAATTTTGTCCTTCATCTTTCTTACTTCGCCTTCCTACTTCAGCAAACCATTGTGCGTGAGCTTTTCATTTTATTTATTCATTTTTCCCATGGCCGCTTCTCTCTGAGGTAATGGAGATCACCATTTTAGCTTCTAGGGCTCCTGCTTCGTCCTCTAGGTTATCTGACGCTGGGTCCAGGGCTTTCTTAAGTGTCCTCTTCCTCGACGAGGTATAGGAGCTGGTAAACTATTATTCAATCTCCTTTCTTCCTTTCTCTAATAGAGTTCCATGTCCCTATGAGCGAGCCAGCGAACCTTCGGGAGACGGGGAGATAGCAATCTACCAGGTTGCCTTAGAAGCCTGTCTTTTGCTCCCCTTCCCTTAGATTTTTCGTGAGATACTGGACTTTCACGAATCTGTCCATCCCAACTTTCTCCAAACTCGTGGAGGACTCTTTACTGGTTCATGATGGTCTTAAATCATTTCAGCCTGAAACTAACCTTACGTTGGTGGCGCCTTTTTTTCAGCAGTGCTATCATCCCGGTACTGATTGGTACTATTTTCAACTTGTCCCAAGAGATCCTTTCTCGGTAAGACACCGTCTTCCATTAAGTGGTGGAATGATAGATCGTTTTTTATCTCTTGTAAGTCCGAGTGGTGTATCCGAACAAAGTCGGAGACTCCTTAGGTAGATACTGCGTATAAGGAAAGTATTACTGTTGACGAGAAGGCCCAATTCGAGGTCCTCTGAGGCCTTTCCGAGGTTCCTGTCGAAAATTATTTAACGACAGAGAACCTTTCGAAGCACGACCTTCATCTAGCCATTGGTAGGACCCATTTGTGTTTATTCCTCGGTAGGAAATTGGCCTAACTTGTCACTAATCCCATCGTTATAGTTCTGTAGGTGAACAGATGGAGCGTGACAATCTCGTCCACTCCCGCTTGGCCGAGCTTCTAGAGGCGGCTCATTCAAGCTCCCTGAAAAAGAAGAAGACTGGGGAGTCCTCAAGAAAAAAGGAGAAGAGTTTTGCTGAGGCGTCTTATAGGCAGAGGAGCCGAGCTGAGCCCAAAAAGAAGGGTCAAGAAAGCGTCCCTCACTGCGAGGTCAATCTACCTTCTGCCGGGGAGGCCTCCAAATCGGAGGATAATATGAACCTCGCCAAGTCCTGATGAAACCTGTAACAAGATTAGTCCCTTCAATCGTTCTATAATTTGATTTGGGGTGGAAACCGCGACCCGATGCTTATAAAGAAGCAAGAACCTTGGTATAGTGAAGACGCCACAAACATCGATGAAAAACCGTTTGCTAAGTTGGGATGAATGCTATAGGACAAACCTGACAAGTTTGATAGTTCTACGAAGAACCAAAGAGAATTTCTCTCACTTTTTCATTCAGAACTTACTTACTTCAAAATGAGAGGTACAAAGGGTCTTTTATAGGCTACAAGAAACATAAACAAAGGGTCTTTTATAGGCTACAAGAAACATAACTTAAAACCTCTTCATCTTCTATTTTAATGCGTGCAATGGTTACAACTTTTCATTTCCCATCTTAATGCCATAGTTATGGTGTCCCATAAACTTCCAAGGTGACTCTTCATTCTCCATTCACAAATTCTCTTCATATCCATTTCGCATTCAATGCTCAGAATATGAAAAGCCTTGAAAGCCGAACTCCCTTTAAGCCTAGTTAGTAAGGGCTTTGGAAAAGTTCCCTGAAGATTTGGAGTCAAAACCAGGATTTTTGGACACTTCAAAGAGGCAGACGAGCAAGACAGATAGGGCTACAGTACCTACCCATCTGCTATAGTATTTTCATGTTTTACTATAGCAACAGTGTTTTCAGCCTTTTCAGGAAAGCAGACGGGTTTGCAGATTCTCGTCTGGCCGCTCATCTAGGCTAGTTCTGGGCTCCTTTTTTTCATGATTTTTTCAGCCTGGATTGGGCCAACATAGACCTAGCATGTGTCATATACTTTTCTATGATTGTAAACCCTATAAATACCGATTTTTAGGGTTACGGAAGGTGTCATGGATATTATTGAAGATCTTTTGAAGATTTCACGGCTAGGGTTTGGAAGAGGACATCCATCCACATCTAGGGCATTAGAGAGCATATCTTGGAGACGAGGGCACCGAGTACCATCATCCACCTTTCCGACGGCCAGGCTTGGAGGGTCGCATCAACGGTCCAATCACTGCCACAATGGTGGCGGGAATAACGTATCTCTTTATGTCTACTTCTCTCTTTTATTGTTTTGTATTGAATTTGTGTTCCCCTTTGATGGGGAACTAATCTTGTAGGTATTCGGGCATGAACCCTTGGGTTGATGTTTAATTTTGATATTGTATGTTAATAGTTATCTAGTTGTTTTTTACTATTGAGATTTATTGAGTGTCATTCATTACATTGGTAATCTACGTTGTGACAACCGAATTATCCAATCTGACACACCGGGGAAGAATCGAACGCCTCCCCGTGTTCGAGTACTCCTCAATAGAGGGGATTATGAGTACGCCGAGAGATCGGGCACTAAGGAGAGAGAATCCTTAACATGCCTTGTTCCCATAATCCTTCCAAGAATTAGATTCCGTAGAATACCAATCAGTGAGGTACTAGGTTAGTAATCACCTCAAGAGAGGGATGAAAGCATTTTAGGAATCCTTGGTCCAATTTATTGCAACTACTAACCATAACATTCTTTTTCTATCTTTATAAGAACTCTAGGGGGATTAATTACCCTGATACCCATCTCCTATGATTGATTTTCCTTACGACTTCACTGCGTCCTCGTTGAGATTTGAATTCACCTTATTTACAGGTTTAGCATTTAGTTTAGTTTAGAATTCCACCGACTCCAATTAGGCAAGAGAATAGATAACTAGTTAGTACCAATATTTCATGGTCTCTGTGGTTAAATACCCGACACTTCACAGTAAACATTACTACTTGTCCGAACCGAACAATTGCTGTAGTATCAACTCGCATCACATCTGGGCGTTGGATGGTCTGGTAATGCCAGAAATCGGCCCGCTCTCGTGGTGGCTTCTCCTAGTCGACACCAATTGCATTGGCTCTCTGTTTTTTGTCCCTTGATGCCTAGTATGTAGGCTCCGAGCGCACTGTAATTGTACATCCCCTTTTAATTGTAAAGACATACATTTCTCTCTCTTTCTCCTTTCATTGTGAGAATGCTCTCCCTTTACTTCCTGAGCGTAAATGGTCGCATGCCGAGCTACTATGCTCTTTCCCTTGTTGTTTGGTAGCGTCCCAGATAACTCGCTACTGGGTTGTCATGCGGAACATGGTCGTTCGCACATGGTTACTTCCCTCGGTGGGGCACTACCGAGGTATCCCTCATTAATGTGTTTTCCTTTGAAAATATGGCTTCTTTGACGAACCTGGGCTTGCTTCGTGAATCAAGGCTCACTCTTCATGGTGTTGTGCTACGTCTTTTCACCCGCATACCTTTGTAAAGTTGATAATGCAGGTGTAATAATGACGATTAATCTGAGTATAACTCCCCCTTTGTGGACACATGTCCTTCATCAGGGGTGCCCCTCTTTGGGAAACACACTGAACTGCTCGGCTTCCCTGGTGACGTTTGAGCATCCAGCTTGCCTTCACTCTTTATAAATCGGCCCTTGTGATTGTTAGCATCTTCGTGCCTTCTCTTATTCTCTCCCATGCCCTCCCCGCCAGATAGATCCCGAGGAACTCAGGCTCACTACCATTCCATCCATGTCCCTGGAGAGGCTGAGACAAACACTAGAACGTTCGGGTAGGCCGTCTGGTGCTCACGCTTTGCCGGACCCTTCCATGGACCCGAATAATCCTTCCTCCCCAAAGCTGGCTCCGCTTTCCCCTTTTGTAGTGGCAAGGGTTCCACCTCCTACGGTCCCAATGAGCTCCTCGCTTGGGTGAGGAAACCCTGCGGTGGGGGTGATGGGCTCCCCGTTCACGGACTTGGTGGCAGCCGCCGCAGCGCTGCATGCCCTACTTCCGACCACAAACGCGGTGGGGCTGAGTGCCCTCAATGGAGATGGACAGGCGTCTAAGCTATGTCTTGCGGGGGTCCAGGGAGGTTCTTATCGCTTTCCCATCCCCTCCATCTTTCTTCTAACATTGTCCTTCCTGTGCTTATAGGCCGCACTTATGATAGGAATCTCAGCCTCTCGCCTTCGAAATAGCGAGGCAGGCGCTCCCCTTGGGATTCTTTCCTATACATGGATGAGTCTAGAGAGGGCTGAAGTACAGGTACAACTGCTGAACAACAAGCTTATCCGGTACAGCCAAACAACCAGCCAAGTGGAGGAGGCGCACGCCCACAGAGTGAAGGTGGCGAGGAGGGACAAGGAAAGGCTCATAAATGAGTTTGCCTCCCTTCAGGTCACGCTGGAATTGGCCTAAGGGTAGAGGGAAAGTGAACAGGAGCGATTTCCAGCAGATATTACGGCCTTCGAGGAGGAGACGGTGGCCCGGTTTCGGGAATCGATGGAGTCTAGCTTCTTCTATATCAGGAGGTTGCTCGTGCGGTATAGTTCATGGCCTCCTTGGAATTCACAAACCTGCTTCACTAGGAAAACCAACAGGGCGTTGAGGATGGACTTGCCTTGTGCCTGGGGATCGCTCGTAGTCGCCCCGACCTGAAGCTCACCTCAATGAACTTCCAAGACGTGATTGAGCCCCTCCCCTTTCGCCCCTGCAACTAACTGAAGTTTCACGTTGCTCTCTTCTTCTTTAATTTCTTATGGTGCACTTTCTTTTCTCTTTTCATTGCTTATACTTGTGTTTTTTACTCTTCAGCAATAATGGAAACTCCTCCTCTCAAATGGAATGATGGTTGCCTCGCTTTGACCCAGTATATGGTATGTGGACCGTCTACCCAAAAAGCCCTCCGTGTTTTTCTCAAACTTCCCCCAGTCTGAGGGACGAGGTGATTATGCATCAAGAGGGAGAGAGCATCCGAGACTCTTGGTGAGACGAGAGACCCATCCACGAGGGCACCACCCCCTGCGCTCGGGCGTGGTACCTTTCCGGTCCGTGCATGAGAGGTCGAGAGGCAAGTGTTCCTGGAGAGACAACAATCTGTGAAAGGTTTCACCAAGGGAATAGTAAGGTCGTTTACCTGGTGAAGTTGGTTCTTCGAGGGGAGAAGGTTGGAGGAGTTCGTCGTGAATTATTCCCCAAAAAGCATGCGGCACTCGCCTATGTCGACAGCTGATTCGTTGAGGTTAACATTGGGGACCCCTCCTCTGAAAAAGTGTGCGAGTCATCCTCCTGCTCCTTGTGGAGAGACTTAGAGTCAATCCCTCGAGAAAATGGCCTTAGGCAGCCCTTCTATAATTGGCTATAGGGGCTCGTCCCTAGGGGAGCAAGTCATCTTTTCATCCCTCGTGAGAGGTGGGAGAATCGATCCTTAGGGCAACAACTTAAGGGAGCTCACCTTGGGAGAGGGTACAAGTCATCCTTTCACCCCTTATGGGGAGTCATCTTTAGCATGTGGCTCAGGGGCTCCCTCTCCCTAAGGTGTGCAAGTCGTCCTTCTGTTTCTCGGGAGAAAACGGGGAGCCATTACTCTAGAAATTTCTACGAATTCTAGGTGCTCTCCCAGTGTGGCGAGTCAGCTCCCACTCCTAGTGGGTGAGTCACCTTAAGCATGCAGCTCAGGGGCTCACTCCTCTAAAGGGCACGAGCCGTCCTTTTGTTCCTCAGGATAGAATAGAATGGGGAGCCACTCCTCTGGGAGTCACAACTTTAAGGGGCTCGCCCCTTATCAGGGTACAAGTTAGCAAACCACCCTTGGCGGATAATAATCTTCAGCAGGTGGCTATAACAAGGGCCCGCCCCTTGTCAGGGTACGAGTCACCCTCCCACTCTTTCGAATGGGGAGCCAATCCTCTACGCCATCATGACTTTAAGGGGCTCGCCTCCCTAAGGGGCATGAGTCATCCTCCACTCTTGATGGGTAGTCGTCTTCAGGAAGTGGTTCTATGAGCTTTGAAACAGCTCAGCCCTTTCTGAGGGACCTTAACGAGCTTTGAGATTGTTCGACCCTTTCCGGGGGACTTTATCAATTTTTGTGTTGCAATTCATAAGAGGAAAATGTTACAATTGCTAAAAAGAAGATACTTCATTAACCTGGTAAGGCACGGAATGATTACAATTTACTAATAGAAGCGCCTAAGGTATTAGGCGTTAAAGGGCCTATTAAGCCTCTGGCCTTCTAGGTCAGCCAGCCTATATGTACCAGGAACCACTTCCTCTTTGATGACGTATGGGCCCTCCTAGTTGGGGGCTAGCTTGCCTGCACGGCCTTCTTTTCCTCTCAGCATGTTCTTTCGCAACACTAGATCTCCTAATTGGAATGCGACACTGCGTACCTTGACATCGTAGAATCGTTGGACCTTATGCTGGTAGGCCACTATCTTGACACTGCTTCTCTTTCTCCTTTTATCCAAGAGGTCAAGCTTAGTCCTAAGGCACTCCTCGTTCAGGGCCCGGTCGAATGACGCGGTTCGATAGGTCACTACATTAAACTCCGCCGGGATGACAACTTTGGCTACAAATGTTAGATTGAAAGGAGTCTCACCCGTGGGTGTGGGACTAGTGGTTCCATACGCCCATAGGAAATTAGAAAGCTCGTCAACCTAGGGGGTTTAGCATGGTAAACTCAAGTCTTCAAGCTTTGTAGGATTGTGCGGTTACTGACCTTGACTTGCCCGTTCGCTTGCGGCTGCGTCACGGACGTCAGACTCGCCTCTATACCCAGTTCATCCTAGAACTCTCTAAATTTGTTGTTGTTGAACTGCCGACTGTTATCCTTGATAAAGGCTCTTGGCACACAGAATCAGCAAATGAAAAATTTCCAGATAAAGCTCTGGCATGCTTGCCTAGTGAAATAGTCCACCACCACTATTAAGTACTTCGGCTGTCTAACTCCCAATTGGATTGGACCAAGGATATCTACTCCCCCAAATAGCGAATGGTCTTGGGCTAACGCTTCACACTTACGGACGAGGACTTGGGCATCTTTAGCAAGGGTTGGCCAGTAGTATCCTTACCGCAGGACTTTGTGAGCAAGGGATATTGTTCAATATTGATGCATACAAAATTATATGCGACACTTCTCCAACAAGTTTACGGGGTCGATCAAAGTAGTAAAGTACCCAATTATAGTTGAATCCATAGAGATTGGCCACTAATACTAGTTGTCCTCTATTACCTAGCCTAACTAAAAGAAGAGTTTGTCTAATCAAGCTAGTTAAATATCCTAAACAAAAACTAATGTGAACAATTGGTAGATTGAGGTAACCAGAGATGAAAAGATGGCACCTCGGATCATAATCTCCCTAGGATTCCTTGGCTAATGATCTCTTCCTCATTAGCGGCCTATTACTAATAATTCCCAAAGGATGTAACAATACGCTTCTCAGCAAAACACCCGATCTCTCATGATGCTCATGCACATCCTAGCACCCTTGTTTGACTTAAAACCTATCTAGACTAATCCCAAGGCCAATGCGACACCCTAGCTGTTCTGAATCATCGCACAAGCACTCGTGGTGCTTGGTGCTCTAACCTACCGAGGTGATGACTCGAGGCCCGAGCAAAGAAAAGTCATATAGAGATATCTAGATAGATAACAATTCTAGGCTAATGTAATAAAAACTCCACAACCGTCCTGCACGAACATATCCATGCCAATGCTATTGGACGATTGGGCTCATGATACAAACTACACAACCATCCAGCAGGAACATATCTATGCCAATGCTATCGGATGATTGGGCTCATGCACAAGATAACCAATAAAGAGAATGGCAAGCACAAACAAGAAAGATGCGGCACAAGGATTTTTTAATACGTAAGAACCGAATGAATATAAGAAATAAGTAACAAGTTCATCTAAGGGTTCAAGTGTTCGAGGCAGCATAAAAGGTTTAGCCTCTCATGCTATATGATTTATCATAACTAAGATACAAGAGAAGGCTATACAATCAGACATAGAAATCTTCCCTTCATAACGCCTCCGCTGCCTTCAATTCTTCTCGTGAACCCCAATCGACGTTGAGGAAATCGCCCTGAGACTGCTCTGCCAAAAGTTGACCATTAATTAGGGTTCTGTGGATGACCTTTTATACATTTTCAAATTAGCGAAGCATGAACGTGTTAATCTGAAGCACAACGGTATTGGCCTAAACACCCCCGTGCTCATGGTCTAGCAACACGATTAACATGTTTTAAATCAACAGAGAGTTGCACGGTGTTGAACACGCTTGTGTTTCATTAGTACGCCCGTATTAAGTGGGAGCACAGTCGTGCTTTTCTCTGCATGTACAATCTTTTGCCCTTTTTGATTCAAAATGTCCGATTCCTGTTCTTTTTGCTCTCGGATACCTATTTACCTTTTCAATCACACAGAAATACCCCAAAGTAGCACAAAAATAGCTAATTGATGCTAGGAAACAGTACAAGTGGATGTGAATTATAAGTGAAATTTATGTATAATCATGGACTTATCATCACCCCCACACTTGAGCTTTTGTTTGTCCTCATGCAAAGGAAAACACTACCCAAAAGAAATGATGAGTGCATGATCTCCGATCTTAAAATAGTTGGGAATCCCTCTGGTGCCTAGGGAAACATAGCGTTAAGTGGCAGAAGATTTTTATGCAAAATAGGGCTCGCCTTATACTTCGATTCCCCACGTGTGTGTGTAACCCTTCCTAGTAGTGTCGTTTACCAACTGAGGCCCTACCCGGCTAGTCTAACCTTTATTCACTAACCATTTTCCCTAACTATCTTGGCTTGGGGTAGTGGCTTTATACATCCAATGAGGTAGCCTTTTCCTTAGTAAGTGAACACTTGTGATGGCCAAGATCTGACTACTCAAGGGTGGCATTCACTCTTCAAAGGTGAAAGCTCTTTCTACCATCTGTTCTATACCGGTAAGGAATCCCTAATAGATCTGACTTTTCGACCAGTAGGGCATCCCTAATGGATCTGTCACGCCCCGAACCACGGCCCGAGCACATAAACAACCGGCCGCACCCAAACAGGGACTAGTCCCCATTCAGGCGCAAGGCCTCAGAGACCCCTATACAATAATTATTATGAGGTAATGATAACAATGGAATTTATAAGAGAAAAGAAGAAAGGAGTTTATACAACTCCATACAAACACAATTTACACAACCCAAGACTAGGATCTAGTTCAGTCACCCCTAGAAATACATACAACAAAGGAGTACAAAATACAAGTCTCTCACAAGATAAGAAGAGGTACGCAGACCTCAAGGTGAATACAAATAACCGAGTCAACTACTCGGTATGTCCCCCCGCCTAGGCTCGACCCTACTCCTCGTCTGAACCTGGGAAACACACATGTCAAGTGCATGAGCCTAAAGAAATAGGCCCAGTAGGGTCGCATAAGCAATAAAAGAGGCGAAAGCCATAAGCAAGAAATAAGATAAATCAAAAGCAAATATGCGAGTGAATCACAAATCACTAGCAAGCTATCTGTCTATGAGATGTGGATAAATATACAGATGTACTCAATCTCTGGCATATGTAATACTAAGATGTCTACGACATCAACGAAACCATCAGCATCGTCTTCGGCCCAAGCCGGATAGCGCTATAGTAATCAGGTGCACATGGCAAGAAAATACCGCTCTCTGACTGAGCCAGGTGGCCGGATATTATTACGCCCTCTGCCGGGGCTTGGTGGCCAGATATTATACACCCTCTGCCGGGGTCTCCGTCCGATGGAGCACCAAGTGCTCTTGGCCAGATATTATACACCCTCTGCCGGGAGTCTCCGTCAGATGTATCATGCCTGTACGTAAGAGATTGCTAGTACAAACACCTAACAACAGGTATACATATATATCCAAGGCAGCAACATCTTGAATATGTAATAAACAGTGACCTCATCGAGATCGGAAGCCAATACGTATCTAAGGAGTAAACTCTACTCAAATACGCATAAGGAAACATGAAAGCAACAATCTCCTCGAGATATAAAGCCGATACATATGAGGAAACCCATCTCGAATATGTATTGGGAACCTCTCGAGGAAATAAGAGCACAAAATCAAAGCAAGGTAGGGGGAAGGAATACTCACAAAGCCCCGTGCGAGAGCCTATTTGACTAAGCAAATCACTGATCCTCGTCACGTCTCACGCGTCCGATTCAAGATCTAGTAGATGAATTGAAGCTCTCAGTTCCATAATACACTTCATATATATATATAGGAATGCCCAAATTGTATTCTTAACTATCACACTTACTTAGTCTCGATAAAACATATACAAGAGACATGAAGTTAACTAGGGCATGCTTTCACATATCAAGCATATTCATGTTTCTACAGAGTACGAATAAAAGCAGGAATCGAAACTTAGTTAACATGATTACTTCACATGTTATGGGATAGAATTCACCTCCTATTAAACATATATATCAGGGCTCCTAACATGCTTTCTAAGAGTAATGACATGTGATACATAACATGGAGAATAACTAAGTAAACCGACAAATTTTCGGTAGAGTCTCCTTTGTATCTATTGGCCCAGAAATCATACAAACACTCATAACAATTAACTTAAATCATAATATTCATTTATTTCACCCCAATGAAGCATATAAGGTCCAGTCCATTCCAATCTCACATACATTCAATCATGCCAACTATTAGCATAGTTAGTTACTCATCTTAAGCCCAAATCATGAATTTAATTTAATGTCTTCCCCACAAATTAGTTCATTCGGTCCCAAGATTAGTAAGCCTCACCCAAACTTGTCCGCGTTCATTCCTTGCCGAAGAAGCGGGCAGAATAGGGTTGCAGTGTTTGTCCTCGAAGTTGGGCGGAGCTGGGCTCAGATCTGGCGGCGGCGAGACTTGCGCACGCCAACGGAGTTGGCTCGGCGGCGGCCAGAGCTGGACGTGGAGAGGGGCGGCGTTGGGCACCCCCGTGGGCTGCGCTCGAAGGGGGCGAGGGGGGAAAGGCCGCGCCGGAGGGGAGCTGACCGGCTGCTGAGTGCCGGCGGTGAGGGGCATGTGACGGCGACGGCTGCGAGGGCGCTCAGCTAGGCTGCTGGGACGCGCGGTGGCTGAGCTGACCATGCGCGTGGCCAGGGCGCTATCGCGGGCGCGCACGGGCTGGATGCGGGCTACGCGCGTGCGCGGCCTTGCTGTGGGCTGCGCGCATGTGTGGCTTGGCTGCGGGCGTGCGCGGCTTGGAGGCAAGGGACCGGTGGCTAGGCTCCGGTGGGCAGCGGCGAGCGTGGCGCGTGCGGTCGAAGAGATTTCAGATCTGAGCTTCAGATCGAGAGGGTAAAGGGAAAGAGAGAGAGAGCTTTTCTTTCTCTCTCTCTTATCTGAGGTCATTATATAAGGAATGAAGTTCTATTATTATTTTTTTGTTATTTTAAATAAATCCTTTAATTAAAATATCTTGTCGCTATAGCTTCACATGCCTACTATTCCCCCACATGACTAATGTTCAATCATGGGTGAATTTACCTCTGGGGTCTATTGCTTGATTCTTTTTTCCTAGTGCCCAACTCAGATCCGCGAATCTCGGGTCAATAGTCCCATGGCACGGGTGCACTGTAATACCACGGGATCTGTCTCTTGTCAGACCAGATCCGAGAATATCGACTTTCGGTCGAATCCTTCGTCACGGGCATACTGTGGCTTGACGGGGTTGTCTCAGTCCTCGACCAGATCCACCTTTCCCTGGATTTGATTATTTATCTATTTTCATTTCTCGATAATTAATCCGAATTAATTAACCTATAATTAATCTGGATTAATTAACACATAATTAACCTTGATTAATTAACTCAATTAATCTAGATTATTCAGACCTGTGATTTTTCCCAAAATTTCACTGTTCACCATATTATATTGCCATATAATAATTCTCGGAAAATAAATCTTTATTTATTTTGGGGCGGGTTTTATAGGATCTGTCATTCTGATTGTGCCAACCGTTCTTAAATCTCTCTTTATTTATTAATTAATTATTATTATTATTAATTAACACATAATCAATAAAGAAAATCTCTCTAATGGTTAAACTAACTGGAGTCCAAACCTAAGTGGTCAAGTGACAATAAAGTTAGGGTTTGTGCTTAAATTTTTGTGAGATGTCGAGCAAAGACAAGACTAAGTATATATATTTTTGAAAAATTTGACACCTAACGCTAATGTCAACCTAGACAATCAATGAGGGCTCCTATTAATTTGTTCATAGATCATCCTAAATCAGCACCCATCATAGGTATGTAATCACCTCAATGATAATCCCTCCCCCACAGTTAAATTGTGCATTGTCCCGAATGTACGTGATATAAGCACTAAAAGCAAAATGACATGTGATAGCAAGATGGGGAGAGTGGACTTAGTTTGTTATGTGTCGTGATGTGTTTCATTCTTTCATTGGTGTTTCTTTCCAAGTGTGTGTTTCAGTGTATCCTGAAATCATTGAAGGCAAAGAAAAAGGTGAAACTCCATAGCATATCGAAAAACTAAACCTTTATGAACAAACTGACTCAACTGTACAAAAGTGGTGGGAAAAAAAAAGATAGTAATGATGCTCAGATGAGGTAGTCCTCCTCATCATCCCCTTCGCTGGAGTCCTCTTTATCTGCAGCAACGGTCGCACCGTGAGGATCTGCCCTGCCTCTATCGTGGATGGAGTTGGGGGTCATGCTGGATGAGGATAAGCGGCTCCCTACTACCGGAGGAGGTAGTCGACTCTGCCTAGCAGCCAATGGAGTAGTGCTCGGTCGCACTCTATGAATGCAGTGGCTAGTGGTGGAGGAGATGCTGGGTCTATAGTGAGGGTGCTCTTCTGGGTCCTACGGAATCTGAGGAGGCTATAGCCGTGTATCTGATACCCTGTGTTATATGGATGGCTCAATATCTTCATTGCTCTCAAGGTCGCTTTAGTGATTGGAGTCATACTGCTAGCCACTGTCATCCCTCTCATTGTTGCTTTTGATAGCAGATGCATCTCCCTAGCGAGTCTCGTAATATATGGTCCAACGAAGATCACCCCTACTTTGGAATCTGTTCCCTAACGAAGGAGAAACTGTGCGACAACCCACCTTAGGTGAAGTTTGAATCCAACTTCCATGCTCAACAAGAATAGGAAATCCTTGGTACTGATCATGTCAGTACTATCGCCTCGTCTTGTAATAGAACGACTCAGAATAGCGTGGATGTACCTGAGGGTCGGAGATTGAAGTGAAGATGCCTTTGATATTTTTGGATCATGGTATGGATCTGTGCTAAGCCTTTTTCAACAAGCTGCCTGTGAGTCAGAGTGTTCTGTGTTCTCTTAACTGATTTTGCTTCTGTGTTTTGGTGAACTCAAAATCATAGAGACCGAGGTGGATGGCAAATTCAGCGTTTTGCTCATTTGTTTCCTTGTACCCCTTATTTGGAAATTGATTTGGTCCTTGTTTCTTTAATTATTCTAATTGTTGATAGCACCTCCAATGTGAGCTCCCGATATGATTGTTTGTTTGTTTATTGCTAGCAGACGGTCCCATGATCCTGTGGTCAAAAGCTCTCGGACCTCATTGGTGAGTCCTGCTTCTTCGAGGGTATTCCAGTTGATTGTCTTGAAGTCACCGAATTTGAGTTGCTGTAGGTAGGCATATCCATTGCGGTGGGGTGGATCTTGCAATTCTTGGTTGGGAGTTTGGGGTTCAGGGTGGATTTGTTTTGGAAGGGGGTTGATCTTCTGATTCTTGGGTGAGACCTTGGAGTGATGTTTTCGAGATAGGGGGTAGGGGTCGTGAGTACGTTGGAGGTGGGGTCGTAATAGTTGGGTCTCTTAAAAACTTAAAGGGTGTTTAGTCCGCATGATCGAGCACGGTTGTGTTCTTTTTTTTGTCTTCAGTTCCCGAGAAGTGCACGACCTTCAGCACGGCCGTGTTTATTCGTTCTGGCTTTGCCTATTAGTTTCTGAGAGATGCACGGCCGTGCTTAGGACCGTGCAACTCTTTGTTACTCCTTTCTTAATCAGATTTGCCTTGTTATTCCTTTTCCTACGTGTTAGTGGCTCCAAGTACAAAAGATTAATCACTAAAACTTTTCAAATGCACATAATCAATGAATATCATCAAATGAATGAAATTCACCACTAATGTGTACTGAACTAGAATCTTAAACTAACGTAAAAATGTTAAAAACTAACCGAGCTTGGGTTGCCTTCCAAGAAGCGCTTGTTTTAGGTAGCTAGCTTGACGTACCTTTTACGAAGGTTCGGAGAGATAAAATCTCTCCTCCTTGTTTTTGTAGGAGTGTCACCCACCATATATGGGCTTCAATCTTTGGCCATTGACCTTGAAAGTACCCTTGGTTGGGTGTGTGATTTCAACTTCTCCTTGTGGAAAGACTTGTGTTACTGTGAGGTGTCCCAACCATCTGGACTTGAGCTTTCTTGGAAACAACTGAAGACGTGAGTTAAAAAAGAAAACCTTGGTCCCCTACCTTCAAGTGCCGATTTTTCCTTATATGTGCGTTGTGAAATTTCTTTATTCGTTCCTTGTATATCTTCTTGTTCTCGTAGGCTTCGTCATGCCATTCTTCCAGTTTGTTCAGTTGGAATTTCACTTTCTGTCTAGCTTTAGGAATTTCGTTGCCCAATATGATCGGTGCTCGAGTTCTTCTGATAAATGACATGCCTTTCCATAAACCAACTGATACGGAGAACTCCCTATTAGTGTTTTGTATGCTGTTCTATATGCCCACAGTGCATCGTCCAATCTCTCCAACCAGTCGCGCCAATTATGTTGTACTATTTTTTCGAGAATCCTCTTCAATTCTCGATTCGACACCTTGACTTGACCGCTGGTTTGAGTGAGGTATGGGGTGGCCACCTTGTGTGTTACCCTATATTTTCTTAACATTCGTTCAAATTGGCTATTGCTGAAGTGTGTTCCGCGGTCGCTGATGATTGTTTATGGTGTGCTGAATCTAGTGAACAATCTTTTTTGGAACTTGACCACCACCCTTGCATCATTTGTTGGTAGGGTTGTGCTAACACCCATTTTGACACTTAATCTACTGCAACTAAGATGAATTTATTCCCGTTGGAATTAGGGAAGGGTTCCATGAAGTCGATTCCCAAGACATCAAATATTTTAATTGGTGGATTGGGCATTGACTCATCTCATCACGCCTGGAAATATTAACCACTCTTTGACACTTGTCACATGCTTGGAAGAAAATTCACGTATCCTTGAATATCGTGGGCCAATCGAATCCTGATGCTAGAACTTTTTTGGTTATCCGATTTGCATCAAAGTGACCACTTGTCGGCCCAGTATGACAATGCTTTATTATTTCCCAACCCTCTAGTTGAGGTACACACCTTTGGATCACTTGGTCTGCACAATCTTGTATAAGTACAGATCTTCCCATATGTAATGCCTCATGTCAGAGTAAAATTTCTCTTTCTTGGGTAGAGAGACCCCTCGGAGTGATGTGTCCCACAAGGAAATTTTTATAATCTGCGAACCATGGGATCTCAGTCCTCTTTACCATTTTCCATGAGGTATAGCTGCTCGTCGGGAAATGCATCATTGACATCTCCCTCTTCCCTCTTAGTCTTATACGATTCTTCCAATTGAGATAGGTGATCTGCTACTACGTTCTTGGTTCCTCGTTTGTCTCGTATCTCGAGATCAAATTCCTACAACAACAACACCCAACGTATTAGATGAGGTTTAGCTTCAGGTTTGTTTAATAAGTATCTTAGTGCAGCATGGTCGGTGTAAACGATGACTTTTGATAGGACCAAGTAAGGACGGAATTTATCAAAAGCATAAACTACTACCAAACAGCTCCTTCTCTGTTGTGGTATAGTTTTCTTGGGTCTCTGTCCGTGTCTTGCTTGCATAGTAGATGGGCCGAAAGTGTTTGTCTTTCCTTTGACCTAAAACTGCTCCAACTGCAAAATCACTTGCATCACACATTAGTTCAAAAGGCAAACTCCAGTCTGGGGGTACCATGATCCGAGTTTTTGTTAATTGGTCCTTCAAACTAGTGAAAGCTTCTTTGCATTCTTCAGTGAAATTCAATGGTACATCCTTTTCTAATAAATTAGTAAAGGTTTCTTAATTTTTGAAAAATCTTTTATGAACATTCTATAAAACCCTGCATGTCCTAAAAAACTCGTAACTCCTTTGATTGACACGGGGGTGGTAGTTTTTCAATGATTTCAATCTTTGCCTTATCTACTTTTGTGCCATGTTAGGAAATTTTATGACCCAATACTATTCCTTCTTGTACCATAAAGTGGTATTTTTCCCAATTTAAAACCAAATTTTTTTCTTCGCAAGGTTGCAAAACCTTTTCTAGATTATAGAGACATAAAATCAAATGAATCACCGAATAGCGAGAAATAATCCATAAAAACTTCCATGATGTACCCTAGAAAATCATAAAAAATTGGACATCATGCAACGTTGAAAAGTAGCCGGAGCATTACATAGTCCAAAAGGCATTCTACAATATGCAAACGTATACCGTATGGGTAGGTAAATGTGGTCTTCTTTTGATCCTCAGGCGCTATCGGGATCTGCAGATGTCTGGACATTCCGCCCAAGAAGTAATAATAGTGGTGGCCAGATAGTCATTCCAACATCTGATCGGTGAACGAAAGAGGGAAATGGTCGTTGTAGGTAGCATCATTGAGTTTTCTATAATCAGTGCATACCATTCATCCTTTGACGGTCCTTGTCAGGATGAGTTCGTCTCTGTCGTTCTCTAGTACGGTCATTCCTCCCTTCTTTGGGACAACTTGTACCAGACTAACCCATGAGCTATCTGAGATGGGGTAGATTACTCCAGTATCTAGCATCTTTCTCACTTCTGCTTTCACTACCTCTTTCATATTGGGATTCAATCTTCGTTGGGGTCGTCCCTTGGGTTTGAAGTCATCTTCCTTGATATCGGCTATCTTCCATGCTAGAGCTCTTTTATGTCTCTTCAACATTGTCAGCAGCTTCTCCTTCTGAACCTCATCTAGGTTGGCTGCAATTATCATTTGGAGTTTTGGGCCTTCCTCCATATATGCATATTCTAGGGGCTAAGGCAAGTTTTTTAGTTCTAACTCTAGGGGTTCCTCAATAGACGGTCTCATTTTTACCCACACTTCCTTTTTCAGATCTTCCCATTAATTGGGGTTTTCATGGGTGTCTTCCACTCCTTTCCCGTCTGCAATTAGTCCAGTCTTCGGCTAGTGTTGACATTCCTAAATGCTCACTTCCCAGTTGGTTGAATCCTTGGTATTTATTGTAATGGATGCAACTTGCTCAACGGTGGTTATCTCATCAGAAGTTGATTGTATGAATTTGTTTGTGCTTTCCTTGAGTCTGCACACTACTTCTAGAACGAGTTTCTTGATTTCTGTGAATTCTAAATCTTGAATTGCTGCCTTAATACAGTGCAGGTAGTGTGCCAAGAGGCTTTCTAGTGCCGGCTACTTGTGTTGAATCATCTTGTTCAAATTCTAGCCTTGTTATATGAAAAGAGACCAACTCAACGTTATTAGGTTCACACAACTCTTTGTCTCTCCTCTTTTTTTTTTTGTTTTTTTTGAAGTATGGGATAAGATAAAAGAAAAGAAAAGATAAGATAAATAAAATAACAGATTCTAATGTTCCTAATGTTGCCAATACCCGGCAATGGCGCCAAAAACTTGATGCACACAAAATTATATGCGACACTTCTCCCACAAGTATACGGGGTCGATCAAGTAGTAAAGTATCCAAGGGAGGGTTGTCGAATCCACAGGGACTGACCACAGTACTAGCCTAACTAAAAGAAGAGTTTGTGTAACCAAGCTAGTTGAATATCCTAAACAAAAACTAATGTGAACAATTGGAAGATTGGGGTAATCAGAGATGAAAAGATGACACCTCGGATCACAATCCCCTAGGATTCCCTTGCTAATGATCTATTCCTTATTACGGCTAATTTCTAGTAATTCAGGAGGATGTAACAATACGCTTCTTAGCAAAACACCCGATCTCTCATGATGCTCATGCATATCCTAGCACCCTTGTTTGACTAAAAACCTATCTAGACGAATCCTAAGGCCAATGCGACATTTTAGCCATTTCGAATAATCACACAAGCACTAGTGTTGCTGAGTGCTCTAACCTACTGAGGTGATGACTCGAGGTCCACGCAAAGAAAAGCCATATAGAGATATCTAGAGAGATAACAATTCTAAGCTAATGTAATAAAAACTCCACAACCGTCCAGTAGGAACATATCCATGTCAATGCTATCAGACGATTGGGCTCTTGATACAAACTCCACAACCATCCAACAAGAACATATCCATGCCAATGCTATCGAATGATTGGGCTCATGCACAAGATAACCAATAAAAAGAATCGCAAGCACAAACAAGCATGATGCGACACAGGGATTATTTATTAAGTAAAAACCGAATAAATATAAGAAATAAGTAACAAGTTCATCCTAGGGTTCAAGTGTCTGGGGCATCATAAAAGGTTTAGCCTCTCATGGTATGATCTATCATAACTAAGATACAAGAAGAGACTATACAATCAAATATAGATATCTTCCCTTGATAACACCTCCTCTGCCTTCAATTCTTCTCGTGAAACCCCAGCCGTCACTGAGGAAATCGCCCCGAGACTGCTCCGCCAAATGTTGATCATTAGGGTTCTAAGGACGGCTTTATAGATTTTCAAATCAACGAAGCACGGCCGTGTTAATTTGAAGCACGGTCTTATTGACCTAAACATACCTGTGTTCATCTTGACATGCCCCTGCTCATGGTATGGCTACACGGTTAATGCGTTTTCAATCAATAGAGAGTCGCGCATGGTTGAACAAGCCCGTGATTCATCAGAACTGAAAGAGATTTCTGAGTTCTTCATTATTTGAGTGCCACACAAAAGCGGGAGTGTTGTGAGGTCTTCCTTTCAGGAAACTCATACCTCAAAATATCGAAAAAGGTGCTGCAGACGGCGTTGATCCAAAGTTACTTCTGGAGGCTATGATGGGGGAGATGCGGCGCTTGATGAATCAAGAATTTGGTAGCTTCATGAACGGTTGGATAGAATGGAGAATTCTAGACAAGCGCCACCAGAACATCATTATCGAAGGAGAGAAAGACATGAACCAAGGAATGAAGTAGATGATTGGGGCAGATCCGGAGAGCAAGATGAACATGGCTCGGTGGGTAGCCATAGGAGGAATGTACAAGATAGGCAAGTTTGGAATCAAGAAGATAACAACTTTAGTGACATAAAGATGAAGGTGGAGTTAGTATATTTGTTTGCCACAACTACTCAGAGATGAAGAAGGTAAAACTTGCAGCCATTGAGTTTTCTGATTTTGCTATTGTTTGGTGGGATCAATTGTTGTTGAATAGGCGAAAAAATAGAGAATGTCCAATAGAGACATGGGAGGAAATGAAAATCATGATGAGGAAATGATTTGTCCCTAGTCTCTACTACCATGAGTTGTACTAAAAGTTGCAAAGACTTCAGCAAGGCAATCGAAGTGTTGAAGGTTACTACAAGGAGATGAAAATTGCTATGATTCGGGATGATGTAGAAGAAGATCGAGAAAGCTACAATGGCCAAATTTTTGAGTGGACTAAACCAAGAGATTCAAGATAAGGTGGAGATGCAACATTATGTGGAGTTGGAAGATATGGTGCACATGGCAATTAAGGGTGAGCGGCTCCTCAAGAGGAGGGGTGGTATGCGAGCAGCTCAAGGTTCAGGTTCATCATCATCTTCGAAGCCAAATTATGCAAGGAAGGAGGAAAAACCGGCTACAAAGTCTAAACTTGAGCAAAAACAAGAACCCACAAGTCATGGTTCTCAAGGTAAATCTGATTCATCTACATCTCGAACTCGTGACATTAAGTGTTTTAAATGCCAAGGAAGGGGTCATATAGTAAGCCAATGCCCGAACAAGCGAGTTATGGTATTGCGTGATGATGGCGAGATTGAAACTGAAGATGAGTCTAACACTACTTCTATGTCCCCATTGGAGGATGTTGATGAGGAAGAATGTACTGTTCATGGTGACTTGTGGTAACAAGGAGAGGTTTAAGTGTGAAAGCAAAAGAAGAAGATGAGTTGCAACTAGATAATCTCTTCCATACTAGGTGCTTTGTTCAAGGTGCGTAGTGGGATTATTAATGGTGGAAGTTGCACAAATGTCTCTAGACCGACTTTAGTGGGAATTTGGGGTTGCCAATGCTCAAGCACCCACGGCCATACATGCTGCAATGGCTAAATGATAATGGCGAAGTGAGAGTAAACAAGCAGGTATTAGTTTCCTTCCAAATCGATAAATATGAAGATGAGGTGTTGTGTGATGTTATCTGGACACTTGTTGCTTGAAAGGCCTTGGCAATTTGAAAGGTGTGTGAAGCATGATGGCTACCCGAACAAGTACTTTTTTGTGTTCAATGAAAGGCCTATCATTCTTGTTCCCATGGAACCAAAATAGGTTTACAACAATCAAGTGAGATTGTAAAAAGAATGAAAATCAATGAGAGGCTGAGAAAAATGACAGAGAAAAAGAAAAGAAAAGTTTTGCTATTAAGAGAAAATCTGAGGGAAAACAAAAAAAATTATGCAAGGGTAAGTGAGATAAAATAAGCGATGTTTTCAAGTCAGCCAATGATTGTACTTTTGTACAACGTGGCATACCTGAATACTAACAACCTTACCCATGTCTTTGCCTAGTCCTATTGTTGATCTTTTGCAGGTGTTTGATGATGTCTTTCCCGAGTAAGTTCAACATGGTTTACCACCTATTTGGGGGATTGAGCATCAAATTAACTTTGTACCCGGTGCCACCATTCTGAACCGACCAGCCTATACAAGCAATCCTGAGGAGACGAAGGAGCTACAAAGGCAGGTTCAAGAGTTGATGGAAAAGGGTTACGTGAGGGAGAGCATGAGTCCATGTGTTGTTCCGGTAATTTTGGTTCCTAAGAAGGATGGGACTTGGAGGATGTGTGTCGATTGCCGTGCCATCAACAACATTACAGTAAATTATCGTCATGCTATTCCTCACTTAGATGATATGTTAGATAAGCTGCATGGAGCTAGTATGTTTTCAAAAATGGATTTGAAGAGTGGGTATCATCAAATAAGAATGAAAGAGAGTGATGAGTTGAAACTGTTTTAAAACAAAACATGTATTATTTGAGTGGTTAGTTATGCCTTTTGGGTTAACTAATGCACCAAGTACTTTCATGCGATTAATGAACTATGTCTTGCGGGCATTCATTGGCAGATTTGTTTAGCAAATGCTTTGATGATCGTGTTGAACACTTAAAATCAGTTTTAAATGTACTTAGAACAGAGAAGTTATTTGCAAACTTGAAGAAGTGCACCTTTTGCACATATAAGCTTGTGTTCCTTGGTTTTGTTGTAAGTGCACTAGGTATACAAGTTGATGAAGAAAAGATTCGTGCAATCCAAGAATGGCCGAGTCCTAAAGTGTTGGTGTTGTTCAAAGTTTTCATGGCCTTGCAAGTTTCTATTGAAGATTCGTGAAAGATTTCAGTAGCATTGCTGCACCACTAACCGAGGTAATCTAGAAGAACATTGGGTACAAATGGGGTGAAGAGCAAGAAAAGGCATTTCAGTTGCTCAAGGACAAATTAACCCAAGCTCCCGTACTTGCTTTGCCTAATTTTACTTAAACTTTTGAGATTGAATGTGATGCTTCGGGTTTTGGAATAGGAGTTGTTTTGGTGAGAAGCTAAGTTGGGCAGCGTTAAACTATCCTACTTATGACAAGGAGTCATATGGCTTGGTTCGAGTATTAGAGACATGGAAGCACTAGTTATGGCCAAAGGAATTCATGATTCACACTTATCATGAATCATTGAAGCATGTGAAGGGCCAACATAAGCTTAAATAGAATGCATGCGAGATGGGTACAATTCTTGGAAACATTCCCCTATGTTATCCGGTACAAACAAGGGAAGGAGAATGTCCTGGCAAATGCACTATCCCGCAGGTACATTTTACTTTCCACTCTTGATGCAAAGGTTCTTGGTTTTGAACACATAAAAGAATTATATTCTTATGATCATTATTTTAGTGATGTGTATCAATCTTGTGCAAAATCTGTAGTTGGGAAGTAATTAGGCAAGATGATTATCTATTTAAGGAAAACAAATTGTGTTGGCCTAATTGTTCCTCGTGAGATTTGTTAGTGAGGGAATCCCATGGAGGAGGATTAATGGGGCACTTTGTGGTAGCTAAGACCCTTGGTGTTTTACAAGAGCATTTTTATTGGCCACATATGAAGCGCGATGTTGAGCGGATTTGTGGTAGATGTGTCACTTGTAGACAAGCTAAGTCAAGAGTGCAGCCCCTTGGTTTATACACTCCATTGCCAATACCTAGTGAGCCTTTGGTTGATATTTCAATGGATTTTGTCTTAGGATTACCTAGGTCAAAACGAGGTAGGTATTCAATATTTGTGGTCGTGGATCGATTTTTTACGATGACACATTTTATTCCATGTCACAAAACTGATGATTCTTTGAATACAGCTGAATTGTTCTTTCGTGAAATTGTGAGATTGCATGGCATGCCTAGAACAATCACTTCAGATCGGGATGCTAAGTTCTTGAGTTACTTTTGGAAAACCTTGTGGGAAAAGTTGGGAACTAAGTTGTTGTTTTATACTACCTGTCACCCCCCCACCCCAAACTTATGGTCAAACCGAAGTAGTTAATAGAACTTTATCCACCTTGTTGCGAGCTGTAATTCAGAAAAACATCAAAACTTGGGAGGATTATCTACCACACATTGAGTATGCTTATAATCGTGTTGTTGATTCTGCTACTCAATTTCCACCCTTTGAGATTGTGTATGGTTTCAATCCATTAACTCATTTGGATTTAACTCCTTTGCCTATTTTTGAGGGTGTAAATCTAGATGGTAAAAGCAAAGCTGAATTTGTTAAGAAGATCCACGAGAAAGCAAGGCTTAAACATTGAGCGAAGGATGGAGCAATATGTAAAGCAAGCCAATAAAGAGCGACAGAAGTTGGTTTTTGAACCTGGGGATTGGGTTTAGTTGCACTTGATAAAGGAAAGGTGCTGCAGGATGCTCAAGTCAAATGTTGCAGGGTTGGCGGGTCAACGTAAGGACGGGAAGTTATCGAGTCAATTCCAAGATTGGGGTGTGGTTTGGTATTTTGGCCATAACTTTGGCCACCAATATTAGAATTGCGCGTTCGACCCCAATTCGAAAACCTCTTTGCTGCGCGCATGACATGGGGATGACATATTTGAGAGAATTTTAGTTATTTTTTCTATTTTTAGAAATATTTTATCCACCGAATTAGGTTTTTTGGTTCTTTTTCTATTTTTGGTCACATGCCAAATTAGGATAGCATTTAAATCCATTTTAATCTCAGATTTTTAGAAGTTATCTGATTTTTTTTAGAGTTTTAAATTTAGATAAGTCTAATTTTAAAAAATAATTTGTCAATTTTAGCAAATTTAGATTAGATGATATGGTTTCTAGGTTAATTTTTTAGCTATCTAACCTGGCTTGTGGGTTAGTTTTTCATTATTGAGTTTTGAATAAAAGTATTTTCTTGAATTTCAGAGTATTTTCTCAGGTTTTTTTGTTCTTCGTTTGTTCTTCCTTACAGTCCTTGAATCTGGCTATCCCGCGGGATAATCGCTATCCTGCCCGGCGTCAAAAGGTTTCCCAAACAGCAGCTGTCCAAGCTCCTACCACGAGGGAACGAACCATTTCAAGTTCTTAAGCGCATCAATGATAATGCATACAAGCTGGATTTACCCAGTGAGTAGTATAATGTTTGTGCTACATTTAATATTTCTGATCTATCCCCTTTTGAGGCGATGATTTGAGGTCAAATCCTACTCAAGAGGAGGGAAATGATAGGAACATGGTTAGGACTAACAAAGATGGCCAAGATCCACTTCAAGTCACAATTGGACTAGTCACACTGGCTCGAGCTAAGAGATTCAAAGAGGCTCTTGGAGGATTAATTCAAATGGTTCAACATAAAGAAGAGTGCAAGCTCACCATCAATGAAGCACCAAAGTTTAGCCACATCATTAAAGCACTCACTACTAATTAGGAGTTGGGCTTTCAAGGCATCTCATACTAGTTATTAGTCTTGAAAAATAAAGAAAGTTTAATTTCACATGCATGATTTGTTGAAAATGGAGAGAGCTTAATTACTCGAGCATGACTTGTTGGAAATGGAGACATTTAATGTCTCTTGGAGTTGGGATTGTGTTTATTGTATGACTTTTTCTGTATTAGCCAATATATTGGCTAAACTATGTAATTGGAAGATTTAGTTTTCAATAAAATAGTGAGAGAAAATCTCTTTGGTTCTTCGTAGAACTATCGAACTTATCAGGATTGTTCTGTGGTGTTCATCTCGACTTATCAAACGGTTTTTCATCCCCGTTTATGGAGTCCTCGCTATACCAAGGTTCTTGCTTCCACCCCAAACCTGATTGTAGAACTATTGAAGGGCTAATTTTGTTATGGGTTCCGTCAGGACTTGGCGAGGTTCGTATCATCCTGATATATCCATCCATTATCTAGGGTACAGGACGAGAGCGAAGAGTGTCATTAAGCGGCGGCGCAACAGAGGTTATACGCCAACGGTCCTCGCCAATAGTGGTGGGAACGGCGTATCTCTTTATGTCTATTTCTCTCCATTATTGCTTTGTATTGAACTGTTGTTCCCCTATAATGGGTAACTAACTCTTTAGATACTAGGGCATTGATGAGCTCTTGGGGTTAGGTTTTAATCTATGATATTGTCTTCCGCTTTGCTTAATTTATTGTTGATGGATTGAGATCTAATGATTGTGTTTATTGCATTGAATGCTTACTTGAGGCAACCCGAGCATTTAATAGCTTTATTTGAGGGAAGAAGCGAACGCCTCCTCATATTAGAACTACCATAATAGAGACTCTCGTGAGCACACTGACAGATTGGGTGTTTAGGTAAGAGATCCCTTAATACTTATTATTCCCACGATTCTCCCAAGCAACAGATTCCCCAAATCCTAATGCAACAAAGCAGTTAAATATGAATCACCTCGAGAGAGGGATTCAATATACCTTAGGAATTCTTGGTCCAATCCTATGTGATTATCAATGTGGAAGACTTTGTTAGTATCCTTTAGTAAGAACCCAAACTGAATTCATTGAACGAATATCTCTCCTCTTGATTGACTGCCCTGCAATTTCACTCTATTCTTCAATCAGATATGATCTCAGCTATCTTCTTTAAATTTAGTAATTAGATTAATTAAAAATCCCAAATCTCTATTTAGGTTAGATAGTAGATGAACAATCATACTGGTAATTCTCATAGTCCCTGAGGATTCAAAACCCGACTTCTTAGTCCACTTTACTACTTGTCCGATAGCGGTAGCATTAGCGACGATCATGTTTTTGGCGCTTTTGATAAGCTACTAGGAAAACTAGGAGTTTATTACTCTAGCCATTAGTTTTAGGTTTTTATTTTCATTTTTATTCTTCATTCTTTGTTTTTATTTTTACTTAATTCATTTCTTTCTTGTGGTGACCAATTTCTTTATTTGTATTGTGAGGAACTGTGCATGACCCGAGCAAGGCCAATACGTCTTGTGGAGGAAGATAAAGTGTAACACCCATCTTTTTACTGAGACAAATGTCACACCAGCCAGGTCAGGAGGGCATCCTGTGCCTAAGGCTGTAAACATAAACACCTGATAACAAGAAGCACTAAAATAAAATCAATATGACATAAGCAAATCCAGTTATACACCAGTTGTCATATCCAAATCAGAGTCATAAAGAGTACGACTTATCAAGTCTTGGGCAACTACGGCCCCAAATACACGGAAGCAAACTAATACATAGAGTCAGGTACAACACAAGAAGACTAAATATAAAGATAAGGTACGCCAGAGCCAGCTAGACTTTGATCCCTTCTCGCGACATGAGCTACTACTCAGATCCCTGTCTAGATCCTGCAATAGAAAAACAATAACCAAAGGGAGTGAGCTATACAAGCTTAGTGAGTATGGACAAATCTGCTAGGTATTATACATACCTGTCTCTCGACAGAAACTGTACTAAAATAATAGTATATGTACATAAGCAAATATAAATCATGAGGGTTAGCATAATTATCTTAAATCTTGATAAGCATGCTAATACAACCAGAAATATGAAGAAAGCACACGCGAACTCACATCATATCAACCATATAATAAACATGTATATGCAATGGCTTCGTATCATATAAGCAAGCACCCCTAGTTTGAATGTCTCTGAAAGGACTCCAACACCCATCAAGGAACAGCGGTATATATCTACATGATCCTGATGACCGGGAACAGCGGTATACATCTACATGAGCCTGGTACTTGACGACCAGCAGTATATATCTACATGTGTACGTCAAGTATGAATCTCGTATCCGATACGGGCACCTACAAGAGTCAGAAAGGGGGTTTTATAAAAAGAATGACGTTTGCAAACATTTTTATTTTAAGAAAAGCGATTGAAAACAAAGTCCCTTTCTTAACCCAGTATTGTCTACTTAATATCTGGGCTCTATCCTGAGCCTTGCGGGATCCCTCATACATATCTAGCTAATGTGCGGCCTATGATACATGAAATAATCAATTTCTACCCCTTAGGGTTTCACTTTACCATTTCTCATGCTCTTTAAATTTTAAACAATTAAACAAGCATGAAATCACTATACAAATGTAGCGATAAAATCCATCGATATCCACAAACCGATATAAAACTCATAAGAATAAGAGTAAACCAAATCACGATAAATACATGCATAGAAACTACATTTACAGAGAAGTCCCCTCACCTTAAAGTCCTTTGCTAAATCCTAGGTCTCGCTCGGTCCTAATAATATTCCCATGGGACCTTTACCCTTTCCTAGAATTAATAATAACAACTAAATAAATAAAAAATTCATATTTTCCATAACTTAGTTCTATTGCTTTAAAATACGGAGTTTTATGAATACGAAAATCGTATTCTTAGCTTGGACTCTTATTTAGACTCGAAGGAGCATATTAAAGACATTAAGCTCACAAAAAGCATGCTTTCCTACTTAACATGCATTTCATGCCTTCAAGACTCCTAAAATGCCCCTAAGAATGATTAATTAGCCAAGATCAATTAATCTAAAGCATGAACAATTAGGCATGTTAATCATGGAAACTAATCGAACACTAATTACTTAGAATTTTCATGAAAAATTCGGCGGCACCTCCCCTATTTTAGGGCCCGAAATCAATACAAACATACCACAATTATAACATAATCTTGTCCAAACAACAATCATACAACTCCTTACTTCATAGTCAACAATCAAAACCCATCTATCTCCTTAAACCCTCATTAGTTCATGATTTCTATCATAGCTCCCAACCTTCAATTAAGCATATCATGAACCAATTATTGTGAGATTTCTCCCAATTAGGGCTTACAGTTAGAGGAATGAAGGTGGGCAGCGAGAGGGGTCGCCGGAGAAGAGAAGAACTAGGGCGGCGACGGGGTTGCGGGACCGCAGGCGAGCTGCAGCCTGACAGGTCTGGAGATGAAGCCAACAAGAGCTTAGGGTGCACGAGCAGCCTGGTAGTGGAGGGGCCGGACAGGTGGGTAGCGCCAAACAGCGCATGGTCGCGTAGGGCGGGCGGCCGCAGCAGCACCTCCTGGCGGTGGGGCGCATGGGAAGCGCCCGAAAAGGGCGAACGCGCGTGGACAGAGCAGATCAGCCGCGAGCAAGGGCGGTGGGGTGCACGGCAGCGCTTGTCGGCCGGTGGGCGTGGGTGCTGGCAGAGAAGGTCGCCAGAGGGAGAGGGAGAGAAGGATGGATCCTCAATTGAAACTTTGATTTTTCATTTGTTTGTCTTCGAGCAAACTAATACATGCACAAGGTGCACGACAAACTACCCGCAACAAGTGTACAGTGTCGATCAAGTAGTAAAGTACCCAAAGGTAGACTTATCGAATCTACAGGGACTGGAATACTAGTACTAACTATCATTGCGATCCAGTCTAAAACTATGGAAGGAGTTGTGATTGATTGATTGATTGATTTTTCTAAAAATAAACTAACATGAACAATTCGTCGATAGTGAGCAGTCAGAGATGAACATGGCACCTCAAATCACAATCCTCCTAGGATTCCTTTGTTAATAATAGAAGTCTAAGTATTGGCTATCCATTGATTAATTCTTGGGAGTTTGAAATTGCACCATCTAGATGCTACATCTGATCTCTCGATATGCAAATCGAACTCATTATCTATGCCTAGTTATAATCGAACTAAGAGAGATATAGACCTATTTATAAAGAGGCCAGCAAGTCAAAACCTTAGCACGTATGTGCCTCGCCAGAATATAACGAGGTATAATCACATGCAAAATACAATTAACAAATGAATAAAAGAAATCACAAGAATCATCAATAAAAGAAAGCAAATGAATAAAAGAATTCAATTAACAAATAATCCTAGGGTTCATGTGTCTGAGGCACCACTGAAGGAGTTTAGCCTCTCATGCTAATTGAAAGCACTAACAAAGATACCGGAGGAAGACATAATTGAAAATATGGGGACTCCCTTGCTCTAAGTCTTCTCTGCTAACGATCTTCTTTGAAGCCCTAGCCGTCGCTCGAAACACCGTCGAAGACTAATCTGCCAAAATACCTGATATATGTGTCCTCGGCGGCTTATATAGGATTTTGCTTTAATTTGGCACGGGCGTGTGTATCTGATGCAGGTCTGTGCCAACTCTCATGATCGGTCTCCACTCGTTTTGAAGACAGAGAAGTGCATGGGCATGTACACGGCCGTGCACATCTCTGTGAGGGGCTCTTTTAGCTTGTTTCGCCCTGCTTTGTCCCATTTCTCGTTCCTTTCGTTCTGTGTACCTATTTTACCTGCTAAATCACAAAACAAACCCAAAGAAGCACAAAAACAGAGGAATTGATGCGAGACAACGAGATAAGTGCATGCAAATATGATAGAGATATATGTATAATTGTGCACTTATCATAACTTGAACTTTTGCTTGTCCTCAAGAAAAGGAAATATAAAAAAAAATAGATAAGTGCAAAATCTCCGATCTCAAAATAGTTGGGAGTCTCTCCGGTGCCCCAGAAAATACAATGTTGAGAGCTATAAATAGTTTTTATAGAAAATAGATATTGCCTTGTACTCAAACCCCCAACGCGTGAGTGTGTGACCCTTTTCATGGTGCCCCTTACTAACTCAAGAATGGCTCTACTGGTTATAGAGCTAATTTTCTAAAGCAGTCTCTTTTTTTGACTCTTCTAGTTGGGTAGTAGCTGCATACGTCCAATGAGGTAGCCATTTCCCCCGGTAGGCCATCAAGTGGACATTTGTGATGCCCAAGATCCGACTACTCAAGAGCGACTTTCACGCTTCAAAGGTGATAGCTCTTTTTACCATCTTTTCTGGTAGGGCATTCCTAATGAATCCGACTTGCCGACCGATAGGGCATCCAGAAGGGATCTAACTTTCCGGATTTATTCACTATTGAAGATAAAAACTTCCTTTTTTTTAATAACCAACAATCATAAACTAGTAGTTACAAACTAGGCAGAATCCAAACCTAAGCAGACAAGTGACAACATAGTCAGGGTTTGTGCTCAAATTTTTATAAGGTGTCTGGTATAGGCAAAACTAAATTGTATACATTTTGAAAAAATTAGCCCCCAACACTAATGCTGACCTAGATACAAAAGAGGATTCCTATTAATTTGCTCATAGATCATCCTAAATCAGTACTTACCATAAATAATATATAATTTTCGATGATTAATCCCTCCCTATACTTAAATTGTACATTGTCCCCAATGCACACTATATATGCATAAAAAAGAATATGACATGTGAAAATGAGATGGCAGAGAGAAAGAGGACTTATCTCATTGTGCAGCGTGATGTGTCTATTCCTTTCGTTGTGTTTCCTGCCAAGTGAATTTCAACTTTCCTAAGAACATTGAAAGCACAAAAGATGAAGCTCCATAGAATATAGAAATACTAAACCCCCTTTTTTTTTTTAACAAACTGACTCAACCTAAAAGGAAAATAAAATAAATAGAGAGTACAAAAGTTGTAAAATGAAAAGATAATATGAAGGTGATGCTCAGATGTCGAAATTGTCCTCCTCCTCGGTGTTGTCGAAGTCATCTCCAGTACCCTCTTGATCGATGTCCTCTCTAGCGGCAGTGTCTCATGATACCATCCCCGTATCTTCTGTGGGTGGTGTTGATGGTAGTGGTGGGGGTGGATACTCGATGCCTTGGCGCTCTGATGACAGATGGGTCGCACGCATAACCAAGAGGAGGAGAGTGTCGCTGTCTGATTCGCTCAGTACTGGTGCTGGTGGAGATGATGATGCACTAGGCCGAGCTGCGTCTCTCGGATCCTGTGACTCGGGCCGCTCCATGGGTACCGAGGCTCGATGAGGGCTGCAACCGTGTATCTAATGCCGTGAGAGGTCTGTGCGGCCTGCAACATGCCCATCACCCTCAGTGTGTCGATGGTGATTGGAATGGAACTCCCTACGATCGTCATCGATACAATCACAGTGTATTATATGAGGTCCATACCTCGGGCAAATCTAGTAATGTAGGGTCCTGCGAAAATGGATCCTATCGTGGTATGTGTCGCCTGATGTATAAGGAGCTCAGTCATGACCCATCCCAAGTTAAATGGGAATCCATTCATCATGCTCTAGAGGTACAAGAAGTATTTGGTACTCATGACTCTTGTGCTTAGTCCCCTCCCTATGATCGAGTGGCTCAGGATCAAGTGAATGTACCTGAGGGCTGAGGAACGGAGAGTGGATGCCTTCGACCACCGCGAGTCATAGTCTGGAACCGTGTTGAGCCTCCTCCAAGCCGACTCCTGTGTCTTGAGGGCTGGCCAGTCGATCCTCAGTGCCTGGTACGCGGGTGTCATCGTGTATTCTTTATTGTAGAGTTCTAGATGGATGGCAAAGTTTATGTAGTTCATTTAGAACATGACACTACCCAATAAGAACTCGATTTGGTCATGTCGGTGCCATGTGCAGTATTGATACTAATGTTTCCCAATCCTTAATTGTTGCCAACGCAAAAGCAAGAGATTCCAATGATGAACACATTTCATTTCCACCATTTGTCCTTGCAACTTGTAAATTTAAGGGCTACTTGCAGATAAATCATGTTGGTGAAGACAATGAAATGCTTTGATCACTTTGTAGTGTTGTAAAATCTTGGTTAAAGACAATGGGAGCTCAACAACTTGACTTTGCCTTCTTCTCATCGCATTCCTATAAAAACAATTAATGAGATGAAATAGAATAAACCAATTGATCCATTAGGTTCCATTAGTATAGTTGTTCAGAAAACCAGGAGGAAGGATTAGATGTTGTTCAAGTATGTGTTCTCTAAACCTTATCTTGCAAGCAAAGTTTCCTTAGGCATCTAGTGCTTCCTAGTTGAAAAAAAATACCTTGATTATGTTTCATATGCTTACTATGTGCTCCTCTAGCATAGTTGTTACTATGAAAAAAGCTTGAGCCAAAAAGCTCGAATGTTTGATATGCGTAATAACAAGAGCATAACATGTTTCAAAACCTTTTCTTCCAACTTCAAACTCAATTATGAGAACCACTCCTAAGGCCCCAATAATTGCTCAACCAACAGATTCAACTATTGCCCCAAAATTCATAGCTCTCGTGGTTCAGTAATGCTTTGCAACAATAACCCTTCTCTACAACTTCTTGTTGATCCCCTATCCTTATTCATCATAATACTTACATAGTCCTAACACTTAATGTGTTCAAGCTTGGGCTTCCTATTGGCTAACTAAGAACATCTCCTTTCTTCACACCTCCAAATCACTACCTTCTCCAACCAAAATACTATCCACTAGTAGGGTAAAGCATCCAGACAAGAGAGGCCATTGGTCACCATTATTACTCCCCATTAAAGTACCTTGGAGGAAAATCAAATCATTCCTTTGATAATAAACTATTAGTGCCCCTCTGATACATTTACAACATTCACCACATCAACTAGAACTCTAATGCCTTTCTTCAATAAGTCACTTGTTCCTCATTCCCCATTTGTTACCAACATGTAAGTTCTTATGTTCTTTGCCTTTTTCTTCTGATTGCTTTATGATTAATTTTATATATCTATTCCATCTCTCTGCACAAAATTGGTATCAAACCTTCAAGGTTATTATTGCTTTCACGATGGCTGCAATGAAGTTCGATGTAAGTTCATATGTTGGTAATATTGACTCAATAACAGTTTTTAAAGGGTTTTCTTTGGAAATGAGAAGAAATGAGATACTACGACGAATGATGAGTACGAAGAGATGGGCGGTAAGGGTCTATATGCTATAAAATTCATTTTTACCAATAATGTGTTTAGAAAATTCTAACAGAGAAAACATCTACTGCTTTATAGCTCAAATTGAACAAGTTTCATATTATGAAATATGTAACAAATCGTCCAGTATTGAAGGAGATACTCTATTTTCTTCAGCTAGTCAAGGTTACATCACTCAAGTGTTTACCTTCTTGAAGTTCAAGTTTAGATTGTAACATCCATCCCCAACCTACTTGGCAGTCTACCAAAACTGGGCCTGTCACACCATACCATGATTAGGCTATGTTTACCTGCTACACGATTACCTATGACATGAGGAAATAGTAGTAATATATACATGAGAGTGCACAATCTTGACATCACCGAAGATTTTATGTACATAATGTCACTTAACAATACAAACTTATCAGAGCCTACTATACACTCCCACATCACTTAAGCATTTGGTACATGCCTCACCTACGGGTTTCCTGACCTCTATTTGGGGATGATTTTGTGAAATGATAGAGTGTAATGAGCTTTTACAAGCTTAGTGTGAGAAAACATCTCTCTCAAATGTTTTCATATGAAAATAGCATAGTTTCATAAAACATTTTATGCATAAGGAAGCATGCCAGTTTTATGCATAGAATTATGTTGTATTGCTAGTCATAATTATACTAAGAATCATGATAGTCATGCTGATAAATTTCCCTATCTTCAATCTTGATACTATGCCAAGGTGTAACCCCCCCCCCCCCCACACACACACACACACACACAGAAGTTCGGTAATTTTTAATATATTATTTTACATCATCCGTTGTTGCCACTTGGTGCTTTTCTTTTCTTTTTTTTGGATTATTAATTGATGTTTTGAATTTTTGTGACTCATTTTAAATTTTTGTAAGTTGCGGGAAATGTTTAAAAAATTTTGAAAAGAAGATTGGACATGAATGTAAAAGATTATAAATATAAGGACTATAATGCAAGCACTCCTCTTCTTGCTCTCTCTTTGTCTCTCACGTCTTGTGTCTCATTAAGCATATTTCTTATCAAGAAACCAAGTTGAATCCTAGTATCGATACCCTCTGAACGCTAGATTGTGTGGGTGTAGCGAGAGTTCATCTTAGAATTTCTAGAGGGAGGGCATTGAAAAAGGGTAATGGAATGCCACCTTTGCGTTGAAAGGGTGAACACAGAGGCGAAGTTGGAGAAGAAAGTGATGGAGTTGGAATTGGGTGATCTAGTGTTGTCCAAGATCAAGGGATTTCGACAGTGGCCTGGGAAGATGATCAAGTCAGAAGATTGGGAATGGACGTCTGACCCTTAAAAGTTTCTTATTATGTTCTTCAATACATCTAAAATTTGCTTTTGTTGCCTTAGCTGATATCCAGTCATTACTAGAGAATCAAGGAGGAAGTTGTTCGCTTAACGTCACAGTAAGACATTCAAATGTTTCTGCAGTGCTATCGATGAGATATGTGAGGCTTTCGAAAACCAGCTCAAAAACAGTTCAAGTGACCTTGGAGAGGTCAATGATGGAAAATCCATTGTCTTCATGTCATCCTCCACATTTGATACTGAAAATTGTGGGAATTTCAAACATTCGGAAACAATTGATTCATTTGGATTCATAGCTAGAAATGGGAAGTGACAAATAAGGTGCCATGTGGTTAGTATTTTTAGAGAGTATTTTCATGCTAATGTTTTTGTAGATAGTTCAAATAATGGGTACAGTTGCATGCAAAATTTATTTATCTCAGTTACTGAGACTATATTTTTCTTCCCTAGATCTTGTTATAGTGGTTTGAGTCGCGACTAGGTTGAGCTCGGAGTTTTGGAGGTAAGTATTCCACAAATAAATTATGTAAGTATTTCCACATATAAAGTATTGTGAATATTCCACTTATATATATTTTTTCTACATGATTATAAATACATATATGATATTCTGGCTTGGGCAACCGAGGGTTATAAACTCTGATTCTGATCCGTACCACCGGTAATAATAATGGTCAAAGCATATTTGGGAGACTGTATTTATGTTGAGCATATGAAAGGTTGTGTGATTTTTGTTTGGTTTCTAATATATTTAAGCTTCAATGCTTAGTTATGATATATTATTTTGTTAAGATTCTCTTATCTGATGTTTAGTTTAAACATTATTATCTGATTTTAGGTGCTTACTGCTCGTATGTTTCTAAAGTTCTTTTTGACATTTTATTATTGATTTCTTTTAATGGAATTTTCAAAATTTAGCATGACTCGATTTCTTTAATGGATACTCACTAGGCTTTTGAGCGAATCAATTATGTTATTCTCCCTTTTAGACCGCCTACTTAGTTGAGGACTTGTGTTTTGTTTTCATCGAGGTTTGTTGTACTTGATCTAGGACTTATGTTTTACTTTTAGTGATATTTACAACACCTTGTTCAAGAGCCTGTTGTACCCTTTTGAACCGATATGGCTTGTAGAACATGGCTACTATTGTATATTTGCTTCTTTTTTTATTCTCTTATCTGCTCTGTTTGAAGCCTTGCATACATTGAGGGTTCCATCCCCATATGTATGCGGCTAGGTCACTGAAGTCCAGATTGGGTTCGAGGTGTAACAAATTCGGGTGGTATCAAAGCAAAGTTACCTGTGTAGTTACATTAGAAGCCTTAGTGACATATTACCACGCCCCAAACCCTGCTTGGGTTTAAGCATGGGACAACGCTGCATACTTATAGTGTTCCCCCATCAGTACGCAAGGCACAAAAATAATCTATAACCTACTATAATCATAATTCACATAATGTAAAATCCCTCAAATAATAATAATAAGTGTTATTTATTCCACACATAAACATATAATAATGTTTTTTACGTTCTCATAGTAACAATAATCCTCAACACTCTCAATAATGAAAAAAACAAACTATTCTTACAACTTAAATCAAAGAATCTACTACGCCTTCTAGATTCATAGTTTCCTTGAAAATAGAGAGGGATAATTAGCCAAGTAAGAACCAACAACACATCTAGTTTGATCAAACAAGTGTTTAATATTCCAACACAACAAAATACATATCATTATCTTAAAAAGGTAAATCAATTTCAAAACACTTCGAAATCATTTTCAATCATGATCATAATATTATATATTTTTCAAATAATATCATTTGGGATGACATGATGAAAATTCACTTAATGAATCAAAGTTCCAAAATTGGACAACAATTTCCTAAAATACTAATCAGACTAAGCCCACATTATTCCTCGTAGCTAGACATCTAATGTGTCAACATATAATCCCCATTGACTATGTGTCGAATATTCCAATGATTACCCCCATTGGTAGTGTGTCAAAATTTCCAATGTGTGCCCCCCATTAGTAGTGTATCAAATATAATGATTATAACCATTGGTAGGGTATTGAATCATAGTTTGGCCATTCTTTTAGTAAAAATATTTGAGGAAAAACAAATCATATTGGTGTCCAAGAAATAACATGCAAAAAATATTCAAAGTCTAACAAAACATGTGAGTCATGCAGCATGTGCCCAATCAAGAGTTTGTTAAAATAGAGTTTGATCCAAGTATGCATAGAAAATAGAGGTCATAGTACACATAAATCTTTGTTTTTATATAGAAAATTACTAGAAGGTGGAAGGAACTTACCATAGGTTCCAATAGAAAATAATTATTTTGTAACGACCCAATTTTTCTAGAAATTCATAACCCCTAAACACTATAGATATACAGTATAAGTAGAGGGTGAGTCCCGAGCATCATTATGAGATTTAAAAAAATGGAGTTTAAAAGAATTAAAAATGATATAATAGTGGACAACCCCCAAAAGAGGGGTAAAATGGTCAATTAAGTTGAGACCCAAGGAGACAACTAGATGGAAATGGGGCTAACTGAGTTAAATGTGATGTTTATGAGTGTTAATGAGAAAAGAAAGGAAGAAATGATGATTTTGCACTTAATTCATAAGTATTGGATTAAATAAGAATGGAGAGAGAGAGAGAGAGAGAGAGAGAGAGAGAGAGAGAGAGAGAGAGAGAGAAGAAGAAGAAGAAGAAGAAGAAGAAGAAGGGGTGAAGGGTTGCGTACTTTAGGAAGCAAAAAAAAAAGAAGGAAGAAGAGTAAATATTAGCAAGAATTGATTTCAATTAAAGGTATGCATAAGTAGATTGAATGTTATAGTTCATGTTTTGTGATTTTTGAGTTTAATTTTGAGGTGTATTTGATTAAAACCCCATTATATGGTTTGAGAAGGAAACTCAAAGAAGAAGTGAAAGCAAGGAAATATGAGGTTGAAGATCTTCAATACATCATGTAAGTACTAATGAAGCTAAACAGTAGCATTGGAATGGTTGAAACTTCATATCCATGCAAATTTTGTCTACAGATTAAGATTGTCTGAATGTTGATGAAATCAAAGAATTTAATGGATGAAATGGTTCAAAAATGAATGAGACTAGATGTAGAATAATGTATTAGAAGTTTGGGAGTGATTTCGTATGAATTGTATGAAATTTAGGCTTTGATTTAGAGAATTTAGTTTCAACAGTTATTGTAGTAGTACTATAGCAAGTATGTAAATCGGGCCAACGTAAGATATGTGACGCATTGCTTAAACTGTGAGATGCATCACAAAAACTCACAAGAAATCAGATGAGTACTGTAGCAATTTTACTATAGCAGTTTCGTAATAACGGCTTAGAGATGTGTCACTCAAGCTATGAGACACGTTGCAAATTCTCAGATATTTTAGAGAAAAGTTAGTATTGTAGTAGAAACACTGTAGCAATACTATAGCATTTAAGAGAAAATTCCAAATGGGCCGAAAAGGGTCCCACTGAATAAGGAATACTTAGGAGACGAGTAATTTAGTGTGTGCATGCCTTAAAAGTATCGGAGAGCTTAGTTTTCAAATAAAAAGCTGATATTTTAATATAGTGTTATCTCTCAAAGGAGAGCTAAGTTATGGGCCATGAGCTTATTGTTTAGAGTCGAATGTGTGCATTAATAGTTGAATTCTATGCATGTTTAACTCTAATTCTTATAATTGAAAATATTATGTCGCTCACTAGATTAGGCATGTTTCGTAAGATTTTTTGATAATTACACGCACTAATATGAGATTTTAATGATTGTTGTAGTTTTGGCCGATCTTAAGAGCCACATAAGGAGGAGAAGACCTAGGAGTGATGCAGAATGAGCCACGATTGGAACGAGTCGTTGAAGAGCTGATTTGGCATGGTGCGACACATCGCACCTCTAGGGCGACGCTTTGCCAATTGTGCGGTGACTGACAAAATAGAGATTTTTCAATGCGTTGCTCAAGGTCACGCGATGCGTCATTAAACGAGCAATAGTTTTTAAGAGGACATTGTGTGATGCGTCACGCATCCTTGGGCAACACGTTACAAAACGCAACTATATAATAAAATCTTGTTTTCTAGGATTGGCTCATCTCAGTATTCCACAACTTTTCTTCCAATCTTGACCTAGAGAGGTGTCAAGCCTTGCTAGAGCAGCGACGAGGGCACACATATCGCTAATCCGGAGAGCTTTGAGCACACCTTGAAGAGAGGAGACTTCAATAAAGACAATGATCCTCATCATTGCTTAGTATCTTTAATCTTTATCCTTAATTTGTGAACATGGATGTTTGCTTGTATGAATGCTTTCATTCTTATGTCATGAACATAATGTTTTTACGCTAGTGTCACGCACAAAACCCGATCCAGGCCCCTCGAGCACGTGACAGACTGATTGCACCGAGACCAGAGACGTGCGAAATACAAAAGTGGTTCTAAATAACCCTAACAAGTCACTACACATAGTGCCTCAAATACATATGTCCTACAAGGTTCATAAACCTCACACATAAAAAAGGAAGATACATATAAACCCCTGCAGGTACTACAAACCTCATCGGGGTGTCAACAAAGACCCATGCCCACACGCGAATCCCTCCTAGTTCGCGCTGGGCACTCCTCTACTCGTCCTAGTTTGCAAGAGGAAAACAACACAGTACTGAGCCAATAACTATGGCTTAGTGGGCACCACATATAAATTGCATGCATATATAAAAATACACAAATAGCACAAATGATTAATTGGCCTACGGCCAAAAGTAATAAATTCTATACAGCACCGGGCCCGCGGCCCAAATCCTTGATACACATATATATACATAGTTACGGGGTCCACAACCCCAAAATATCCATACATATACGTATATATACCGGACCCGCGGTCCAAACATTAAAATTGAAAACTTTGCCACCATGCACACTACTGATCACCGAGTGGCCACCTGGCCAACGGTCACTCGGTCATTGAAAAGCCTGCTCAAGCCTATATCTAGTCAATTGAAAGAGTCCCGTTGGACCCAAGCATCGAGCCCAATGTCATCACATGGGCAGATGTGCAATGCAATACATCTTCACTCCAAATCCCACAGTAGGCCGAGTCTATACGACTATCGACTTCCACTATGGATTGAGTCTGACCCAAAACAACCTTGGACTGGGACTCACATTGACACCTGAATCCCACGTGGGTTGAGTTGAACACACCTACAAATCCTACCATGTAACTGGGTGATTTCAACACACGAAGGTGAAAACCACGTTCAGTGAAAAATCATTTGCATGCACACATACATGAAAATAATAGTACTCCTTTTCTGAGAAAACTTTCCATGCAAGTTTTTCTAGAAATACATATCGTACGTTTCCGTATGATTACCCACCTTTACTTGCATCTAGGACCAACTCGAGTCCAAGCCTTCCAGTCGATTCCTCAACTGCTTCACCACATCCTAAACATGGAAACTATCCATCAAATATACATGCATAACAACCGACATGCATTAAATGCAAATTCATTATCCTAGTCACGATTATAAGAGCCTAACAGTCCATATGATCGCAAACTTTTGGGTAGTGTGCACGTCCGAAAGAACTATTTATATCACTTAATCCGCCAGTCGGATTTTGTTGATCTAGGATTCATTAGAAATTTATTTTCATAACCTTTCTAATGATATATTACACATCCTAACCAGCACACTATAATTACCTAAATAGACCCTCAAAACTGGCAGCTTCAGCACTATATTGTGCATAGTCCGAAAGAACTGTTCATATCTCTTAATCAGCTAGTCAGATTTTTGTTGATCTAGGATTCGTTAGAAAGTTATTATCATCAAATTTTTAGCGATATGTTATACATCCCAATAAGAACACTATAATTGGCTAAAATGACCCTCGAAACTGGCAGCCTGGAACAACAAAATTTCAGCAGCATAGTGTGCGCAGTCTGAAAGAACTATTTATATCTCTCTTAATCCAAAAGACGGATTTTATCGATCTAGAATTCATTAGAAACATATTTTCATAAACTTCTAACGAAATGATACACATCATGATCAAGGAAATATAAAATACTAAACTACTCCTCAAAAAGGAAAACCTGGAAAAAATAATTTAAACAAAATTTCAGTAGTATCTCCTCTTTTTGTAAGGTTTAATTCTATGCAATCATACAATCAATTGAAGTCTAATTTCATCCATAAAAGCATCAAAAACAATAAAATCATTCCCTTTGATCTTCTGCTCAATGTTCCAAGAACAAACCGAGCAAAGCCAATCCTTACTAAATCCATTCAAATCTTCTCAACATACCCAAATTGAAACTCAAATCATCCATCTAAGCATACCAGAAGGTGTAGCCGTTCATCGGAGCTCGGTCTAGTTCCTTGTTGTGCGCGGGATCTCATCCAAGTCCAGTCGTCAGTGTTCAATAGAGTCGCCGGAGAGGGAAAGAGCCGAGGGAAACTTAGATCTAATCTACCAGCTCGCCGGGGAAGAAGGCCATCGAATCTCACCAGAGGGAAGAGGAGGAAAGGAGAAATGTTGGTCGCCTGTGTCGTTGGAAGGCTCGCTCTGCTTGGACCTCGTCGGGAAAAGGAGGAGAGGAGAAGGGCTGGCCGGTGTCGCCGTAGTCTGATCACCAAGAAGGAGGTCGTCAGTCGCGTGAGAGAGAGGAACGAGAGAGTGAAGAAGAAGGGCTCGGGTGGGAAGAACCATCTAGACAGAGGGATAATGAGAGGTTTTAAAATTTTCTAAATTAATATTTTAAAACATTATGACCCACTGTACCTTCACATGGTGTCACTATGTTTGATCTGACAAATCCGGAAAATCCGGATCTAAACTCATTCATTTGTCCTAATGTCATTAACCTAATAATAAGGTTTAATTCAGTTTAATCAGTGTTCACTAAGCTTTAATCCACTATCACTCCTCCTAACCTAGATTCTTTAACAGTTTTGCAAATCGGCCCATGTTTATGTTTCTTATTAAACCATCTTTATCTTTATCGTTTAATTTCTCTTGATTTTATCATTAGCCCTTGTTTTTACTCCATATCATTAGTGATAGTGCTGCTAGCCCGCAAGTGCACGGGGTCACTCAAGTAGTAAAGTACCTTGAGGATAGGGTAGTCGAATCCATAGGGAACTGCACTAGTACTCACTAGGACTCTATTATCAAGCCTAGAAAAGATGGTGGATGAATTGTTTCTAACTAAAACCTAATCAAACTAAACTAAAATGATAGTTGGAAAATTGGGAATTATCAATTAGAAGGACATGGCACTTCGGATCACTATCCTTCTAAGAACAAACTAATATTAAAGAGAAGGATTCACAAGTTCATGTAAGAGTTCAAGGACCCGAGGTAACACAAAGCACTACAAGAAAATAAGTGCATCACAGCCGGAATTTTTCTAACCGATTTTTTACCGTTCTTGAAAGAAATATCGCCGACGGATTTTGTGACGGAAAGTATTTGGCACCTCAGAACATTATTAGGGATGGAATATTAATCAAACACCAACGGACCATTCCGTTGGTGTTAAGTATTAATTTTTATTTCTAAGGTTTAAAATACGTTGTATATTGGGCACAGAATTTTGACTTATCACTGACGAAATTTGATTAAATCACCTATGGAATTGAGGATTATTTCCGACAGATTTTTTTGCTTTCACCAAAAGAAATTCATAGACTACCACCAATGGAATTATGGGATATCACCAATGGTACTACAAGTTATCACCAACGGAATGTTGAAATATCACTATTTATGTATTATGTACTATGAATTATTATATTACTATAACTAATAATAATAATACTAAAAAGTTATTATTATAATTATGTATTTATTAAATAATAATCTTTTGTGCACATAAATTTTTTTAACTATTTTATTATACATCTATAAACCCTAACTTAATTTATGCATAAATGAATTAAACAAACATAAAAAAAGGTCAAAATCTAAGCATATTTATATTAAACAAACATAAAAAAGGTGAAAATTTAAACAAATTTCACACTAAATGTTTATGTGATAATATTTAATATACGGGGTAATAATAAAATTTCACTTTGGTGAATATTTTTATTGATAATATTAAAAATACTAATGAGTTTGTCTCAAGTAAAATGCTTTTGAGAATATGAGTATTTGTAGGTTAAAATAATTATAAAACTTGGAGCAAATTAAATTATATGTTTACGTTTGGAATTTTGTTTTGAAAATATAATAAATGGTGCAAATTTGAGAAATATAGGGAATGTCATTTGAAATATATATAAACTAGAACCATTTGTTATAATGGTTCTAGTTTAAATATATTATTATATTTATAGTCATATGTCCAATTTATAGTTTAAATAACACTATGTTCAGGGAGTAAATAGTAAAACACCATTGATATAAACCCTAACTAGACAATCCTGAGCTCGGTTCCTATCTAAGAACAAGAGAGGCCGCGCTGTTTGAATGAAGCGAGCGATTACTCGATCTGCTGCGGACGAGGAGCGATTCCTCGTTCTCGTGTCTCTCTTTCTCATGATCGAGAAGAACAAGGTTTGCTTTATTCTTAATGTAGTAAAGCAGGGGGGGGGTTGCAAGGGAAAAGAGTAAAGTGGCTCCTCTCTCGCCCTCGCCTTCGTCTTCGCTTCAGTTTTATGTAGATCTTTTTAGGGTTCTAAGTTTGTATTTTGTTTCTAATTTTTCAATTTTGGACATTTTTGGGGGTAGGTCTTGGTGGATTTTGTTGGAGATTAAGCTTTGTGGTGCTGATTTCGGGGGGAATTGAGGGCAGTTGGACGATTGCAGGCGAGATCTCGTTGTTTGAGCTTCGTTTCAGGTAAAAACTCGAGTCTTTTTAAAACATGTTTATGTTTCTATCTTAGCTATTCACTTTCTCCTTTTACTAGCATGTTCATCTATATATATATGTTTTAATCTTTCAGAGAAGTGCGATTTGATTTGAATGGTTTTACTGTGCGTTTTGACATCACCTGTCCTCAAATGGCCATGCATGTCTGGCTTCTCTTTTAGCCAACAAGAAAACATTCTTTCCTTTCTATTGTGATGTTTGAAGTCTCAACTTTAGGTTGTCATTATAATTTCACTAGAAAGTTTGGATGATGTTGTTTGTGTGATCAAATGTCTTTTTTTTTTTTTATTAATATCATGGTTTAACATCTAAGTGTATTTTCACATTATTTATTTATTTATTTATTTGTGACTGTGGAAAGATATAGCATATCTTTTGTTTTCTTAACCTTTTTACTCTTTAATTTGCTTGTATAAATTATAAATTATTCTGAGGGTATATGGACTTTAGCTAGGATTACTAATTAGCTTATATTATCAAAGATATTAGATTGAAATCTATCATGCAAGTGTGTTTATCATTGCAAAAATTAGTTATAACTAAAAATATTGCTTAATTCAGATGAGGCTTATCTGTTTGAACCGAACATGGCATTGTTTGGGTATTATAAATTTGAGTTTTAGTGTGAACAAACTGAAGTTTTTCAAAACAAGACGTAAGGCTGTAGTTTATTATAGATTGGAGAAATTTTAAGGAGTTTCCAATTAGTTTTAGACATTGAAATAAGATGCATTAGGGCTAGAATGGAATTATTCTATGATGGGAGGAAAAGTGGTAAGACACGTGGAGCCCATCAGAATTATCCACTTGTCCACATCAAAAAGCCCCTCACCTAACTAGACAAGGTCCATCCGATATGATATATCAACTCATCGGTTAAAGTCTATCCAGTATACAATGTGAACTCATCGGTATCGAAGTATTCACCGACTCATCGGCCTAAGATACGTCTTCAGCTCTTTAGAAAAAAAACCATTTATCAGAAATAACCTTCTAGAAAGAACTTAGCTGTTGACAGGTTGGCCTTCTAGAAGACTTATAGTTGTTAACAGCTCAGAGCCAGCTAGCTGCTTAGCTGGAGCCTAGCTGGATGCTTAGGTGGCAAAACACGTGGCAGAATTCTTTAAAGCACATGTAAAAAACCTAGCTTCTTCCCCAAGCTACCGAAGCCTATAAAAGGCAACAACCTCAACTCATTTGAGAGAGAGAAGATGACAAACAGCTAATCCCTGTCTCTCTGAAGACTAAGTTCCATTTGTGCTTCTCTCTATCTTCTTCTTCAAATTTAAGATGATTTCTTCTCCATTTGTAACGATGTCTTTGAATGCTTCGATAATAGTGGATTTGATCTTTTGATCACGTGCTTTTTTCCCGATTGAGGGTTTTTCCATGTTAAATCACTATCTTCCTCTCTTGATTGATTGATTCCCTTTCTGTTTTCTCACTGTTCTAAGTCCCAGCATCAAACAAATTCAACGATTGACTACTATGAGAAAGTCGAAGAGACTCCAACCTCAAGAGGAAAAAGGTAGAGCTCCAGTCGCTTCCCCAATTGATGATATTTGCCTACCTGGAGATGCTCCAGTAGCTCCAGAGGGGGTGGAGGTACCCCCAACGAGCAAAGAAGTCGTTGATAACAATATTAAGATCTGAGCTATGGCGCGAGAAATTGAGGATTGAAGCGCGCCTTACACAACGTGCAACAGCGCGTCTCCCAGACTACTATACCACACGATGCTCGACCTTTGAGGGTAGACAGGGAGAGGTCAGCTACTCGCCCTCCTAGATATCAGACGATGCATTCTCCAAGCAGAAATAGAAGTGTTGAATCTTCTACCGGAAGCTCTGATTACCTCCACCCCCTTCGGGATCATGATTTACGAGCTAAAAGGAGGGATAGGAGAGAAAGAATAGTCTCTGTATCTCCAGCTTGACATGTTGCTCCCCCACAATCAAGGAAAAGAACTTTTTCTCCAAAGAACCGCACAGCCAAGTATCGATTAAAAACCAGATCGACATTTATTGTCTCCTGATCGGTCACCATACCGATACTTTCCTGAATACCGATCTCCACGACGGCAATCACCCTACCATCACCATCGCTCACCAAGGCGATATATCTCTGAAAGGGACAGAGTTCTCCAGTTGGTCCCACAACCTACTTCCCCATTCATCGGGGAAATCTGGGAAGCTCCATTTCCAGAACAATTCAAACCACCAAATATTCAGAAATATGACTGTTCATCGGATCCTCTCGATCACCTTGAACGGTACTCGATGAGATGATAATAAATAGAACTACAAAAGCTATTATGTGTCGTGCTTTACCTCGAACACTAACGGATATCGCTCATGATTGGTTTTGAGGCATACCCCCTGGGACTGTGTATAGCTTCTAGCAACTCTACGAGCTCTTCCTTCAATGCTTCGCCATCAATAAGCGGTGGAAGAAAAACCCCGTTATACTCTTGTGCTACAAACAAAAACCAACGGAGAGTTTACGCGATTACATTCGTTGCTTTAATAGAGACACCACCGGTATGACGGATCTCAGCTCCGTCATGGTTGTGGGGATGGTAATCAGAGGATTGAACGAAGGCCCGTTCAAAGACTCCCTTACCAGGGATGTCTCTAGAACGATAGCCGAGAAGTATGTGGCCTTCGAGGAGATGAAGGCCAGATTGGAAGAAGAAGATCTTCTCAAAATGGAGGAATTCCATGTAGCCCCCGAAGAGGGAGTATAGGGATCCCAAATAGGAAATTTTAAAAGAAGACAGACCTCGGAGTGAAGGTCCTCGGAACCAGGGCAGACTACTATAGTTTGATGATAAGAGGCCCCCCATGGGCAGAGGAATGATCCCGAGAGGATGGCAAAGTATCATAACTACTCTATCCTCAACACCTCTAGGGAGAATATCCTACAGCAAATTCAGGATCAGAAGATTCTGAAATCACCATAGCCGATGAAGGATAACCTAAAGAGGAAGAAGAGTAAAAAATTCTATAAATACCACCAAGACAGGGGACACTCTACTAATGAGTGCGTCCATCTAAAGGACGCAATAGAAGGCCTTATTCGAGAAGGGAAACTCAATCAGTTTTTACAGAAGGAGCAGAAAATTAGAGGCTCCTCTTCTGCACCACCAGCCCTTCCAACCGACATCCATCTCTCCATGATTTCGGGTGGCCCAGGATATGGAGCAGAGAGCTCTACATCTAGGAAGAATTATGCTAGAATAGTGGGAACAGTACAGAACACCCCATCACTGAAAATGCCTCGTTCATCTATGGAAATCTCTTTCTCAGATGAAGATTCGAAAGATGTTCACCACCCTCATGAGGACACCCTAGTAATCACTGCTAAGATCATTTTCAGAGTTGAACGGGTCCTAGTTGATACTGGGAGTTCCATGAATATCATCTTCTCCTTCGCCTTTGACCGAATGAAGATACCGGTCGAAAATTTGAAGCCGGTGAAGTCCCCGTTGATCGGGTTCAACGGAAGTTCTCTGCAGCCAGACGGTATGATTTCCCTCCCTCTATCTCTTGGCACTCCTCCAGGACAACCACTGTGAACATTAACTTCTTTATTGTTCATTGTCCATTGAGTTATAATGTCATTATAGGTAGAACATCTATCAACTTGATGGGAGTAATCCCATCAACATACCATATGATGATAAAATTTCCAACTCCAAACGGCTGTGGAGAGGTGAAGGGCTATCAGCTTGCTTCTCGACAATGCTACACCACATGCTCAAAAACTTGGGAGAAGGAAGTAGTCGAGCAAAAGAAGCACTGATTATTGAAGGAATGATGGGAGAAGATGAAGAAAGGGCAAAACGTAGATTAACCCCTGTTGAAGAGTTGATAGCGTTTCCCCTAAAGGAAGAACAGCCAGAGTGAACCGTCCAACTGGGAGCAGAATTAAACCACGATCAGCAAGATAGAATCTTAAATCTGCTGAAAAATAATTCCGATGTGTTCGCTTAGACGGCTGAAGAGATGCCTGGGGTCTCGCTGGAAGTCATCGAGCATCATCTCAATATGGACCCAGAACATAAACCGGTCATGCAGAAGCTCAGAAGCTTCGCACCAAACCGCCAACAAGCTACAGAAGAAGAAGTTGACAAATTGATGAAGGCCAATTTCACTAGAGAAGTGTACTCTCCCGACTAGTTATCAAATGTTGTACTTGTGAAAAAATCCACTGGGAAGTGGCGCATGTGTGTAGATTTCACTGATCTTAATAAAACTTGTCCCAAAGATTGCTACCCCTTGCTTCACATTTATAATCTAGTTGATTCAACATCAGGATATCAGATGCTCAGCTTCCTGGATGCCTTTTCAGGGTACAATCAGATTCGCATGGCTGAATCCGATGAAGAGAAGATTTCTTTCATTACCGGCATGGGAACTTATTGTTATAAAGTCATGCCTTTCGCCTTTCGACTTGAAGAATGCGGGTGCCACATTCCAAAGATTGGTAAATAAAGTCTTTAAGAACCAAATCGGCAAAAATGTGGAAGCTTACGTAGATGATATTATGGTGAAGAGCGATAATGCCGAGCAACATACAACTGATCTACAAGAAACTTTCACAGCTCTTCGGATGCATGCAATGAGCCTCAACCCCAACAAATGTGCATTTGGTGTCCGATCAGGAAAATTTCTTGGCTTTATGCTCACTCAACCGGGTATTGAAGCAAATCCAGAGAAAATCTTAGCTATCCTTAAAATGAGGCCCCCAAAAACTATCAAGGAGATACAAAGGCACAATGGCCAACTAGCAGCTCTTGGGAGATTCATTTCAAAATCTGGAGAGAAAAACCTTCCATTCTTCCGGGCTTTGAGGAAGGCACCTAAAGTTGAATAGACCGAAGAATGTGAAAGGGCGTTGACACAGTTGAAGCAATATCTACAATCACCCGCTTTATTAGCCAAGCCCCAACAAGGATAAGAGCTTTATATTTATCTCTCCGCCACTGACGCAGTTGTCAGTTTGGTGCTAGTAAAAATAGAAGAGAATTTGCAAAATGAACACAAGATAACACAATTCTTCTCTTTCTTCGGAGCCTTGAGACGGCAATTTCCCTCGATACTTCTTGGAATACTCCTCCAAGGCATTCGCATAATTAATGTCCTTAAAGATGATGGAGGGATCTACGGATTGAAGGTCACTGAACACCTTATAAATGTCCTCTCCGAGATTCTGCAGTTCTTCCTTAGACCCCTCTCCTGCTTCCCTAGCCGATTCTTCCAAGATTTTAACTTGGGCTTCCAATTCGGTAACCCTCTTCGTACACCGCCCAAGTTCGGTTTGGCATAACAACAGATCAACCAAGGCCTTGTTCTTCTCTGCCTGAATCTCAGCCCGCTAAGCATCAGCGTCAAATAGAGCAGTTCCATAGAAGCGATCTTCACCACAAGAACGCCCTTCTCAATCTTAACAGCTCGAACCTCTCCTTCAACACTCTTGACTCTTTCATTCAAGATAGCATTCTGTTTTTTTAACGAAGTGTTGGATTGTTTAAATGCAGCACAATCCTTAACAACAGCCGACAAATCTAAAGAAAGTGTCTCGTTCTCCTTTTTGATCTTATCAAAATTTCGTGACAGAGCAGAAATGCTTTCTTCCGATAAACGAATAGAATCCTGAAAACCATTGCGTTCAGCCTCGAGAGTCATCACTGATTCTTCAAGTTTCTCACATTTCTCAAGAGCACAGTCTCTTTCATCAGCAAATTTGATAATTATTTCATCCTTGGAGGACAACTCCAACAATCGTGCATTCTCAGCCTCTGCCTTCCTTACACAAGAAGTGGCTTCGGAGTTTTTCCTCTCAACATATTTATTGACACGCTCCGCCCACTTAAGAGACTATGAAAGAAATGCATGGACATGAATTCGACAAAACAAAAAAAGAAGAAGAGAAAAGAAAAGAGGATGATTCAACAATTAAGAAAGGATATATCAATACTCACCGAAGCAAGACAAAGATGGAGATGTCCTATAAATTCCGCACTGTTGAATCGGCTTAAGTGAATGTTAACACTTCCCACCTTCCCAAGTGCGGACAGAATCACCGATTGAGTGATATTCAATCGGCAGTACAGAATCGCGATGATTGATGAACCTGCGACCTCTTGTCCCAGAGACTCTAGAATCAGTTCTTGAAATCTCGTCCAACACCCAATCAACAGTACTCTCTCTACCAAATGCACACTATTCAGAAAACCTGATATGAATTTAGTCCGATCATATAAAAAGAAGAAAGAGATATACCTGGAGATGGGGGAATATTCATTGCTTCCTTCCCCTTTTCGGACCCACTCACCAAAGACAGAGATATAGCTGGGGGAATATTCGTTGCTTCCTTCCCCTTTTCGGATCCACTCACCAAAGACAATCCTTCTGCCAACCAACCAGGAATGAAAGCTTGACCGGTTACAACAACTGGCTGGAGGGGAAGAGGCCCCACAACTGATGGTCCAGAAGGAAAAACCTCAGGAATCACTGAAGAAGGGTCCATTGCTGCTTCACGAACAAAAGTATCTTCTAGACTTTCCTCATCGTCCATCACCAACCTCCTTCTCTTGACAATAAGGGCCGTATCCGCGACCGGCAATGGGAAAGATGCAACGATAGGCACATCCATAGTCAAATATTCAATTCACAGGCCAACCTCTTGAACTTCATGATTCCTCTCATCGGACGGAACCGGTTCATCGCCAGAAGCCTGCCCCCTCTTCTTCAGAATTAACTTCTTGGAAGGTTCTCTTCTCTTTATAGCTTCCGGATCTTCCCTAACAGTGGATTCCTTCTCCCCCGATGGAAGACTCACCTTAATTAAAGCCCTCTTGTCAGATTCTCCAAAGCTCTTCTTCGTCAGAACTTCAGAAGGAGCCCCACTTGAAATTTGACCTTTGGCCTTTAGGATAATCTTCTCCCTTTGCTTCTTAGCCTGCATAGCAGCCCACAACCTATCAGCTACATCAGGAGCCTTGTCTGTAGGCATTTTGTCACCTGAAGATTGACAAAGAGAAACGATCAACTTACGAACCGATGAACCAATGAACCGATGAACAGAATAAAGAGTTCTAAATGGCCCTACCCATAGAGGAATATAAACCATTGTTCCAAAGCTGTCGATCAGTTAAATATTCATTAATCGGTCCAAGATGAAGCCCCTTTAGCCTCTTCAGCATCTTCTCTTCATCAGGATTAAGTTTTTCCCTCTTTTCTACATGGGTTCGAGGAACACCCCATTTAATGGGAAAATCCCATCCCACACTACTAGAAACAAAGAAGAACTTACTCTTCCAAACCTTGATGGAATCGGGAACAAAACCAAGGAATTGTCTACCCTGTCTTGAACAGAAATAATACCATCAGTATTCCTATCCTTATTTAGACTGAAGAGAAGATTGAAAAGATGGACAAAAGGTTGAAGCTTGTTCTGAAGCAACAGTATCACAAAACCATAAAGAATCCTCTAAGAACTGGGAGATAACTGAGACGGACATACATTAAAGTAGCGGAAAATATTAACAAAGATCTGAGGAAAGGAAGTCAAAGGCCAGCCAACAAGGCGTCGTAGTAGATCACTAAATCTCCATCATGGGATGGTGAACAAGCCCGCTCACTAGAAGCAGGAACTTTATAACTAAAGAGACGAATCGACAATCTATAATGATTAGCAAGTGTCTCGATTACATCCGCTGAGAGCGTATTTGTAAAAAAAATCCAAACAAGGTTTAACCCCTTTAACCATAGACCTATTCTCATACGACGGAAGAAAATCGGAAGAAGAAACCTCAGGAACAATTCGAAATCCCATACCTGTGAAATATATGCTCTTGATATCTGAAGCTTTTAGAGGGGAAGAGGAACTTCTCGCACACAAGACAAAAGTGTGGAATGAGGAAGAAGACACCACACCACAATGAAGTTTTGAAAATTCCACAGGCATAAGTCATCTACATGGTTTTATGTTGGCTTCGACGATCAAGATCTTCAACACGTGGACCGAGGATCAATGAACCCATCATTACGAAACCGGTGCCATGCCCTGGATATATTTCTCGATCCTTACTCAAAAACGGCGCCCAGGAGTGAAACGACGGGTAATAAATGATCAAGACGAAAGACCATTTTACCCATGCTTGTCTTGCGGCTCAAGAATCCACCAAGCCTCAAAAAAACACAAAGCGACCCAACCGGAACCCCAAAATGATTATGACTCTACACATCCCGATGAATGTAAGATCATCGATAATATGACACAAAGGATGGCCGATGAACAAATATTGGAAGATAAATGACTCGTTACACTGATTATATGTTTAGCTCATCGCAGGCATACTTGGCGGGGGGGGGGGGGGGGGGGGGGGGGCCTTGTGACAGGAGGAAAAGTAGTAAGACACGTGGAGCCCATCAGAGTCATCCACGTGTCCACATCAAAGAGCCCCTCACCTAACTAGACAAGGTCCATCCGATATGATATATCAACTCATCGGTTAAAATCTATCAAGTATACAATGTGAACTCATCGGTATCGAAGTATTCACCGACTCATCGGCCTGAGATACGTCTTCAGCTCTTCGGAACAAAACTGTTTATCAGAAATAACCTTCTAGAAAGAACTTAGCTGTTGAGAGGCTGGCCTTCTAGAAGACTTACAGTTGTTAACAGCTCAGAGCCAGCTGGATGCTTAGCTAGATGCTTAGGTGGCAAAACACGTGGCAGAATTCTTTAAAGCACATGTCAAAAACCTAGCTTCTTCCCCAAGCTACCAAATCCTATAAAAGGCAACAACCTCAACTCATTTGAGAGAAAAAAGATGACAGATAGCGAAGCCCTGTCTCTCTGAAGACTGAGTTCCATTTGTGCTTTTCTCTATCTTCTTCAACTTTAAGATGATTTCTTCTCTATTTGTACTGATGTCTTTGAATGCTTCTACAATAGTGGATTTGATCTTTTGATCTCGTGGTTTTTTCCCGTTTAGTGTTTTTCCACGTAAAATCACTATCTTCTTCTCTTAATTGATTGATTTCCTTTCTGTTTTCTCACTGTTCTAAGTCCCAGCATTAAGCAAATTCAACCCTTGACTTGAGATTGGATTCGACCTCAAGGCAAATCCAATTTCGTCGTCAATGGTCTATATATGAGTATGAATGGTTGTAAATTTCAAAACATTCATGGTTGTCCTGTTATATAGGACTGTGATAATTGAGAATGCCTATATAGTGTTTGATGTAATGTCTCAATGAGAATATTGTTCTTCCGGGGGTTCAAGTTTGTGGATGTGATGCAGAAAGATTTAAGCCAGATTATGTAATTCAGTTATTTGGCTCGTTTTCGATGCAAAATTCCAATGTTTTCCCTTTGTTTTTGGAATTTTTTTTTATTTTTGGTAATTATTAGTTTGTCAAATTATAATAGGATTTAAATCCGATTTTATCTAGGATTTTGGATAAGTATTAGTTTGTTTTAAATTTTAAGTTTGGATAAGTTTAGGTTTTGCGCTATTTAACCCGGCTTGTGGGTTAGTTTTCAGTAAGCCTTGATTTTTATGAAATTGTTTTAAATTTGAGAAACGTTTCTCTCTTGTGTGGATGACTTCTCGTGTTCTTCCTTGCGATCTTTAGGTTACAGCTAGCTAGCGGGATAATCACTACCCCGTCTAGCGTCAGTTGGTACTAGAGCTCATTATATTCTTGGAACGAGATCGCATTGGCATCAATGGCTAATAGAGATCGAGGTCGAGGTCCGGTCATCGTGGGCGGGTTCCGAATAAGGAGGTCCAGGAGCGTGATCAAGACGTCAAGGATGTGATGAGTGAGGATCTACAGAGGCAAGTCACAGAATTATCCTGACATTTGACGACATGCGATTTTGATCATGGTCGTCAAGGACAGGTTCCAATGGAGGAAGTCCAACGCCATTATTGTAACATTCAGGAGGTGATTAAGAATTTGCAAAGGTAAGTCAGAGGGTTTTATCTGGGCGTCTGTCGGTGCTTGATTTTGATCGTGGTCATCGTGGACAGGTTCCGAATGAGGAAGTCCAACATCATGGTTGTTTCATGGATTCTGAAGACATTGTTGTGAACTCGAGGGCGAGTTCTTTCTAACCCGGGGTGACTGATGCAGGAGGATCCGAGCCAGATAATGTAATTCAGTTATTTGGCTCCTTTTCGGTGCAAAATTCCAATATTTTCCCTTCAAAGATATTTTTTTATCATTTTTGGTAATTATTAGTTTGTCAAATTATAATAGGATTTAAATCCGATTTTATCTAGGATTTAGGATAAGTATTAGTTTGTTTTAAATTTTAAATTTGGATAAGTTTAGGTTTTTTACTATTTAACCCGGCTTGTGGGTTAGTTTTCAGTAAACCTTGATTTTTATGAAATTGTTTTAAATTTGCGAGACGTTTCTCTCTTGTGTGGATGACTTCTCACGTTCTTCCTTGCGATCTTTAGGTTACAGCTAGCTAGCGAGATAATCGCTACCCAGCCAAGTGTCAGGATGTAAGTTTAATAAATAATAAATCATGCACGTATACATGCAAGGATAGATCTTGATACCTATAGTGTATGAATTAAAACTATCTTGTTCATGTGAGCATTTCGGGAACCTTCATGCATGAATATAGGCCTCAAAACTTGTAAAAACCTTCATGCTTATTTACTAATTACTAACAACCAAAGGTTCGAGATTATTTAACTTCTTCTATTCATACTGATTTTGACTTCATCTTTCTCGTGTTCCTTTTGTTTTGTTCCTTTTCATCTTCTAAAGATTTTTTATGTTGTTCTTTGAAATGTATGGTGATTTTAATTTGATATAGTTTGCATCAAGTTATTTTTTTGAATGTAAGGATTATCTTGCCAACTTTGACTGCACATTCCCGCACAATAATCTTTCCATTTTTGCTCTTCTTAAAGGTACATGTCAGCCGCTGTTTTTGGTGATTAAGACACGCCTATATCAATTACCCATCCATTTGTAGCTTTGAATTGTAAGTTTCTTGTTCTTTGTCTTGCTTTTGATACATCTTTATTACTGTTGCACTGCTTGCTTTTGACAAATTTTTTTTAGTTGAAATTGTATATTGTCTAATATCATAATTTATTTTTTTAGGAAAAAAATTCACATAAGACTATATTTTTTAGCAATTGTCTTGTCCTCAACATAAGTTGCGCTTGTCTTAGATTTATGTTGATTTCTAGTGGTGAATCCCCCCCATGATTTTATAGCTTTAATAACCATGATACGATTGATACAATATTTTTTCATTTTCATGTGCTAAACAACTATCTTTCTCTATTAAAACCCAACATGATTTTATAGCTTTAATAAAATCTGATAAAATGATTGATATTTCATAAGAGATGAACATAACTCACTATGACTTTTAAAGAGCAAGAAACATTGAAGCAAATATTATTCATCTAAGCATTGCTTCATGGTGTTTTAAATCATTTAGGATTGTACAATGGCTAATGATGGATATTAGGCATGCGCTCGTTTAGACGAGAATGGATATATTACAGACCAATAAATGGGGTAGTTAAAGAGTACATAACTTTTGCAATGAATGAGTAATGGTTTACTAGTGGTGATAGAATTAGATGCCCATGTTTGAAATATCAAAAGCATTCATTTCTTAAACACGATGATGTGCGGCGACAGTTATACTATAGTGATTTTTATAATGAACCATTGTCTGGTGTTGGACAATCATCCAGAAGTATAGAGGATGTTGAGCAATTGTACGATGTGGAAGCTAAAAATTCATATGCTAATATGATCAAGGATGCTTTTTACTCTAATTTTGACTCTAATTGGAAGTGTGATGGTGAGTCAATGTCCATGGAGCATGAACCTAGTTTAAGGCCATCATCTATTTTTTCTTTGTTGAATGATGTTGATGAACCAGTGTGGTCTAGTTGTACAAAACACACGACACTATCGGCAATGTCACAGCTGTTAAATTGCAAATCTGAATTCAACATTAGAGAAAATTGTTTCAATGTCTCATGGTTATCATAAAAGGTATACTACCAGAGAATAACAATTTTCCAGAGAATTATTATCAAATGAAGAAGAAGATTGCGGCATTTGGCCTTCGATATGTAAAAATTGATGTATGTGACAACAATTGCATGTTGTTTAAGAAAGAATTTGAAGAGTTGGAGTATTGTTCAGTATATGGTCATCCTCGATACAAATCAAGTAATACAAGTGAAAGAAGGGTCTCGAAAATTCCTTACAAGATTTTGCTATACTTCCCACTTATACCTAGGCTTCAGAGGCTTTTCATGTTAAAGAATATAGCAAAGAATATTACTTGCCACGCACATAATCGAAATTCTCCAAGAGTGTTACATCATCCTGCTAATGGAGAGGCATAGCAACACTTAAATCGTACACATGAGTCTTTTTCTAGTGAAGCGAGGAATATCAGATTTGGGTTATGCACAGATAGGTTTGCTCCTTTTAAGCAAGGTGCGAGACCATACTCTTGTTGGCCAGTAATTCTCGTAATATACAATTTACCTCCTTGGCTGTGTCTGAAGCAACTATATTTATTCCTTAATATGGTAATTCCGAGGCCAAATATTAACGCCGGGCGGGGTAGCGATTATCCTGCTGGCTACCTGTAACCTAAAGATCACAAGGAAGAACGTGAGAAGTCATTCACAAAGAGAGAAATGTCTCTCAAATTTAAAACAATTTCATAAAATCAAGACTTACTGACGCTAGACGGGGTAGCGATTATCCCGCTGGCTAGATGTAACCTAAATATCACAAGGAAGAATGCAAGAAGTCATCCACAAAGAGAGAAACGTCTCTCAAATTTAAAACAATTTCATAAACTCAAGACTTACTGACGCTAGGCGGGGTAGCGATTATCCCGCTGGCTAGCTGTAACCTAAATATCACAAGGAAGAATGCAAGAAGTCATCCACAAAGAGAGAAACGTCTCTCAAATTTAAAACAATTTCATAAAAATCAAGGCTTAATGAAAACTAACCCACAAGATGGGTTAAATAGCCAAAAACCTAAACTTATCCAAACTTAAAATCTAAAACAAACTAATACTTTTCCGAAATCCTAGATAAAATCAAATTTAAAACCTATTATAATTTGACAAACTAATCATTACCACAAATGATAAAAAAAATATCAAAAAACAAAGTTTTGAAGGGAAAACATTGGAATTTTGCATCAAAAAGAAGCCAAATAATTGAATTACATTATCTGGCTTGGATCCTCCTGCATCAAATAGTCCATCTCAGAACATAGATGCCTTCTTGAGACCTTTAATAGATGAGTTGCTAATTTTGTTTGGGTTTGGTGTTCGAACCTTCGATAATTATAGTCAAGAACATTTTTTGCTTCAGGCAACATTAATGTGGACAATTAGTGACTTTCCTGCGTATGGTATGTTATCTAAATGGAGTACTCATGAAAAATTATCTTGCCCTTATTGTATGGCAAAATTTGAAGTCATTTAATCTAAAAATGGCAGAAAATCATGTTTTTTTTTTATTGTCACCGACAGTTCTTGCCTCCTCATAATCCTTTTCGAATGCAAAGAGATAAATTCAGAAGGAGAGTTGATCATGATCCTCCTATTGAGAGAATATTAGGTGAAGAAATCTTGAGAGATATTGATAGGTGCCAACATTTGACATATGACACCAAATGTCAAACACAAAAACCAAGGGGTTATGGGTCGACTCATCATTGGATAAAGAAGAGCATTTTTTGGGAGTTACCATACTGGCATACAAATTTGATTTGTCACAATTTGGATGTTATGCACATTGAGAAAAATGTTCGTGATAATATATTCAACACCATGATTATAACACCCTGGGATTCTTAAATAAATAATCAAAAAAAATTTAGAAATTTCAATGAGGTTAATTAATACAGAAAATAAATTAATTAATTTAAACCTCAATTAAAGGAAAATCCGGAATTTATGGACTGTAAATCCAACCTCGTAACTATTGGGCCCAAAGAAGGCCTTATTGGGCTAGGCCACTTATATTTGAAATAGTTGGAGGTGGATGGAAAGGATAATCCCGGTTAATTAATTGAGAAATTTATTTAGTGTTAATTAATCTTGATTAACTAAGTGGGAGATACCGGACAAAGTTAGAATCCTAATAAAGTAGATTTGGGTCGAGTCATAACCGAAATTTATGGATCTCAGTCGGGCATTATTATCACCGTGACATTGGGGTCCTCTGACTCGGGAATTTCGAATCTTGTCTGGTATGAAAATGAAGCCCATGATACGACAGAGTGCACGCATGACTAGACAACCCTAAAATATTGAAGCAATTATTAAAGGGTAGTCATACATGGTTGGCTAGTACTGATATAATCAAGATCCGAGATTTAAGGATCTTGTCGGATTAAAGAGACTTTAATAATAACCACGTGATGCTAAAGCAAGTTATTGATTAAATAATATATATGTTATATATGGAAGTGACTTAGGGCTGAAGAAATTAAAGGGCAAATGAAATCCCCTTCTCCTTTTTTCATTTCGATCTCCTGCTCATGCCCTTCTCTCACACGAGGCGACCAACGCCTCTCCCTCAGTCCGGCGAGACTCTGTCACCGACGAGCAGCGCGGCCTTTTCTCCCTCGCGCGTGGCTTCTTCTCCTTCATGTGCGGCCACTGTCCGCTCCCCAATCGGAGTTGCGCTGCTAGCTGCTAGATCTCCTCCACTGGCCACAGTCTCTTCACACTACTGCTGGCCTGGGCCTCCACCGCGACCAGGCCGCCCCACGCTCGGCGCCACCTCACAACCTCCTTGCGGCTGCGCCAGATCTGGCCACGCCGTGACCGGCCCCGCCTGCGCCGCCTATCTCCTCTATCCTACCTGCCTTGCACCCCTTCTCGTGGCCTACTCCGCCGCCAGTCATGCGCGACCTGCAATGATCTGTTGTTGAGCTCCGCCCCTGTGCATAGCCTGTCTGCCATCTTTCTTCTCCGGCCAACATCCGTCTTCAATTGACGAGAGAGGTTCGTGCAAGAACATCGAGGGTTGCAAGTAAATTTCTGCGAACTTTAATTGGGAGAAAACCCTAGATAATGGTCGGAATTATGCATGAAATTGAATGGGGATTCTAGGGCTGTGAATTGGGCTAACTGTGAAATTATGTGGTGTAAATTAATTATGTCGTTAATGTGATTGATTGTAAAATTTCGGGAGCCCATAAATAGGGAGGTGCTTCCCAATGTTCCTTGAAATTATATGATTAAGCTTCCATGTTTATCTATAGCTTTTGATTAATCTTTAAGAGCATATTAGATCCTTCAATTATTCTAAGGATGAAGATAGCGAAGTCTTCGGCTTCGAATAAATTTCGTATTTTTTTATGCTCTTTATAAATATATAAATGTATGATAATTGGAAGCATGCTCTAGTTAAGTTAATGACATTATTGTATTCGTTCGAGTCTAAGTAAGTGTACAAGTTAAGAATATGGTTTCCGTATTCATGAATTTCCTTATTTCTATTATCAGAAAAGGAAAAAGGGAAACACAAAGGCAAGTTAACCGTTGCCGAAGGACCGAGCCAGTCCTAAGCTTCTACTAGACTCAGGTGAGAGAACGGAACTGGACATCTGATATTTTTTTGCCGTATTACTCATGTAGTATTGGTTTTACTTTGAAAAGCATGATTTAGACCTTTCATGAGTTTTCCTAAGTTTGGAAACTGTATTATGCTTTTGAAAGATTCTTTTGGAAATGAATTTTGAAATATTCATGCTAAGGTTTCAATTAAAGAAACATGAAATAGAAAAGAGGATATTTAGAAGTATTGATACTTTGCACCGTACTTCTATACTTGCCTGCACCAGTGGTGGCACCCTAATAGAGCCATAAAGTATGGTACTAGGTAGGGAAGGGGTGATTTGTTAAACTTTGCATTTCTTAAAGTCCAAACTATCTGTTTTAAAACTTTCCATTTTCAAGAAATAAAACCCCCTTTCCATACTCGTAGAGTGCCTGGTACACGTATATACTATCCTAGAGATAGTCACCTCGCGAGAGCCATAGTTGGACCGTAAGGGCAGAGATGGGACACCGACGGGAGCCCATAGCAGACCGTGAGGGTTCATCCTTACCACACAGTAGTTCAGCAATTATTGAATAAGAAGTGTAGGTGTAATTGATACTATTGAGATATGATGATATATGTTCCTGTATATCCCATCTCATGGGAGCCATATTTGGACAGTGGTGATTATTGGTGTCGATAGTTATCCACCAAGGGAAATTACAGAATTGTAACACCCCATAATTTTTAAATGAATAATCAAAAGATTTTTTAAAATTTTATCAAGATTAATTAGCACAGAAAATGAATTAATTACCCTAAAACTTCAATTAATGGAAAATTGGGAATTTATGGACCTTAAATCCAACCTCACAACTATTGGGCTCAGAGAAAGCCTTATTGGGCCAGGCTACTTAGACTTAAAATAGTTGGAGGTGGATGAAAATGATAATCCCGAGTAATCAATTGAGAAAATTATTTAGTGTGAATTAATCTGAATTATTTAAGTGGGAGATACCGGACAAAAGTCGGAGTCCCGATAAGATCAGGACGAGTCAAAAGCCTGGAAAAATGGATCTCGGTTTGGAGTAGAGGCAACTTGTGAAGCTATAGGTCATCGTGATGAAAAGATGGACTAGCCAAAATTCGCGGATCTAACTGGGAAAAGAGAGGACAAATTGTGGTGCTACAGTAATAACTTTATATTATTAAATAATTATAGGTTTTATTAAAACAGGATGATGAGTTGGAGAGAGAGAGAGAGAGAGAGAGAGAGAGAGAGTAAAATTTCATCTTCTTTCTCTCTTTCTCAACTCACAACACCGGTGCCCTAGTTTTGCTCGTGCCCATCACCATCTCAACGGACCCACGACCGGCATCCACCTCCTCGCACACGAGCCGGCCTGTAGCCGCCGGCCAACTCCTTTCTCCAGCCTGCCCCTCCGACCGACCCCTCTTTCAGCCGCTCTCGCGCTATCTGCGCTCCTCCCCACAAGCCGTCGGCCCAGCCGCCTGTGCTCGGCCACGCCACCACGAGCTGCCGCCCGTCGCTCCCGCGCCACCCTGCTGCCTGTCCTCTGCCTGGCCGACTGTGGCGGCAGCTCCGCCGCCTATTCTGCCTTCTTGCTCCGCCCCTTCCTCCTCCACTTGGAAGTCCGACCAACCCTGACTGCCGCTCTCTTTCTTTCCCCTTCTCCGGCGATAAGTGCTCTGTCCAACCAGCCTTCTTCCAGCTTTGCTTGGTATTGCTTCACCTCAGGCCGCTCGACGCCACCGGCCAGATCTCGCAGCCTCACCGCCCCAACTCCACTTGAGAGCTTCACCTGAGTGCTTCATCTGAGCGCTGATGAGTAGCGGCCTGATTTCAGGTGAGTTGGGCAGGGTTAACCAGAGAAGATTTAATTGGGGGATTTGGACTTTTGGATGAATTTGGTTTTTAAATTTCATGAATGGGGTTGGTGTGTAGGTATTTGGCAAGGATCGAGGGCAAATCAGGACGGTTCAACCACCGCCCTGATATATGGTGAATTGAACGCTCATATGAATGTTTGATTGTGATAGGGAGAAAGATGGTAAGACACGTGGAGCACATCGGAACCATCCACGTGTCAACATCATAAGGTCCCTCGTTAAAATTGGGCCGGCCCATGATGAATTGGCCCGTGTCGTAATAACCAAACTCTTGTATCATATCGGATAGGCCAGAGGACATATGGATAAGATAGTTCCGATGAGATGCTAATACAACACATATCGGAAGTTAACTCCGATCTATCACACCGGAAACACTCCTCACCGCCTCCATCCTGAATACATTCTCAGCTCATCGGCACAACTTCAGTTCGTGCAAGACCTTCTAGAAGAATTACAGCTATCATCCAGCTCAACACTTAGCGGAACTTATCTGGAGAGTTATTTAACAATTTAGCACGTGGTCTAATTCAATAAGGCACGTGTCGAAACTCCAAGCTTCTTCTCCAAGCCACCGAAGCCTATAAAAGGCAGTGACCCCCGCTCATTCAGAGGCAAGACATTTAGAGACAGCGAAGCTTTGCTTCACTGGAAACTGATCCACTTTTTCCATTTCCACTTGTAAAATGGCTTTCAAGGCCCAGATCAATGAGAATTCTCCCCTTTTTCTCCGTGATTTTTCCTTATAAGGGTTTTCCACGTTAAATCTTTGTCTCTATCTCTTGTCTGATTGATTCTTCTTTCACTTTCTCGTTATTCAAATCCCTACAAATCAAACAAATTTAACGATTGACTTGGAATTGGGGTTGATCTCGAGGCAGACCCATTTTCATAGTTAACAGATTGTATAGATAAATGCAAGAGAACAAGTAGAGATTGTATGAATGGATTTTTAATTTGATTGGTTGAATGTTTGTATAATTTTTGGGACCCTCTAAATAGAGGTGGTGTTGTCCAATTTTTCTTTGAACTCCATGATTATGTTTAGCAATTGATTAATCTTGAAGAGCATGATATATCCTTCAATCGGTCTAAGCATAAAGATAGCAAGTCTTCGATTTCGAGTTAATTCCGTATTTTTCTTCATGCTCTTTAGAAATACCTAAATGCGTGTTAATTGGAAGCATGCTCTAGTTAAGTTAATGAAATTATTGTATTCTTCGAATTCAAGTAAGAGTATAAGCTAAGAATATGGATTCCATATTCATGAAATTCCGTATTCCTAAATTTCGTATTTCGATTATCAGGAAAGAAAAAAGGGAAAGACAAAAGCAAGTCAGCCACTGCCAAAGGACCAAGCCAGTCCTAAGCTTCTACTAGACTCATGTGAGGGAATGAAACTGGACATTTCTGTATTTTCACTGTATTATCTATGCAGTGTTTACTTCTATTTTGAAAAGCATAAAATGAAATTTTATATGAGATTTCCTAGGGTTGGAAACTGTATTATATTGATTAATAGATTTCTGCTTTGGAAATGAATTTTAAGATATTCATGAAAAAGATTTCAGTTAAAGAAATATGAAATAGAAAGAGAATAATTAGAAGTATTGATTCTCTTCACCATACTATCATACTTGCTTGCACCAGTGGTGGCACTTTGATAGAGCCAAATAGTACGGTACTAGGTAGGGAAAGGGTGATTTGTTAAACTCTGCATTTCTTAAAGTCCAAACTTTCTGTTTTAAAACTTCCCATTTTCAAGAAGTAAAACCCCCTTTCCATACTCGTAGAGTGCCTGGTATGCGAATTTCCTATCCTAGAGATAGTTACCTCACGGGAGCCATAGTAGAACTGTGAGGGCAGAGATAATACCCCGACGAGAGTCATAGAGGACCGTGAGGTTGCTATGTAGTGTTGCTAGTCCGGAAGTGCATGGGTCACTCAAGTAGTAAACCACCCTGAGGGTAGGGTAGTCGAATCCACAAGGAACGGCACTAGTACTCACTAGGACTCTATTATCTAGCCTAGAAAAGATGGTTGATAAATTGTTTCTAACTAAAACCTAGTCAAACTAAACTAAAGTGACAGTTGGCAAGTTGGGAATTATCAATCTGAAGGACATGGCACCACGGATCACTATCCCTCTCATGAATCCCTCATGATTTGTCTTCTAATACTAGTTTCTTGATTTATCTATTCCTAGACTGTGAAGAACCCTAATTTAGTTTTGTCCCGATCTCTCGGCAACCAAACCCTAACCTTACGAGGTGTGCTCAACATACGGCTGCATTATTATTGGTGTTCGATGGTTCTTGCTATTATGTTTTACCCTAATTCGAAAAGTCAGTTGCGGTTGCAAAGCAACCCAAGAGACCACCCGATCGCTCGGCGTGCCCCCCTATTGTCTACTCTAAGACCTAGTTTGACTGCGATCTCTCATCATGCATCAAACAATTCTGATAGTATGGCTAGCGCTTTCGCACTAACAATCCATAATAAGCACACATAGGCAAATCTTAGAGATAAATAATGATGAAACTAATAGTAAAGAGAAGGATTCAAAAGTTTATCTAAGAGTTCAAGGACCCGAGGCACCACAAGGGGTTTAGCCTCTCATACTAATGAAAGACATCACTAGAATTAAGGAAGAAATCATAAGAAGACTCATATACTCCCTGACACGATGCTTTATCTACCTTCAGCTTCTCCCCAAAACCTTAGCCGTCGATTCCCGAATACACCAAAAGTCACCCCGAGAACTAGAATCGATGGCCTTTTATAAGTTTCAGACTTTACGCCACACACCATGTCATCTATCACACGGTCGTGTCTTCTTGTCACACGGCCATGTCATCTGTCACATGGTTGTGTCTTCAATAGTCTAAGCGTGCTTCTTAATTGATTTCGATTTGAATTCACACGCCCGTGTTATCTCTCACACGATTGTGTCATGCTTATTTTGGTACTTCCCGCTCCAAATTTCTCAAGAATTTGCTTTTTTTCTCCAAAGTGCTGAATTATTTGCCAATTTACACAAAACACCCAACAACGCACTAAGGTAGGACAAACTATGCTAAAATTGATGCAAAAGAGCATGGGAATATGATAAGGAAATATGTATAATTATACAGTCATCAATTAGCCGGGCCTTTTTCTTGGTTCTTGGACTTAAATTTGCAATTTAGCTCTTCACTTAGGCACAAATTCAGGATAAGCACATCAGCCCATCAGCCCACTGACGGAAATTTTTATTTCAGTGCTAAAGTTCCAACAGGTACAGTACATTAATAAAAGGGTGGCTTTTACAATTTTCCCTCGTATAAGAGTTTAGTCCTCTAAACTCACATCAGAAACTACCGAACACTTCTGGGTAATGCTCTTTCATATCAGCTTTGCGTTCTCAGGTGGCCTCGTTGCCAGTATGGTCACTCCATTTCACCTTTACCAAAGGAATCGCTCAGCTCCTTAGCCACTGTTCCTTATAATCAAGGATCTCCACAGGCTACTCCTCATAAGACCGTCCTCTCGAAGGTCCACTGGCTCGTGTCGTAAGATGCGAGATGGATCAAGCACGTATTTCCGCATCATAAAAACATGAAATACATCATGGACCTGAGCTAAGTCTGGAGGTAGGACCAATCGGTATGCCAAAGCTCCAACTTGTTCTTGTATCTGCTAAGGTCCAACACAGCGTGGGATAAGCTTCCTACGCTTTCCAAATCTCGTCATACCCTTAATGGGTGACACCTTCAAAAACACTACATTGCCCACCTGAAGCTCCTGTTCAGTGTGCCTTTTGTCAGTATAGCTCTTTTGATGGCTCTGAGCTACCTTCAACCTTTCCCTGATTACCTTCACATTGTCAATATCATCTTGTACTATCTGAGACCCCTGATACCTTCACTCTCCTACTTCATCCCAACAGATAGGAGATCAGCATTTGTGCCTATAGAAAGCCTCGTATGGCGCCATCTGTATACTAGCCTGATAACTGTTGTTATAGGCGAACTCTACCAGAAGTAGTTGCCATCCTCTCCGACTGACTATCCGTCTGAGGATGAAAAGCTATGTTGATGGTCAGTCAGGTGCCCAATGCTGTCTATAGACTCCTCCAGAATCTCCAGACAAATCTTGAGTCTCGGTTAGACGTGATCGACGACGGTATGCCGTGTAGTCAAACAATGTGCTTCATGTACCATCTACCCAATTGCTCCAGACTTAAAGCCTTGTCTAAAAGGTAAGAAATGAGCCGAACTTGGTCAGTCGGTCCACAATCACCAAAACAGAGTCATACTTCTTTTGAGCCTGAGGCAAGTGACTCAGAAGTCCATCATGATGTGTTCCCACTTCCACTTTGGAATTGGTATGGGTTGCAGACGTCCTACTGGTCTCTGATGCTCCGCCTTCACTTATTGACAAGTAAGGCAATGTACCGCGAACTTGGCTATTTCCCGCTTCATTATATCACACCAGAAGTGGTCCTTCAATCCTTTGTACATTTTGGTACCTCTAGGGTGGATAGTGTAGCTTGAAAAGTGAGCTTCCTCCAAAATGTCTTTTATTAGATCTGGGTCGTTGGGCACACAGACCTAATTATTATACAACATGGTACCATCTTCATCCACTTGGAAGTGAGTTGGTAGTCCCTGTTGGATTTGTTACAGACCTTCAATAGGTCCTTATCCTGTAACTGGTTTTTTTTTTATCCTATCTAGTAAAGTAGGTTGTACACACTTCACACGCACGGGACACCATACAGAAAGTGGCGCCAAATCTTCAAAGCAAGGATCACAACAGCCAACTCCAAGTCATAGGTGGGATAGTTCTCTTCATAAGGCTTCATCTGCCGTGAAACATATGCTATCACCCACCCATTCTGCATCAGTACATATCCTAGACCAGTCCCACAAGCATTGCTGAAGATGGTATACCCATATCCGCTCTTTGCTAAGGACAAAACAGGTGCAAACACTAACGTTCGCTTCAACTCCACGACACTCCGCTCGCAAGAATCTGTCCAGATAAATGGAGCTCTCTTTCGAGTGAGCCTGATCAGGCGTGCCGCCTGCCACCCTCCATGAATCTCCTTTAATATACCCCGCCAGTCCAAGAAAACTCCTGATCTCACTAATTGTAGCAGGCCTCCTCCAGTCTACTTCTGCTTCAATCTTCTTAGGGTCCACCGAGACTCCGTCTTTGCTGATGACGTTCCCCAAGAAGGCCACGCAGTTAAGCCAAAAGTCGCACTTAAAGAACATAGCATACAACTCATGTTGCCTCAGAACCTCCAGCACTCTCCTTAAGTGCTTTAGGTGCAACTTCCTGCTGTATGAGTAGATCAGTATATCGTCGATGAAGATGACAAAAAATTTGTCCAAGTAAGGTTGGAACACCCTGTTCACTAAGTCCATAAATACCATTGAGGGCATGGTAAGCCCAAACGGCATCACCGTAAACTCGTAGTGCCCATACCGCATGCGGAAAGCACTCTTAGGGATGTTGATAAGTGCTCAATTGAGCATAATTTTTTATTATTTTTATGTATGTTTTACATGCTATTTTGATGAAACTATACCCCACTCGTACTTAGAAAGTGTTGATTTTGATGAACAGGGCATAATAGCGAAACATCGAGAGAAAGGAAACTTTTGAGAAGAAATTGAGACCGAAACAAAGTGATTTTGAAGAAGGCACAAGTTCATACAGGCTCCATTCGGCCCCTATGAACCTAGGCATGGAAACGGGCTCTACATTAAGTCTCCCAGGACCGTGTATAGCGCATATGGCTCAACATGCAAGCTATATGGGGTGTCATATAGTCAGATGTACAGCCGTACGGATGAATCTACATTCTTACTGGGAAGTATATGGCTCGTGTAAAAATCCGCACGACGTGATCCTCCCTTATACTACAGACCCAGGCATGCGCAGAAACATAATTGGCACTCCAAAACCCTAAGTGGAGATATAAATACGAATGATTAGGGGTTTGGAGGGGGAGATCCAGCTTGGAGAAAGGTTAATCCTTGGATTAGGGATTGAGAGCTCCATCTCCAAGATTTGGAGAGGGAGAAGGACATTGCATTGAAGAAGTCAATCGAGCAACCAACATTATACGTAACGATGTTACTCATTATGGTCCTGTTGGTTTGTAATCGTTTTTTCATGGATTGTTGTTCCCCATTTTATGGGGAACTAATTTTGTAGATACTTGGGTGTGATGAACCCTTGGATTATGCATTAATGTGATGTTGATTTCTATGTTTGAACTATTGGTTTCGTTTTGAGTCTATTGGATGTTTTCATTGTTATGTTAGTCTTTCTACGTTGCGAGAGCCTAAAGAGATTATCGAAGTCCATATGGGGGAAGAAGCGAGTGCCTCCCCATGTGTAGACCGACTCCAATAGAAGTGATTGCGAGTACACCGAGAGCTCGTGTACTAAGGAGAGAGAGCCCTTAAGATGACTTATTCCCACAATCTTTCAAAGATATATAGGTTCCCTATATCATAATGTAATTGACGGAATTAGGTATTAATCGTCTTGAGAGAGGGATTTAATACACCTTAGGAACCCTTGGTCCAAACCCTACCAATCATCAATATAGAAATCTCCATCTATACTATAGAGTAAAATCCAAGGGGGATTCATTACCCGAGTATCCTTTTCTAATGATTGATTGTCATCAAGGTAAACTCCCTTTCCATAGCCTGAGTTGCAAACTTCTCCAGTTTAGATCTAGTTCAAAAATACCCATCTTTGGATCTACTAGATAATAGATGATTAGTTATAACTAGTACTTCCTTTTCCATGAGGATCGATACTCGACTTTTCAATAGTCCATTCTTTTACTTGATACAACCCGTACACTTGTGGATTTTACGCATTAAGTTTTTGGTGCTGTTGCCGGGGAACTAGGATTACTAAGAAAGCTAGGAATTTATTAATTTAGTCATTTTATTTTCTTTCTTCATGTTTACTTTTTCTTTATATTGATTTCCTGGATTTTAATCTTGCTCGTTATCTCTTCTCGAGATGAATCACATTTCAAGCTCCAAGAGAATGATGTTCTTCAAGTTTGATGTAATGGAATGATGGATTGAAGACAAGTTAGCCAACCAATCCGATAATTTACTGCAAAACCATTTGTTTGTAATCCGACAAGTCAAGGAAGCACACGCCATGTTTGGATTCAAAATCTTAGAAGGATGATTATTCCATGACATATCAGGAGCACACTTCGATGTCAAAGAATAGAGTTATGGAAGAGTCACATGATGATGTGCCACAGTATAGATATGATTGCCTGACAGAGCTTATGAATAAGCAAAATGTGCAGTATGATCTTAAAACATGTTCAGAGGGTTGAATTTCTTGGCATCACCAGTAGAACCAACTGTAAATAGCAACCCCAACCAAGTGAATGACATCAGGGATATTGATTCTCTATAACATGTAGGGTGTAAAATCCACGAATTTTGGGAATAGAATTTTTCCTATATTTTATAAGTTCTTAAATTATTTAGTTCCCTATGCTTGAAGGGAGGATGGAAGAATAAAAAGCTTTAAAAAGGGAATTAAATTAAGTTTGAGTCCAATTAGGGATAATTGGGAGTTTGAGAGCTTTTTAGTAATTTTAAAAGTTTCGAGGACTGAATGGAAATTTTCCTCTCTCACAGGAGAGGGATCTGGATGCAACTTAAATAATTTCAGGGGCTTTTGGTTAATTTGCCAGATAAAACCCTTATACGAGCAAATGAATGGCTGAGATTAGAGGATCTGGGATTGGTGCTGATTGAGTGGAGTTATAAGGGCATCCGTGATGCCACATGGCTCTTTGTGAGGCGTCCTTCTTTTGGAGTGCTGGATGTGAGGTGGGTAGATGTAATCTGGCCGTTGATCCTATTTTGATCCTAACTCTCCATCTGAGCGTTGTCAGATCCGAGGCATTGAGATGAGTTCTTGGCTATTGGATCTGATCCAATCGATCTTCATCGCTCATCTTTGGAATATCGATCACGAGGCACGCCAGTTGTTTCCTCCGTCAGCGAGCCGCCGCGAGCACCACCGGGCGCCCCGTCGTCGTCCCCGAGAGTTACACGCGGAGAACGCGGTCGTTAGCCGGCGGATCGGCTCGCGAACACCACCATCACCTTCGGCAGCCCTCGCTCTATAAAACCCACCTATTGTTTCCACCCGAGACATAGTGGAGAGGAGAATCGAAGTGGTCGCCGGGGAGATTCGTCGAAGAAGACAAGGAGTACCAAGGGTCTTCGCCGCCACCAAACACCGTCGGGAGTTTGCCCTGACAGGTACCTTCCTTTCCCTGTTCTGTATGGGTACTGGGTGCATGCATTGCGACATGGTTTAGAGCTCGCCGGAGAGGGAATTTCGGCCGAGAGTGATTGGATCCGGGAAGAGGAGCTGAGGGTAGGTCGTTAGGGCAAACAACTTCTTGTTCGAAGGGGAAGATTTTCGCGGTGGTTCCCGGCGAAAGGGACCTCAGGCGAGGGAGAGAGAAGCTCGCCGGAGTGGAGCCGTGCCCAACCGGGGCAAAGGAGTTTCAGAGTTGACGGTGGAGCAGGGCCACTCATCCGTGTGGTGGTTAACGTGCTTTCATTTGCTTTCATGGGAGGTCGAGAGAGCCGTCTTGTGAGAATCCGGAAGGCTGCCTCCTCGCCGGTGACAGCTCCGGTGAGGCACGGGTTGAGAAGAAGAAGAAGAATAGAAAGTAAAAAAAAATTAATTAAGTTAATTATTTAATTAATTTAGTTAACTAAAGATTAATTTGGTTAATTGATTTGATTAAATTGATTAAGTAGTTGGCTAAGAATAACCCATTAATAAATGGATTAAGTCTGAACCTAATTTAGTCATTCACTCGTCCGGGGATATAAGTGAAAGGTACATCTGGCGTCTAGGCCTATTGAGAGGGGGACAACCCGTTGGATCTATGGTCAGAGCTCCAAGACACATCTATAAGAGGACTTGACTTCGTTTCGCCCTCAGAGCCGTCCCCGGCCTCCTCTACAACGCCGGACCCCGAGTCACCCTCGTCTACAAAGAAGGCCCATGGTGTCGTCATAGCTGATATTCAAGAGGTTCACGGCCGGCCTGTGACAAACGAGATCTCGAAAAACCTTGATGCTCCGGCGCGAGCTAGCTAGGGACTCCTTATTAAGAATGATCTGGAACTTGGGTGAACGCTTTTAATTGCACGATAGCTTCAGCCTGGCAGTTAACAATAGTCCCAGAGAAGGCAAAGAATCCCATGAACTTCTCGACCTCCTCCTTCCTATCAAGCTCCAAGGAACGTGTATGCTCCCTCTTCAGGCACTCGATCTCGGCTTTACGCTTCTGAAGACATTCGGACAACTAGTTGACGGCCTCTTGCAATAGCTTACACTCGGTGTGGTGCTCTCTGCTTGAAGGCATGAACCTCGACCAAGAGGTTCTTCACAAACCACGGGCCTCCTTTACGAGGTCAGCCTAGAAAGGGAAGTCACTCTGTACGGGTGAGTCGGACGTCTAACTAGGAGGTTAGAAAGAGAGTGAGTTGTACCTTGCAATCGGAGAACTCTGCCAATGTCTTCTCAAAGTTTTCGATCAACGCCCCCCTCTAGACCAACACCCCCCTCTGGACCAACTCTGCCTCGATCACGCTTGCGTATCTGGAGGATGAAGCACCCTCTAGAAGCCTGAGTACTGAGTAGACAGACAGAAGCATGATCAACGCCCCCCTCTAGACACATGAGTGGCGCATGTGTGTAGACTGCCGAGCAATCAACAAAATCACCATCAAGTACAGCTACCCCATCCCTCGCTGGATGACATGTTGGACAAACTATCCGACTCAAAGGTCTTCTCAAAAATCGACTTGAAGAGCGGATACCACCATATCAGATATGGCCTGGAGATGAGTGGAAGATAGCGTTCACGGCACAACATGGACTGTACGAGTGGATGGTGATGCCTTCTGAGTTGTCCAACGCCCCCTGCACGTTCATGCGATTCATGCACCAGGTTTTGCGACCGTTTATGGGCAGTTTGTGGTTGTCTATTTCGATGACATCCTCATCTAAAGTCCGAGTTAGTCCTCACACTTTGACCACCTTCGCGCTGTTTTTGATTTACTGAGAACGGAGCGCCTGTTCGTTGGCCGAAAGAAGTGTTCTTTCTTCACCACTTCTGTGACCTTCCTTGGCTTTATTGTTTCTACTGATGGTGTTCACGCAGATCAATCAATGATAGATGCGATCTTGGAGTGGCCCAGACTGAGGACCTTGCATGATATTCGAAGCTTCCATGGGCTGGCCTCGTTCTACAAAAGATTCATCCGAAACTTTAGCACGCTGATTGCCCCCATCACAGAGTGTCTCTAGGGGCGTGATTTCAAGTGGACGGATGAGGCCGAAACTAGCTTCTACATGGTCAAATAGAAGATGACTGAAGCACCAGTTCTAGCACTTCCCGACTTTGACAAAGTGTTTGAGGTCAACTGTGATGCATCTGGAGTTGGCGTTGGAGGTGTTCTGAGCCAGTCAAGACGACCGATAGCTTTCTTCAGCGAGAAGCTGCAGGGGTCGAAGAAGAACTACTCCACTTATGACTTGGAGTTTTATGTCATAGTTCAGTCGCTGAAGCATTGGAGCCACTACCTCATACAGAAGGAATTCATCTTGTTCACCGATCATGAAGCCCTGAAGTACATCAATTGCCAACACAAATTGTGGCACGCTAAGTAGGTGGAGTACTTGCAGGAGTTCACCTTTACTTTGAAGCATTAAGCAGAAAGCCTCAACTGTGTAGCAGATGCTTTGTGCTGCGGCGGTTCTCTTCGCACCACAATTAGGGCCAAAGTTGCAGGGTTTGAAGCTTTCATGGATATGTATACGGATGATCCTTCCTTCCGGCGGATCCTTCAGGAGGTAACCAATGGGCATCGTCATGATTTTATTTTGCATAACGGTTACAAGTTTCGTGGCATGCAGCTGTGCATCCCTGACTGTTCATTGCGACAACAGATCATGAGCGAACTCCATAATAAGGGGCACTTTGGTCGTGATAAGACCTATGCCCTCATTGCTGCAGACTTTTATTGGCCGAAGCTGTCACTTTGTGGAGCGCTGCTTTGTGTGTCAGCGGGCCAAAGGAGTTCTCACCAACGCAGGCATATACACTCCCTTGACAGTCCCTAAAGCCCCTTGGCTTGACGTCAGTATGGATTTTGTTATGGGTCTTCCTCGTACCTAGGGGGCCTTAGATTCATGGTGGTGGTTGACAGATTTTCCAAGATGTCCCATTTTGTAGCTTGTCGAAAGACTATGGATGCTACCCGCATTGCACATTTTTACTTTTGAGACTTTGTCCGCTTGCATGGTATCCCTCTCTCCATCACATCCGATCGTGACACCAAGTTCGTCAACCTCTTCTGGAGAAGCTTGTGGGGGAAGTTGGGAACGCAGTTGAACTTTAGCAGTGCATACCACACCTAGACAGATGGCTAGACTGAAGTGGTGAACCGGAGTTTGGGTAACCTATTGAGGAGTTTGCTAGAACTAAACCGAAGCAGTGGGATCTGGTAATACCTTAAGCCTAATTAGTCTATAATAGATCGAAGAATCGGACTACTGGCTTGAGCCCATTCGAGGTTGTCTATGTGCGAAACCCATCAGAAGTACTTGATCTGACCCTCGTCCCACGAATTGGTCGTGTTCACCCTCGAGCTGATGAGATGGCTGAGCATCTTCTGCTTATTCATGAGCAGGTCAAGTTAGCTATTCAGTAGAGTAATACCAGGTACAAGGTGAATGCCGACAAACGGCGGCGTCAGGTGCTGTTCGATGAGGGTGACTTAGTGTGGGTTGTCCTCACTCAAGATCGCTTCCCTGTGGGTGAGTATAACAAGCTCAAGGAACAAAAGATTGGACCCTGTGAAGTCCTGCAGAAGATTAATGATAATGTATACCGGTTGTGCCTCCCCAGTCATTTGAAGACCTCAGACATCTTCAATGTGAAACATCTGAGCCCTTGCTTTGTGGAGTCAACTGATACAAACTCGAGGACGAGTTCTTTCCAACCTGGGGAGGTTGATGGAGGAGAGGCCGAGTCAGACGATGCCGAACTATTTGATTGCACCATGAGAACTTTGGCATACCACGACTTGGCGGATCAACGTAAAGGCGGAAGGTGATCGAGCCAAGTCCGGAATTGGGGAGCACTTCGGAGCATATCATCTCGTGCACTTGATATTGGGTACAACTACTCAACAATCAGAAGGCGTCATTGATGTCTGATCCAGTGCACCAATCAATTCATGCGCTGGTCATCCGGGTAGAGATGATAGCATGGGAGCGGTCACCATCACAAATCACTTCCTCTTATACAACATCCTAGAGCGAGCACCCCTTCACTTGAGATATGTGCTCGCCGACTACTTGGTATACCAGGTATAGAGCCCCCGTCCCAAGGCCATCAGTGCTCACCTAGCTGATCATTAGGATGGGAGTCGAGCAGCGGACTGACGGTGTGTAGCGGCTACATCTTATCACACCCCTTGGGATGAGCACCCTCGTCCAGACAAGGTTAGGCCATCATTCTAGCAGCGGTTGCACCCTAGTTGGCTATGAGTTTGAGAGTTCAGACACTAGAGGATCGGGATTAGAGGACACTCCCTCATCGCTTGCTGCCGACCGACGATCCTCATCCTCCAAGAGTTGACTTGCGAGACTAGAGCAGCATATCACTGAGGTACAAGCGGTGCAGGATACCATCCTCAAGGAGCAGCGTCAGATGAGACTTCAGTTCACAGAGCTCTTCACATACCTCCGAGGATAGGCACCTTATATACCTGCAACACCGACGTCATAAGTGCCCTCTCCACCTCCTTCATCTCCGGCACCCACTCTCCTATTAAGGCTTAAAATGAAAATCACCACTACATTACCCGTGGCTCCAGCCGATGAGCAGCCCCTCAGAGAGGATTGAGACATATCATCTTATTTTCATTATGATAGGGATGAAAGTAATGGAACACGTGGCGTTCATCCAAGCTAGCCACATGTCGAAGTAACAATGCAAAGTCTCTTATTATTACTACAGCGAATCGTTCCGATATGGACTACTTATCCGATCAGATTGATGAGCTATGAAGTGCCTTGCGGATCCGATATGAAGAACCGATATATCAAAGCCACTACGAAACTCATCGGGATCGGAAAGAACTTCGCCAAGCCAACACGTGTCAACCAGGAAAGGTATATCTGAAATGATAGCTGTTCATATTGGCTCCGATCTTCTAGAAGAATGCAATTGCGGAATAGCACGGCCTTCTAGAAAGATTACAATTTGGAGACTCGGACACTTAGGCATCTAGGCGCTTAGCTAGACGGGGCGGTGGCAAACACGTGACTAAATTGGGGAGCGTGCTCAGCAAGCAACCCATGCCTATAAAAGGCAAGGATCACAACTCATTCGGACAATCTAAAATCCAAGTAGCGAAGCTCTGCCCATTTCACAACTCATGTGGAGTTCTTGTAAGATCTCTTGTACTTTTTTGATGATTCATAGTGAGATTTTCCGTTCCCGTGGTTTTTTCCAGCTGATTAGGGGTTTTTCCATGTAAATCCGGTTTCTCTCTTCTCTTGCAATGATTCTTATTCGATTTCTCACTAGGATAGCCACCCAACAAATATAAATTCAATTGTTAGGTTGAAATTGGGCTCTCAATCCAATTTTGGCTCTAACAATTTGGCGTCGTCCGTGGGGAGGTGAGCAAAAAGTTCATGGCTACTACTCAGAGGAAATCGAAGAGATTCCAAACCCAAGAGGAAGGAAAAGGAGTTTCAGCGACTCCTCCAGTGGAAGGCGCACCACCTCCTCGAGCTGGAATTCCTCCGGCGAGTATTGGAGTTCAAAATGATGATGATCGCGTCAGAAGGATGTCGCAGGAGATTGAAGAGCTGAAGCAAGCCCTTAAGGAAGCGCGTCAGCAGCGTGCTTCCCAAACTATTGTTTCTCACGATGCGCAACCTCTGAAGGAGAGTGGGGGAAGGAAGACAACTCACTCCCCCAGACACTAAGCATGTTCTCCTGTCAGACGCCGGAGCAAGGAATCTTCGACTAGAAGCTCAGATCCAGCGAATCACCATCGAGATCGCCATGTCCAAGGGAATGAGATTAGAGAATGGAAGAAGAGGGGGATCTCCCGTTCTCCGGATCGCTCGGTAGATCGGAGACGCAGAACACGATCACTAACACATCGATCCCGAGGGCAATATTATTCATCGGATTGATGTTATTCTCCTTGCGGTCGATCTCCACATCATCTTCATTCCAGACACCGGTCTCCACGGCGCGATTCACCATATTGCCGTTATTCTTCCCCACGGTGATATATGACAGAAAGGGAAAGAGTTCAGCAACTTGTCCCACATGTCACTTCTCCCTTTATAAAGGCGATTTGGGAGGCTCCCTTTCCCGAACATTTCAGACCTCCTAATGTTCGCTCTTACGACGGGACATCTGATCCCTAGGAGCATTTGGATAGTTATTTAGATGAGATGATGGTTAATAGAACCACTAAAGCCGTCATGTGTCGAGCTTTTCCTCGAACACTTAGTGGCGATGCTCATGATTGGTTCAGAGGATTCCCCTAGGAACCGTACATAGTTTTCAACAGCTCTCTCACCTCTTTCTTTGCAATTTGGGATTCAAGCAGAGACCGGAGGAGAGTCTACGCGGATACATAAGCCGCTTTAATAAGGAGATCAATGGCATGGTGGATATAAACTCTGCAATAGTTGTGGGAATAGCTGTGAAAGGGTTGAAGGATGGGCCCCTTAAAGATTCCTTGATTCGAGAGCCTTCGGCTGGTCTCTCAGATTTCCAGGCTACGGCTGCAAAGTACATAGCCTCAGAAGAAATGAAAGCAAAATGGCGAGAGAGTGATCTCTTGCAGCTAGAAGAAATCAGAAAGAAGAATCACCACCCGCAGCCATATCGGGATTGGAGAGAAGGAGCTCGGAGAGGTGATAAACCTCTCAGAGAAGGAGGTCGGAATCCAAACCGAGTAGATCGGTTTGAGGAAAGGAGACCCCCACAACACCGGGGATATGATCCTGAAAGAGTAGAGAAGTACCACAACTATTCCATCCTTAACACCTCACTAGAAGACATCCTCTCCCAGATTCAGGATCGGAAGATATTAAATCCCCCTCAACCTGTGAAAGATAACCCAAGGAGGAAAAAGAGTAAAAAATTCTACAAGTTTCATCAAGACAAGAGGCATTTTACAGAGGATTGTATCCCGTTGAAGAATGCTGTTGAAAGCCTCATCAAGGAGGGTAAACTGGATCAGTTTTTGCAAAAGGAGCAAGAACCAGAGACTGAGCATATCCCACCTCCACAGCCTATGATTCCTAGTGACACACACGTGACAGTTATTGCTGGAGGCCCAGGATGAGGAGGAGAGAGCTCAAAATCAAGGAAAAACTATATGAGAGCGGTTGGATCCGTTCAGAATGTCACATCCTTGAAGAGGCCTCGCACCCCCATACAAATCTGTTTCTCAGATGAAGATCTGAGGGGTGTCCACTACCCTCATGATGACGCTCTGGTGATCACTGCCCAGATCGGGATTTTCACTGTAGAGCGAGTTCTTATTGATACCAGGAGTTCGGTGGATATCATATTATCTTCTGCATTTGACAGAATGAAGCTTCCAATTGAAAATCTGAAGCTGATAAAGTCTCCTCTCATCGGGTTCAATGGCAGCCCACTAAAACCCGACGGTATGATTTCTTTGCCCTTGACTCTTTTCACTCCCCCGAGATCTACTACTGCTGTCATTAACTTTTTGATTGTCCGATGCCCTTCGAGCTACAATGTTATCATTGGGGGGCCGTCGATCAATCAAATTGAAAGCTGTGCCCTCAACTTACCATATGGTGATCAAATTTCCTACATCCAATGGTTGCGACGAAGTGAAGGGCAACCAACTGGCTTCTCGTCAGTGTTATGCCACCATGCTCAAGGGACATGGCGAGGGGAGTAGCCGATCCGGAGAAGCACTTACTGTGGAAGATATACAACAAAAAGATGATGAGAGGGAGAAGCATCGGCCCACTCCGGTTGAGGAACTGAAGGCTATACCTCTGAAGGAGGAACAACCGAAGCGTACTATCCAAATAGGAGCAAACCTCCCATCGGACCAGCAAGAAGAGATACCGAATCTCTTGAGGAACAACTCTGACATTTTTGCTTGGATAGCTGAAGAGATGCCAGGAGTTCCATGGGAAGTTATAGAGCATCGACTCAATGTCGATCCGGGGGATAAACCAGTCATACAGAAGCGACGAAGTTTGTCTCCTGACCGCCTCCAGGCTGCTCAAGAAGAGGTGGACAAACTTCTGAAGGCAGACTTTATCCAAGAGGTGAACTACCCTAAGTGGTTATCAAATGTTGTACTAGTTAAAAAATCCACAGGAAAGTGGAGGATGCGTGTGGATTTTACTGATATGAATAAAGCTTGCTCTAAGGATTGCTACCCCCTGCCTCTAATCGATAACTTAGTAGATTCTACATCAGGGTACGAAATGCTAAGTTTCCTCGATGCATATTCTGGGTATAATCAGATAAGAATGTCAGAAGCCGATGTGAAAAAAACCTCTTTCATCACCGGAAGAGGAACATATTGTTATAAGGTCATGCCATTTGGCCTGAAGAATGCTGGTGCCACTTTTCAGAGATTAGTGAACAAAGTTTTTAAAGACCAGATCTGGAGAAATGTGGAAGCATATGTCGATGATATCTTAGTGAAGAGTGATAAGACAGAACGACATATTGCCGATATGCGAGAAACTTTTGCTGCACTTCGGGCACACGGGATGAGCCTCAATCCCAATAAATGTACCTTCCGAGTCCGATCTTGAAAATTTTTGGGATTCATTCTCACACATCGGGGAATTGAAGCAAATCCGGAGAAGATACGAGCAATCCTAGAAATGAGATCCCTAAGAACAATCAAGGAAATGCAAAGACTTAATGGCCAACTTGCAGCCTTGGGGAGGTTTATTTCGAAGTTAGGGGAGAAAAATCTTCCTTTCTTCCGAGCATTGAGAAAAGCTCCCAAAGTTGAATGGAATGAAGAATGCGAAAAAGCATTCATACAGTTAAAGGAGTATTTGCAGTCAGCAGCTTTATTGGCAAAGCCTCAACCAGGAGAAGAGCTTTATGTTTACTTATCTGCAACCGATGCTATTGTCAGCTCAGTATTGGTAAAGATTGAGGATAATTTGGAGAAGCCAGTGTATTATACAAGCAAGGTTCTCATTGATACTGAATCCAGATATCTTTCTCTTGAGAAGTTGGCCTATGCTTTAGTAGTCTCGGCTCATTGGCTCCGCCCTTATTTCCAGTCACATCAGATAAGGGTGTTGACTGATCAGCCATTGAAGCTGATCTTACATCGGCTAGACACATCGGGGCACCTCGCCCGATGTGTACTTGAACTTGCAGAGTATGATATCAGTTATGAATCGCGTACTTCTATAAAAGCACAAGTACTTGCAGACTTCATTGTCGAGCTCACGACCACCACTGATGATGATCCTTCAAACATCAAATTATTTGAAATAAGGAACGATTTCTCATCCCAATGGGTTCTACACATAGATGGATCTTCTACAGGAGACAGTTCGGGAGGAGGACTGATCCTCCAGTCACCATCTGGATGGAACACTTCTACTGTTTTGAAGTTTGGGTTCAAAGCAACCAATAATGAGGCTGAGTATGAGGCTATGATAGCTGGGCTACAGTTAGCTCGCGGTCTTGGAGTAAGGAATCTGCAAGCTGACACTGATTCTCAGTTGGTGGTAGGCCATCTGAGCGAAGAATTTGAGGCAAGGGAAGACCACATGGTTAAATATAAGTCTTTGTTACAGAAGCTCACCACAAGCTTCGAAGAATTCCACATTTCTAAAATTCCTAGAGCGGAGAATCAGCAGGCTGATCTCTCCTATCTAAGTTGGCCTCAGCAAACGCCAGTATTGACCAATCGGTCAATATTCAGTACCTGGCAACTAGGACAATCGATTGTCGACCACCTGAAGAACTCATGGATATCGACCAGGAGCCATGTTGGATAGATCCAATCCTGGGTTACTTGAAGGATGGAACTCTCCCGTAGGAGCCCAAGGAAGCTCGAAGAATTACCATCAGGGCTTCAAGATATAGTGTGGTGGATGGACACCTTTATAAAAGATCATTCACCCTCCCTCTCTTGAGATGTCTCCGGCCATCGGAAGCAGAATATGTCCTTCAGGAAGTCCATGAATGGGTTGCGGGAGATAATTTGGGAGGAAGAGCATTGAGTAACAAAATCCTGAGGCAAGGATACTATTGGCCAACCTTGAATAAAGATGCTATCGATTTTCCCAAGAAATGTGATGCTTGTCAGCCCCATTCCAATATTCAGCGGCGTCCCCCCGTACCACTCAATGCAGTTGTGAGTACGAGGCCTATTGCTTTATGGGGAGTAGATATACTTGGGTCATTTCCTGTAGCTGTCCGACATATGAAGTTCTTAATTGTGGCGATCGACTATTTTACTAAGTGGGTAGAGGCAGAACCACTAGCGTCGATCACAGCAAAGACTTGCTAGAGCTTTTTATGGAAGTCCATTGTTTGCCGTTTCGGTTTACCCGTTGCTTTCATCACGGACAATGGCCACCAGTTCGACAATCCAGCCTTCAAGAAGTTCTACACAGATCTTGGTATTGAATCAAGACTAACTTTTGTTACTCACCCACAGGCGAATGGACAAGTGGAAGTAACCAACAGGACTCTCCTTCACGGTCTGAAGACAAGAGTTCTCAGAAATGGGCCGAACTGGGTAGAGGAAGTTCCGAATACTCTATGGGCATATCGGCCAACTGCTCGAACCCCAACTGGTGAGACTCCATTCGCGCTAGCGTTTGGAGTCGAAGCTGTGCTCCCAGCTGAAGTAACATTACCCACACCAAGAACGCAGTCCTTCGATCCAGTAAGGAATGAAGAACAGCTCCGGGCTGAGCTGGATCTCCTTGAAGAAAAGAGGGATTGTGTTAATGTTCGAGCAGCAACATACCGGCAGAAAGTCAAGAGGTACTATAATGCCAAGGTGAAGGAAGTGACCTTTTAGGTTAGAGACTTGTGTTGAGAGAGAATACCTTTCAAGGCAACACCAAAGTCGAACAGGGAAATTGAATACTAATTGGGTAGACCCCTATATTGTGCAAGAAATTGTAAGGCCCGGTACATACTGGTTCTCTAAAATGGATGGGCGCAGACTCAAGCGCCCATACCATTCAGAACATCTGCGGAGGTACTATCAATAAAATTGGTTACTTCCATGCACTTATATCTTCTTTCCTATTCTATTCTTTTTCTAGAAAAGTTTATCTAATGACGTAAAAGGAGAGAATCAACTCCAAAAGCGGTACCCGCTCTAAAAGACCATTCGGGCTCAACAGATCATATCGATCCCAACGGATCATATCGATCTCAACGGGCCATACCGGTCCCAATGCCCATACCGGGCCCAACGGACCATACCAGTCCCAATGCCCATACCGGGCTCAACAGATCATATCGATCCCAACGGATTATATCGATCTCAACGGCTATACCGGCCTCAACAAACCATATTGATCCCAACAGGTCATATTAGTTTCGACGGACCATACCGGTCCGAATGGCCATACCGGCCTCAACAGACCATATCGGTCTACGATATCAACAAACCATACCGGTTCTGAAGAATTAACAAGCCATACCGGCCCCAAAAAGAAGATTGATGTACCAACCCTTCATCGCTGAAGACCATGCAAGGCTACAACGAAGACAAACCATTCCAGATCTTAACGGAAACAACCATACCAGTCAACCAATCATATCAACCAATCGTCCCAGAAGTCATCACACAACCCTATCACATTGACAAACTGCATCAAATACTTCATACAAACGAGACGAAATACTGCATTTCTGTAGCAAAATAACAACTTATCACTTCGGAAGCCAAGAAAGAAAAGAAGTCCATTCAACATGAGGATGTTAAAATACTTCAAATATGAGACAACCAGAAAAAGACATGTTGACAGAAAAAAACTGTTCATTGATTGAAAATATGAAAGTACAATGGAAGTAACAGATTCAAGAAGAGTCAGAAGAAGTAGAAGAATCTAAGTCGGAAACACCATCAGGAACTTGTGCAGGAGCAACTGCAAGCGTCGACACCTTCTGGCATCTATTGTTCCCGAGAACGTGGACTTCAAAGCACATATCCTCTCGAAGAATGAAAACAAGCAGCTCCCCTTCCTCCAATTGGTGATCCCTCACGAAATCCTCCCATCCCTCAGTAAAGCGGAATTCTCCAAGCTCCGACGACATGGATAGCATCACTGACCAGAAATTTCCACTTGGTCCTCGCAACCTAACAGGTCCTTCCTCGAAGAACGCCCTCATGTGACCTCGAAAAGGAGCAGCCCAGCTTGAGAATCAGGCGGTCGCGCCTCCCGAATTGTAGTCTGCAAAAGCGTCCTCAGCGACGGACCGTGCCCAAATCCCCTGGAAAGGGGTGCCTGAGTGGGTGAGAGCCCCGTCGTGCCTGGACCCTGACGCACTACAAGGCGCTGTCGGCGAGTTGGGTTGTTTGGGAATGCAGCCCCAATCGGGTGGTAAATTCCGTCCAAGGCTAAATACGGGCGAGAGACCGATAGCGAACAAGTACCGCGAGGGAAAGATGAAAAGGACTTTGAAAAGAGAGTCAAAGAGTGCTTGAAATTGCCGGGAGGGGCGGATGGGGGCCGGCGATGCGGCCCGGCCGGATGCGGAACGGCGACGAGCCGGTCCGCCGCTCGTCTCGGGCCTAAAGGGATCATCACCGCCCCTATTTATACGGTGATTTCTACTAAAGCGATTAATGCACACCAGTATACCAAGAGACATCAGACGCTTCGATTCAAACCAACAAGGACGTCTTTTGACTTCTTGGAGGGAATGTTTCCTTAAAACTGCTTTGCAAACGCTTCAGAATTTAAGGCTCAATAAAAGGGAGTAGCTGCTCCGTTTCCAAGAGACGTTTGAATTGAATCGAAGCAGGAATGAGGAGTCTCTCATTTTACAATATGCTCACCTATCTACTTACTAGAGAAGATCTGAAAACGGGGTTGATCCGATGTGGACATCGAAACAAGTACTTGTCATCTGATCCGATATAATATCTGCATAATCAATAGATATAGAAAATATTACCCGATCCGATACGAACTATCAGAAACGCATCGACTTCAGAAGGACTATTCCTCAGCAAACATTGAAGGCAAATTAAATGGCAATTTCATTCATTCTCAAAAAGAAAAAGGAGACAGAAAAACAATCAAAATGTTCTTATGAAAGGCACCTGGAACAAATGTTACAGTTCGGATCAAGTCTTCACAGCGGAATGAAGAACTGTAAAAGTCGTTACAAGTTTTTCTTCTAGACAAAATCCCAATTTCTTGATCTGGCTGCACTCTTCCGACGAGCTTCTGCACGACGCCTTGCTTCAAGAGCTTCTTCAGAATTTTTCGCCCAATCCCTCAAAATTCTCTCCTAAACCGCTTTCAGTTCTTCGATCTCACTTCGGAGCCATTTTACTTTAGGTTGATCTGACAATAAGGAAGAGAAAGAGTGGAATGATTAAAGGTAAGTAAAGGGGGAATAAAGGAATTTAGCTAACCTTCCTTCCTACGCACAACAAAAGATGTATTCCCTTGGTTAGTCCCCGAAGCTTTTTCTCCACTTGGCTCAACAAAGGTACCCTTAATGGTCTCCGAAGCTCCTTCTCAGCTCAGAATGATAGAAGTGGCTTTAATCAAATAAAGGAAAGATTAGTGAGGAGCCATACAATTAAAAATATCAAAAGGAAGGAAAATTTGAACTCACATGTACCAGCTGTGACGTCATCTTCAATCTCAATAACAGCTGGAGAAACTTCACTTGGAGGTGTGCATTCCTTCTCTTGATGAATTGGTTCCAGACCAGATATGATCTCTCTGCGGCACCCCGTATCTTCACGGACCGATTCTGAATCCGCGATAATGGCTTTATAGATCGGATCTGGATCCGATATAACTATTTCACGCTCTGAGACTTTTTCTGGATCCGATATGGTTAATGGAGGAATTGTCATATCTGAAGAACCTTTCTCCGATGCGGATACTGCTCAAGTTTCCTTCAAACAAGGGATATCGGGTCCCACTTCTTCAGCAACTGGATCCCCAAGTCTCATTTCTACAGTAACGGGATCCTTATTTCCTTCTTCTCCCCCTTGACATTTCTCAAAATAAAGCTCCACGGCAACATCATAGGGAGTCTGATGAAAGTTAACTGAAGGGTTAACGGAATGGATGCTGCTCAGAATTGAATAAACTTCTGACGTAACTCTGCGAATCTCATCATCAGAAAGTTCTCTTTTCTCAGCTGCAGCAAGTTTCTCCTCCAACTCCATAGATATTTTCCAACTCTTGTTCAGATCCGATAGTATGGATGACATTTCACTCTTAATATTTTCGTTTAACTGTTGCGCAAGGATAACGTCACTCCGAGCCTGGGAGAGGAGATTGTCCTGGGCTTTCACTTGCTCAGACAGGAGATTGTTGTCTTCTTTCAGTTTACTGATTGACTCTTCAGCAGTCTTGAGCTTTGCTCTCAAGACTTTCTTCATCTCTCTTTCAGTGGATGCCTCTTGTTCAAGCACAGATACTTTTTCAGAAAGCTTCTCTTTTTCACCAATAACGGAATATTTCTCACTTTTAGATTGATCCAGATCCAATCTCAAAGCAGTAACGGTCTGCTCAGATAAAGAAAGAGAAGCCTACAAACTCTCATATGCTCCTTGCGACTTCCCTAACTCAACTGTGATAAACTCTTTTTCTTCAGTTAACTTGGCCATCTCAGCATCCATAGTGGAAAGGCTCTCCAGAAGCTTCTTATTTTCTTTCCTGTCCCAATTTGGAGACCTAGGGCTTCATCTCAGCATCGCCTCGCTCACAAAATCTTGCGACCCATTCCCCACATAAAGCAGTCTGCAAAAGAAATTTTCATTCAGAAGAACAAAATAGCAAATTGTATTATGAACCGATGAGAAAGACAAAGGCATATAGAAGCAAGGGATAATCGAAAATGAGTGCAAGACTCCTCCACACTAAATTGATTTAGGTGAGTGTTAACGGTATCTTGTCGCCATGAATGGAGAGAATCTCTAACAAGTCGATATCAAGGGGCAGGGCATTGTCCCTTCTATGGATTCTTCCCCGAGTCTCAATCCTTGGGCTCTCGAACCACCAACAGAAGGTTTTATAGCTCTAACCACTTCTAAAGAACAAGACATGCAGAATAAGTTAATCAATATCAAAAAGGTTGAGCAGAAAGAATCATAAAAGAGAGAAGAGCTTCTAAATATCACCTCGATTTTGGCTACTATCTGATTCAGCTCCCAAAGGAATACCGCTTTCCGATCTACGCGACTCTCCCTGTCTACGGATAGTTGACACATCGGGAATTGGAATATCGAAACCTGATCCGATAGGGGGGTATGAGGGAAGATAATGGGCGCATCAGGAACAGAGACATCGGAACCCGATATAACGGGAAGAGCAGAAGAAAGAATGATAGGTTCCTCTTGAATAGGACCAGTCGACTCTTCAACAATTGTCTCTGATGTAACACGCACAAGCGGAATAGAGGCAGAGCTAGCTTTCTCAGCAGCTTTTATTAATCGTCTCCTCTTAACAACTGGAGCCTTGATTTGAACAGGAGGAGGGAGGCTAGCGATAACAGGAGCCACCACCATTTCGAAATTAATGGCAGCATCAGGTTTACTCCTCTGACTTGCACCAAGCTGTTGAGAAGGAATAGTATCAGATGGAATTCTCTCAACCTCTCTACTATCAGAACTAGGAACCTCTTCGCTCGAGGCTTCCTTCCCTTTCTTCTTTGATTTGTCTGCGCGAGAGATGGCACGTATCCTTTCAGCTAGAGTCTTTGGAGCCATATAAGAAGGATAAAAAGAATAGATAGGGATCAGACAGCAGATCGGAGCCATTAGATAACGTGAATCAAAGATTTGAAGCAACCCTACCTAAAGCTAAGTATAATACACATTCTTGAAGTCTCTTATTGGATAGAAAAGATTTATCTAACAGAGTATTCTTGAACTCCTTGAACTTTTTCCACCATCCTTCTTCAATTGATGATATCTTCTCTTTGGAGCCCGAATGAAAACAAGGGGTTCCCCATTTAGTACTAAAGCCCCAATTCTCGCTATTGGAAACAAAGAAGTACTTGTTTTTCCAATCTTTGATCGAATCAGGGATAGAATCGAGAAAAACCATACCAGGTTTGGCACCGAAGTAATACCAATCAGATTGTCTATCTTGGTTAAGATTGAAAAGAAGGTTGAATAGACGGACAGATGGTTCAACCTCACAGAGAATTGAAACTACAACGAAACCACAAAGAATCCTCCAAGAGTTTGGAATCAGTTGAGAAAGGTTTAAGCTGAAATGACGAAAAATATCTACAAAAATCTTGGGAAAAGGCAATCTGAGACCAGCCACCAAGGCATCTTGATAAACCACCAAATGCCCTCCCTGAGAGGGAGAGCAAGCATGCTCAGAAGGGGAAGGAACCTATAAGAAATACTAGCAGAAGAAAGATGATACTTCTCCACTAAGTCATCTATTTTAGTCTCAGAGAGAGTATTAGTAAAGGAAAAGGAACAACGTTTTGGATCTCTGGCAAGCTTCGGCATCGTGAAAAACTAGCAAAGGAAACCCTAAAACGAAGAAGATCCAAACCCAAGAAGGGAGAAAAAGCCTCGTACCTGGGAAAATAAGATCCTGCTGAGAACCAAGAAACTGATGACTTCTTGAAGAAGAGACAAGACTAATCGAAGAACGAGACAAGGAGATCTCCGCACAAAAAGCGTCGCTCTTGAATAATTTCAAAATTCGATGGTGGGCTCTTCAACATTATTTAAGAATTGAGTCGACGGTCAAGATCAATCCAAAAGGCTGTGTAAAAGCCTTCATCCGACGGTTAGGGATAGACGAAAGTTCAAAACGTTTCGAATTCACGATGCATGGAAGATGAAAAGGCGATGTCATCACAAACCTTATCTCACTACAGCCCCCAAGGACCGTATCTTGATAATGGACAATGGCGGATAATCAATGCCAAACAGTGAGCTATTAAAGTCTGAGAAATGATAAAGACCCTTTCACCCCTAAAAGAAGCAGACGTACACGGATTCCTAAAAAAGGCTATGTACCTAACTTGACAAATCGGATGAGATCATCGAGCTAAGAATCTGAGAAAACAAGAAGAGGAATGTTGGAACAAATAAGTCACAGAAGTACAGTACGGGAAGAAGAAAAGTTATTAAATGAAGACACTAAAGCAGATATCGACTTGGTAGGGCCAGAACGATCAGATCGTAGTAATGCTTAGCTTCATTAACTTGAACAATGATCAAAGAATAATTGATCAGCCTTCGAGTTAATTCGCAAGCATACTTGATGGAGGACTATTGATAGTGATGAAAGTAATGGAACACGTGGCGTTCATCCAATCTAGCCACATGTCAAAGTAACAAAGCAGAGTCCCCTATTATTACTACATCGAATCGTTCCGATATGGACCACTTATCCGATCAGATTGATGAGCTATGAAGTGCCTTGCCTATCCAATATGAAGAACCGATATATCAAAGCCGCTACGAAACTCATCGGGATCGGAAAGAACTTCGCCAAGCCAGCACGTGTCAACCAGGAAAGGTATATCTTAAATGATAGCTGTTCATATCGGCTCCGATCTTCTAGAAGAAGTACAGTTGCAGACAGCCTGGCCTTCTAGAAAGATTATAGCTGGAGACAGCTCAGACACTTAACATGTATCTAGCTGGCACTTAGCTGGACAGACAGCTGGCAAACACGTGACTAAATTGGGGAGCGTGCTCAGCATGCAACCCATGCCTATAAAAGGTAAGGATCACAACTCATTCGGACAATCTGAAATCCAAGCAGCGAAGCTCTGCCCATTTGGAAACAGGATCTACTATTTCTCTCTCTTTCTTGCTTTCCATTTGTGGAGTTCTTGTAAGATCTCTTGTACTTTTTTGATGATTCATAGTGAGATCTTCCTTTCCCGTGGTTTTTTCCCCGCTGATTAGGGGTTTTTCCACATAAATCCGGTTTCTCTCTTCTCTTGCTTGGATTCTTATTCGATTTCTGACTAGGATAGCCACCCAATAAATATAAATTCAATTGTTAGGTTGAAATTGGACTCTCAATCCAATTTTGGCTCTAACACATTATATCTCTTATGTTTATATCTTTTATGTTTTCATCCCTTATGTACCAGTTAGCAAGGACCTCGCCCTACTAAACTTATCTTTATTTTCATCTTTTGTGGCTTTTAACTCTTTGATATATTTTGGAGTTATGGTGATCTCTCATCCCTTGCAGATGTGAAAGTGTATTTGCAAGTTCAGTATGTGCTCCTCTGATCGAATTAGTAGAAATTAATCATCCCTAAAGCACTTTACGTAGCCTGGTGCGGGAGTTGATCTCTTGTGGAGAATGGGATAGGACTTTGGTGATAGTTGAGCCAGTATATTAGGAGATCATGCTCGACGTACTAAGTAGTTTCAAGGTGAACCGAAGCCATTTTACCAGGGGGCGCCCGGATACCATTACGTTCCAGCTCTACGGCGAGGTGCGATAAATGAGTTATATTAATTTCTCTATATATATGGGACTCTACTACAAGAGCTTTATCAAGAATAGCCAGTATGACCAATTAGCGATGGATTATGCCACAATGATGGCATATTCACGTTACCGGTAGTCGATCACATATAGAGGGAGCATGGAGTTGCAGAAGGCTTCTTACATCGTCGACCCGGTCCATAGATATCTGCTTGCACTGCTCAAGCGATCAGTGGCTGGCCGAGATGATAGCACCGGGTGATGATGAATACTCTATAAGCTCCACAGTATTTTTCAATATTGCCCCATCCATCTCGGACATATGCTCGTAGATTATATAGCGAAGTAGGGGCAGTATACCAGATTGAGGGCGATTTAAGTCGGACCCTATATTACGAAGCTGATCATAGGGTTAGGTATACTTATAGGGATATAAACATAAGACGACTACACAGTATGGAGCCTTTGAGATTCTGTATATTACGGATGATGGGCTTTATGATGAGAACTACTGATCGAAGCCAATGCTACCCTAAGTGCACGAGTCGGACAAGTAATAATGTGGGCTCTAAAAGTCAGGTAATGATCCTCAGGGACTTTGAAGAATATTTGTACTTACTATTCACATATTAATTAGTCTAATCGGGGATTTGGATGAAGTTCTAAAATTAAGAGAACGAAGGGATGAAATCAAATGTGAACATGGATCCCCTTGGGTCTTTGGAATGATAGATAAAGGATGTCAAGTCTACTAGTTGCATTAATTTGTGACTAAAAATTCCTAAAGTGCTTTCATTCCCTCTCTTGAGGCAAGTTACTAACCTAGTGCCCTTACTAATAATGTTCTAGGGAATCAAATACTTGGAAGGATTACAGGAATAAGGCATATGAAGGGGTCACTCTCCTTAGTGGCTGATCTCTCGGTACACTCATATATATCCAACACTACGAAGTCTATAGGAAAGATAAATTTATCCACTTTGATAAGCTCATATCCTCCATAATCCCCTTGGGTTGTTTCCTTGAACGGTCCATGAGCTGTAACGTCATCTGGGTTTGCTTTCGGTTCCACAAGCCCCAGTTTTATATAGAGTTTATAGGGCATCACGTTAATGTTGGCCCCCAAGTCTACAAGGGCATGCTCACAGATCCCATCACAAATAATACAGGGGACTACAAAGCTCCTTGGATCCTATTGTTTTTTTGGTATTTTGGGATACAAGAGGACATAACAGTTTTTATTGAGCTCGACTGCCGAAATCTCTTCCAATTTCTTCTTACTAGTGAGTAAGGATTTCATAAATTTTGCATATTTTGAGATTTGAGCCAACACCTTTAAGAAGGGCAGATTCACATGAACTTGCTTAAGTAGCCCACTGAATTTCTGAAACTGGGCATTTTCTTTATCTTGCTTTAACATCTCGGGATACGACAGTTATGGTTGGTATTCGAGAATAGGCGGGGCATTTCCTTTGCCTACCCCTTTTCTCTTTCTCCTTCCACAGTTTCTTTTTCCCAAATTGTTCACCAAGCTCCATTTGGGATTCTTTTCCTCGAGGATTTGTCACCTAAAGTTCTACCGCTTTACGACTCCTGAGGGTGATGGTTTTTATTTGTTCCCGAGGGTTTGCCTCGGTGTTGCTAGGTAGACTTCCTTGAGGTCTCTCCAATGTGCTCTTAGCAACATGGCCAACTTGATTTTCCAAGCTTTGAATGCTCGCTTGGATATTTCTTTGTGGCATTGATAATGTCAATTTTTTTATCCATAGTAAACATGAACCAAGCCGAGATATCCTCGGTACTATATTTTAGACCTTGAGGTCAGGGAGGCTGTTAATTGAATCCAAGGGGTGCTTGTGCTCTTTGAGGGTTCTCATAGGATTATCCTTGGTGGTTCCAGTTCGGCATATACGGCTTATACTGTGTGACTTGATGTCGTGGAGTGTTACCCATGTATTGTATTTCCCCCAAGGGTGCCAGCTCTATATTAGCAATGGAGCGCTGAGATGTATCATGTTCCCCTCCACATGTACCATAAGAGATGGCTACAACTGTGCTTGAATTTCCAGCTGTCAATCGGCCTAACTTATTAGCCAGTTCTTCCAATTGTGCTGCAAGACCAGGATCTGTGTTCACCATGCAAGCTCCCACACTACTAGGTTGTCTACCCCTTGAAGCCCAAGGAGACTCCGTACTCGCCATGTCCTCAAATAATTGTTCGGCTTCATTAGGGTACTTTTTTTTCCCAATCTGCAGCACTCTGCGGCATTCACTAATTGTCTTGTGTGGTTGTTCAATCGATTATAAAATTGTTGATCTTTGGGAATGAGGACAAGCACCCACGCCGCCGCACGCAGGCATATGTGGTCAAAAGTAGAAAAATCGGTAAGTATCAGGTCAAATTCCTCATGGAACAGATACTAGGTTTCCTAAACTAGTTCTCTAGATGCTTGAAGAGTTTGTTGGTTAAGTAGTGAAAGTTGTGATTAAGTTTAGAATAAAGTGAGTGAATTTTGAAAGTCACTATGGGGAAACTCTCGATTATAAGGCATTAGGGTTGTATGGGTTCAATTGACTTGTAAAGGTTTTCTCTATAGCTTGCTAAGATATCGGTGTAGTGGATATGAGTTTCCAATGGTAGAGATTGCACTTATGTGCACTCTGGGTGCATCCTAGTAGATCTTATCTCTAAGGTGCATGCTCTCACTCCCATATATCTATGGTGATGATGAGAAGTATTATAGGGCTAACCTCTATCACTACCGTGGAATGGCAATTTTTATACATAAGTAAAGGGTACTAACGGTGTCACTCTGCCCACTCTATGCTTCTACACTCCACTCAAGCTCATATGCCTTTGTGCCAAGGAATTGAGATAGTTGTTGCCTATTGGCCAACAATAATAAAAAGAGTAGATTTATAGACACACCCACAGGCACGATATCAAAGCAAAGCAAACGATAACAATTAATTCAAGTCATTGCAACCATACAACCCTAGAAAGGGTATTTAAGTCACCATTACAAATGATAAATAAAAAACAATGGCAAAATTTGCATACATATCCATATCTCTGCTAAAGAGAGTTCAATAAACATCAAGGATGATATTCTAGAGATTCCCTCTCATGAATGAGTAGCCCCTAGCTCCAAAATGCAGGAGGAAACCCTTCGGATCAATGCTCTCTTCCGCAGCTGACGTTAAGACCAAAGATGTCAGCCCTAGTATTTCAGCCACCTTTTATACATTCCATGATTGCAGATCATGATGTTATATCGCACATCGCAATGTAAATTGAACCTGTGAAATTTCTGCACTAAACATCGCGATGTTCTTCAGCACATCGTGATGTTGTCCTCATACTTGGGAGGTTGTCAAATAAAGACATTGCGATATCCTGAGAGGACATCGTGATGTTAATTTATTTCTAGTTGAGCCTGCCCAGCCTCTAATTAACATCGTGATGTGATCTGCACACATCGAGATGTAAGCCATTTAGTTGTTTCGATCCACCAGTTATAAAGAGATTTCACTCTTTTTTGCATCTATCAAGACATAACAAGTGTAAATAACTATTAAAATACTCAAGACAACTAATATGGCCAAGTAACACATTTTAGGGCCAAAACCATTTAATATTCATTCAATGCTAAGCATCTTGACCGTAAACAATCGATAATTGACTACTAAAATAGCTCTCTTCCTAGAGCTACCACTCCCCCAAACTTGAACCATTGCTTGTACTCAAGCAATGAACAAGAAAACTCACCACACAATAATTAAAGTTGACAATTGGATTCAAGGTTGGTCTCCGTTGCTTATGCAACGTGTGCATTATGACAATTTTTAATGTGCTTTACTAGTCAAACAAGAGTACTAAAGAATGGAGAATAATCACAATGTGCTTCGGAGTGTTTTTTTTTTCTTCAAAATAATGGCTTCAGCTTAGTGGGGAATCACAAAGATAGATACATGCCAAAGGGAATAGAGTTAGAAGCATACCTCTCTATAGCTATGTTTTCAACCCTTTCAACTAGTAGGAGACTTTACTCTCAGGGCTGGCTATTGCTCACACCTTATGGTATTTCTTCTATTTTTTATGTTTATTATTATTAAATTTTTTTCAACTCTATTTTCTCTTTTTCTTGTTTTTGTTTTAAATTAGGCCATCCTTGAAGGATCCGACTTTCTTCTAAATATAAAAAAATAATCACCTTGATGTAAGCTCACCTATACCCCCGGTTTCTTTGAACTCCCCTATGTTTCAAGTGTTACTTAATGGCTATGCGTTCTATACTCTAGTTCTATTCCCTAGAGCACATATGTTATCTAAGTGGTCTCCACTAAGCTTAAGTCATTCATGAAAACTCAAGAAATTCCCAAGAGCCCAATGTGATATCAATATCATGTTCTTCTAGTTTGACAAGTACAACATCCAATTCATCTATGTCAAATACCTAATTAACACAACAACCAACCCTTCAAGTTAAGTGCTACAGGTGTGTGATATATGTGCATGCAAGTATAGAAAAAATTTTCTTCACATGCTCACAAATTCAAAAGCCATGTACCGAAACGGAAAGTATAGTATAGAAGTAGCAAGCAAGAGTTCCAATTTAAAGACTCATAGAAACAAAATAATACGACAAGCATACCACACCGCACCCCCCAAACTGATCGAGATCATCCTCCCCGATGATTCCCGTATAAAGAGAGATAATTAAGTGAATGAAAAAAGCGAGCAAAAGTCCGTAAAACACTCCCATAGAGGGCAAGGTCCATGTCAGGTGCCTGCTCACCCTCAGAAGTGGATGTGCAGGCTGGAGGGGCTAGTAATGTGGTCAGCTGAAGTAGATGCTCTCCCATGCCAAGGGCTTTGAAGTTGTCCCGGGACATGGTGGTGACAGGGGGCATGATGGACCTACAAGAAAATTATGGAAAAGACAAACATTCAATTGGCCAAAAACAAAACAACCATATAAAGAATGTACAGGTAGGAAAACAATGGTGATTAAAGAGTGGTAAGTATAAGAAAATTCAATGGGATACATTCAGGACCTATCTGGCCCTAAAAAAAAATTCTAAGTCAAGAATTTGGTCGAAATTTTACCAGAGTCTCCCCTTGTAAATGGGGGTCGCCAATGCGTTCAATCACTCCTATTGGCCTCTATACAAGGATCCTAACATCTCATTCAATAATAGGAACCTAAACATCCATTCCCTCACCCATAATAGTACTTTGAAGAAATTAGATGGCGAAATCTGCAAGGAGGGTGATAGAAAACATTACCTAACAGATTGGATGCCTAATGGATAGAGACGAAGGCGAGGAACGGAGAAGATACTTGCTGGCGCTGCTAGACCACCCAAGAAAGGGAAATAAGGTTTTAACGTAGTTCCTGCATCGACATCGCGATGTGCGAACACTATATCGCGATGTCATTGCTATGCAAACCCCGACGCAGGATAACATCTCTATTTCTACTAGGAACATCGTGATCTTAATTTAAGTTCTCAGAGTGTTTTTTTCCCCAGGCCAGGGGACATCGCGATGTCGTATGAACAAATTGCGATGTCCAACAGGCAGGGCCTGCTGTTCCCAAACCTTGGGACAACATCGCGATGTCGACTAGGAACATCGCGATGCTATCTGCAGGATACACCAAGTAACTTACTTACCTCTCTGCTACTGCAGGTATTATTCATCTACAAGTCTTTGGAAATATAAATCCATACTAGATTTCCTCTAAATGGACAATTGCCTTAAACCGTAACACGCAAGGAGCTCTTTGGTGGTTGTGGTGTTTCCTAACGCTCCCCCAAACTTGAGTTACATACTGTACATGAAGGAATCACAATTTATTCACAACAACAAAGATGAAACTAAACTAAGAAAGAATTACGACAAAGTTTAGAAATCTTGTGTTGCCTCCCAAGTAGCGCTACGTTTATAGTCTGTAGCTAGACTTCATTTGTGCTATTCTGGCTCCTTAATAAATAGAGCCGTTGCATCCCTCTCAAGGTAGAACTCTATATTGCATTCTTTTCTTTCCGAAGACCATGAGTGTTGCATGCTTTAAGCGCCGTGATGCAGCTCAATGGACATTGTGCCATCTCAGCTAAGGTATCCATGGTAATAACTTTCTCCAAGTTTTTGTATCTCGCCTCGAAGCAATGTGAGGTAACTCAACATCTTGTTCAGACTGTACAATAGCAAGAATGTTCATGCTAGGCAGAGAGGAATTTTCTTGATGAGGTTTAACCAACTCAGAATTCTCCAAATCGCAACAACCTTGATCAGCAACAGGTGGTTCCTCAATAGAGAGTCGTAGAATGGGAAAGTCAGCTGCTCATCCCCCATTCTCCTGATAAGTTCCTCATTCCCAAAATCAATAATTGTTCTCCCTCCAACGGGAAAGGGATTACTAAAAATTAGAGGCACCTTTGTATCTTCTTGAAAATTCAATACAACAAAATCAGCTGGGAAACTTGTGAACTTTAACCAACAGGTCTTCAACTACGCCACTTGGATGTGTAGTAGATCTATCGAAAAGCTGAAGCATCATTGAAGCCAACTTGATCTCTCTCAAACCCAATTTCTTGTACATTGACAATGGCATCACGTTGACATTTAACCCAATGTCGCAAAGAGCTCTCCCTAAAGTTTTCTACCCAATGATACAAGGGAGAGTGAAGCTCTCTATTTTCTCAAACTGTGGTGGAAGTCTTCATTGCAAGATGGCGCTGCACTCTTGAGTAAGTGCCACAGTTTTGAACTCACAAAACTTTTCTTTCTCATTCAAAATGTCTTTCATAAGTTCTATGTAACTAGGGGTGTTTCTTAACGCCTCTACCAAGGTATTATAGGCAACTTCTTAAACACATTGAAGAAGCTCTCTATTTTCTCCTCATTTACTTGATCACTATAAATTTGAGAGGAAGGAGGGTGTGGCAAAATTTCATCTTTTTCTTCTTCCTCCCCATGCCCTTCAAAGCTTGGTTTGTCAAATACTTCCTTTGACCAAGTAATATCCTCAGTAGGTTCTTGCAAGTCTCTTCCACTTAGAATTAATGTTGTCAGTGGATTGGCATGAACAACTAACTCGTTAATCCTCATGAATGGTACAACAACTGTAGTGTCCTGCCCAAGCCTTGCTGTTCGGGAGGAGGGACAAAACTTGGCACAAAATATCTCCCCAAGGCGATCCCATGTAGTAATAGATTCAGGAGGCAATGAATATAACCAATCTTTTGCCTTGTCCCTTAATGAAATTGGGAACAATCATAACCTCACTGCATCTGCAGACTCACTAGCTAGAGTACCTAAATCACACACTTCTTCTAAGAAACTTAAGATATGTGCGGTGAGATCTTCATGAGGTAACCCAGCAAAGTGTACGGAGCGCACTATGTTCAAGGTGATTGCGAGCTGGATACAAATTTTATCTTGAAAATCAGGCTTGCAAATGGGAGATTGAAACTCCCATGTACTAAAGCCTGCAACCTCCTCCATTTAGCAAGAAAAAAATATTTACAGCCATTTTGCACCGGATTTAAGTTGAACTTGATTGAAATTGTGCTAAATTCCTCACCTGAGCATTATAAAATTTCAATCTATCTCTGGGTAGAGAGGCTTAAGGTTCTTGTTGCTCTTTTACTGCCACAAAAAATTGAAACTCAAAGTAAGCTAGAGTTTAAATCAAGACTAGATGAAAATATAAACAACCAAATGCTTCTATATATGAATACTAAGAACTATCAAGATTCACAATTATGTCTTATTAATACAAAAATTATTTGCAAAAGAAAAACAAGAGACGGAGCTAATCTAGCTTCTAGTCCAGTAAGTGTAGAAAACCATATGTCACTCCCCAGCAACGATGCCAAAAACATGTTGACTGCCGGCAATGAGTGCAAGCACCCACACAGCCGCATGCAAGCGTACATGGTCAAAAGTAGTAAAACCGGACCGGGTTGAATTCCTCTGGGAACGAGTTTCCTAAACTAGTGCTCTAGATGCTTGAAGCGTTTGTTGGTTATGTAGTGAAAGTTGTGATTATGTTTAGAATGAAGTGAGTGAATTTCGAAGGTCACTAAGGGAAAATTGTCAATTATATGGCTCTAGGTTTGTAAGGGTTCATCTGACTTGTAAAGGTTTTCTCCTTAGCTTGCTAAGATATCGGTGTAGTGGATTTTGATTTCCAGTGGTAGAGATTGCACTTATGTGCACTATGGGTGCATTCTACTAGATCTTATCTCTATGGTGCATGCTCTCACTACTCCCATATATCTATGGTGATAATGAGAAGCATTATAGGGCTAACCTCTATCAATATCGTGGAATGCCAATACTTATACCTAAGTGACAAGCTCATATGGCTTTGTGCCAAGGTATTGAGATAGTTGTTTCTTATCGCCCAACAATAATCAGAAGAGTAGATTTATAGACACACCCACAGGCACGATATCAAAGCAAAGCAAAGGATAATAATTAATTCAGGTCATTGCATCCATACAACCCTAGAAAGGGTATTTAAGCCGCCATTATGAAAGATAAATCTGAAACAGTGGCATCATTTGCATAAACATCCATATCTCAGCTTAAGAGAGTTCAATAAACATCAAAGGATGAGAGTCTAGAGATTCCCCCTCATGAAGTCCCTAGCTCCAGAATGCTAGAGGAAGCCCTCTGGATCAATGCTCTCTTCCACAACCCGCGGTTAAGACCAAAGATGCCCGCCCTAGAATTTCATCCCCCTTTTATACATTCCAGGACTGCACATCACGATGTTATATCCCACATCGCGATGTAAATTGAACCTGTGAAACTTCTGCACTAAACATCGCAATGTTCTCTCAGTACATCACTTTGTTGAGATGCTATCAAATCAAGACATCGCGATATCTTGAGAGGACATCGTGATGTTAATTTATTTCCAGTTGAGTGTGCCCAGCCTCTAATTAACAACGCGATGTGATCCGCGCACATCGCGATGTAAGCCACTTAGCTGTTTCGATTCACCTATTATAAAGAGATTTCACTCACTTTTACATCTATCAATACAAAACAGATGTAAATCACTATTAAAATACTCCATATAGCTAATATGTCCAAGTAACAGATTTTAGGGCCCAAACCATTTAATATTCATTCAATGCTAAGCATCATGACCCTAAACAATCGATAATTGCCAAAAATGTGTGGATTTTTGTCCGTGGCCTGTGATGTGGGCAACGGTGGATGAGATCCTTGAATCGTTCATGAGCTTCAAGCAAAGATTCGATATCCCTTTATTTGAGGGCTACAATTTGTTGCCTTATTTGTGCAGCTTTACTAGTTGGGAAGTACTTTCCACGAAATTTATCAAGCATGTCCTTCCACTAAGGTATGCTTCCTGCAGGGAGTGTGGTTAACCAATTGTACGGCATCCCTTAAACTGAATGGGAATAATCTTAATATGAGATCATCGTTTGAAAGTCCATTGATCTTGAACATATTGCAGATTTAAACAAAATGCGCTACGTGGGTATGTGGGTCTTCATCATCATGTCTACCATCAAACTGTGCTTGGTTCTAGACCATGGTTTATTACTTGTTATAATTCCAAAGTTGTTCATAATCACCGCGGGGAGATTCTGAACTCTTCCCTAGTATAATGTTGTTTGTCATACTCAGACAACTTTCTTCTTCTCTCCGCCATGATTGGAGGATTCTCACATTCAGTAGTTACTTCAATTGAAGTTTGATTCTCGGTTTCTTATGATTGCTCTAGAATTGGCTCATTGGCTTCCCAGAGCCTTCGATGCAATGACCTCTCTATCTCGTTATCCTCTTCCACTAGACCCGTTAGTCTTGCCTGGGTTATGCAATGCTTCCTCGCAAGACAAAATAGAGAAATTGGTCAGTGCAAGGAGCGTAAATAGCAAAGAAAAGAAGAATTAAAAGAAAAGAAGTAAAAATCCTAAAACTAATGACTAAAGTAATAAACTTCTAGCACTCCTCTAACAACTGTCACTGGCCATGAAAGAGTTAGTTAAGGAAGAGTGGCTCGTATCCAATTGGAAGACCGTTTGTCGCACTTGAATGCAAAATTCACAAGTTTGGAGTCCAAGATAGATGAGATAGCCTCTTATGTGAGCAAGATGCTAATGCAGACCACACCTTTTGATCAAACACAAATGGCTCCTCCAGCTGCCTTTGGAGAAGTACACGCAGTAGGAAACAATTACCGGGGTCCGAGCAATAATTTCTCTACAAATTGGACCCTGAGTTGGGGATCAAATCAGTCTTCTAATGCCCAAGGAAACCAAAAATTTGGACAAGAGTATTTATGAAGAAAGCAAACCCTTTGAGAAGAAGCCAAGTTTTGAGGAATGGATGGAAGAATTTATGATGGAATGTTGCACACAATTTCAAACACAAGGCAACTAACTGCATAAAAAATTTAGAGATTCAAATGGGCAAATGGGGAGAGAGTTGAGAGCTTGACTGGCTGGTAGCCTACCCAATGTTACAGATGTGAATCCAAAGAGTGATAAGAGGGGAAGTTGAAAGCTATCACACTTCACAGTGCAAAGCAAGTTGAGCCACCAATTGTGATAACACATGAAGTTGAACCTAGTGGGAATGTGGAGAAACTAAGTGATAAAGGAAAAGGGAAGCTAAAGTACGAGAAAAACAATTGTTACCCCCACCCTACCCACAAAGATTAAAGGAGCGCAAAGGGGACCCTCAATACAATAAATTTATGGAAGTGCTAAAGCAACATCACATCAACATCCCTTTTGCTGAAGCACTGGAACATATGCCAAGATATGCTAAATTCATTAAAGAATTTTTATCAAGAAGAAGAAAGCTTGTGATGCAGGAGGCTCGAGTCAAATATTGGTGTCGGGTTGGCAGGTCAAAGTAAAGATGGGAAGTTATCGAGTCAATTCCAAGATTGGGTCGGTTTTGGGTGTGGTTCGGTATTTTGGCCATAACTTTGGCTACCGATATCAGAATTGGGTGTTCAACCCAATTCGGAAAGCTCTATGCGGCGCGCATGACATAGTGACGTCAAATTAGAGGGAACTTTAGTTTTTTTTTTCTATTTTTAGAAATATTTAATCCGCCGAATTAGGGTTTTCGGTATGTTTTCTATTTTTGGTAATATTTCATATGCCAAATTAGGATAGGATTTGAATTCGATTTGATCTCGGATTTTTAGGAGTTATCTGATTTATTTAGATTTTTAAATTTAGATAAGTTTAGTTTGAAATAATAATTTGTCAATTTAGCAAATTTAGATTAGATGATAAGGTTTCTAGGTTAATCTTTGAGGCTATTTAACCCGGCTTGTGGGTTAGTTTTTTATTATTGAATTCTGAATAAAATTATTTTTCTGAATTTCATAGTATTTTCTCTGGTTCTTTTGGTTCTTCGTTTGTTCTTCTTTGAGGTCCTTGGATCCGGCTAGCCCGCGGGATAATCGCTACCCCGCCCGGCGTCAGCTTGGCACACATGAGACAGTGGCATTGACTGACAATTGCAGTGCTTTGGTACACAAGACACTACCCCACAAATTGAAAGATCTGGGATGCTACCTCTTGCCATGTGCCATCGGTGACCAATTTTCGGGATATGCATTATGTGATTTGGGAGTAGGTGTCAATTTCATGCCCCTCATAGTCTTCAACAAATTGGGGGTGGGAAACATCTGATCAACCACAGTGACACTTCATTTGTCCGATATATCCAATGCAAAACTATGCGGTATTACGGAAGATGTCCGAGTGAAGATTGATGAATTTATTTATCCTGTAGATTTTTGTTATATTGGATTATGAAGAGGATAAGGATATCCCTATTATCTTTGGGAGGCTGCTCTTGCTCATTGGAGGAGCGAGTTCCAACTTGCCAAAAGGCGAGGGTCACTGTGCAACATGGAGATGAACAAAAACTTTTCAAACTACTGAAGTCAGTTAATTCCCCTCCCACATTTGTTGTTGTATAGGTCCCACATAGAAAAACCTGGCTGCTAAAAGACGGTCGATCGGCTCTTATACCATTTTACTCCAACAGTGTTGAGACATGGGAAGCCTGGCCCCGCACAGTAAGGAGGCATGAAGAACTTAGTTCAAGGAATGATTAGGGGGTAACAAAAGAGATTGAGCTATACAAGCTCAGTGAGTAAAGACAACTCCGCCAGGTATTATACATACCTTTCTCTCGACAAAAACTATACTAAACATATTCAAATATAAATCATGAGGGTCAGCATAATTATCTTAAATCATGATAAGCATGCTAACAAAATCAGAAATCCAAAGAAAGCACAAATGCAATCTCACATCATATCATGCATATAATAAACATGTATACGCAATGGCCTCGTATCATACAAGCATGTACCCCTAGTTTGAATGTCTCCAAAAGGACTCCAACTCCCATCAAGGAACAGCGGTATACAGATAAATGATCCTGGTGACCCGGAACAGCTGTATACATCTACATGAGCCCGGTACTTGACGACCAGCGGTATACATCTACATGTGTATGTCAAGTATCAATCTTGTATCCGATACAGACACTCACAAGAGTCAGAAAGGGGCTTTTATAAAAAGAACGACTTTCGAGAACATTTTTTGTTTTAAGAAAAGTTATTGAAAACAAAGTACCTTTCATAACCCGGTATCGTCTACTTAATATCTGGGCTCTATCTTGAGCCCTGCTAGATCCCTCATACATAAATAACTAAGGTACAGCCTATGATAGATGAAATAATCATTATCTACCCCTTAGGGTTTCACTTTACCATTTCCCATGCTCTTTAAAATTTAATCAATTAAACAAGCATGAAATCACTATGCAAATATAGCGATAAAATCCATCAGCATCCACAAACCGATATAAAACTCATAAGAATACGAGAAAACCGAATCATGAAGAATTTGTGAATAAAGACTATATTTACGGAGATGTAGTCCTTCGCAAGTTCCTAGGTCTGGCTCGGTCCTGCTGAAGCTTCCGCGGGACCTTTACCCTTTCCTAAAATTAATAATAACAACTAAGTAAATATACGAAATTCATATTTTCCATTACTTAGTTCTATTGCTTTAAAATATGGAGTTTAATACCGAAATCGTATACCTAGATGGCTTAAACTTTTATCTAAACTCGAAGAAGCATTTTAAAGATATTAAGCTCCCAAAAACATGCTTTCCTGTTTAACATTCGTTTCATCTCTTCAAGACCCTTAGAATGCCCCTAAGCATGCTTAGTTAGCCAAGATTAATTAATCTAAAGCATGAACATTAGGCATGTTAATCATGGAAACTAATGGGGCATTTATACTTAGAGTTTTCATAAAAAATTCTGCGGCACCTCCCCTATTTATCGGGCCCCGAAACTTATACAAACATTCACCATTCAATACATAATGATACTACACATGCTTTAATACATAACATACACCTTAATTCCAACCACCCCCTTCTTAATCCCCACACATATGATGACCCTATTCTTGCACATCAATATGAGTTTCTAAACCCTACACTCATGAAATCAATTAGGGTTTTCCCCAACTTTAATCTTCAATTAACTAGTTAATGGTAGGGTTATCCCCAAGGAACTCACACTAGAGGGAGAGGATCTCGCCGGTGTGAAGGGTGAAAGATGTTGATGGGCGAAGGTGGGGGCGCCGCTTTGCCGTGAGGAGGCTAGCTGGTGGAGAAAGCAACATGGCCTTGATTTCCGGCCTTGAGGAGGCGCAGCAAGGAGCGTCGGGGCTGGGGAGTTGTAATTGGCCGGGCGGTGTTCACGGCGGGGCGGGCGGCAGATGTGGCTCACTGGCCACGCCGAGGCTCGCGGCAAAGAAGCTGTCGGAGTAGGCGGAGGCCTTGAGTAATAGAGTCACCCGGTGGGAGAAGAGGGATCGAGAGAAGGCACGATGAAATCCTCTTCAATTAGATTTCATATTCTCATCTAGCTTAGGTCTCCAATCACATATATATATATATATATATATATATATATATATATATATAGAGTACTTATGCCATCCGGCCGGCCGCAATACTATTCATTTACGGTCACGCCGGATTTGGCCCCCTGAAGCATGTTTCAAGGATTTTTAACGTATGGATGGGAAGATCATCGAAAAATAAGTTAGCCTGTCAATTTTCATACAATTTTGGAACTTGTAGGGTCTTCATCTTAACGGATCAAAATTTATAGGAATCTGAACGGTCGAGAATTTCAACCGTTAAGTGGGAGGACCAAACGGTTACCAAATTGTATGAAAATTGACAGGGTAGCTTATTTTTAGCAGATCTTCCCATCCATACTAAAAAAAAAATCTTTCAAACATGCTCTAGGGGTGATAACATGCGGCCGGCCGGATTTGAAACGATGATCCGTAGCGCGTATGTTATCAACTATATATATATATATATATATATATATATATATATATATATATATAACACTATATTATAATATTCCATTTTTTAATTAAACTTATCATTCTAGCTTAATATCGCCTCAATCAATTAATTTAATTAATCTACCAACTTTATGTCACGTCACCCTTTAATTAATATTATCTTTTCCATAATTCATTGACCTAGATCCAGAAAACCCGGGTCAATGATTCTAGTCATCACGGGTGCACTGTAACATCATTAGGTTTGTCTCTCGTCAGACCAGATTCTCGAATATCGGCTTTTGACTCGCCCGATCTACTTTATCGGAACTCTAACATTTGTCTGGTTCTCCTACTTAATTATCTTGATTAATTAATACTTATAAAATCTCTCAATTAATTAACCAAGGTTATCTTAATCATCCACCTCCAACTATTCCAAGTGTGAGTGGCATGGCCCAATAAGACCTTCCCTAGGCCCATTAGTTGTGAGGCTTTAGTTTAATTTATTAATCCTCGATTTTCCTTTAATTGAGATTTAAAATAATTAATTCATTTTCCGTGCTAATTAATCTCATTAATTTTTGAGAATTTTTTGATTTATTTACTTAGAAAATTCAGGATGTTATACTAAAACTAAGAGAACCTAAAAATTGGATAGCACTAAAGAAATGATTAAATCTTGAGGTAATCAATCATAGGAAGGGGGTATTCGGGCAATGAATCCCCCTTAGGTTCTTGATAAGATAGACAAAGGATGTTAATGTTAATAGTTGCAATAATTTGGACCAAGGATTTCTCTAGTCCTTTGATCCCTCTCTCGAGGCGATTACTAACCTAGTACCCTCACTGATTAACGTTCCAAGGTATCTAGAGCTTGAAAGGATTATGGTTAATAAGACATCTTAAGCATTCACCCTCCTTAGTGCCTGATCTCTCAATGCACTCACAATCCCTTTTATTGAGGTATGCCTGCACACAAGGAGGCGTTAACTTCTTCCCCCCGTGTGTTGGATTGGTTAATCAGGGCTCTCACAATGTAGATTACCAATACAATGAATGATACTCAATAATCTTAATATTAAACAAGCAACTAAACAACCATTAAGATTCAATGTCAAAAATAAACATCAACCTAAGTTTTCATCATCCCCAAATACCTAACAAGTTAGTTCTCCATGAAAGGGGAACACAGATCCAATACAAAGATGGGAAAACATCAAAATAAACACAAATAAACCTCCCTACGATATTCCCTCCACTATTGCCATGTTGTATGGATTGATGATGAATCTCCCTTCGAGCCCTAGTTCGTTCGCAAGAGAATCCCTTCAAGCCTCACCGTCAATGATCTCCAAGATCTCCAAGTCAGCCAAAAAGTGGCCAAAGGCTAAGAGATGGCCACCTTTACCCTAAAACATTGGTACTTTTAGGGCTTACAATCATAGAAACATATATGCCACATGTCTAGTCCGTATTGGCCCGAAATAATCTAAAAATCTGGGTTGAGACACCTCCATATGGGTCCATATGGCTCCGTATGACTTTCTGTAAAAATCGTGAAAACCACTGTAGCAAAATACTGTGGTATATGGGGTTGTATGGGCCCTGTACGGGTATGTATGGCTTTCTAGAAGATCAATGTTCTACTTCTGAAGGTTTGTACGGACCTGTATGAATCACGTACGTGTCCGTATGGGCCTGTATGTATCCTATATGGGCACATATAGGCCTGTATATTACCCGGTTTAGCTCTTGGTAAAATCTGGGGGAGACTTGTCTTACTGCATTGCTCTATACGAGTCATATGGAAGCCCATATGAGCCCGTATAGGCTTCAGAAATCCTTGTTTCGACATCAAATGGCCTTCAAAAGTGCCCATTCTCTCAGCACATCCTCATTATTCCCTGTTTATATAAAAAACAGCTTATTAAGTACGGATGGTCTATATACAAAGTGTATATGAAAGTGATGTAGATTATGATAATTTAAACACTTATCAAACATCTCAACACTTAAGTATATGCTTGTCCTCAAGCAAACAAAATAATTAAAACAAAAAAATTGACAAGTGTTTAACCTCAGCTAAAGAATAGTCAATTTTACTTTACTCAAGAGTTAACCAGTCACATATGCATTCTCCTATTTCAACTCCTGGACTTGGATCAATCCCATGACAAATTTAGATATTACTTTAGATGGACAATTTTTAATCCTCATGCCATATTCTTGAGTCTTAAAATGACAAGTATACCTTCAGTAAACTCTAGAGTGTCCCTGAGACTCTAATTACAAAACAACTACTACAAGAAAACAGGAAATTGTGAGAAAAATTCCCTAGCTAAATTACTCCAGGGAAAATATTCCCTTACTATTCTGGTCCTGGCAAATATTTTGCGAGGGGTTAGTCCCTCGCTACACATTAGCGACGGATTCGCGAGGGAAACATTTCTCTAGCTTGTTAGCGAGAGAAGGTTTTCCCTCGCTGGCTGTCGCTAAAATCTCCCGCCATTTCCCATACTTATTTGTCATTTGCGACAACGTGGCGAGGGAAACTCTCTAGGTGTTTTGCGAGAGAAATTGTCCCTCGCTAGTTGTCGCTAAAGTCTCTCGCCATTTGCATACCTTCTTTATCATTTGCGACAACTTAGCGGGGGAAAGTCTCTATGTATTTAGCGAGAGGAGATTTTGCCCTCGCAGGTCGTCGCTAAAATCGATCATGCATATTTGTTGGCCCTCACAATTCCCTCACGAATCTGTAAATTACATTTCATATAAAATCAAATTTATTGGTCCTTGTAGTATAATTTCAAGCCATCTATAATTTCCAAAATACATACATGTATCATGCAATTAACTCCATATATAAATTAATATAGTAAATTATTGTATTACAATTTAAGTATACAAACAAAGAATTTAACATATATGGTAAGCAATAGCAATAAAACAAATGTGTACAACCATGTTCTAAATGCAATTCATAACTGATAACAAATACAAAAAAAGATACAGACTAAGATCAACAAGCAAAATCATGTGCCATGAGGTGATGAATGAACGACGTGGTCAGTAGGCTCAGCTAGTGGGCGGCTCCCCAAAATCTGTTGCATCTATTCTTGGAACTGCTCTTGTATCTTTTGAATCATTGTCTCAAAAGAAACATCTCGTTGTTGCATCTCCGCGCGTAAGGATGAAATAGCTGCTAGTACCTGCTCCTGGACCTCTCTAGCATTATGTGCATTAGATTCACGAAATGCCGAAGATGAAGCATCGGTATAATAGTAACTCGCCTGTGATCCCAAGCCATACACCCGACTCTTCTTTGCCCCACCAGCGGCCTCATAATATAGTTGATTTTCATCCACTGTGGTTTCCTTCGAACTACTTCTATCCTCCACTAAAGCGAGGTATTGATCCGAAGAGAATCATGTGATATAATAATAAATAAATAAAAAAACAAGGCAAATATGTGAGTTTAATTTGCAAGTATACAAACAAATGTGTACCAATTTAAACAGGAAGTAGACACTAAATATTAAAAAAATCAAACCCTAAACCTATTACTAAATATAAAACTAGTGTCCATTTCCAATGTAGTGTAATTTGCATGTTTTTTTCATGTATATATGATAGACAATACTATGTTTATTGTACTAGTTAATTAAAAAAATCAAAGAGTTTAACAATACCAAGCACACACTTGGTGTTTGTTTAGCAGAAAATTTCTAAAGTTGCTTACATGGCAAGGATCAACATGCTTTAAAATAAAAATTAAAAAGTCAAATATATATGTTTGAATCTACAACCAATAAGTTGGAGTAGTTCAAAACATGGCCTCAAGTTGAAGTTGAAACACAAAAGCAACAAAAAAAAATTGGGAGTTTACTTTTTCTTTGGTTGATAGATCACTCCATAATAATGATTCAAAACTAGAAGGCTGAACAATTTGAAATGCTGTGTGCAAACACAGAAAAAGACAAGCCAGTTTTGTGGGGCAATGCTTTAAGAAAAACAAATACAATTTTGCTTCATGTCTCATTTGGCAACTCTCTAAAGTCTAAGCAAGAAGATGTAAAAATCTCAATTGTTTGAAATCATTGTTCATATACAATTGACAAGGAAGGAACAATAAGTATAAACAAAGACACATAGAAAAGCAAAACATAAAAACTAAAAAAGGGAAAAATTACAGCACACACCATGGACTGAAACCTCAAGGAAAAAAATTAATTTTCATGCATCTTTGAAACAGAGTAATCATAGTAAGAATAAACCCAATTGGCAAGGAAGGAACAAGTACTATAAATAAAAACACACAAAAGAAAAAAAAAATTGCAACATACACCATGGACTGAAAACTCAAGGGAAAAAATTAATTTGCAGGCTTCTTTGAAACTAAAATTGCCATTATATGATTTAGCATGTCATTCATAAATGTAGAGAAAAGTATAAATAGTATGATGTGGACATCAAGGCTAAGGATCCAATTCAAGTCCCAACAGGACCGGTGATGAGGGCTCGAGCTAGAAGATTTAAAGAGGAGCTTAGCAACTTGGCATGGAGAATTCTACAACAGGAAGAGAGCGTGATCACTACTGATGGTGAACAAAAGCTGGTCCTACTCATCCAAGCCGATTCCACTTAGACGCTTGATGAAGATTTGGTTCCCATAAGATTGATGAAGATTTGGTTGTCATTTGTTTTTGAGTTTAATATGTGAACTAAAAGTCTTTTGTAATTGCCTAGTCTTGCTGGGCTTTGTGGGCCTTTGGGCTGAAGTTGCTCTTTAGTTGGTTGTTTTTTTTCTTTTATCTTTAAGGGTAGTTTTGAACTTTTACTTCTTAGAAGTTCTCTAGGGTTTTGGGCTATATATATAGCCCCATGTAGCAGCCATAAGACTTCAACTTTTGATCTATGAGCATTTGTGAGGTTTTCTTCTTGATTTCTTGATGAAACTTTTTTTTTAAGAACTTATCAAGGGTTTCCTTGTGGCGTTCAAACTGACTTATCAATTGGATTTCCATCTCCTTTTGTGGCGTCATCCCCTTACCAAGGTTCGTGCTTCGCTAAGCATTGGGTCGAGGTTTCCATCCGTTCTTCTTGAATCCGTGGCTTTTCTTCTTCTTGCCAAATTTGTTTTCGGGTTTCGTCACAATCGTTGGCGCGGTTCTTATCGGTTGGTATCAGAGCTAAGTCCATCCTTTCGACCTATCTTCTATTGATTTCTGTTCATTTCTCTTACAAAAAAAAATAAAAAAATTGCATCTAGATGTTTCATTGATTGAAGACGCCCATATTTTTGTTCTTGCTTTGAGATAGGGATTTCTTTCTTTTATGAGATTCCTTTTATTGATTCCGAAATTACAAAATAGTTTGTGAAGATCTGAGTTTGTGGAAATTGAAGAACTGAGTTTCTGAAAAAAAAAAAAGAGTAGAAAAGGAAAGAAGAATAAAAAAAAAAAATCGTTTTGAATTGCCAAAAATTCTTGAAAAGGTAATGAGGATGCCATTCTTGAATTGCCATTCTTGAATTTCCAAAATTTCTTGATTTGTTTCGGTTTGAGTTGCCATTCTTGAATTTCCAAAATTTCTTGATTTGTTTCGGTTCGAATTGCCATTCTTGAATTGCCAAAATTTCTTGAATTGCCAAAAATCCAACCCATTTCTTGAATTGCCAAAATTTCTTGATTTGTTTCGGTTTGAATTGCCACTTGAACCCTTTGGTGATGGTTTTGATTAAGTTTTGAAAGAACTCAAAGAAGAAAGCGAGTGGAAAAAGGCGTGAGGTGAGATCATTTGAGGGTAAAAGCCAAATTGATTGAGTGATACACGAGTGGATTTGAGTGAATTATTTCTTGGAGTGAAATACGTGAGTTTTTGTGGTGAGGGTAATTTTTATCTAACATTGCTTGCGGGTTTCCATCATGTCTCAAATTAGGAGAGAAACACAAGCGAGGAGAGTACCCTCCAACTATTCAATTTGCAAGTGCAAGCTATAATTGGGGAAATTAGAAGGATGATGAGGCGGAACTTGAGCAAATACATGAGAGGATGGATAGGGTTGAAGAGGGAGCACAACGGGGACAACCACCGGTTGTTCCAAACATCCCAAGGAGAAATAGGGTGCCCCAACGGGAAGTTGAAGGTGTGGGGGCGTTTGAAGTGGGAAATTTCGATGAAGACTTTGATAGGATGTCAACGGGCAGCCCTAGGAGATATGGTCGAGATAGAGACGCTCGGAATCGAGTAGACAACAATTTGGGTAGTATCAAGATGAGGATTCCAGCATTTCAAGGAAAGAGTGAACCCGAAGCATACCTTGAATGGGAGAAGAAGATGGAGTTGGTGTTGGAAATAAAATATGATGGAATAATGAAGGACAAAAATTGTTAGAAAAATAAGATAAAATAAAGAAAGATAAAAGAAGATGAACCAAACAAGCTTCAAGGCACGAAGGTGACAACGCTTTCTTTTAGACGAATTTCTCCCCCTCTGATTAGAATCACGATTGCAACGGGGTGTGTGAGAAACGCCTTCAGGATACAATGAAGCCCTTTGATTGTTGTTGAAAGGCGAACTTGCACTATTCGTTTCAACCCGGAAACACTCTTGTAAATGTCTTTGATAATGTAGAGAAAAACAAATAGGACTAAAGAGAGAAAGAGAATATGACTTTTTGGTGTACTTTACCGCACATAGATGTAGGCTATATATAGAGTCCCGAAGGTTTTATCATAAGGTTGCATCCCTTGGTAACATCATTTCATGAAAAGAGATATCCTTTGGTAACATCCTTTCATGAAAGGGGACATCCTTTAGCAAATGGTCACAAATGAAAGGAAACATCCTTTCATGTAGTAGTGTCCCTTCAATACCAATGAAAGGTAACATCCTTTCATAACAATATCTTTTGGTTCAACCAAAATAATTAATGCCATATACAACTTACTCTCTCAATTTAATTCTCAAAGAAAAACATAGAAAAACACATAATTATTGAAAATATCCAACAGTTGGTTTTCGATTGTCACAACTACTCTGAAATGAAGAAGGTAAAACTTGCCGCTATTGAGTTTACTGATTATGCTATTGTGTGGTGGGATCAGTTGTGCGTCAATAGGAGGCGAAGTGGAGATTTGCCTATCGAGACTTGGGATGACATGAAGAGGGTGATGAGGCGTCGTTTTGTGCCATCTCATTACTACCGGGATCTATACCTTAAGCTTCAAGGTCTTCGACAAGGTTACAAAAGTGTTGATGAATATTATAAAGAAATGGAGATGGCTATGATTCGGGGCAATGTGGAGGAGGATCGGGAGGCAACAATGGCAAGGTTTTTGAATGGGTTGAATAGAGAGATTGCTAACATGGTTGAGCTACATCACTATGTGGAGTTGGAAGACTTGGTGCATATGGCGATGAAGGTTGAGAGGCAATTGAAGAAGGGTGGTACAAGTGCACGTCCGAGACCCATCCCACAAAATTCTAGTGCAACACCATGGAGGCCGAATTATCCAAGGAAAGATGAAAGTAATTCCAACCCCAAGGCCAAAACTGAGCAAAATTCAACCACTACTTCCACGGCTTCTCAAAGTAAGACACCCACAACTTTGTCTCGTTCTAGTGAAATTAAATGTTTCAAATGTCAAGGAAGAGGTCACATAGCTAGCCAATGCCCGAACAAGCGGGTTATGGTGATTCGGGAGAATGGGGCAATAGATTCTGAAGATGAGGGTGACCTAGATGACATTCCACCAGTGGAGGATGATCTTTTGGGAGAAGAGGAGTTTGGGGCCGAGCATGGTGAGATGCTTGGATTAGTTGCCCGGAGAGCCTTGAACTTGCACGCTAAGGTGGAGGAAGAAGAAGTGCAAAGGGAGAACATCTTTTACACTCGTTGTCATGTGAAGGACAAGGTATGTAGTGTTATTATTGATGGTGGTAGTTGCACTAATGTTGCTAGTTCTTCCATGGTTGAGAAGCTAGGGCTCCCAACACTCAAGCACCCCCGTCCATACAAGTTGCAATGGGTGAATGATAGTGGTGAAGTCACGGGTTACTAAGCAAGTTGTGGTGCCATTTTGGATCGGGAAATATGAGGATGAAGTGTTGTGTGATGTGGTACCCATGCAAGCGGGACATCTCCTTTTAGGAAGGCCTTGGCAATTTGATAGACGTGTGAAACATGATGGCTTCACCAACAAGCACTCCTTCACTTTCCAACAACGAACCATCACTCTAGCTCCGATGACACGAAGCGAGGGTTTATGATGATCAAGTGATGATGAAAAAACTAAGTGATCAAAAGAAAATGAGAGATCAAAAGAATTTGAGTGATCACAAGAGAGTGAGTGAAGAGATGAGTAGTGGTGAGAAACAAGAAAGCAAGGCTGAATCTAGTGAGAGAGAAAAGAGAGAGATGAATTCAGCCAAAGAGGGAAAATTAGAGGGAAAAAGAAATTTCTATGCAAAAACAAGTGAGGTTAAGCGAGCTTTTCTTGCAAAATGGCCGATGATTGTACTTATGTACAAGGAAGCCCTTTTAAACACTAACCAACCTGACTCTTCATTGCCTAGTGTTGTTGTTTCTATTTTGTAGGAGTTCGAGGATGTGCTTCCTGAGGAGGTACCGCATGGCTTACCCCCTATCCGGGGGATAGAACACCAAATTGACTTTGTTCCCGGTGCTTCAATTCCAAACCGACCCGCATATAGGAGCAACCCGGAGGAGACAAAGGAACTCCAAAGGCAGGTTGAAGAATTGATGGAGAAAGGGTACGTGAGAGAAAGCATGAGTCCTTACTTGCGATTCCGGTGATTCTAGTTCCTAAGAAGGATGGGACATGGAGGATGTGTATTGATTGCCGAGCCATCAACAACATAACGGTAAAGTATCGACACCCCATCCCTCGTTTAGATGATATGTTAGATGAGTTGCATGGATCTTGTGTGTTTTCAAAAATTGATCTTAAGAGTGGTTATCATCAAATCCGAATGAAAGAAGGCGATGAATGGAAAACGGCATTTAAAACTAAACATGGATTGTATGAATGGTTAGTCATGCCATTTGGCTTAACTAATGCACCTAGTACTTTCATGCATTTAATGAATCATGTTTTACGAACTTTCATTGAAAAATTCGTTGTTGTTTATTTTGATGATATTCTGATTTATAGTAAGAATTTGCATGATCATGCTTCGCATTTGCATTTGGTTTTGGATGTCCTTAGGAAAGAGAAATTGTATGCTAACCTCAAGAAATGTACCTTTTGCACCGATAAACTTGTTTTCCTAGGATTTGTTGTGAGTGCTACAGGTATTGAGGTTGATGGCGAAAAGATCAAAGCCATCCAAGAGTGGCCGACCCCATCAAGTGTGAGTCACGTTCGCAGTTTTCATGGACTTGCTAGCTTCTATAGGAGATTCGTGAAAGATTTTAGTACCATTGCGGCACCCCTTACTGAAGTTATCAAGATCTAACGTTGCATTCAAATGGGGGCAGCACAAGAGGAAGCATTTCAAATTATGAAACACCGAACTAACTCATGCTCCCTTACTTGCTTTACCTAACTTTGCTAATGCTTTTGAAATAGAATGTGATGCCTCTGGTGTCGGTATTGGTGCTTTACTCATGCAAGATGGAAGACCACTTGCATTTCAAATGGTAGAAGCTAAGCGGGGCTGCACTTAACTACCCCACTTATGATAAGGAGTTGTATGCAGCTTTGGTTCGAAAGCATTGGAGACTTGGCGGCATTACTTATGGCGAAGGAGTTTGTGATTCAAGCGGATCATGAATCCTTGAAGCATTTGAAAGGGCAACATAAAATTTGAACAAGCGACATGCTTTCGATGGGTTGAGTTCATTGAGACCTTTCCGTATATCATTCGATATAAACAAGGTAAGGAGAATGTGGTTCTTTGATGCGTATCACGCAGTATGCCTTAATCTCCACTCTTGATGTTAAATTCCTTGGTTTTGAGCACATTAAAGATCTTTATCATGTTGACCATGACTTTGGGGAGGTTTATGGGGCTTGTGAAAAATCCGCCGAAGGGAAGTTTTATAGGCATGAGGGTTTCTGTTTAAGGAACATAAGTTGTGTGTGCCTAATTGCTCCATGAGAGATTTGTTAGTTCGAGAGTCCCATGGTGGAGGATTAATGGGGCATTTTGGGGTAGCTAAGACTCTAGCCGTGTTACAAGAGCACTTCTATTGGCCATGCATGAAACGAGATGTTGAGCGAATTTGTGGTCGATGTATCACTTGTAGATAAGCTAAGTCTCGGGTTCAACCGAATGGCCTTTACACACCCCTACCTATTCCTAGTTCCCCTTGGATTGATATTTCGATGGATTTTGTGTTAGGATTACCTAGGAGTAAGCGTGGAAGGGATTCAATCTTTGTAGTTGTGGATCGGTTTTCTAAAATGGCTCATTTTATACCGTGTCATAAAACTGATGATGCTTCCAATGTCGCCGATTTGTTCTTTAGGGAGATTGTACGTCTACATGGCATGCCAAGGACAATCGTGTCAGATCGACATGCTAAGTTCTTGAGTTATTTTTGGAAGACATTGTGGGGTAAAGTAGGGACTAAACTATTGTTTTCCACTACTTGTCACCCTCAAACCGATGGTCAAACTGAAGCAGTTAATTGAACTTTATCCACTTTGTTGCGGGCTGTCATTAGTAAGAACATCAAGACTTGGGAGGACTGTTTACCACATGTTGAGTTTGCTTATAATCGTTCTAGGCATTCTGCTACTCAGTTTTCACCATTTGAAATTGTTTATGGTTTTAATCCTTTAACTCCTTTGGATTTATCACCTTTACCTTTTTCTGAGTAGATGAACTTCGATGGGCACAAGAAGGCCGAATTTGTGAAGCAGCTCCACGAGAAGGCACAGCTCAACATAGAAAGGTGGACTGAGCAATATATCAAGCAAGCCAACAAGGGACGTCACAAGCAAGTTTTTGAGTGTGGTTACACATGAGGAAGGAACGATTCCCCGCCAACCGACGTTCCAAGTTGCTACCCCGGGGACATGGTCCTTTTCAAGTGCTCGAGCGGATCAACGACAATGCCTACCGCCTTGATTTACCGGGTGAGTACAATGTTAGTGCTACTTTCAATGTGACTGACTTAAGTCCTTTTGATGTAGGTGACGATTTGAGGACAAATCCTTCTCGAGAGGGGGGGAATGATGTGGACATCAAGGCTAAGGATCCAATTCAAGTCCCAACAGGACCGGTGACGAGGGCTCGAGCTAGAAGATTTAAAGAGGAGCTTAGCAACTTGGCATGGAGAATTCTACAACAGGAAGAGAGGGTGATCACTACTGATGGTGAACAAAAGCTGGTCCTACTCATCCAAGCCGATTCCACTTAGACGCTTGATGAAGATTTGGTTCCCATAAGATTGATGAAGATTTGGTTGTCATTTGTTTTTGAGTTTAATATGTGAACTAAAGTCTTTTGTAATTGCCTAGTCTTGTTGGGCTTTGTGGGCCTTTGGGCTGAAGTTGCTCTTTAGTTGGTTGTTTTTTTCTTTTATCTTTAAGGGTAGTTTTGAACTTTTACTTCTTAGAAGTTCTCTAGGGTTTTGGGCTATATATATAGCCCCATGTAGCAGCCATAAGACTTCAACTTTTGATCTATGAGCATTTGTGAGGTTTTCTTTTTGATTTCTTGATGAAACTTTTTTTTTAAGAACTTATCAAGGGTTTCCTTGTGGCGTTCAAACTGACTTATCAATTGGATTTCCATCTCCTTTTGTGGCGTCATCCCCTTACCAAGGTTCGTGCTTCGCTAAGCATTGGGTCGAGGTTTCCATCCGTTCTTCTTGAATCCGTGGCTTTTCTTCTTCTTGCCAAATTTGTTTTCGGGTTTCGTCACAATCTTTGGCGGGGTTCGTATCATAGTAACTCACATTTATAGTTTGAGCTCACTCGTAAATGTTTGACCATCACCCTTCTTCGTGTGTGTGCGCCTAAAGACCTCAAAGGGTGTCAGGACACTGCCATATTGTTGCTCCTACACATATAGACCAATAAGGAGTGTAGTTAGCAACAATCACAAGTTCTCATCTATTTGTACAAATTTAACCCATATAAAAAAATCCGCTTCCCATGCTCAGAATGGGAGATAGTGCCTCCATTGTGGGTAGAGGGACAGGACCCATCATCAACTCCACCACGTCGGTTCTTTGCATATTTTTGGGACATGCGCACAACATCCAATTCTCTCCATGCCTCTTTCCAATTGGTCCACACAGATTCTGGAACATATTTAGGTCGACTACTCTTGCTCTTCAATCTATAAATCATATCGCTGTACCGAGTGGAAGCCTTTGTTTGCCAAGCTTCCTTAACCAAGTAGTCAATCGCCGGATTCCAATAAAAGAATTTCTGCATATAACAAATAATGTTTCATGATACAACTAAGTTCACACACAAAACATAAACTATTTGCCTCAAAATTTGTGCATAATAGCAACTTTAGGCTTACCTTGAACTCCTCAAAATAAAACTTCTTGGTCTCATTTGAGACTAACACCCACCTAGCCCCATCTTCATCAAATCTTTCCTCAAAAATGGATCTAATACTGCGAGAGCAATCAGCAGATGGAACCAACCTGGAAAAAAAAAAAAGTAAAAAAATGCATCAACAACTACACAGAACCAAATTGACAAGTGCATGTTGAAACAATATGGTGAAAAGAAAGAAATAGTTTAATATTTGTATACTTACATCCCACGATTAACTATGACCCATTTACAATTTGTTCCTAAAGGATCAGTAGGTATTAGATGTGGTTCTACAGTTACACTTGCTTGCACTTGAGAATCACTTTGTTGAGATGATCCAGTAGGTGGTGCATCACCTCTTGTTGTTGTTTAGGTGTGGATTGCATCTCAACTGGTGATGTAATGGCGGGAAGATGTGGTGCTGCATTCAGAGTGGGTAGTAATAGACCCTATCTTCCACACTGTCCCCTCCCTCCGACATTACGACCAACTCTACCCCTAGTGTCTTGTCCACGCCCCATACCTACAAGAATGAAACGACCAATGAATGTTATTATACATGATGAAACTCAACAAGAAATAACACAAACCATTTTATGCAAGTAAACAAAATAGAAACTAAATACACTTACTAGGAAATAAAATTAAGGGGAAATTACAAAAAAGTACCCTGTGATTTGCGACTTTTTCAATTCGGTCCTTGTGGTTCAAAATTGAACCACAACGACCCTGTGGTTTGCCCGTTTATCACTTTAGTACCCTGTAATACTGTGCATTCAAGGTCGTGTCCCGTTTGGCCCCCCTAGAGCATGTTTGAAGGATTTCCAACCGTATGGATGGGAAGATCATCGAAAAATAAGCTAGCCTGTCAATTTTCATACAATTTGGTAACCGTTTGGTCCTCCCACTTAACGGTTGAAATTCTGGACTGTTTAGATTCCTATAAAATAAGAACCGTTAAGATAAAGATCCTACAACTTCCCAAATTGTATGAAAATTGGCAGGCTAGCTTATTTTTCGATGATCTTCCCATCCATATGGTTGGAAATCCTTCAAAAATGCCCTAGGGGGCCAAACGGGACGCGGCCTTGAATGCAGCGATCACAGGTACTAAAGTGATAAGCGAGCAAACCATTGTGGTCGCTAGGTTCAATTTTGAACCACAAGGACCGAATTGAAAAAGTCACAAACCACAGGGTACTTTTTTGTAATTTCCCCTAAAATTAAATATGATGTAAGTCTAATCACTATCGCTTCTCTCCACATAATTTCCATCATCATCCTCATCAGCTTTGCCTTCTGACGAGGATTCTGATTCTGATTCTGGTTCTTGTGATATTTCATCATCTTCATCTTCATCAAGTTCTATGCTTTCACCACTTGGATGATTCAGGTTTTGATCTTCCCCATTCATAAGACTGATATCAATTTTCATATGATTCAACTACATCTTCCTAAAATGCCACTTTTAAATTTTTAGACTCTTCAGGTGATTCGAACAACGATCTTGGACTTACTTTGCAAACTGCCAACCAATCATTGTTGTCTTTTCTCGTGCTTGGATATGGGACATAATATACTTGTGTTGCTTGCATTGCTAAAACAAATGGCTCATACTTGGTGTATTTTTGGCGTCTATTGATTTCAACCAACTTGTAGTATGCATGTACTCTGGTCTCGATATTAAGAGTGGGATCATAGCATTTACAGTTGAATAACATAACCCTCTTGATTGATAATCCTGGGTACTCTAACTGTAAAATTTCTTCCAAAACACCATAGAAATCACCACTGTTATCACTATAGTTTGTTGCTTTAATGCAAACACCACTATTTATTGAACGGGATCCAGAGTCATGAGATTCTGTATGGAATTTATAACCGTTCACAAAATACACATTATATGATTTCACAGATCTTAAAGGCCCTTCTGAAAGTTGCTGTAGTATGATGTTCTCCATCAGATTACCTTCAAATTATAATTTAAAAGGCACAAAACACATTAATTTATTGTCATTAAGACATCAACTTTTCCTCATCATAATGTCACTTATTTTTATGCTCATTTTAGTTTAACTTACATATTGTTGGAACCATGAAGCAAACTGATTATCAAGCTCTTGGTCTATTTGGATATCACTTATAATTGGTGTCATCTGCCGTACTTGGTCCACAAAGATGTTGCATTTATCAAATCATACAAGATTAGGTATTTTTGAAATAATATCTATTATTGATATTGGACATACAATCTTACCTTACATAAGGAGAAACTTCTTCACAGTTCAAAAGTATGTACGTATGGGCAACCCTATATTCCTTGTCATCTAACATCCTCTTATTTGGTTTACCATAGAATCGCCCAGGATGTGTGAATATCTAAAGACCCACCTCGGATGTGGCAACCTCCCTCCATCATCGTTTCAAGGAATATCTCGATTTCGACACGTTACATGTGGCTCAAAATAATGACTGCAAAAATTAGATGCCTCTTCAACTAAGTAAGTGACGCCGGGTAGGGTAGTGATTAACCTGCGGGTGGTGGTAAACAGGGGGGATTGATAAAAGAGCAAGAAAAAGGGAGGACAAACAGAGAAGAAAAGTCTTTGAAACTTTAAAAGGAAAATATAACTCAATAATCAATGAATAAAATTCAACCCACAAGCCGGGTTTAAATAGCTAAAAAAAAAAATAAACTAAATAACCTAGAAATTCTATCTTATCAAAATTTGCCCAAATCGACAAATTTTGGTCAAATAGAAAAACTTATCTAATTCTAAAATAACTAAACAAAACAGATAGTTCATGAAAATCCGAGTTCAAATCGGATTCATATCCTATCCTAAATTGGCATACGAAGTATTACCCAAAATGAAAAAAAACACGGAAAAAAAAGAAACGACGGGGAAAATAGTGAAATTAAAGGATGAAGGAAGGGTCCATCGAGCAAAGCTGAATGGACCCCACGTGCGCGTTGAGACGAGCTTTCCGAATTGGGGTTGAGCGCACGAATCCGATATCGGTAGCCAAAGTTAGGCCAAAAATACCGACATTCACGGTTGAAGTCCAACGCGTCGAATCAGGAAGCAGTTCCAGGGCCTCCACAAAGCCCAGCGAGGCTATGGCCACTTCAAGATAGTTGATGTGTAATAGTTCAAATGCCTGGAAGCTTATTGACGTGCCCGTCAGATCCTACTCGTCCAAAACGGGTTGGAAGACAGAAAACCAATAAACCGGGCAATGGCCTCGGACCCACCATGATGGAGAAGGTCCAAAAACTCGTGTGAACCCACAAATTGGATACAACCTTGTTTGAGATGGCCTTCTTTAGACGAACAAACTCTCGGAAATATTGGTATACAGCCACGGCTGTCTCCTTGGCCTTCCAAAGACCTACCCAATGTTTTCCCTCAAATGTCGTGACCAGCCTTTTGTGAACCTGCTCAAGCTGTTGTAAGAGGGACTCGGAATCTTCCTGGAGGCGGGAAAGGTCAAATTCATAACTCTCCTCTCGTTCTCTCAGCCGTAACTCAACCTCCTGCTTAAACTGCTTGCACTCATTAGCAACGTGACTAGCGACACCCTAAGGCCACGAGGGCAGACCTAACTCAGTCAATTATGACGCTAGGAGGAAAAGGCTGCTCCTCGGGCCTCAGTCGGGTTGCTGCGCCCCGATCCTCGTTGATAAAAGCTCGGAGAAAACCATCAAAGAGTATTGCGGCGACCATCTGGGAGGCTCCCACGCCACATAAGGTGAGCCACACATAGACGTTTTTTCCCTCTCCGTAGAGACCCAATGGCCAGTTATGGAGCGACCATGACAACAAACGGAGTCACGACCCCCATGGAAGCCCACTTTAGTTCCGCCCCTTATGGGGCCAGACCGATCCCTTCATGGCAAGAGGGCAATGGGAAGCACCGCCCTCCTTCACACCTCCACCTCTTCCCTGCAGGAAGCCCATCCTTTCCCTTAGAGGGATAGTCCAAGCCTAGGTGGTGGGGTTAGAGCCTTCTCTCACCATCCTCAAAAGGTGATCCTGCCCCGAAGGAATCTCTCCAAAGAGCAAGCTAGCGGATGAGGGAATTTGTAAGCAGGGGGACTAGCCCAAGGTGCAAGAGGGAAGGTTACCTATGGAAGAAAGCCCCGCAGTATGGAGAACCGACTCCAAGATCGGGCGAGACAGGTCCTGTGGCCGCAAACCCCAGAGCAGTAAAATCTGCCGCTCCTCATCCTAGAACACCACTGCAATATAATTCCACCCAGAGAAAGGTACACTAAATAAAATGGGGACGTCCCAATAGCCCCTACAAGAAACAAATACAAAGTGGACCGTGATAAGTGTTCATTTGAGCATAATTTTATACTATATTCTTATATGCTTGGCATGTGATTATGAAAATTTTTAGCCCACCGATACTTAGAATGTATTTATTTTCATCAACAGGGCATAATATGAGGACCCCGGAGGAAAGAAAGCATTTCGAGAGAAACCGGGATCCCAGAGCACCCAAAAAGGATCCATACGGGCTAGCATACGGGCTGACATACGGCCGTATACTGGCCCCTGGAGAGAATACGGGCCAGTATACGGCCCATATAATAGCTGGCATGATGATTGGCCCATATACGGGCGATATATGGTTCATATACGGGCCCGTATGAAGGTGGTTGGCCCATATACGGGCCCATACATCGTAAGATTTGGGCGAAACTGCAGACCTTGACGGGGGCAACTTGGTAAATCTCACCCTTAAAACCCTAGGGGTATAAAACCTGATGAATGAGGGTTTAGAGGGAGAGCTAGCAGCTTGGGAAAGAGGGCTAATCTTGGAGAGAGCTTGGGGATCATCTCCTTCAAGAAATTGGAGCAAGAAGAGGGGAAATCAAAGGAGGAGGATCAAGGAGTCACCAACGGTGATTGCATAAGCTTTCATTACTATGTCTTTCTAGATTACTTTCATCTTTGTTGTGGATTGTTGCCCCCCTTTTATGGAGGGCTAATTTTATAGATGCTTGGATGATTGGTGAACCCTTAGACATGTTTTAATCAATGTTATTTCTCTATTTTGATTGCTTGGTTACATTGTTTGAGTCTATTGGATGTTTTAATGTGAGTGAATCCCTCTACGTTGTGAGAGCCCTGAGGCATTTTCATAGCCCATATGGGGGAAGAAGCGAACGCCTCCCCGTGTGTAGACCATCTCCAATAGAGGGGATTGTGAGTAAACCGGGAACCCGGGTGCTAAGGAGAGCGAGTCCTTTAGATGTATTATTCCCTTAATCCCTCTAAGACATAGGTTCTAGAACATAATCGGTAAGGGCACCAGGATTAGTAACTCACCTCGGGATGAGGGAGTGAAAGCACGATAGGAACCATTGGCCAAGAATTAACCAAGTAATTGAGATAGAGAGGAGCATTCAGCCTTTAGAAGTCCAAGGCGGATCCAATTGTCCCAGCATCCCCCTTTTATGATTGTTTAATCTCAAGAGCACTCGATTTCTTTGTTTATGTTTCAAATTAATTAGTTTAGAATTAGCATAATCAACCACTTCTTTGGATCGACTAGATAGTAGATAAATAGTGGATACTAGTACTTCCATCTCCCTGTGGATCGACAACCCGACTTTTATGTCCACTATTATTACTTGATACGGCCGGTACACTTGCGGTTGCATCGCATCAGACCGCCACTCTGGAGTGCGAAATTGCGAAGTCGTAACCCGATTCATCCCAATGGACAAAGCCGAACCATTCCCCAAGCTCCGGAACCCTCCTCAAATAAAAGATGAGGCAAAACAGAGGAATAGAGGGAAAGTGCAGGTGATGATAGAGGAAAATCACAAACAAGCAAAGAATCTTCTAGTTGTAAGGGTACAGTTGTGAAAAGGCACACCTTGTGGAAGTTAGGCACCACGCGGAAGAAAGGATGTAAAGGGAAGCGGTGACCTGCCCCAAAAAAAACTCAAGGTACATTGTAGCTCTCCAAGGCGAGGAATATTGGCCCTTTCAAAAGCAAAAGGGGGCCGGTAATGAAATGGTGGGGAACATCGAAATGGTTCTCTCGGCGGAAAAGCAAATGTCCTTTTCCTTGCGATGGAAGGAGTCAGCTACTGAAACGGTCACTTTCGAAGGAATAGAGATCTCCCGCATCGAGATTAGCCTTAGGAATGCGTAAAGCCCGCAAGCAAGGAAGAAAGGCAAGCGCTAAGCACGAAAAAGGTAAATAGAAGACAAACGAAGTGTTCTACAATCTTAAACCCTACCAAGGAATTCGACGGGCCACAATGAGCCACTATGAGGCGCCCGTCCGATCATCGACACTTAGACCTCGGACCACCCCTTACGAGGTTGGGACTGGGGAAGGGTGTTCATCATACCTCTAGCTGCCTTTCACTAAGAGGGCGCTGTCTTGCCCGGAAAACAAGGCCAGGGCCCAGACACCTGCGCAATACTCCAAGAGACCTCCGTCCACCTGTTACACGAGGGGGTGAGAGAGAAAAACCATAGAAAACCCCCAAAATAAGGCACAGGAGGATATCGAGAGCACAACTATCACCCTGCAAAAGAGGAACTAGCACGAACGCCTGGGTATCCGCCATGGGTCAAAACTTCCCAAGCCTGACTCAGCTAGACATGTACCGGCCTAAGGACCTAGAGGGGCAATTCTTAAGGGAGAAAACATAGGGCAAAAACATTGGAACGTAACATAACTAGGGAGAAAGTGAAACCAATAACCACCTAAGCATCTCAGGCACCCTTGGTAAGATGGAGATCCTGCCACAATCTACTAATAGAAGAATACCCTTACAAGCGGGGAAAGACATCCTCTATACAGGGGTGTGCGACTATACAGGGCCCTAGCTGCTAAGTAGGACAGACCAGCCGCTTTCTCGGCAAAAGACAAGCCATGTGGTCAGAAAAGGCAACCCCGGCCAGTGGTCGCTAGAGCCGCCTCTCAGTTATAAGGTGGAACACAAATAAGAGAAAGAGGCAACCACTCTTCTTCCTATTCACTTATTCTCGAAAGGAATAAAGTCCTCCACTCTCGCTGATGGCTCTCTTCCATGCTTTTCTTATCTCCTTCTCCTACGCTTAACCTCCACACAACTAACTTGAGTGTCAGAGGGTTTGGGGGAAAGAGGGCCTAGACTTCTTTGTTTTGTAGGACCAGGCGTTCTCATGTCGAAGGCCACCTTTCAACCTCCGCACTACTAGGTGGCTTGAAATTGAGGGAAGCTCACGTCCCTAACTCCAACTACCCCCACATCACTCCTTTTTCTCAGTTAGAGTCTTAGCGGAAATGACCCTCAAGGTCGTGACCGATTTGAGTATCAACACAGCTTAAAGGAGAAAGTTTATTTGAGGTATGGGATTTCTTCAAGGAATTACAACACACTTGCCCATGTCATGGCATAGCCCAATAGATTTTGATTCTAACATTCTATAACGAGCTAAGGAGTTCTCAAAGGGTTTTTCTGGATTCAGCAGTTGGGGGAGCCTTTAGTACCAAGTTCTTGGATTAATGTTATGCGTTGCTTGACACAATGTCGGGCACCAATTGTCATTGGCCCACTAAGAGGATTAGTCAAAGGAAAATGGCAAGTATCCAAGCGATGGGACTCTAGAAGCATGACCCCACGCAATATATGGAGGCACACGAAACCCAGGTCAATGATGGATCCAGGAGGTTGCTCACAACCTAATGGTATGGCTAGCACTTTCCCACTAACAAACCATACGAAATAAGCACACACAGACAATTCACAGAAATAAATAAAAAGGAAACTAATATAAGGAAGTTGAAAGAGTCAAAGATTCATCTAAGGGTTCAAGGACCTGAGGCACCACCGAGGGTTTACCCCGTCATACTAGTGACAAACACCACAATCATAAAAGAAGAAGACATAATTAATTTTATAAACTTCCTGGCTTGATGTCTTCTTAATCTTCACCCTCTCCCCGAAACCCTAGATGTTGGTTTTTGGATGTGCCCAAAAGTGCCCTTGAAGAGTAGAACCGACAACCTTTTATAAGCTTCAGATTTTACGATACACGCCTGATAAGTGTTCAAATTACTATAATTTATTATCATAATTAAATACTTGTGGCATAATAATTGTATGCCACAAGTATTTAAAATATGTCATCTTTATGAATCAGGACAAACTGGGGCAACCTGATGAGAAAGTTAAGGATTCAAAGCAGATTCAGCAAAGAAGGTTGAAAAAGAGACCCAGACGGACCCGTCTGGTAACAGGCAGTCCCGTCTACATCACAAGAACGTTGGACAACCCCGTCCATTAGACAGAAGAGGCCGTCTAACTTGGTTGAGAATTAGGGATCAGAGCCAAATCGGTGAATTGACCCATACGAGTCATGTACGAGGTCATCAACAGGGTTGTTGGAAACGCAAACAAGGTCGTTCGTTCATATTGAATAAAAAGTTGGAAGATATAGATGGACCCGTCTTCTAGCTTATGGTCCTGTCTATAATGGGCCCTCAAGACACTAATGTTAATCTGTTGAGTCTAAGCGCCTCTTAAATTGGATTCCAACCCTGATGCCTCTGGGGGCTATAAGTGTTGAAGATTAGGGTTTAGAGAGCAGCTGTAAAACTCTATTCATCACCCTTGGAGGATTTCACTACCCATCATCATCACTACCATCCACTAATGAGAAGGAATAAACCATCTAAAAGGGGTACACTAGAGCCAGGAGCATTGCTAGACCACGACGGAGCATCCGGGGGGTATACGCAACGGTCCTCGCCAACAGCGTTCGGAATAGCATATTATTGTCCTATGTTTTCATTAGTAATTATTATTGTATTTGCTATGTGTTCCTCCTTAATGAGGAACTAACTCTTTAGATACTTGGGTATGGATGAATTTTTGGGTTAGATTTAATATATGACAATGTTTCTTGTTTGTTTGATCTAGATTGAGATCTATGGAGTATATTGCATTCATTGAATGCTTATGCTGCGACAACCCTAGTGTTTAATAGGTTTATACTAGGGAAGAAGTGAACTCCTCCTCATATTAGAACTAACTCAATAGAAAGGACTTTGAATGTATCAAGACCTCGGGCATTAAGAAGGGTAACTCTTTCATATCTCTTATTCCCACATGTCTTCTAGGAAGTAGGTTCCCTAGAGCCCCACTCAATGTTAGTAACTCGGCAGCGACAACGTGAGTGAAAGCGATATAGGAACCTTTAGTCCAATCTTTATTGATCATCAAACGAGAGCACTATCTGTATTTTGTGTTAAGAACTCAAGAGGGATTCATACCCGAGTATCCCTGCTCCTGACTTATTATCCTTATGTTTCATCCCGATTTTCACTCCATAGTAACTTGTTGATGCCAAAAACTGGTCCACCTCACTCTTTGGCTACTGTGGCCTCGTGATCTGGTCTCAGCCTTTGACAAACGGTTAAAATTTATATTTAAGGGACTAAGATCATCGGAGAGGGAGAGTAATTATTCAAGATAGAAGTAAAAGACACAAGCTGTTTTACGTGGAAAACCCCATAAATCTGGGGGAAAAAACCACGGGCCTCGCTGGGGAGGCAATTCACTATGCATAAGTTGGGCACAATATTTGGGGTCCTCTTGGAGAGGAATACAATACCGTAGAACTGTTAGGAGAAAGAAAAGAAGACTGGAATATACATCACCGGGATTCAGCAGAGACGGAGTGCAATTTGACTTGGCCTTGAAGATGATCGGATTTGGAGCACTCCGTTCAGTCGGGTCGGATTTGACTTGGATAGGAATTGACCTTAGGGTCGGATTGACGGTCGGAATTAATCTTGGGGTCGGAATTGACCTCGGGGGATTGGACGGTGAATTAACCTTGGCCAAAAAGGGGGTCGGAATTAATCACCTTGGCCAAAAGGAAGGTCGGAATTAATCACCTTGGCCAAAAGGAAGGTCGGAATTAATCATCTTGGCCAAAAGGAAGGTCGGAATTAATCACCTTGGCCAAAAGGAAGGGGAAGAATTCACTAAGATTTGCCCTTCTTTCTTGAGGGTTGCTCTTCTTTTCTTGGAGGCTTGGAGAGAGAGAGATGTTCTTCTTTTGTGAGAGAAAGAAAATAGAGCCTCCTTTTTTCCTTCCTCCTTGGTATAAGAACCTCTCCTTTTATAAGTTGTTGGCGATTGACACCGCCTTCAGCTTCCACCGCCTTTGGCTTTTCATAACTTGGCCATTAAGTTTTGGACTTGGTCTTCATGACTTAGCTCTTAAGTCTTTGACATGGTTTTCTTCTTTGCCCACCTTGCCATCTTTGTCCACCTTGCCAGCTTGCCAAGTTGGTCATCAGAGCAATTAATTGTCATTAATGCCATTTTACCATTTTACCCCCTAACATAACTCTAGTTCCTTTCCCTTAATTTCAGCACTTAGATTAGTAGACATCACCATTTTGTTTAGGTTAAATAGTAGATAAATAGCTAGTAGTAGTAATTCTTACTAATACCTGAGGATTCGATACCTGATTTTCTAGTCCATTATATTACTTGTTCGACCCTTGCACTTGCGGTAGTAAGCAGGAGCATCTGCCTCTAACAAGTTTTTGGCGCCGTTGCCGAGGACTACTTAGACTACTAGGAAAACTAGGAGACTACTATTTTAACCTTTAGTTTAGTATCTTATTTTAATTTCCACAATATTTCATTCTTTATTGTTATTTGTCATATAAATCAACTGTTTCTTATGTTAAGTATTTTCTCTATCTGTGTTGCAAGGAACCTGTGCATGACTGAGTAAGGCCAATTGGTCTTGTAGAGGAAGACAGTGAAATAGAAAGAACATTGCACAGAAGACTTAGAGGGATGGAAGAGCCAATAGAAGAAAGGTCCACCGTAGGTGAAAGCTCGACACCAGTGGAGATTCTAGTGGAGGTTGAAAATCCTCCCATCATGGTAGAGAGATGAAGGAGACTATCTGAATATGAGAGGCCCAAGTATACAGAGGAGGAATTCAGTATTCACCCACCAATAGTAAATTTGAACAACTTTGAGATCAAATCCAGTGCCATGAATATGCTGCAAACTCAATGTCAATTTGATGGGAGACCTAATGAAGATCCTCACGCACATCTAGCTCGCTTTACTTAGATATGCAATATATAAAAGAATTAATGGAGTATCCGATGACGCCATCCGATTGAGAATGTTCCCATTCAGTGTAAGAGAACAAACATATGTCTGGCTCACATCATTGCTAGCAAGGAGTATCAGAACATGGCGGGATGTGCTCGATAAGTTCCTTGGAAAATATTTCCCGCCAAGTAAAGCCGCACAAATAAGGGCAGAGATAACTGCATTTAAGAAAAGGATAAAATGAGTCAATGTCTGAGGCATATGGAAGATTCAAAACTTCGGTCCATCGCTGCCCTCATCATGGATTAGAACAAGGAAGGATCAAAGGTTCACTCATTTTACAATGGCCTTAATACTCACAGAAGACAGCTCAGATTTGGCCGCCTAGGTGGCTTAGTTTTCTATTAAATTTGGCGCTCAAATTTCCTATATAGCTTAGATTTTGCAGCTTAAATTTGCCGCTGAAGGATCCCTTTGCACAAAATTTCCAGATGAAGCTTAGCAGATTTTTGAAGATATGGCTAGTGACGATTCGCTCTGGTCTTCTAGGAAAAAGGAGCTCAGTAAGGTTGGAGCTATTACCTCTAGGATAGAATCAGATTTGGCAGCCCAGGTGGCTGAGTTATCTAGGAAATTTGACTGTTTGGCAGCAAGTAACAGTTCAACATTTGTAGGAGCTATTTCCTATGGCAATTGTGGGGGAGGACATGACACAACTCAATACCCTATCTATAGCATTGAAACAACCCCCAAAGAAATGGTGCAGTGTACATGGGGAACCCATCAAGACCCCAAGGAACACAATTTAAATCGTATATTCTCAATTGGAGCCATCCTGGCGTGTCATATGGTTATCCTCAAGCAACTGCCACACCACCAGGATTTCCCCCGCAACCTCTTAGACGACAAGCCCCGAGGTTTAATATCGAAGAAGTGCTAGCGAAGTATATAATCATCAATGATGCTAAGGTTGAAACCCTCAACACCAACATGAGAAAACTATAAGCATCCATGTAGGGCCTGGAGAACCAAATGGGGCAGCTAGCAAAGATAATATCAAAAAGACCTGAAGGCAGCCTCCCGAGCAACACCGAACCAAATCCTTAGAGCAATTAAAAGCAGTAACATTGAGAAGTGGGAAGGAAGTAGAGTTGTTGGTAAGAACTACCCCCAAGAAAACATCTTGTTTGGAAATTGGTGAAAGCTCGGGAAGTGAGAAATCTACTGCTGAAGATAACGAGATGATGGAGAAAGAAAAAGAGGTGCGGTAACCACCACTCCCTGAATACCAACCAAAAATTCCCTATCCTGAGCGATTAAAGAAGGACAAGAAAAATGCTTTGTTCAAGAGATTTTTAGACATGATCAAGAAGCTGAACGTCAGTTTACCCCTGGTGGAGGTTCTTTCACACATGCCAAAGTATGCCAAATACATAAAAGAGTTGCTCACCAATAAAAGAAAAATTGAAATAATGGTAGCTATGAGTCTAAACGAGTAATGCTTTGCAGTAATTTAGTCCAAATTACCAAGGAAATTGAAAGATCCTGCAAGTAGGATCATCTCTTGCACAATTAGAGACGCAATTAAAGAGAGTGCTCTTGCTGACTCAGGAGCCAGCATCAATGTCATGCCTTACAAGCTGCTCATGAGGCTTGGGAGAGAACCACAAGGGACAAAGATGACTCTACAATTAGCTCTGTGAAGCGGCCAAGAGGAATGGTACATGATATATTGGTCTGAGTTGATAAATTTGTATTCCATGTAGATTTTGTACCTATCATCCTTGGTAGGTTGTTTCTAGCTAGCTCTCCAAGATTATGCTTCAGGAAGATTGGCTTAAGAGTTGGAGACAGTGAAGTTGTCTTCGAGTTATCATCATCCATACGCCAGATAATGAGTCATGATGACACTTTATATTGTCTTGATGATATAGATCTAATTACTTCTGACTGTATGCCGGAAGCATTGGCAATTGACTCCTTAGCTGAAGTGTTGGATCCATTAAGTAAAGGACAGGAGGAAACAATCGAAGCATATTTTACTAAGGAAAACAAGAATGAAGTTGCTGGTCCACTCTATTTCTAGAGGAAGAAGGTTAGGAACTAGGGCAAAAAGAAGACCCCTTGATAACAAGAGGTAAAACACTTTACAAGTGTCCACCGTGGTGAGTCTTTTGTATATATTCCAGTCTAGCATTCTCCCTATTCGGGAACTATTTTAAAGGAAAAGCTGGAGATGCTTCACATGTGCTTGATCCACTATGAGAGCCAACCCGGTAATATCAAGCTAATGACAATAAAGAAGTGCTTCTTGGGAGGCAACCCAAGGTTTAAATTTTGTCTTTTTCTAAATTTCTTGATTTCTGTTACTGTTTGTTAGTTAGGTATAGGAGGAAATAAGTAATATGACATGCTTGATGCTTTGTCCTTGATCCCTTTGGTGATCTTCACCCTATCTGGAGGAATTACCATCCCCTATTGATTATTGTGTAAGTGCCCTGCAATAAAACACCCTCGGGATTCCAAGAATGGGCTAATTAAACATAATAGACGGCTCTGTCATTCTCATGGACGGGACCATCTATTTTGGAAAGTTATTTGTATTGAGTTGCTTTACGCTATCGATCACCCAGACAACTCGTTTGGTTCACCAAAACTTCTACAGACGGGGCCGTCTAGTCTCCTGCGTGAGTCTGGTGTTAAGACGGACCCGTCTATCCCAAGGATAGGACCGTCTATAATGGCGGATTTGGAATTTTAAAAGGCGCAACCATTCGAAACCAAGTCATCCCTCTAGTTTAATAGTCATTGCTGCGCCTTACCTCATTCCATTCTCTTGCTCATATACACCGCCTGCTATCATCTCGAAGGCTCACACATCATCCTCCATCCCTTTCAACCGAGAGATGTTAGCAGGTAAGCGTTCATCCCTGTTTGAGAGTCCTGAGAACTGTTATTGAAGTCTGTCGACTTTTAGGGCATCAGTTAGTAGGTTTTTGAATGTATGCATGCATGGTGAAGGTAAATAGGGAAATTGTTGGTTGATTCCTTGTAGATATGCTGTTTGTAGTCGTCTCCTGGTTTTCCTTTTTATAATTTGATCAGAAGATGGCCTCTCGGCCTCACGTGGCTCCGTCTCACGCTGTTTGAACGCCTTGCAGAGATAGACATTCTAGTCTTTTAACTAGATGTTCCCGTCTATAATCACTGGCACCTGAAGATTGGGCTGCTGTTACTTTTAATTTTGTTTAACAAATTTTGTTTTACAGATTGCTTCAAGACAGGCTCATGCCAAACGCCAATGCGTCGAGATCGGTTCCTCCACCATACCTACATTCCTTCAGGGACGGTTCAGAAAGTGGTACGACCGTCTAGTAAACAAGGAGTTTTGCAGGACAGTTGTCATTTACTGGGGCGTTCTTCAGGAGCTGGTGTCGCTGATCAGGTCAGGGGCCTAATTTAATTTTGAAGCGGGGACAGGGCACTTGCCATTAACTCACCAGTGTAAGTCGAGTTGACTCTTGAGGTGTGAGGCAGCTTTTAGGTAGACACCTCACATTACACAGAAGAGAAGTCGGATGCGATCATCTTTCAGTTCAGGGATGAGCTCCGTATGTTGAGTTATATCGATCTCTCTCTTGCTATGGGATTCTACGATCAAGACTTCATCACGAGACCAGAGTATCAGGATTTGTCAGTAGAGTTCGCCGCAACCACGATGCTCGATGATTTTTGGAGATCAATCACTACCGGGGCAGGGGAACTGGTGAAAAAGACCTCCTATCTTACTGATGCTGTCACCGCTACCTCCACACAGTTATCGCCCAATCAGTGACATGCACGGATGACAACACGGGGTCTTACATACATGCTGATTTGTATGTCATGTACAGCATCCTTCGGAAACACCCCATCCACCTCGGGACCTTCTTCGCTGATTACATTGGCAGAAAGGGCTAGTCCTCTTTCATCAAGAAAATATCCGATGGACCCTACATCACCAAGCTCCTCATAGGCCTGGGTTTGCTTAGCGATACAAACGTTGGACTTCTACACTTTGATTCTTATGGGTTTGGTCTGACAAGCTGATAAGTGCATTATTATACATATAATCCTTATCATATTTATATGCACTTATCCCATTTCTGGGAATCAATTCTCTATTTTTGTACTTCTGGGGGTATTCCTTTGTGAGTGGACAGGTAAACAAGGAACCAGGGGAAAAAGAACAAGAAATGAGACGTATCGAATCAAAAGAGGCAAAAGACCACACTTGCAAAGAAGTGCACGACGGTGCTCTCATTAAATATGTTCGTGCTTATCTGACGCCGGGCGGGGTAGCGATTATCCCGCTGGCTAGCTGTAACCTAAGGACCGCAAGGAAAAACAAACGAAGAACAAAAAAACCACAGAAAATACTCTGAAATTCAGGAAAATACTTCTATTCAAAACTCAATAATGAAAAACTAACCGACAAGCCGGGTTAAATAGCCTCAAAAGATTAAACCTAGAAACCTTATCATCTAATCTAAATTTGCTAAAATTGATAAATTATTATTTAAAACTAAACTTATTTAAATTTAAAACTCTAAACAAATCAGCTAACTCCTAAAAATCTAAGATCAAATCAGATACAAATCCTATCCTAATTTGGCATATAAAATATTACCGAAAATAGAAGGAAAAAAAAGACCGGAAACCCTAATTCAGCGAATTAAATATTTCTAAAAATATAAACAAAACTAAAATTCTCTCAAATATGACATCCCCATGTCGTGCGCGCTGCAAAGAGATTTCCGAATTGGGGTCGAACGCATGATTCTGATATCGGTAGCTGAAGTTATGGCCAAAATACCGAACAACATAAAAAACAGACCCAATCTCGGAATTGACTCGGTAACTTCCCATCTTTGCGTTGACCTGCCAATCTGGCACCAACATTTGACTTGAGCCTCCTGCATCATTATCAAAGACGGACGTACTCAAGACCATACAACTCTCTGGATAAAGATGCAGCCGCGATGCTTATGAAGAGCATAGTCGTGCTCCAAATTAAACACAATCTTACTCAAGCCAACACGGGCGTGTTTCAGATTTGAATGGCTGTGCTTCGCAGATTAGGATTCTATAAATAGCATGAGAGGCTAAACCTTCTATGGTGCCTCTAACACATAAACCCTAGGATGAACTTGTTGATTGATTTTCTAATATGATTTGCTTTTGCTTTATTGATGATTCTTGATTAGCATCCTGATTGTCTGTGTTTACAACTCTGCGTGGTTTCACTTGCATAATCCCTATCATCTATTTCCTCAGGAGATAGCATTAGCATAATATTGTTCTGCTTTGGATGGTCATGTAGTTATTATTATTGTATTAGATAGGAGTTGTTACCTTTTCTGATATCCTTGTGTGGTTTTCCATGCATAGGCCTCCAGTCATCTACCCTATTGGGTTAGAGCATCCAGTACCCTTGGTGTTTATGCTGATGATTTAGGACGGTTATAATTTCATTAGCCCAGGGATTCATCTAGATAGGTCGTAGCTAGACATAGATGTTACAGTGTACATGAGCATCACGAGAGATGGGGTGCTTCACTGAGAAGTTTAATTGCTACATTGTCCAGGAATTGTTAGTAATTAGCCAGTAATAGTGAATCAATCACTAGCAAGGGAATTCTAGGAAGATTGTGATCTGAGGTGTCATATCTCCCCTCTGATTTACCCTAATCCCCAATTGTTCACATTAGTCTTTTAATTAAGACATCCAACCACACCAATTATCACACATTGTTAGGTTATGCTAGGTAATAAAGGATAATTAGTACTAGTATCTAGTCCTTGAAGATTCGACTACCCTACCTTTGGGTACTTTACTACTTGATAGACCCTATACACTTGCGGGAGATTGTCGCGCATATTTGTGTGTGTATTACGAGCCGGTGATAGATTTCTCCTCATTCAGCATGAGATTATCCCGACACCGAGTCTGACAGTAGAGGTACCACACCGAGCTATGCATGCGTGGGATGATATGACAGGAGCAGAGAGAGCCCTCCCTGATACCCAAGAGCCAAAGCCTGAGAGGCCACCACCTCCTGTTACTGCGTCCCAACCAAGCGCTGCAGAGCATCCACGAGGAGTTTCTCGCACGGCATTTGTAACTCCTCCAGAGCCAGGCGAGCTTCGAGGATTATGTTCGGGAGGAGAACCGCTATATTCGGAGGGAGATTGAGGAGCTGCTATGGGATCTACACCACATACGGAGGCTACTTCGTGAGCATTCATTGTCTCCTACAACCCATGTACTAAGCTCCTCCTCATCTAGACCATTCGCAGCACCATTGTCAGCGATCTGTCCTCTAGAACCAACTCATCTCGACGATTTAGCGGAGTAGTAGTTTATTTTTATGATGGATCAGGCCATATCATCTTTTAAACCAATGGGCAAGGGCTTATCCCGGCTCTACTGTTTTCTAGTCTCCTTTATTTTGTCCTAGTCTTTTCAGACTTTATGCTATATTTTATTTCCTTGAGTTATATTGATTTTCTTCTACTCCACTATTGGCCCCAACCTGTCCTAAATTCATATGTGCACTTTGGAAATCAACTCCACGAAATCGGGAAGTCTCAGTTCACCTTTTCCCATTGTTTTTCTCTGTCAATTCCATTTCATGCTTTACTGTGTGCAATGAGGGCAATGCACTTCTTTCAGTGTGGGGATGGGTAACTATAATTTTTATGAATTCATTGCAAAATCTTAAGTGTGGGGATGGACAATTAGTCAAGGAATTCATTGCAATACTTATAGGAAAAATGCATGCTTAGTATAAACCAATGACGGCATATGGAAAAACCTTTTCAGTTTTGGCTCTACTCTCAACTTACACCACATAGAGACAATTTTTTTTTGTTTTTTTTCAAATTCTCCTATGAAATGTTATAGATACTTAGAGAAACTCTTTGTGACAACTATATTGTTCGAAGACATTAGATAACCCTTTGCCATGTTTCTATTGACATAGTTGCTAAGTACTATTCTCAATGACTCCAAGAGTTTTCGTGACACTAGTTCAAACTTCTAGCCCCTGTAAGTAAAGTGGTAAAAACTAAATAAACACTATATACAACAATTGTGAAAAGATAAAAATAAAACCAAGATAGAACTCCTCTACTCTTGGTGATGAAGTAAGCTTGGTTTTTTTGGCTCCTAATAGGAGGATTTCCCAAGCCAAAAAGTCACTTGTGAGCACGAACGCATGTATGTAGAATTGTAATCTTCATAGTAGTTGTACTCCGGTGCCTGGCCAGCATGTGCACCCCTCAAAAAGGGAGATTTACATTCTATATTAATCTTTGGTCACCCGGAAAGTCGGATCCATTAGGGATGCCTTGTCGGAGTGAAAAAGAAAGCGTTGATCAAAAGTTGTTTTTCCTAATAGGCTATTCGTTTTGAACTTAGAGTCCCAAGGAACCTCTAGAGTCACTGAGAATATGCTTGCCACTGTAAGACTTAGAAACATGGCATATGGAGTGAATAAGCTATGTCTAGAGCTATACTAAACATGTCACTGGATCAATCTAAGTCTTCGGTTGAAGTAGGAGAATACACATTTGATGGTTGTTTACACTAAAAAAAATGGTAATAAAAATAAGATAAAAAAAGGGGGGAATATATATAATATATATATATAAGCCTTGAAAATACAAAATGTCTCAAGGGCCAATATGAAATATTTCATATAAATAATGAAATATATATTTTAAGATATCCTGAAATTAAAATAAATATATATCGGCCATATACCAAGATAGCCCGAGAAAACATATCTCGAGGCAATCTCAAATCTCAAGATAGCCTGAGAACAAATCTCGAGGCAATCTCAAAATTCCAAGATACTTGAGAACACATATCTCGAGGCAATCTCAAATCTCAAGATAGTGCGAGAATAGATCTCGAGACAATCTAAAAGAAATATAAATCTTAAGATAGCCCGAGAACACATATCTCAAGGCAATCTCAAATTCCAAGATCGCCTGAGAACACATATCTCGAGGCGATCTCAAATTCTAAGATGGCCCAAGAATACATATCTCGAGGCGATCTTCCAGAAGTACAAATCTCAAGGTAGGCCTAACATATATCCCGAGGCGATCTTTAAGAAATACAAATCTCATAATAGTCTGAGAACAAATCTTGAGGCAACCTTGCCCGAGAATAGATCTCGAGGAAATATGGGAAAACACATATCCCGAGGCATCAAGGGAACAAATCCCGAGGCAAATCCAAAAATAAAAAGGGAGTGATCTTATCTATAACAAATGATCGGGTTTATTTTCATATGAAAATAAATTAAATTAAAATGTTTGACTTTATCCGTGACCGGTGAGGATAAGATCAAATTGGGGGATGTTAATTTAATTCAAAATATATATGACCGGGTTTGGATAAGAACTCTGGACGTTCCTATCGTTGCGGTGGTGACCCCGATATTGTGAACAGCTAGGGGATTCTAGAGTCAATAAAAAGAAATAGACTTTTTGTCTGTGGAGGGACTTTTTCACTCAGACAAAAAAGATGAGGTCTCGTGTCTTTTTGAGAAGTAGAGATCACCCATTATGAGAGAAGAAGTTCTTGAAAGGTGATGCTTCTATCATTAATAATATATATATATATATATATATATATATAAGATATATACGTAATAAAGCCTTAGAACCCCCACCATTGTTCGTCTTAGAGATTCAGGGGACATAAGTAACCATAGATTTGTGGGTGAGTGAGGTTGGGAGTTATAAGCAGATTAAAAAAAAGTGTGATTAATCTATATACTATATAATTTTTTTTTAAAAAAAGGAAGCACTTCTCCCGTTCCTCTTCTTCGCGCCTTCGCCACCATAACCTTCTGCACCTCTGCTTCATCTAGTCGCCGATCACCACTGTTAATTGTCACCACCGTCCCCTTGAAGGCCAATGCCATCGGCGTCCTCTGACACTAAGACAGATTCGGTCATTGCTTCTTCCTAATGCCACCACTGCTCTTATGGAGGTTGATGCCAGAGCTGCCGCCAAAGGGAAAACTCATCGCTGTTGATCCGCCTCAGAAGCTCCCAGCCGCCGCTAGAGAGATATTTCACTGCCGCTGCAGAGCAATCAAAGGTTCCATCATACTCCTCTGCCGCCAAAGGAGGCTTGGTGATTGTTGTCGCCCAGTTGCTAAAGAAGGAAGCTGCCACTGATCTTAAACGATCATCACCGGAGAAAGCCAGAAAAAAAAAAATAATATCAAGAAGGAAGAACAGGACCCTTCTGCCCTGTATCCCTCCGTCGCCACCTAAGACTGAGAAGACTGTTGTTAGAGATGTCGGAGAAGAGCGCCACCTTAGGCATGGCGGTGCTCGCAATCGAGAAGAAGGCCCTAAAGCTGCCCGAGAAGAAGCAAGGGTTATTATAATCCTTGCTGCCATCCATTGTCTCTTCCCATCTCTAGTCTAAACTCGATCTCGAGAAGAGCTTCAACAACACTCTATCCTCAAAAAGAGATAGTTCCCTTTGTCGATGCAGAGAAGGTCAAAAAATGAAGAACCAGTGGCGCTGGTCACGATGCCCGGTTGATCATCGCTTGTTGTTGCCGGATGCTGGAATCTCAAGATCCTCAAGCTCTTCCGAAGATGGGACTTACTTTTCGATGACATTGCCGCCTGAGTCCCCAGCATCGTTAAGGTCTGTTTGGAGAAGTTCAAGTCAATCATCGTGAGCTCCTCTCAATTTCGAATCGCACCAATCTGGAGGTGTTGCACTTTGTCGGTGCACTGACGGCGGACTGGCCTGGGTGGCAGAGAAATACCAGCTCCTCACAAGATGTGAATATGAGCAGAAATAAAGGGCCTTGATTACTCTTAGAGACTATTTTCCCGAGGAGGTCGAAGAATTACTTGGGGAATTAAATGATGAAGATGATGAAGATATGCAAGTGGAAACTTGCAGGGTTATTTCTAGAGGAGAATACCCTTTGTACAACCCAGATGATGATGATGATGATGATGATGATGATGATGATGATGATGATGATAACTTCTCTGAGCCTGAAGAGTCATACGATCGTCACGGTTGACCCTATATCAACAAGAAGCAAAAGAAGAAGATGGCTTTCAGAGAAAGAGTGAAGAAGGCGAACGCCAGACTCTTGGAGCCACACCAACCAGAAGAGCCAACTACACCTCAAAGACCTCAAAATACAAAGTCTTGAGGAAAGCTATGCCTGCTGTAGAAGTTCCTGCTTTCATTCAAAGGGTGATGGAGGAGTCATCTAACAGGCTAGTGTAGTTACATATTGAAGATGCTGAATGGGATGAGTATGGAAGATACCCTCTAGAAGCCTCAGGGCAAAACTTGGTTTCGGAGGTCGTGGAGTCTTTGCATCTAACAAAAGTAACCAATGATATAGCGAAGTCTGTTCTCCAAAACATCAAGATTAAGAAGGGCAAGAGGAAGAAGTTTTTTGATCAAGCCTTGGCTTGACGTCAGTATGGATTTTGTTTTGGGCCTCCCTCGTACCCAGCAGGCCTCAGACTCTATCATGGTGGTGGTTGACAGATTTTCCAAGATGGCTCATTTTGTAGCTTGTCGGAAGACTATGGATGCTACCCGCATTGCACATCTCTACTTTCGAGAGGTTGTTCGCTTGCATGGTGTCCCTTGCTCCATCACATCTGATCGTGACACCAAGTTTGTTAGCCTCTTCTGGAGAAGCTTATGGGGAAAATTGGGACGCAGTTGAACTTTAGCAGTGCATACCACCCCCAGACAAATGGCCAGACTGAAGTGGTGAACCGGAGTTTGGCAGGAACTAAACCGAAGCAGTGGGATCTGGCACTACCTCAAGCCGAATTCGCCTACAATAGATCAAAGAATCGGACTTCCGGCTTGAGCCCATTCGAGGTTGTCTATGGGTGGAACCCATCAGGAGTACTTGATCTCACCCCCGTCCCACGAATTGGTCGTGTTCACCCCCGAGTTGATGAGATGGCTGAGCACCTTCAGGTTATTCACTAGCAGGTCAAGTCAGCTATTCAAGAGAGTAATACCAAGTACAAGATGAATGCAGACAAACGGCGGCGTCAGGTGCTGTTCGATGAGGGCGACTTAGTGTGGGCTGTCCTCACTCGTGATCGCTTCCCTGTGTTTGAGTATAACAAACTGAAGGAACGAAAGATCGGACCCTGTGAAGTGCTGTAGAAGATCAATGACAATGCATACCGGTTGCGCCTTCCCAGTTATTTGAAGACCTCTGACATCTTCAATGTGAAGCATCTGAGCCCTTGTTTTGTGGAGTCGACTGATCCTATTACGAACTCGAGGGCGAGTTCTTTCCAACCCGGGGAGGCTAATGTAGGAGAGCCCGAGTCAGACGATGCCGAGCTGTCTGATTGCACCATGAGAACTTTGGCATACCACAACTTGGCGGACCGACGTAAAGGCGGGAGGTGATCGAGCCAAGTCCGGAATTGGGGAGCACTTTGGACACCTTTCGGTATTTTGGCCATAACTTTGGCTACCGATATCGGATTCGCGCCCTCAACCCCAATTCGCAAACCTCATCTCGACGCGCACGTGGAGTCCATCCAACTTTGCTCGATGGACCCTTCCTTCATCCTCAAATTCAAGATTATTTTTAAACTATTTAATATAATTTTTTTTTAAAACAGATTTATCCTTAATCTAATTCAATTTAAGGGAGGTCTTGTTATGTTTTTTTAGGATAAAAATTAAAGATAAATTAAATTTTAAAGAAAACTATTCATAATCTAATAAGTTTTGAGAAGTTGTTAGTGACTCTTTACAGATTTTGTACAATATATTTAAGATAAAAATTCAAGATAAATTGTAAAAAAATGTTTATCCTTAATCTAATTCAAGTTATGTGAGTTTTTGTTTTTTGTAGATTTCATTGGGATAAAAGTTCAATATAAATTATTTAAAAAGATTTATCTTTCACAGATTTGGTAAGCCCAAAATAAACTGATTCCAACTGAATTCTCTGTTCAACCGAGCGTTGGATACCGAACCAATCTCAGTTCGGAATCTGTTCAACATTTCTCATATCGACCTCATATTGACCTCATATCGCTTTAGCGTGCACCCCTAGTTTAATGCTCATGAATGATACCAGATATAAACAGACGACATCATCCGTCACCATGGCCGATATCAGGCAGGAAATAAATATTATATATATATATATATATATATATATATATATATATATATATCATCCGTCACCATGGCCGATATCAGGCAGGAAATAAATATTATATATATATATATATATATATATATATATATATATATATAGTACATCCGATACCGGGCATTACAGGAGTTGGGAAGGGTTTTTATTTCAAAAACTATTTTCGAAAACATTGGTTAGTGAGAAACTGGTTTAAATACAAGTTCCTTCCCTAATCCGATATCGTATACATGCATACCTATGCTCTATCTCCAAGCCATCACTGGAAATCAAGCAAGTATTTCTACATAGAGTGCAGCTTTGAGATAATCAATAAACCTCTAATTCATAATATTTCTCTTTTTCTTTATGCATGCTATTTTTAATCACATAGCAATAACAGTATATGAAAGGCACACTATACCATAATAGCGGTAAAATCAATTGCCATGTACATACCGGGATGAAAACTCATATATGAATAAAAAAAATCATGGCGAAAACCGGTCAAATAAACAGAATGTCTAGTAGGTCCACTTACATGATGTCCTTTGCTACTTAGGTTTTGCTTGGTCCTTGCACCGCTCTCGCGGTGTTCCTTCCCTTTCCTAGATATTTAAGTAACCATAAATACCTAGATAACATCCCCTTTAAATACTCGTATCAATAATCATCTAGCTATTTAAACATAAGCGTGAGTAAACATGTTTGACATATGTACATATACCAATATACAACACTCCTACTGATTTGGCAGCCCTTTAGGTATAATTTTATTTAGAATCTAATATCAAAGTGGTTGAGATGGAGATTTTAACATTAAATTCCTCTATCCAGCATGCATAGAGTATGCGTATAAACAAAAATGTTTGTATCTAAGTTTCATAATATAAGCATGCTCAATTCTTTCATAACAACAATGAAATCTATCGAGCATTTCATGTGCATAATTTAGACAAAATTTCAGCAGCATAACGGCTAGATTTCTAAGTCTAGATTTAATACAAACTTACATCCAAATCAACTCTAAACTCATTCAAGAAGCATTCAACGAACAACAAAGCTAGTTATGTTGTACAAAAGAGCTTTACAACTAAGCATCCAAATCACCCCAAAAGAGCTTTTACACCTACTGACAATATCTCAATATAATCATCCATATATTCCACACAATAATCCAATTAATTCCCTTCAATTTCACCTTACCTAGTCCTTTAATGTGTTCTGTTGCTAGCCGGCGATTAATCGGAGCTCCAAGTGTCTCCAGTCCTCGCGGTGGCCCCTCTACCTCGCTGAAGATTTATAAGAAGGAGAAGAAGCTCAAGAATAGGAGTAGCTGGTTGATAGAGCCAAATACTCTTGCTTACAACCGCAAGTGCACGGGTGGAACAAGTAATATAATGGACAAAAAAGTCATGTATCGAACCTTAGGGACAGAGAAGTACTAGTATTAACTGTTTGTCTACTGTCTGGCCTAACAGAAGATTGGGGAATTTCTAAACTAATCTAACTACTAAACCTAGAAGGAAGATGCCATCAAATCGAAACATGAATGTAGTAAAGTCGCGAGGGCAATCAATCATAAGAGAGGGCTATTCAGACAAAGAATCCCCCTTAGGTTTATACAAAGATGGACACATAATGTTAAGGGTAAATAAGTGCAATAAATTGTACCAAGGGTTCCTATAGCGCTTTCACTCTCTTTGTCGAGACCGAATTACTAACATTGATTGGGGCTCTAGGGAACCTATTTCTTGGAAGGATTGAGGGAATAAGACATGCGAAAGAGTTTCTCTCCTTAATGCCCGATCTCTCGGTGCACTCACAATCCCTTCTATTGTGGTAGTTCTAATATGTGGAGGCGTTCGCTTCTTCCCCCATATGAACTTATTGAATACTAGTAGGGCTGTCGCAACGTAAGCATTCAATGCAATGAATACACTCAATAGATCACAATAATAGAAAGAGACTAAAATACTATTAACATCCAACATCATAGTTAAACTACAACCAAGGCTTCATCAATGCCAGAATACATAAGAAATTAGTTCCCCATGAAAGGGGCACGCAAGTTCAATACAATAACGAAAATGAAAGCAAACAACAATTGATATTTTGTTGCCTCCGCTGTTGAGGCAGTGAGAGGACCGTTGATGTAACCCCCTCCAAGTCTAGCCGTCGGAGAAGAGGATGATGGTGCTCAATGCTTTCGCCTCCAAGCTTTGCTCTCCGATTGATGCTCAATGTTTGTGGTGGATGATGGAGGATCAATGGGTGGATGGGGATGGGTGGATAATGGCCTCTTCCAAACCCTAGCCTCTAAGGGTCTTCAAAAGATATTCAATAAGATCAAAGACCCCTTTCCTAACCCCTAAACTTTGGTATTTATAGGGTTTCCAGCCTCTAAAAACTCTCATATGTGTTAGGTTCGAGTAGGACCAACTTGTGTATGAATCGGGTGAGAATCAGGTCCAAAAATGGTGCCAGAAATAGACCAGACGGGCTCCCAAATGCGGGCTGAAAACACTATAGCTGGGCTGAAAATACTATAGTTGTCCATGGTTTTTACTGGGTCATATATGCAGTGGTATGGGGTTTGTATGGGGTAGTATATGGGGTCATATGAAATTATGCGATACAAACAATCCCATCTAGATCTAGAAAGGTCCGTATGAGCTTCTTAGCTCTTATTCCAAGTCTGTGCAGTCTTCATCAAGTAGTTGATCAGATAACCATTTCAACTCAGAATGACCTGAAATTATAACTAAGTGTTTCTGACTCCTTGTTCTTCAATCTGAATGGTAAAGATTGGTTTTGGAGTTTTGTAGCTTCTCGAATAAAATTTTGATCTCTTCTGCTCTTTTAGGATGCTCACAGCTCTATCTCCTCCACACTTTCTTTGTTCCTTTGTCATGAAACACTCCTCCTAATTGCCAAATGGTCATCCTCTTATCTCGAGTATGTCCTTTAAGCTTCTTTTGATTAATTTCTCCTCCAGATAGCTTCTAAACTTGAAGCTTCCATTGAATTTCCCTCGGTATGTCCTGTTTCAAAAAATTAACACATATTAAGTACTGGCGGGCTACAATTCATCAAAATCACATGCTAAATGTATACAAATATGATATAACAATGTATTTAAGTGACACTTATCACTGGTGTTGAGCCGAGGATAGAGGTCAAACGCCTGCTTCACCATTTCCCTTGGGTGTTGTTCGTGTGCTGCCTAGCCGACGAGACTCGCTGGAGTGGCGTCGGTCACAATCGAGATAGGTAGAAGAAGAAACAGGTCCTCGGGGACCGCGCAGGTTTGGCCTGGTCGAAGAGGCTTGTCGCTGATCTGGATTATTGACGAACTGAAGTCACCTCCGGCTACTGGTTGTCCACCAAATCGGGTCACCAGTGCTAGGAGGAGAGCAAGAGGGAGAGGGTGGTTGGTGTTAGTGAGGCGGCGGTCTTGATCAGCGCCACGATCTTGCTGATGGAGTGGAGGGTTAGGCCAACGTGATCAATCCGGAAAGAGGAAGTGTGAGCACGAGGAAGAGAGGGGTTGTGGAAAGAGACAACGACAGAGAGAGAGCGATAAATATCTTCTCTCCATCAAACTTTATAAATTAATTTAAGTTAAAATACTTTATCAATTATAGTATGTTACGGATATATTTGGGAAGACAGATGTCATTGACCTAGGAACCACCTGTCACACACAGGACCATGCCTTGTCGGCCACGTAGCATCTTGGGCCACGTGGCAATATCACCAAATAACCTTGCACAATTCCGTTCGGCAATAACGTGAAGAATAAATCCTGCGAACAAACAAGTCCGAATTATAATGACCCCTCTTATACTAGGCGTGAGGTGAAAGAAAAGAGGTAACTATCTAACGCCTCTACAGTGAGTAGGCCTTATCCACTTACTTACTATAGTGGGCAGATATTTACTCTACTTACCTACAGGGCACCTACACACTAGGCAAAATTTTCCTACCGCCTTAGAAGATATTTGCCTAGCCCACCGCCTTACCCCACCGCCTTTCATACCCCACCGCTTGCAAGGTATTTGTTTAAACCGCCTCTAACTTGCTATAAAAAGAGAGGAAAGAGAGAAAGGAAAGGATCCGAAAAAAAGTACTCACTACATATTACACAAAGAATTGTCTAAGATTCCTTGCCCTGATTTCTGACTTAAGCATCGGAGCTAAATCCGGGCAGAAAGGCCCAATTCCGACCCCTTTTTCTCCCCTTTACAGGTCCATCAGCGGATAATTCCGGACGGAATTTCAGGGTGCATTCCGCGTTTCCCTGTTTATGAGCAGAAGTAAGCGTCCACACCAACTATAAATTTTAACCGTTTGTCAAAGGCTGAGACCAGATCACGAGGCCACAGTAGCCAAAGTGTGAGGTGAACCAGTTTTTGGCATCAACATAGTATTTTGTCACGTGTTATTATTGGACTTTAATATATTTGTCTTCATCTCTGACCCAGATTCACATTTTTGGATCTGGGTTGGCTTGGCTCCCCAATAATTGGGTTTCCATTTGACCCATTTAATTTAGGTCTAATCACTTTTATTAACCTCCAACCAGTTAGTTAATCATCATTAGCACTCCTTTTGGTTATATGCCATAAGAGCTTTGAGAGACTTCATTTGGGCCTGGTCCATCTTCCCATCCTCATCCATTCCAATTGATGGTACAATGTATTTAGATTTCCATTTAAATCATCATAAATTAATCCTCAAGCATGCTAAGGTTATGGAAGAGAAATGTGGCCCATCCCATTTAAGGCCTTTATACAATTCAAATGCATGTGGATTAAAATTCAAGGCCAAATATCAATATATCCATTAACTTAAGGGTTTATAAATGATTAATTCATTTTAGTGACTAATGGACCTCAATCAAATATTCAAAAATCATACGTTAAATTTATTAGAAAAATTCGGGGCGTTACAATTCTTCCACCCTTAAAAATTTCATCCCAGAAATTCCCATGCATCGGTAACTAAAACAAATGAGGGTAATGTTCCCTCATCTAGTCTTTTCTTTCCCAAGTGGCTTCCTCGACTTAGTGATTACTCCATAGCACATTTACCAAAGGTATTACCTTAGTCCTCAATACTTGGACCTTCTTGTCTAGGATTCGTATCGGTCCCTCCACTTATGTCAAGTCTTGATCCAGCTTTACAGACAATCCCACAAAGACAAGGGTTGGATCCGACATGTACTTCCAGAGTATATATATGTGAAACACATTGTGGATTATCGATATATCCTCTTGTAGAGCACGTCGATAAGCCACGGGACCCCCTCTGTCCGTAATCTCATAAGGTCTGATATATCTAGGACTCAACTTCCCACATTTGTGGAATCTCACCACTCTTTTCCACGGGACACCTTCAGAAACACATAGTCTCCCACCTCAAACTCAAAGTCACGGCGGTGATTATTGGTATAACCTTGTTGTCTGTCCTGTGCTGCTCTCAGCCTTCCCTGATGAACATAGGTGAGGGCCGTAAGGCGGGTTCTCTGGCCCCGGTTGACGACTCGCGCGTGATAGGGGTCGGGGACAAGCGCAATGGAAAGGCACAAGGGAAATAGAGTCCTCCGGGGCTTGGTGACGAAGTGGAGCTGGCAGTGGCATCTTCCAGAGGCGCTTCGTCCGATTCTTGCGGGGGGTATCCCCGGGCTTCTATCTCCTACTTCACTATTCGCCAATGTTCTCACTGCCGCTGGGCTTTCTTGTGTATACATAAGGATCGAGACAAGTCTTTGATTGGTGCAATAAGCTAGGGGGACTTGGTGCATCGCACGCTGACGGTCGGGGTTGAGGTACATTCAGGTCCTAGTGTTTTTCCTCAGTCCTCCCCCTTCCTTTCACTAACCACCTATCTAATTCGCGTAGTTCATGCTTCTGTCTGTCTACTCAGTACTCAGGCTCCTAGAGGGTGCTTCATCCTCCAGATACGCAAGTGTGATCGAGGCAGAGTTGGTCCAGAGGGGGGTGTTGGTCTAGAGGGGGGCATTAATCAAAAACTTTGAGAAGACATTGGCAGAGTTCTCCGATTGCAAGGTGCAACTCACTCTCTTTCTAACCTCCTGGTTAGACGTCCGACTCACCCGTACGGAGTGACTTCCCTGTGTAGGCTGACCTCGTAAAGGAGGCCCGTGGTTTGTGAAGAACCTCTTGGTCGAGGTTCATGCCTTCAAGGAGAGAGCACCACACCGAGTGCAAGCTGTTGCAAGATGCCGTCAACTAGTTGTCCGAACGTCTTCAGAAGCGTAAAGCCGAGACCGAGTGCCTGAAGAGGGAGCATACACGTTCCTTGGAGCTTGATAGGAAGGAGGAGGTCGAGAAGTTCATGGGATTCTTTGCCTTCTCTGGGACTATTGTTAACTGCCAGGCTGAAGCTGTCGTGCAATTAAAAGCGTTCACCTGAATTCCAGATCATTCTCAATGAGGAGTTCCTAGCTAGCTCGCGCCGGAGCATCAAGGTTTTTCGAGATCTCGTTTGTCGCGGGCCGGCCGTGAACCTCTCAAATATCAGCTATGACGACACCGTGGGCCTTCTTTGTAGACGAGGGTGACTCGGGGTCCGGCGTTGTAGAGGAGGCCGGGGACGGCTTTTAGGGTGAAGCGAAGTCAGGTTCTCTTTCGGATGTGTCTTGGGGCTCTAACCATAGATCCAGCTGGTTGTCCCCCTCTCAATAGGCCTAGACGCCAGATGTATCTTTTACTTATATCCCCAGACGAGTGTGTTAATGTACAAAACACTTTTTGTATTTTTTATTGAGTAGACCCGTCCACCTTGACTTGTCGTTCTGCTTCTTTCGTATTGAGTAGACCCCCAAGGTGACGTGTGATGCTATACAACGGCAAGTGTTCTGGTCGTATCAAGTAATAAAGTAGACTCTTGAAAAATCGGGTTATCGATCCTCAAGGAGATGGAAATACTAGTAACCACAACTCATCTACTATCTAGTCGATCCAAAAGTGAGTGATTAAACTAAGTCTAAACTAAGATATTGCAAAACACAAGCAAGGGGCTGAATGACTCTTGAGATTAAACTATCATGAAAAGGGGATACTTGGGTGATCGATTCCCCTTGGATTTCTAAAGGATGGATGGAACTCTCTATGATGATGCTTGGTGAATTCTTGGCCAAGGGTTCCTAAGGTGCTCTCACTCCCTCTCTCAAGATAAATTACTAATCCTAGTGCCTTACCGATGGTGTTCTAGGGAACCTAAATTTTGGAGGGATTATGTGAATAATACATCTAAAGGATTCACTCTCCTTGGTACCAGGTATACTCACAATCCCCTCTATTGGAGATGGTCTACACATAGGGAGGCGCTCGTTTCTTCCCCCATATGGACTACAAAAATTCCTCCGGGCTCTCGCAACGTAGAAGGATTTACTTACATTAAAACATCCAATAGGCACATAGATTCATCCAAGCATTCATACATAGAAAGTAAACATCAATTAAAACATATCCAAGGGGTCATCAACACCCAAGTATCTACAAAATTAGCTCTCAACGAAAGGAGAGCAACAATCAAACACAAAGATGCAAGAAATAAAGAAGTTCATAACAAACAAGGACAATATATACACTATTGGTGGATTCCTTGACTCTTCTTCAATCTCTTGCCCCATTTTCTCCTCTTCCTAGGGTATAGATGATGAAGATCTCCAAACCCTAATCAAGCTTCTTTTCTCCCCCCAAAAATCTCTTCTAAGTTAGACTCCTCTCTAAAACCCCCAAATCCCACATTATATTCCCCCTTCTTAGGGTTTTAGAGCGTCATCTATATTTTTGCCCTTGCTTAGGTCCGCAGATCCGCAGAAAACTTACGCCATATGGGGCTGTATAACTCTCAGGTGCATCCATAAGGCCATATGACAGACCGTATCGGGGCTCGTATGAGTCATACGGGGTGCTATACGGCCCCAAAGAAGATTAAGTGCGTGGGCCTCGATTCTCCAAGTCCATACAGGCTATATGGAAGCCCATATGCCTGGGTTCTTTCTCCAGAAATGCCTCATTTCGGCCTCATTTTCCTTGAAAGGCTTCCTTTCTCCTGGGGGGGGGGGGGGGGCGATATCTTGCCTTGTTTATCAAAATAAACACATTTTAAGTATTGGTGGGCCAAAACTCCTCACAATTGCATTAAAAGCATACAAGAATATGGTATAGAATTATAATTAATTGAACACTTATTACATATCTCCACACTTAAAAGTTTGCTTGTCCTCAAGCAAAGAAAAGAAATTAAAAAAAGAAAAGATAAGTGTTCATCCTCTGGCTATAAAACTCATGACTCAACTCTTTTCAAAGTTTACCATCCAAGTGTTTGTTCTCCCATTTCCACACCAGGGCTTAGATATGTCCTTTGACATTTTTATCAATATAATACTAGACAAAGCTTGTTCACTACATATGCCATGTTTCAAAATCTTTGCAAGACAAGCATATCCTCAATGGACTCCAGAAAATCCTTGAGGCCCTATGATCAAAGAAGTCACCTTAGATTAGATAAGTGGTGGACAAGCAAGGAGGATTTTCTGTTTTTTTCTTTTCGGGTAGGGCATCCCTCATGGATCCGACTTTCCCATACTAAAGACCATTGTAGAGTGTAATTCCTCCTCTTCGTAGGGTGCTCATGCTGATTAGGCACTAGAGTACTTAGCCCGTATGCACTTTATCCCTGTTCCATCCTCAGAAGGATGTTGGCCGAAACTAATCGATGGGCCTTGTGGTTTCTCCAAATGTGGTCTGTATCTGAAGTCGGGTTGGAGTTGGGCTCTGGGCTCTGGCTTTGGGGTCTCTCCAAATCTCTAAAGGAGTTTCTCTAGACTAATTCTTATAGGGACCACGATCGGTGGTGATCCGCGAAGGGGCTATTCGCAAATGGACACTCCCGAAAATCAAATCCACGTCGACCTCCTTCTCATCGACTAATGACCAAAGCTAGGGCTCTCATTTCGAAGATAGGCGTCTTAATGATCTCGAAAAACACATGGAGGAATCAAAGCCATTCACTGACCATGAGTCAGGTCCACCAGAAGAGAGGCCCACCCTAGCCATAGGGCCATAAGCCCTTGGGCCCAAACACCTGCGATAGGGTTGAATACGGAGCAGGCCCGAAGGCAAACCAGAAGGTCCCACGTCTATATGGAACGTGGAAGGAGAAGTGTGATTCCTAAAGACCCGCGGTCAAGCGTATGGGGACATATCCTTAGGTTTTGAATTACAAAAAGTATAATTATATCATCGGGTTAGTTACAAACGTTGGGGGTTGCAAGCACTCCCCCCCGATCAGAACATCAGGAGAGTCCATCGGCATGGGATGGGGCCCCAAAATACTCACTCCAGGAAGAGTTTGCCCAAGTCACTCGGGGGACTCCGCCGGTGTCGACATTCACGGTTGAAGTCCAACGCGTCGGATCAGGAAGCAGTTCCAGGGCCTCCACAAAGCCCAGCGAGGCTATGGCCACTTCAGGATAGTTGCTGTGTAAAAGTTCAAATTCCTAGAAGCTTATTGACGTGCCCGTCAGAGCCTACTCGTCCAAAACGGGATGGAAGACAGAAAACCAATAAACCGGGCAATGACCTCGGACCCACCATGATGGAGAAGGTCCCAAAACTCGTGTGAACCCCACAAATTGGATACAACCTTGTTTGAGATGGCCTTCTTCAGACAGACAAACTCCCGAAAATATTGGTATACGGCCACAGCTGTCTCCTTGGCCTTCCAAAGACCCACCCAGTGTTTTCCCTCCAATGTTGTGACCAGCCTTTTGTACGCCTGCTCAAGATGCTGTAAGAGGGACTCAGAATCTTCCTGGAGCCGGGAAAGGTCAAATTCATACCTCTCCTCTCGTTTTCTCAGCCGTGACTCAACCTCTTGCTTAAATTGCTTGCACTCAGCCTCGTGGGCCCAAGTCACGGTGTCCACAAGGGGACAAGTACAGATCCGTTACGGCCACTAGCTCAACTGAGTGCTTCTTTCGCATCAAGGAGCGAAGGTCCTTGTAGCCGATGAGGAGGTTTTGCTGGAGATGGGTGAACGAAGACAATTTCACGTTCTGGACCTCCCACTCCTTGATCCTCTCGTCATGCTCCACCAACACACATTCAACCTCCACTCGAGACCGAAGGGAGGGATCGAGAGGGTCTGACTCCCCCCGATGGCCCATCGACTAGTGGGCCAATAAAGGTCGCCAACTACATAACAGTATAGAACTCATTAGCAACGTGACAAGCGACACCCTAAGGCCACGAGGGCAGACCTAACTCAGTCCCTTATGACGCTAGGAGGAAAGGCTACACCTCGGGCCTCAGTAGGGCTGCTGTGTCCCGATCCTCATTGATAAAAGCCCGGAGAAAACCATTAAAGAGTGTTGCGCCGACCATCTGGGGGCTCCCACGCCACATAAGGTGAGCCACACATAGACGTTGTTTCCCTCTCCCTAGATGACCAATGGTCAGTTATGGAGTGACCATGACAACAAAAGGAGTCACGACCCCCATGGAAGCCCACTTTAGTTCCTCCCCTTATGGGGCCAGACCCATCCCTTCATGGCAAGAGGGCAATGGGAAGTACCGCCCTCCTTCACACCTCCACCTCTTCCCTGCAAGAAGCCCATCCTCTCCCCTAGAGGGATTCTCCAAGCCTAGGGGGTGGCGTTAGAGCCTTCTCTCACCATCCTCAAAAGGTGATCCTGCCCCGAAGGAATCTCTCCAAAGAGCAAGCTAGTGGATGAGGGGATTTGTAAGCAGGGGGACTAGCTCAAGGTGCAAGAGGGAAGGTTACATATGGAAGAAAGCTCCGCAATACGGAGAACCGACTCCAAGATCGGGCGAGACAGGTCCTGTGGCCGCAAACCCCGGAGCAGTAAAATCTGCCGCTCCTCATCCTAGAACACCACTGCATCAAAATTCCACCCAGAGAAAGGTGCACTAAATAAAATGGGGACGTCCCAATCGCCCCTACAAGAAACAAACACAAAGTGGACCGTGATAAGTGTTCATTTGAGCATAATTTTATACTATATTCTTATATGCTTGGCATGTGATTATGAAAACTTTTAGTCCACCGATACTTAGAATGTATTTATTTTCATCAACAGGACATAATATGAGGACCCCGGAGGAAAGAAAGCATTTCGAGAGAAACTGGGATCCCAGAGCACCCAAAAAGCATCCATACGGGCTAGCATACGGGCTGACATACGGCCGTATACTGGCCCTTGGAGAGAATACGGGCCAGTATACGGCCCGTATAATAGCTGGCATGATGATTGGCCCGTATATGGGCAGATATACGGCTCGGATACGGGCTCATATGAAGGTGGTTGGCCCATATTCAGGGTGACATAAGCCCATATACGGGCCTGTACATCGTCAGATTTGGGCGAAACTGCAGACCTAGACGGGGGCAACTTGGTAAATCTCACCCTTAATACCCTGGGGGTATAAAACCCGATGAATGAGGGTTTAGAAGGAGAGCTAGCAGCTTGGGAAAGAGGGCTAATCTTGGAGAGAGCTTGGGGAGCATCTCCTTCAAGCCATTGGAGCAAGAAGAGGGGAAATCAAAGGAGGAGGATCAAGGAGCCACTAACGGTGATTGCATAAGCTTTCATTACTATGTCTTTCTCGATTACTTTCATCTTTGTTGTGGATTGTTGCCCCCCTTTTTATGCAGGGCTAATTTTGTAGATGCTTGGATGATTGGTGAACCCTTGGACATGTTTTAATCAATGTTATTTCTCTATTTTGATTGCTTGGTTAAAATTTTTGAGTCTATTGGATGTTTTAATGTGAGTGAATCCCTCTACGTTGCGAGAGCCCGGAGAGATTCTCATAGCCCATATGGGGGAAGAAGCGAACGCCTCCCCGTGTGTAGACCATCTCCAATAGAGGGGATTGTGAATATACCGGGAACCCGGGTACTAAGGAGAGCGAGTCCTTTAGATGTATTATTCTCATAATCCCTCTAAGACATAGGTTTGAGAACATAATTGGTAAGGGCACCAGAATTAGTAACTCACCTCGGGATGAGGGAGTGAAAGCACGATAAGAACCCTTGGCCAAGAATTAACCAAGTAATTGAGATAGAGAGGAGCATCCATCCTTTAGAAGTCAGCTACTGAAACGGTGACCTGTAAGGGGAAGCTATGACTTGCCAGAAAAAAAAACTCAAGGTACACTGCAGCTCTCCAAGGCGAGGAAGATTGGCCCTTTCAAAAGAAAAAAGGGGCCAGTAATGAAAGGGTGGGGAACATCGAAATGGTTCTCTCGGCGGAAAAGCAAAGGTCCTTTTCCTTGCGATGGAAGGAGTCATCTACTGAAACCGTCACTTTCGAAGGAACAAAGATCTCCTGCATCGAGATTAACCTTACGAACACGTAAAAGCCCACAAGCAAGGAAGAAAGGGCAAGCGCTAAGCACGAAAAAGGTAAATAGTAGACAAACGAAGTGTTTTACAACCTTACCAATACCAAGGAATTCGTCGTGCCACAATGAGCCTCTACGAGGCGCCTGTCCGATCATCGACACTTAGACCTCGGACCCCTTAGGAGGTTGGGATTCCGGTCTGGGGAAGGGTGTTTATCATACCTCTAGCTGCTTTTCACTAAGAGGGCGTTGTCTTGCCCGAAAAACAAGGCCAGGGCCCAAACACCTGCGCAATACTCTAAGAGACCTCCGTCCACCTGTTACACAAGGGGGTGAGAGAGAAAACCATAGAAAACCCCCAAAATAAGGCACATGAGGATATCGAGAGCACAACTATCACCTTGCAAAAGAGGAGCTAGCACGAACGCCCGAGTATCCACCACGGGTCAAAACTTCCCAAGCCTGACTCAGCTAGACATGTACCGGCCTAAGGAGCTAGAGGGGCAAGTGTTAAGGGGGAAAAACATAGGGCAAAAACATTGGAACGTAACATAACTAGGGAGAAAGTGAAACCCATAACAACCTAAGCATCCCAGGCACCCTTGGTAAGATGGAGATCCTGCTACAATCTACTAATAGAAGAATACCCTTACAAGTGAGGAAAAGACATCCTCTACACAGGGGTGTGCAACTATACAGGGCCCTAGCTGCTAGGTAGGACAGACCAGCCGCTTTCTCTGCAAAAGACAAGCCATGTGGTCAGAAAAGGCAACCCTGGCCAGTGGTCGCCAGAGCCGCCTCTCTGTTATAAGGTGGAACACAAATGAGAGAAAGAGGCAACCACTCTTCTTCCTATTCACTTATTCTCGAAAGGAATAAAGTCCTCCACTCTTGCTGACTCCATGCTTTTCTTATCTCCTTCTCCAACGCTTAACCTCCACACAACTAACTTGGGTGTCAGAGGGTTTGGGGGAAAGAGGCCCTAGACTTCTTTGTTTTGTAGGACCAGGCGTTCTCATGTCGAAGGCCACCTTTCAACCTTCGCACTACTAGGTGGCTTGAAATTGAGGGAAGCTCACGTCCCTAACTGAAACTACCCCCACATCACTCCTTTTTCTCAGTTAGACTCTTAGCAAAAATGACCCTCAAGGTCGTGACCGATTTGAGCATCAACACAGCTTAAAGGAGAAAGTTTATTTGAGGTATGGGATTTCTTCAAGGAATTACAACACACTTGCCCATGTCATGGCATAGCCCAATGGATTTTGATTCTAACATTCTATAACGAGCTAAGGAGTTCTCAAAGGGTTTTTCTGGATTCAGCAGTTGGGGGAGCCTTTAGTACCAAGTTCTTGGATGAATGTTATGCGTTGCTTGACACAATGGCGGCCAGCAATTGTCATTGGCCCACTAAGATGATTAGTCAAGGGAAAATGGCAAGTATCCAAGCGATGGGACTCTAAAAGCATGACCCAGCGCAATATGGAGGCACACGAAACCCAGGTCAATGATGGATCCAGGAGGTTGCTCACAACCTAATGGTATGGCTGGCGCTTTCCCACTAACAAACCATACGAAATAAGCACACACATAGACAATTCACAGAAATAATAAAAAGGAAACTAATATTAGGAAGTTGAAATAGTCAAAGGTTCATCTAAGGGTTCAAGGACCTGAGGCACCACCGAGGGTTTAGCCCCCCATACTAATGACAAACACCACAATTATAAAAGAAGAAGACATAATTAAGTTTATAAACTTCCTGGCTTGATGTCTTCTTAATCTTCACCCTCTCCCCGAAACCCTAGCTGTCGGTTTTTTGATGTGCCCAAAAGTGCCCTTAAGGAGTAGAACCGACAACCTTTTATAAGCTTCAGATTTTACGATACACGCCTGATAAGTGTTCAAATTACTATAATTTATTATCATAATTATATGCACCTAGCATGGAATCCTGGTGAATTGTATGCCACAAGTATTTAAAATATGTCATCTTTATGAATTAGGACAAACCGAGGCAACCTGATGAGAAAGTTAAGGATTCAAAGCAGATTCAGCAAAGAAGGCTGAAAAAGAGACCCAGACGGACCCGTCTGAGAACAGGCAGTCCCGTCTGCATCACAAGAATGCTGGATAGCCCCGTCCATCAGACAGAAGAGGCCGTCTAACTTGGCTGAGAATTAGGGTTCAGAGCCAAATCGGTGAATTCACCCGTACCAGTCATGTACGAGGTCATCAACAAGGTCGTTGGAAACGCAAACAAGGTCGTTCGTTCATATTGAATAAAAAGTTGGAAGATATAGACGGACCCGTCTTCTAGCAGACGGTCCCGTCTATAATGGGTCCTCAAGACACTAATGTTTATCTGTTGAGTCTAAGCGCCTCGTAAATTGGATTCCAACCCTGATGCTTCTTGGGGCTATAAGTGTTGAAGATTAGGGTTTAGAGAGCAGCTGTAAAACTCCATTCATCACCCTTGGAGGATTTCACCACCCATCATCACTACCATCCACTAATGAGAAGGAATCAACCATCTAAAAGGGGCACACTAGAGCCAGGAGCATTGCTAGACCACGACGGAGCATTCGGGCGGTATACGCAACGGTCCTCGCCAACAGCGTTCGGAATAGCATATTATTGTCCTATGTTTTCATTAGTAGTTATTATTATATTTGCTATGTGTTCCTCCTTAATGAGGAACTAACTCTTTAGATACTTGGGTATGGATGAATTTTTGGGTTAGATTTAATGTATGACAATGTTTCTTGTTTGTTTGATTAATTAATCTAGATTGAGATCTATGGAGTATATTGCATTCATTGAATGCTTACACTGCGACAACCCTAGTGTTCAATAGGTTTATACTAGGGAAGAAGTGAACTCCTCCTCATATTAGAACTACCTCAATAGAAAGGATTATGAATGTATCAAGACCTCGGGCATTAAGGAGGGTAACTCTTTCATATCTCTTATTCCCACATTTCTTCTAGGAAATAGGTTCCCTAGATCCCCACTCAATGTTAGTAACTCGGCAGCGACAACGTGAGTGAAAGCGATATAGGAACCCTTAGTCCAATCCCTATTGATCATCAAACGAGAGCACTATCTGTATTCTGTGTTAAGAACTCAAGAGGGATTCATACCTGAGTATCCCTTCTCCTGACTTATTATCCTTAAGTTTCAACCCGATTTTCACTCCATAATAAGTACCCATTCGGACAATCTTCTGTATGACATAAGGGCCTTCCCAGTTAGGAGTTAGCTTCCCCGTTCGGCTTTTGTTTCCCTAGAACTCATTTTCTCTTAAGACCAGATCACCGATTTGGAAGAAGACTCGTTTTACCCTTGTGTCGTAGAACCTTTTTACCCCTTGGCCATAGATCGCTGCCCTTGTTTCTGCAACTTCTCTTCGCTCTTCAAGTAGATCAAGTTCCGCTCGAAGATTCTTCTCATTTTATTCTGATGAGAAAGTTTGTTGTGTCCGTAAGGTAGGCATTCCTATTTCTGTAGGGATGACTGCTTCTGCCCCATAAGTAAAAGAGAATGGAGTTTCTCCTGTGGGGGTTATTGTAGTTGTTCGGTAAGCCCAGAGAGCGCTCGGAATTTTCTCAACCCAATTAGTTCCATTTTTAGACACCCGGGTTTTAAGAGTCTGGAGCAGGGTGCGATTTGTCACTTATACTTGGCCGTTGGCTTGAGGATGTGTTACAGAAGTTAATCTGGATTTAATTTCGATCTCAGAACAAAAGCTTTTGAAAGCCTTATTATCAAATTGTCGCCCATTATCAGAGTTGAAGGCGACTGGTATTCTGAACCAACAGATAACTGTTCGCCATAAGAATCCTTGACAAGCCTTCTCCATGATCTTGGACAAGGGCTCAACTTCTACCCATTTGGTGAAATAGTCGATAGCAACTATCAGAAATTTCATTTGTCGAGTCGAGGTTGGAAATGGTCCCAGTAGATCAATTCCCCAAACTGCAAATGGTCGAGGACTGATAATTGGCATAAGCATTGTTGGCTCTCGTCTTTGGATCTTGGAATGCCGTTGGCAGGCGTCACATTTTCAAGCGAACGCTACCGCATCTTGAGTTAATGTTGGCCAATAGTAGCCTTGTCGCAGGACTTTGTAACTCAAGGCCTTGCCTCCAATATGGCCTCCTCCGATGCCTTCATGAATTTCTTGAAGGATATAGTTGGCTTCTGTGGGACGCAAGCACCGCAGGAAGAGTTGTGTATAGGACCTCTTGTATAGATTTTCGCCAATTATTGTGTACCGAGCGGCTTTGTAAGAAATCCGTCTGGCTTCTGTCTTATTGGATGATGTAGGTCCGCCTTGCAGGTAGTTTTTAATAGGATCAATCCAACTTGACACTTCTGCTGCACTTTGTACCTCTCCTACCAGCCCTTCAATAGTTTTTGTGGGAAGGTACTGTAGGTTGAAAGAGGATTCTGTATCTCCATTGGGTGCAGTGGCTTTTTTAGATAAAGCATCCGCTTCTTCATTTTGTGCACGACAGATTTTCTCAATCTGGAGGTGAGCGAAGCATGGAACTATTCTCTTGACCACTGCCTGGTATTTGACCATGTTCTCCTCCTTTGCTTCAAAATTGCCCAATGTATGGCCAACGACTAGCTGTGAGTCGGAATATACATGTAGATGTTGAATTCCGAGCCCCCGGGCCAAATGCAATCCTGCGATGAGGGCTTCATATTCGGCCTCGTTGTTGGTCGCTCGGAATTGGAACTTAAGAACTGTTGCAATTTTCCATTTAGAAGGAGAATAAAGGACGGAGCCTGCCCCTGACTTTTCTTCAGTTGCTGATCCGTCGACATATAAGGACCATGGGATGGCAGGGCTTTCTTCTGGATCTTGTGATGGGATTTCCGTGATAATGGTTAATTCCGCGATAAAATCTGCTAGTACTTGAGCCTTGATTGCCGTTCGAGGCTTATAAGTGAGATCAAACTCACCCAATTCTATTACCCACTTGGCTAGACTCCGGAATTTTCAGGCTTATGGAGAACTTGCTTTAAGGGCTGGTCAGTCAACACAGTAACTTTGTGAGCTTGAAAATAACGTCTCAATCTTCGTGCGGATGTGATAAGGGCGAAGGCTAACTTTTCGAGTGGTAGATACCTTGACTCCGCGTCGTTAAGGATCTTGCTTGTGTAGTAGACAGGCTTCTGAACTCCCTTATCTTCTCTTGATAGAACTGTACTGACCGCTCGAGGAGCAGCAGCCAAATTAGAGTTCTTCTCCTACCTGCGGCTTGGCTAGCAACTGAGGCGATCGGAGATAATCTTTTAGCCCCTGGAAGGCTTTTTCACACACTTCTGTCCACTCCATCTTTGGTGCTTTACGCAAGGCTTGGAAGAGTGGGAGATTTTTCTCTCCGGCTTTAGAGATAAATCTTCCAAGAGCTGCTAGGCGTCCATTAAGCCGTTGTACTTCTTGAAGACTTTTGGGTGATATCATGTCAAGAATGGCTTTGATCTTTTCTGGATTTGCTTCTATTCCTCTTTGAGTCAATATAAATCCTAGAAATTTTCCTGATAGGAGACCAAAGGCACACTTGTTCGGATTTAGGCGCATGTTGTAAGTCCGAAGCGATTGAAAGGCCTCTTGTAAATCCAACAGGTGTTCGTCGGCTTTTCGACTTTTTGCCAAGATGTCATCCACATAGGCTTCGACATTTCTACCAATTTGTTCTTTGAAGAATGTACTTATGAGTCTCTGAAAGGTGGCTCCGGCATTCTTTAGACCAAACGGCATCACTTTGTAGCAATAAGTTCCTTTGCTAGTAATAAAGGATGTCTTTTCTTCGGCGTCTTTGGTCATTCGGATTTGATTGTAGCCTGAGAAAGCATCTAAGAAACTCAGCATTTCATGCCCCGCCGTGGAGTCAACCAAATCATCAATTGAAGGTAGAGGGAACGAATCTTTCGGACATGCTTTATTTCAGTCTGTAAAATCTACGCACATTCTCCATTTTCCGGACGGCTTTTTGACCAAAACCACATTAGCCAACCAGTCTGGATAGTTCACCTCTCAAATAAATCCTGCCATCAGAAGGGTTGATACTTCTTCTTTTGTAGCCTTCTGCCTTTCTGGGGCGGAATTCCTCCTTTTCTGTTTGACAGGTTTGAACGATTGATCTATGCTAAGGCGGTGTTCAATAACATCACGTTTTACGCCTGGCATGTCCTCTGATGACCAGGCGAAGAGATCAGAATTTGTCCTTAGTACCACCATGATGTTTTCTTGCTTTGCTGTTGTCAAATCCGCTCCAATCCGCACAGTACGTTCCAATCTAGTTGTGTCTAGAGGAACTATAAGCAATTCTTCAACTGGTGTGGGTCGGAGTTCTTCATCTTCCCGTTCTGCTATTCTGTTGATCAACATGGCCTCTGAAGCTCTCGTTTTGCCTTGATTTTGAGTTGTTCCTTTGAGAGTTGAGGCATAACATTGTCGTGCCAAGGGTTGATCCCCTCTTACTTCTCCGCTGCCACTCTCGGTTGGAAATTTGAGGAGAAGATGATAAGTAGAAATCATTGCTTTTAAGGCGTTGAGGGTTGGCCTACCAAGAATCACGTTGTAACTTGATGCACAGCGCACAACCAGAAAATTTGTTGTCACTGTTGATGATCTTGGCGAATTTCCTACCGTAACTGGTAATGTGATCATTTCTTCCGGTTGTATCACTCCTCCGGAAAATCCTACCAAGGATGATTTTACGGGGAGTAAGTTGTCCGCATCATACCTCATTCTTTCAAAGGCACTCCAAAAGAGAATATCTACTGAACTTCCACTGTCTACCAGGACTCTTTTCATTTGGAAACTGGAGACCATGATGGCAATGACTAAGGCGTCGTCATGAGGGTGGCGAACCCTACTGACATTATTATCATAAAAAATGATGGGAGTCATATAGGCCGAGACCTTCTTTGTGCCACTTCCGTCTCCTGTGCCACTCCCACCATTCGGGCATAGCTTTTCCGAGAGGCGGAACTTTCACCACCACAACCAGGGACGCTACTAATAAATCCGACCATCTCTCCTTTTGCTCCTTCAGGCTGTGAAGTCTCCGGTTCCTCTTGAATATCAATGTTGATATACTGCTCCAGTTGTCCCCTTCTAACGACATCTCTATAGCGTTCATCAAATGAGTACACTTTTCTGTGTCATGTCCTCTAGCTTGATGAAATTTGCAATATCACTTGCTATTCTTCTGTCGTTCGGGATTTCTTGCAGGTTCTGGCCATGTCAAAATTTTTTGATCCTGGATTTGCATAAGGATATATGGCTTCCGGTTTGATTTAGTGGAGTGTGATGATCATATCTGACTATTTTCCCTTCGTTTGGGGGTTCTCTAGGCTGTAGCATGTGTCGCTAAGGACGTGTTGAAGATTCCAGACCTTTACTTTCACTTTTATTGTCTCTACGTGGTCCTCTTTCCCTTCGGATTTCTGTAGACCTCATGTTGAAACTTTGATGTTTTCTGTCTTTCTGGATTTCCGTAGGGATGCGGCGAGCCACTTCATCCCAACCCGTATAAATTTCGTCAGAATTGATATACTTTTGGGCGTGGATCATGAGGGCGGGGATGGTTTTTAGTGGGTCTAAAGTGAGGGAAAAATGGAAAGGAGAGTCCAGCAAACCCTCCATCAAAAACGTTACGGTCATTCGTGGAACAAGGTCCGCCACATTTGCCGCTTCATCTATGTAATGATTGAGGTAGGCTTGAAGTGTTTCACCCCCTCGTTGCTTAACACGCAGAAGGGAAGATGGGGTTTTCTTTTGCTTCGAATAATTAGCAAAATAAGCTAGAAAGCGATCTGCTAAAACTTGAAAAGAAGAAATTGTGCTAGACGGAAGATCAACAAACCAGTCTTGCGCTTTTCCCTCTAAGGTGGCGGGAAAAGCTCGGCACATACGAGCATCCGTAATTCCAGAGAGCAACATCTTTGATCGGAAAGACTTCAGGTGACAGGTCGGATCGGTTTTGCCTTCATATGCGATCATTGTAGGCGGTCGGAAACTGTCAGGGACGTGTTCATCCAATATTTCTTTGATAAAAGGAGAGCGTGTAGTGAGAACAAGTCGTTCAGACTTCTGGTTTTTCCGAGAGGGACCCTGTTGCTGTGTTCTTCTGTCGATAGTTGGGACAGACGGACTATTCCACTCTATTCTTGTAGTAGCCTGTTCTCGACGTCGAATGGAGGGAGGTTCCGAACTGGCAGAAAAGGCGGTCTGCTCTCTTCTTTCTCCATGAGTACGGGTCCTTGTCCTCCCTCTACTTCCGGAATTGGCTTGGGCGGTCGGCACAGTTGGTGGAATTTGTGTGTGTGGAAGCGGTGGATGGGCCAAAGTGTGAACAGCCTGAGCCAACCGCTCTAATTGTTGCTGCATGTTGACATAAAATTCTGGGATGGGTTCCTGAGATAAAATGGCTGGATTTTTCGATGGAGGTAAGATGGGTGGATTTTTCGACGGATTATCCCCATCCCTCTGGATTTCACCGGGTATTTCGGTATTACTATGCGCTCCTTGTTCTTGAATTCGTTTAGATCTTCTGGTAGTAATCATTTAGCTTTTTGTAAGAGGTCCCCACGGACGGCGCAAAACTGTTGATGCCAAAAACTGGTCCACCTCACGCTTTGGTTACTGTTGCCTCGTGATCTGGTCTCAGCCTTCGACAAACGGTTGAAATTTGTAATTGACGTGGACGCTTACTTCAAATAGGAGATACTCTGGAATACCGATCGAAATTGTCAGTTTCTTACTTTAGGGGGGAATCTGTAAAAGGGAGAGGGAAGTGATCAGAATTGGGCCTTTCTGCCCAGATTTAACTCTGATGCTTAAGTCAGAAAACTTTGTGAGAAAGAAGTCTTACACATAAGATAGTTCTTTTTGTAATTTTTTCGGATGCCTTTCTTCCATCATTGTTCTTCTTTTATAGCAAATTAAAGGCGGTTTAGGAAAATATCCTGAAAGGCGGTGGGAAAGGCGGTGAGTAAATATCTCATGAGGCGGTAAGAAAATAACTGCCTTATGTGCCTACTGTGTAGGTACTATGTAGGTAAGTAGAAAATATCTGCCCACTGTAGAGGCAAGTGGATAAGATCTACTTACTATAGAGGCGTTAGATATTTTCTTCCCTAGGTGGCTATGAGCCCCTTATGAGACAGTTTCTGGATAAAAAGGTTGCTATAATTCCGACGGATTTGTTGGTAGGTTGAACCCTCATTCTTATTTGCCGAACGGAATTTTGCCAGAATATTTGGGAATATTTGGTAATATTGCCACGTGGCCAGAGGGATGTGGCCCTGTGCGTGAGACAAGTGGCCATTTAGGTAGGTGACACGTGTTTTACCAAATATTTCCGTAACACTAGTCCCCCCAAAGTGTACTTGTTCGAAAAAATCTGAGCGAGGAGTGAGCTAATCGCACTTTTCTCTTGGTTCGAGAACAAGTATCTTCCTTAGTTAGCATGTCTATGTGGGTGTAGATTTTGTCTCCAGGATGATAAAGCGCATGTGCTTTTAATAGGCGACTGACACTTGCTGTGTTGTCTTTTCGTTGTTTGAATCGAGGTAGATTTTTCTCCAGAATTTCCGCCTATAGTGTCAATAGGTTTTTCTATTTAAGGAGCTTGTATGGATAGTATTTTTATCCATTCTGTTGTTATCTTTGTTTCTTTGTATAATGGCTCAGCGTTTGTCCTTCTTCAAATTTTTCACTTTCACTTAGTCTTCTCGTCATTTGTGAATTCCAACCTCTTTTTATGAGCATCTAGAGGGCTTGAGGACTGGAGTCGTTCATTTGATAAGTCCGAACGGCTGCGTATGGCAGTCTCTTTTGGCTGTTGACACAGATTTAGGTGAGATCTGTTTTGAGGAAGGGTGGGAAATCTTTCATGTTGATCATGATGTTGAGGCGGGGGATCTTCTAGTTTTTACTTATGCAGGGGGCATGCGCTTCGAAGTTGAAATATTCGGAAGCGATTCATGCCGCAAAGAAGTGGACCCCAATCTTCGCCCACGTGCTTTGCCGGGGTTTCCTAGCGATGACGAGGACAGCGACGGTTGTGGAAGTCCGTGCATCACCTCCGAATCTTATCCGAGCGAGTCCTCGGATGGATCCGTGGACTGTTAACTAGGAAAGTCCGACGAAGAATAATGTTTGCTAGGGCTTGTTATGTTTTTTCTTCTTTCTTAAAAAATGCCACTTTCATTGTAACATGAATAAATAATGTTTATCGTTTTATTTATATAGTTTTTGATTTCTTCAAGAAATGATCGCTGGTGATCCTATGTTGGGATGTGCGTTTTATCTTTTATGATGTTGGCTCTATTTTTTATATTATACAGCGCCCATTATTCCCTAGGGAGACACGTGTTTCTTGTACTGTTTCGCATTAAAGGGAGAAGATGGCGCGACATGCGTGCCGTGCGCTTTGTCAACAGCATGATGGGCGCGGTTTCCTATGTGTGTCAGGCAGCGTTTGGTATACTGACATGGATGAAATTTTGAATCGTTTAAGGAGAAGTAATTATGGTTATTTGAACGGTCTGGATTCGAGGACCTTTGGTTCAACGGTTCGATCGGGGTGTAGTGTTGGGATCTAATGGCCAGGAATTTGTTTTCCTTTCATATAATAACTCGTAAAGGCGGAGAAGGCTTTATTGTGAAAATCGCGATAGTGTCTTCTTCTCCGGCGAGCTCTGTCCTAAAGTTTCTGCACTTTTTCACCCTTTTTCTTCTAAGGTATGGCTAGTGACTCTAGTGCGTCTTCTTCTTCTGGTTCTTCTCATGAATCTGCTACTTCCCAACCACTTTTGATCCCTTCTCTGTCCAAACCCATAGCCTTTGTCGCGATTCCAGGCGAATCTAGGGATGTTCCAGTCCAGGGTTTGCGGGTTCATCCTGCTTCTAGAGCTATGGGTAGGGGGTCTAGTACATTCATAAGCATCCTTGGGCAGAAGGATGTCGATAGTTTGGTAGAGAAGTATGAGGTAGATCTTTCTCTATTTGAGGTTAGGGTTCCCTGTTCCGGGGAGAGGGCGAGTTCTCCTTAGGAGAGCACGAAGGAACTTCATATGCTCCTATAAGAGAAATCCCTAGGCCAGGAGAGCAAGGGGGAACCTCATGTGCTCCTATTCTAGAACAGTCAACTGCGATGACTCGAAAGGAGATACAACAGATGGTGGCAGCTGAATTGAGACAAGTCAAAGGGGAAAGCGATAAGGGTCGATGGAGATAAACCTTACCCCCAGCTATCATGACCTGGTACCCTATCCCAAAGGTTATAATGTACCTAAATTTAAGCAGTTTGGTTGGATTGGCAACCCTAATCAACACTTAGCTCACTTTGTGACAACATGTGGAGATACAAGTGCTAAGCCTTCGCTTCTCCTCAGGCAGTTTTCTGCAAGGCTCACAAGAGTGGCATTCGAGTGGTATGCAAGTTTTCAACCTGAGTCAATTCAAACCTTGCAACAACTGAAAGGTGCCTTTCGGGTACGGTTTAGGGGTGTAAGTGACAAAATCACAATCGCCAACCTCCCAACCACTCGTCAAAATAAAGATGAAAAAGTAGTGGACTATATTATGAGATGGAGAAACCTGAGTATCAATGTGAACAACCCCTTGATCAACCACAGGCGGTGGGTTTATTGCTCATGAATATCTATAGCTGGATGGCGCCCTTCTTGAGTACATCTGGCATCACCACATTCCAAAAGTTGATTTCACAAGCTAAGAAGTTGGAAAGGACAAGCCCGAAGATCTCCATTTTCAAGCCTCAAAGAATGATAGAGAAAAGCCTAAAGGGACAGAAGGTGTTAAGTATACTGCTACAACCTTCAATATTGACAAAGGAAAAGGCGTTGTGGCGTCTCACAAGCCAGAACAAGTCAAGCCGCTCACCTTAAGTGTTGCTGGTAATGAATCAAAGCCTTTTCCCTCCTTGAAAGAAAGGATAAATAAGAAATATTCTTTCAGGAGAGATAATGTATTGAAGATCTTTAAAGATGCTGTGAAAGAAGGTTTGCAACTTCCTCAATGCAAAAAGCCAGAAGAGCAGAACAAAAAAGATCAGCCTAGTTACTGCCCATACCATAGAGGTTGGGACAAACAATTGAAGACAGTTATGTTTTCAAGGATTGGGCTGAATGACAATATCGAGAGGGCAAGATTACACTCTCGAAGAATGTTTTGTTGGAGCAACCGGCTGAGCATACTCATTATGTAACCACCCAAGACCATGAGGGATCATCCCAAGGGGAAGTTACAATAGTGGGAAACAAAGTAATACTCCCGTCTGCCAAAGATGATAAACCTCCTGCTGTTCCAGCATCGTTATGGGAGGTGTGTACATCCAAAAAGTCAAAGAAGCTGCTAAAGAAGTTTGGTGAGCTCCCAGGGATCACATGGAGATGTTCCCAAGAACCCCCTAAAGGGCTCCTAGTAAAACCGACTAAGAAGAAGAACAAGAAGAAGAACAAAAAGTGCGAACAATTGAAGCGCAAGAAGTCTATCATAGAAGTGTATATCGAGTCCCTCGATGAATATGAGTAGAAAGAAAGGGTCTTGATCACTCTTAGAGACTATTTTCCCGAAGATGTCGAAGAGTTACTTGGGGAATTAGCTAAGGAAGATGATAAAGATATGCAAGTGGAAACTTGCAGGTTATTTCTGGAGGAGAATACCCTTTGTATAACGTAAATGATGATGATGATAATGATAGCTTTTCTGAGCCAGAAGAGTCGTATGATCGTTACGACAGACCCTATATCAGCAAGAAGTAGAAGAAGAAGTTGGCTTTCAGGGAAAGAATGAAGAAGGCGAACGCCACACTCTTGGAACCACACCAACCAGAACAGCCAAAGAAACCATACTACACCCCAAAGACCCCAAAATACAAAGTCTTGAGGAAAGTTATGCCTGCTGAAGAAATTCCTACTTTCATTCAAAGGGTGACGGAGGAGTCAGCTAACAGGCTACTACTGTTACATATTCAAGATGCTAAATGGGACGAGTCTAGGGCATACCCTCCAGAAGCATAAGGGCAAAATTTTGTTTCAGAGGTCGTAGAGTCTTCGCCTCCAATAAAACCAACCAATGATAAGGGGAAGTCTGTTCTCCAAAGCGTCAAGATTGAGAAGAGTAAGAGAAAGGAGCTTTTTGATCAATCCATGGAAAAGGGGTTGGAATTACCGATGCCTAATGCATCTTGACAGTCACCCAAACTACTGTCCATATCACCGGCTTGTAGGGCATACCATGGAGGAATGCCAAAATTTCCAAAAATGGTTATAGAGACAAGTTTCCATGTGGAATTTGACACTCACTGATGACTATTTTGAGGAAAGGGGCAAATGTCGGGCCATAACTTCTCAAGAGGATTCTAAGGATGAATTGAACTTCCCAGATGAAGAAGATGATGAAGGAAATGAAATACCATATCATGTGTGTTGGTGTAAAATTCGGATCAAGCCCCAAATTGGACCAACATTTGAATTTATATTTAAAAGGGAAAGGAAAAGAACCAGGAAATAAAGAGAAAAGCTCCAAAAAACAGAGAACGCCCAAGAATTAACGTGGAAAACCCCAAAATCGGGGAAAAAACCACGAGCCCCAGGGATGAGGGCAAAGATCCACTAAATGAGCTTTCGGATTACATATTTGAGCTCCATTGATGAACTTCTGAGTAGAGAGAGAGGAATAGGAAGAAGGGGAAGAAGATGGAAAGAGCTCAGGTCTCCAGTGGAGCAGGGCTTCGCCAGGATTTCAGCCAATGCCTGTTAAATTGGGGGAAGGGGTATTTATAGGGTCTGGAGACTGGGGTGAGGCTTGGGGAGCAAGCCACTCGATTTGGGCACGTGGGCGCTAGCCTAACACTCTAGCTTAACAAATCTAGCTCAACATTCCTCTAGATGTTTCCAGATTCCAGACTGGCAGTGCAACGGTCTAACTGATTGGTAACTTGTCCGACTGATTTCCTAACTGACTAATTGACAGGGCTTCTAGAAGATTCTGGAAGAGACTCTCGGGTGAGAGGTTGCAGGAGGAGAGATTACACTGGGGGCAGTTCGCTCTGGTGAAGGGCAGCGAGGTACTCGGGGAGGACCTCGGCTTTTGTGGTATTTTCTGAGGTGGGGAGGACATTGGCAGCACGGAGGATCTTGGTAGTATTATGTGAAGATGGGCACATGGTGCTCACGTGCCTAGCTATCTGGCCGCCACATTGGTGCTCATGTGCCTAGCTTTCTGGCCGCCACGTGTCCTCCTCTATATCCATCCCGATCATCAGTCCCCCTTGCCCCCGCCCCCGCCCCCGCCCCCACCCAAGTATGCTTGCAATGAGCTCGGAGGATGAATGAATAACTTTGTGAATCATTTAGCGATTTTAGCTAAGCATATCAATCTGTTCAGGGTTCCACTTATTCCTATAAGGGTTTTCCGAGGTGTTGTGGGATGGCTTATAATGCATGTCAACCTCAATGCGCAGTAACTGCATTTAATGCTAGCTGTCAACATGATTCTCAAAAATTCTTTTTTCCTTGTAACGGCATGGCGTGTGGTAATGGGCAATGATAGGCGCGCTTTTTATGGTCCACGTGGCATTCATCCAGGGCACTTTAGCAAACGAGATGCGTTGTCCGTTGGATGAAGAGGACAGGTGTCAGGCGAGAATTGTTTGATCTTTGAACGGTTTAATTCAAGCCGTTGGATCATCTCTTTATCCGATGGATTGCTTCAAATATCGTGTTGGTTTTTTTCTACCTCTTTTTATTCGTCTTCTTCTTCTTCAAACCCTTGACGGCGAAAAGAGTTTATGATTTCTTTCTCACAAGCTTCCTATTTTCTGAGAGCATTTCCTAAGGTATGGCGGCTTCATCTTGTGATGTTCCTTCCACTAGCAACGTTGGTACTAAACGTAGCAAAAGGCAGTTCCTGTGTTCTAATTCGTACACCAGTATCCTCAAACAGAAAGAAGTAGATGCCTTGGTTAAGCATTATAAGATTAGATATAAGAACTTTCAGCCTTTGGTTAGGATTTCTGGTCCCTCTTATCAGGCGAGTTCGGGCAGGGAGGGAGAACTCGTAGTGTATGTAAACGCCTTGCTGGGGGGACTTTGACTTCCATTTCCCCCTTTATTTCTTGAAATCTTTGAATCTTTCAAAGTCTGTCCCTCACAACTGACTCCAAACTCTTGGAGATGTCTTTGCGGGTTCGTGGTAGTTTGTCTCGATAGTGGAGTCACCCCCAGTCGTCTTTGTTCGAGGCGCTTTTCTGCCTCAGTAGGGAGTCTAATACTGATTGGTACTTCTTCGGCTCTAGGCCGGATAGGCACTTCCTGGGTTCTGTGCCGACCTCCATGAAGAGATGGAAGGAGAGGTTCTTCTTTGTATCTATAAAAGGTGGATTTGGTGTCTCGACCGAATGGGGAGTACCTCGAACCCAAGTATTAAGTAGGGAGAAGCTCTTTGTCAGAGAGACCCATCGTCTCGAGAAATTACGAAAATGTTCCCATGTTCCTCCCGAGCTCTTTTTAAAGAATAAGATCTTGCAGAAAAGCGGCCTGCTTTTAGCTAAGGGTAGGAGTTATTGCCTCTTTGTCATTCTTTCCGAATTACTCTTTTTCTTATCGAGTTCCTTTCTTCTGTTTGTTAGGTGAAGGAATGGACCCTGCAAAGACTGCCAAATCTCTGTTGGATAAGGCTCGAGCTCGGGCAGAGAAGCTAAACACGACATGGTTGGAAAAGCAGAAGAAAGCTGAGATCTGCAAGAAGGCTCAAGCTGAGGAGGTTGATACCGAGGGTGTTGGAGAACCCATTGCTGCTCAAGGTGATGAAGAGCTTGCTGCACCACAAGGCAATAATGAGCCCACTGCTCCACAAGGTGTTGAGGCGGAGTTACCTTCACAGGTTGAGGCTGTCCCACAAAAGAGACAATGAGATCCTGATGAGGCAGTTGAAGATGAGCCAGCTAGGAATATGGCGAGCAGAAAGAAGAAAGTGGTCTCTAGGGGGAAGAAGAGACAACTAGAACCGGTGCAATCACACTCTACTGAGAGCGCTTTGGTAGTTCCCCCCTTATCTACTCGCGTTCCGACTGAGAAGGATGCTTCTGCAAGTGATGGTGCTAATGAAGTCCGGCAAAGTAGTGACAAAGGGGAATCTCAGCAGCAGGAGGATTAGACATTTTTCTCCAATTCCTTCTGTTGCCTAAGAGGAAGAAGAGATATTCAGCAGCATGCCTGATCTTCCCGAGGCTGTCAGGGACTTGGATGATGATGACGTTCAAGTCATCGATGCGCTCGAGCGACCAGTTGCTGATCCTACCATCAACTTCGAAACCGGTTCGGGTTCGAGTTACTCGAGTTGTTCAACCCCCATCAAGCTTGGTAGAGTGGCGATGAGGCCCCATTGGGGCAATTTTCTTGTTTAGCTGGCTCTGGTACATCTGAAGGTTCTAGAGAGGCGCTGCATGTAGATCCCAAGGAGGGGATTTGGATCAATGACCCCAAAACTGTTGTTTCTATGATAAAATCAATTTTTTCTGGAGAGATCGAGTCCAGACTCGATCACTTTACAAGGGATGACTTGGCCGAGCTCCTCCGCCTTCTGGGGCTTTCTGTAAGTATCTTTTCTCTAAACTTATATGGGGCTTTACTTATATTGATACTGAATCTATTTTTGTACATATGTAGAATCTAATTCTAAGTCACCGTGCTGCGAGCATCTTGGAATAGGAGGAGGAGACTCAGATGTCACTGCTTACTGAGTATGTCTGGAATAGCAGGGAGTTGGAAAGGGAGGTCACCCGTATGACCGTAGAGTTGAAGAAAGTCTTTGATGAGAAGAATTTGGTTCTGGGTGAGAAGAGGAACTTGGAGGCTGTACTGAAGCAGTCCAATGAGAAAGCCCAAAAGCATATGGAGAAGGATCTTAAAGCAAAGGAGAAAACTTTATCTTTAAAGGAGGAGGTAGCTGCCTTGAAGCTCGCCAACGCCAAATTACTCAAGGGCAAGGAAGCTGCTGAAACTAATTGCTCCTTTGCTGAGAAGAAATTTTCGAAGACTAAAGAGGAAGCTAAAATCCTCTTCTTGGAGATATCTTCCATGCGAACAATTGTTGTGCTCCTAGAGAAAGATAATGATGAGCTCTCTGTGCAATTAAAGGGGAAAGGGTCTCTTTTAGAGACTGTTTCTATTGAAAGAAACTCTCTGAAAAAGGATTATGAGAGCGCTTCGGCCGAACTGGAGGTTTGCCAGAAGTCGTTGTCCGAGAGTCAAAGTAATGTGAAAGAGCTGGAAGTGACTTGTGCTGAAGCTTCTTTGATAACGGAATTGGCTCTCGAGGAGGCTCGTGATGAAGGGAGGGAGGAGAGCTTCCCAGTTCTAAAGAAATTTGTGCTGAGGTTTCCCGAGCAGATTTCACCAATTTGACTTACCTTGGGGCTTTGGAAACTCTGGCTGGTACAACTGGTGATGCTGATCAGAGAGCCGGGACATCTGCTGAAGTTGAGCAAGAGGAAGTCATCCCAGCTATTGTCGAGGAGCTCGACGCGGCCGAAGATGTTGCCACAGTTGCTCCAGTAGATAATTAATAGCACTACTTATGATATTTTTGCTCAAATTGCATCTCCTTTCTCCCAACGTCACATAGACTTTGTTGTTTTTACCTGCCACTTATGTCAATATAATTCTGATAAATGAAATTTACTTTTTACCTGCGCATGGAATGGATTTCTTTGACAATCCTTAGTTATAAGGTTTATTTATTTATTATTATTTATTTATTTATTTATTTATTTTTTGTTTCCCTTTTGGGTTTTCCGTCTTTCTTGGGTTTTGTGGGTCGAGTTCCTAAGTGATCCTTCTCACTTATGATGGTTCGAGCCTAGACCTGCTACCATCTCGCTTGGTAATTTGAATTAGGATTTTGTGTTTGACTTCCGAGGTCCTACGAATTCTACTGAGCTTCTGAGTAGAATCGTGCTTTTGGGAAATTATCATCTTAGGCTACTCACTAGTGTATTACAGCTCGAGCCTTGACCCGCTGCTGTATTTCTTAGTTGAGTGCCTTTTGGGAGTTTTTCGAGGTCGCTTGCTATTGTGCTATAGCTCGAGCCTTGACCCGCTGTTGTGTTTCTTAGCAAGTCACCTTGTAGAAGAATCTTCCAAGTTTCTCTGTTGGTATGCTATGACTCGAGTTTTGACCCGCTGTCTGGTGTTCAAGGATCGTTAAGGGATCGTGGGGCGATTCGTGAACTTCAAATTGCTTCCCTTAGTTCCTTGCGCGATCATTGATGAATAACTAGTTGTGTTGATGAACAGAGCTTTCATTGATCGTACTTCCTAAGATGTTCAGAATTGTATGGGCGTTTGAGCCTCTTTCCGTCCATCTTGGAGAGTCAATAAGTGCCAGGCTTTACAATCTCTATTACAATGTAGGGGCCTTCCCAGTTGGGATTAAGCTTCCCAGTTCTACTTTTGTTGCCTTCAAAGATGTTCTCCCTCAAGACTAGGTCTCCCACTTGAAAGGTCACCTCTTTTGCTTTGGCATCATAGAGACGCTTGACCTTCTGGCGATATGCTGCGGCTCGGATGCTGGCTTCATCTCTCTTTTCTTGTAGTAGGTCGAGCTCTGCTCGAAGTTGCTCCTCATCACTTGTTGGATCACGAGAACTGCTTCTACTCCAAATGCGAGGGCAAATGGAGTCTCTCCGGTAAGAGTCCGACTGGTTGTTCGATACGCCCAAAGTGCTCCTGATATCTCGTATACCCAATTGGACTTGTTCTGAAGTACTTTTGTCTTGAGGCTGTGGAGTAGAGTTCTGTTTGTTACTTCCACTTGCCCATTTGCTTGGGGGTGAGTAACTAAAGTGAGCCTGTGTTCAATTCCAAGCTCTTCACAGAAATCTTTAAATGTTGAGTTGGAAAATTATCTTCCGTTGTCAGTGATGAAGGCCATTTGAATTCCGAACCGACAGATCACCGATTTCCCCAGGAATTTCCGGCATACTTTCTCAGTGATGGAGGATAGGGGCTCAGCTTCTACCCACTTGGTGAAGTAATCGATAGTCACGATCAAAAACTTTATTTGTCGGATAGCTTTTGGAAAGGGGCCGAGGAGTTCTATTCCCCAAAGTGCAAATGGCCTGGTACTCACTACAGGGGTGAGTTGTGAAGCAGGACGCCATTGAATATTGGCGTAACCCTGACATGTGTCGTATTTTTGAACAAAAGCTTTCGCATCCTTCAGTAAGGTAGGCCAATAATATCCCTGCTTGAGGACTTTGTGACTGAGTGCCTTCCCACCTAAGTGGTCTCCAGCAACGCCTTTTTGGATTTCTTGAAGGACGTAATTTGCTTCACTTGGGCGTAGGCACTTCAATAATGGAAGAGTGAAAGACCTCTTGTAACGACAACCATTTAGAATAGTGAAATGGTTGGACCTGACCTTGATCTGGTGCGCCAACCTGGGATCTGATGGCAGGGACCCATCTCGAAGATAGCTCAAGAGGGGATCAATCTAGCACGGCTCCTCTGTAACTTCAAGCAACTCGTCCTCAGGTCGACATTCAATTGTCTTTGCTGGTAAATACTGAATGTTCATGGGTTGTGTCATTTCAACCTTGGAGGAAGTGAGTTTTGAGAGGAGGTCAGCCCCTTCATTTTCAGCCCTTGGAATTTTTATAATAAAAAGCTTCTGAAAGCTAGCAGTCAGTTTTTGTACCACGGCTTTATACTTAACCATATTTTCTTCTCTTGCTTCAAAATCGTCGTTCATGTGCCAATGACTAGCTAGGAGTCGGTGCAATCATGGCCTCATACTCAGCTTCATTGTTTGTTGCCTTGAAACCAAATTTCAAAACCGCCGAGGTGCTCCAACCCGGCTACGATCAGTAGAACTATTCCAAAACCGAATTCTCAAGGCGCTTGTTGAGCCATCTCAGGTGCAAAACCCATCGCGGTGTGAGAAGGAGAGCATGACCAGAGTGGCCCTGTGGAAGGTGCTTCACTAGAATTCGTAACCGTGAGCTCGGTGATGAAGTCGGCTAAAACCTACGCCTTGATGGCGGTGCGGGGTTCATAGGTGATGTCATACTCTCCAAGCTCAATGACCCACTTTGTCAACTGTCCTGACGCATCTAGGCGATGGAGGACCTGCGTTAAGGGCTGATCCGTCAACACCTTGATCTTGTGTGATTTGAAATAAGGGCGAAGTTTCTGAGCTGCTGTGACCAAGGCGTATGCCAGCTTCTCAAGGGGGAGATACCGGGACTCGGTATCGGTGAGAACTTTACTTATATCGTTGATGGGCTTCTGGACCACATTTTCTTCCTTAGTAAGGACTGAGCTCACAACCATGTCTGAAGCGGCGAGGTAGATACCGAGCTCCTCTCCTTGGTAGAGCTTTGAAAGCAGAGTAGGTGATTGTAGGTACTCCTTCAATTGTGAGAGAGCTTTCTCATACTCCAGTGTCCACTCTACTTTTGGTGCTTCCCGAAGTGCTATGAAGAATGGAAGATTCTTCTCTCCTGATTCCGAGATAAACCTCTTGATGGCCGCAAGTTTCCATTGAGACTCCGTAACTTTTTGATGGTCCTTGGAGATCTTATCTCAAGAATAGCTCAGATCTGTTCCGGATTGGCTTCAATTCCCCTCTCCGTGAGCATAAAACCGAGAAACTTGCCTGAGCGAACACCAAATGCACATTTAGTTGGATTGAGGCTCATTCCATGAGCTCTAAGTGTTTCCAATGTTTCATGGAGGTCGACAGCATGGCGCTCTGCGCTCGTGCTCTTCACGAGGATGTCATCAACTTAAGCCTCGATATTCCTCCCTATCTGCTTTTTGAAGACTTTGTTTACCAGCCTTTAGCATGTAGCTCCCATGTTTTTCAATCCAAACGACATCACCTTGTAGCAATACGTCCCGCGGGAGGTAATGAAAGTTGTTTTTTCTTCATCTTTTCTAGCCATCCTTACTTGGTTATAACCAGAGTATGCGTCTAGGAAGCTGAGCATCTCATACTCTGAAGTGAATCTACTAAATTATCTATGAGAGGAAGAGGGTAGTGGTCTATAGGGCATTCTTTTTTGAGATCTGTGAAATCCACGCACATACGCCATTTGCCATTGGCTTTCTTTACAAGGACAACATTGGAGAGCCATTCAGGGTATTGGACCTCCCGAATGAACTCTGCCTTAAGGAACTTAGTGACCTCTTCCTCTGCAGCTTCAAGTCTGTTAGCAACATAATTCCTTCTCTTCTGTATCACTGGCTTGAAAGTTGGATCAGCATTCAGATGGTGCTCCATCACTTCCCGTGGGACCCCCGGCATCTCCTCGATTGTCCATGCAAAGACGTCCGAGTGGCTCTTGATCAATTCAAGGAGCTGCTTCTGTTGCTCGGCATTGAGCCCTGTTCTGAGCTGCATAATTTGCTTTGGTGAAGCTTTGTCAAGTGGTAAAACAACGAGCTCCTCGACGGGGGTATGCCTGCGAGCTTCCCTCTTCTCATCTTCCTGTTGGAGCTCATCTATAGTGAGGGACTCTGACACTTTGCCGGATCCTTCAAGTCAGCTGTTCAAGGTGGCAATATAGCATCCTAGAGGAAGGTTGATCACCTTTCACTTCTCCACAGCCGTGATCCGTCTAGAACTTCAGCTTCAGATGATAGGTTGAGGAGACAGCTCCTAGCTTGTTGAGGGAAGGCCTCCCTATGATGGCGTTGTAACTCATGGGATGACACACCACCAGAAAGGTTATTGGAGCTGTGACAGTTCATGGTGGAGTACCAAGAGTTACAGGGAGAGTGATAATACCTTCAAGGTTGACTGGAACTCCAATGAATCCTGCTAAAGGAGGCTTGTATGGCTTAAGGTTCTCCTCCCCAATCTTCATTCTTTCGAAGACATCCCAAAAGATCATGTCTGTTGAGCTTCCTGTATCGACTAACACCCTGTGCATTCTGAAGATTCCTATGTCAAGGACCACGACAAGGGCGTTGTCTTGTGGCTGGTATATATCCCCTTCAGGTCTTCTTCTGTGAACTCAATCGGGAGAGATATTCGGCTTCTCTTCTAAGGGGTGAGTTCCTCCATTGTACCCACCATGAGGGCATAACTTCTTCTTGAGGAGGAAGTTTCTCCTCCGCATCCCGGACTACCGGCAATGACGCTGAGGTATAATTTCTTCATAGGGGGTTCTAGTTGGGCAGGGTGCTCGTCTTTCTTGGTGGAATCTTGCTTGAGGAATTGCTCAAGCTTCCTCTCTCTGATGAGATCCTCTATTGCATCTTTGAGATGGATGCAATTTTCTGTAGTATGACCTCAAACCTTATGATAGGTGCAAAACTTGCCGCTTTTCTTTGTTGAGGATGTTTCTCTGATGGGCTCCGTATGTTTAAGGATCTTCTTGTCCTGGATCTGCATCATAATATTCTCCCTAGAAGCATTCAGGGGAGTATAGTTGTCATACCTGGTGTGCGAATGCAGGGCCTGCTTGGATCCCTAGTGCCTCGGTCATAAGAGCGAGGAGGTCGGTCACGGCCCTGATCCGCCTTTCTCCAAGGTGCCCGGTCTCCTCTTCTAGTTTCTTCTCTACGGAACTCATCCGCTCGCTGAAAAGCATGTTCCTATCTTCCTGCCTTGAACTCATCGGAGGCAATATACCTCTGAGCTCGGTTCATTACTTCAGGCAGGTCCCTCGGAACGTCACGAGTCAAGGAGTGAAATGGGCAATCTCTAAGCCCACCCGGTACGGCTCCAACCACCATGATGGAGTCAAGATCAGACATTCTATATGTTTCTTTGTTGAATCTGTCGAGATAATTCCAGAGAGACTCTCCTTCTCTCTATTTGCATCTCAGTAGCATGACATGATTTCTCTTCTGCCGCCTGTAATTCGTAAAACGGAGGATGAATTGGTCCATGAGTTGGTCGAAGTAGGCTATGCTGCCATCAGGTAGACTTCGAAACCAGTCATATGCGGTCCCTGACATTGTCTTTGAGAACCCGCGTACGATTTCACGACTTCAAGTTCCGTTTCATCAGCCATTTCCGAAAGCGATGCAGCTCTACATGCTCAAATGGATCCGAGGTACCATCATAGTACCTAATATTTGGGGGAGTGTACTTTTCAGGGAATGGGGCTTCCCATATGGCCTTGATGAATGGGGAGCGAAAATGCGATATGTTCTGCAAGACTCGCTCTCGCTCAGAAAGACGCCCTCGACGTGCTCTCTCTAGCTCTTGGTGGCATACTGGTGAATGGTGCATCGACCACTCCCGCCGAGAGGATAAGTCGCGAGAAGAATGGCTCCTAGAACAGCGACGTGGAGATGTGTAGCGCCTCAGAGAAGGGTACCTCGGTGAGTAGTGAGTGCTTTGTTTCGTTCCGAGGTGGTGAGTAAGGCCTTTGTGACTGGTGCCTCCTCTCCAGGATCCTAACCGAATGGCGGTGGCGATCGCCTCTCTGCTGGCAGGGAGGGTCGGAACTCTCTAAGGATGATGCAAGGCTCCTCCGTCGCCTGGGAGAACGTCTAGGAGAACACCCCAGGTGGGCTGGGGAGCGCATTGACCAACGCTCTGCACTTGCAGGAGCTGGGGTGCAGGAGGTGGCACAGTGGTGCGAGACATGGCGCTTAACCGCTAGAATGGTTGTAGTGAGTGCTGCAAATTGCCTCTCCATGGTGTGGAATCGCTCTTCTGGGAGTACCACCATGTTTGACTGACCTGGCGGTGCTTCAGTAGTAGGTGTTGGGGCTTCATTGAGAGCTGGGGTGTTGGTCTCCTCCGCTATGGATGCTGCTGGAGCTGGAATTCTCTCACCTAGAGACTGATTTTGCCTTGATTTCCTAGTCGCTGGCATGGCTTCTTGTCCCCTACCCACATAAGGCGCCAAAATGTTGGTGTAAAATTCGGATCAAACCCCAAATTCGACCAACATTTGAATTTATATTTAAAAGGGAAAGGAAAAGAACCATGAAATCAAATTGAAAAGCTCCAAATAATAGAGAACGCCCAAGGATTAACGTGGAAAACCCCAAAATCGGGGAAAAAACCATGAGCGCTGTCGATGAGGGCAAAGATCCACTAAATGAGCTTTCGGATTACATATTTGAGCTCCATTGATGAACTTCTGAGTAGAGAGAGAGGAATAGGAAGAAGGGGAAGAAGATGGAGAGAGCTCAAGTCTCCAGCGGAGCAGGGCCACTTGATTTGGGCACGTGGGCGCCAGCACAACACTCCAGCTTAACAAATCCAGCTCAGCATTCTTCTAAATGTTTCCAGATTCAAGACTGGCAGTGCAACGGACTAACTTATTGGTAACTGTCTGATGTGGACATCAAGGCTAAGGATCCAATTCAAGTCCCAACAGGACCGGTGACGAGGGCTCGAGCTAGAAGATTTAAAGAGGAGCTTAGCAACTTGGCATATAGAATTCTACAACAGGAAGAGAGCGTGATCACTACTGATGGTGAACAAAAGCTGATCCTACTCATCCAAGCCGATTCCACTTAGACGCTTGATGAAGATTTGGTTCCCATAAGATTGATGAAGATTTGGTTGTCATTTGTTTTTGAGTTTAATATGTGAACTAGAGTCTTTTGTAATTGCCTAGTCTTCTTTGGGCTTTGTGGGCCTTTGGTGAAGTTGCTCTTTAGTTGGTTGTTTTCTTTTATCTTTAAGGGTAGTTTTGAACTTTTTACTTCTTAGAAGTTCTCTAGGGTTTTGGGCTATATATAGCCCCATGTAGCAGCCATGAAACTCAACTTTGGATCTATGAGCATTTGTGAGGTTTTCTTCTTGATTTCTTGAAGAAACTTTTTAAGAACTTATCAAGGGTTTCCTTGTGGCGTTCAAACTGACTTATCAATTGGATTTTCATCTCCTTTTGTGGCGTCATCCCCTTACCAAGGTTCGTGCTTCACTAAGCATTGGGTCGAGGTTTCCATCCGTGGCTTTTCTTCTTCTTGCCAAATTTGTTTTCGGGTTTCGTCACAATCGTTGGCGGGGTTTGTATCAGTTGGTATCAGAGCTAAGTCCATCCTTTCGACCTATCTTCTATTGATTTCTGTTTATTTCTCTTACGAAAAACAAATTTGCATCTAGATCTAGGGTTTCATTGATTGAAGACGCCCATATTTTGTTCTTGCTTTGAGATAGGGATTTCTTTCTTTTATGAGATTCCTTTTATTGATGCCGAAATTACAAAATAGTTTGTGAAGATCTGAGTTTGTGGAAATCTAAGAACTGAGTTTCTGGAAAAAAAAAGAAAAAAAAGGGAAAACAAAGAGTAGAAAAGGAAAGAAGAATAAAAAAAAAAAAAATCGTTCTGAAAAGTTTTTTGTTCTACTCTTGTTCCTTACTTCATAGTACCAAAATTTCTTGAATTGCCAAAAATCCAGCCCATTTCTTGGATTTCCAAAATTTCAGCCCATTTCCAAGAAAACAAATCCTCGATCCGTTTTGGTTTGTTTCGGTTTGAATTGCCACTTGAACCCTTTGATGATGGTTTTTGATTAGTTTTGAAAGAACTCAAAGAAGAAAACGAGTGAAAAAAGGCAGCGAGGTGAGATCATTTGAGGGTAAAAGCCAAATTGATTGAGTGATACACGAGTGGATTTGAGTGAATTATTTCTTGGAGTGAAATACGTGAGTTTAGTGGTGAGGGTAATTTTTATCTAACATTGCTTTGCAGGTTTCCATCATGTCTCAAATTCCGGAGAGAAACACAAGCGAGGAGAGTACCCCTCCAACTATTCCGAATTTGCAAGTGCAAGCTATAATTGGGGAAATGAGAAGGATGATGAGGGCGGAACTTGAGCAAATACATGAGAGGATGGATAGGGTTGAAGAGGGAGCACAACGGGGACAGCCACCGGTTGTTCCAAACATCCCAAGGATAAATAGGGTGCCCCAACGGGAAGTTGAAGGTGTGGGGGCGTTTGAAGTGGGAAATTTCGATGAAGACTTTGATAGGATGTCAACGGGAAGCCCTAGGAGATATGGTCGGGATAGAGACGCCCGGAATCGAGTAGACAACAACTTGGGTAGTATCAAGATGAGGATTCCGGCATTTCATTGAAAGAGTGAACCCGAAGCATACCTTGAATGGGAGAAGAAGATGGAGTTGGTTTTCGATTGTCACAACTACTCCGAAATGAAGAAGGTAAAACTTGCCGCTATTGAGTTTACTGATTATGCTATTGTGTGGTGGGATCACTTGTGCGTCAATAGGAGGCGAATTGGAGATTTGCCTATCGAGACTTGGGATGACATGAAGAGGGTGATGAGGAGTCGTTTTGTGCCATCTCATTACTACCTTAAGCTTCAAGGTCTTCGACAAGGTTACAAAAGTGTTGATGAATATTATAAAGAGATGGAGATGGCTATGATTCGGGCCAATGTGGAGGAGGATCGGGAGGCAACAATGGCAAGGTTTTTGAATGGGTTGAATAGAGAGATTGCCAACACGGTTGAGCTACATCACTATGTGGAGTTGGAAGACTTGGTGCATATGGCAATGAAGGTTGAGAGGCAGTTGAAGAAGGGTAGTACAAGTGCAGGTTCGAGACCCACCCCACAAAATCCTAGTGCAACACCATGGAGGCCGAATTATCCAAGGAAAGATGAAAGTAATTCCAACCCCAAGGCCAAAACTGAGCAAAATTCAACCACTACTTCCACGGCTTCTCAAAGTAAGATACCCACAACTTTGTCTCGTTCTAGTGAAATTAAATGTTTCAAATGTCAAGGAAGAGGTCACATAGCTAGCCAATGCCCGAACAAGCGGGTTATGGTGATTCGGGAGAATGGGGCAATAGATTCTTAAGATGAGGGTGAGCTAGATGACAT